>JBBGZY010001728.1:0-600000 GCA_037952925.1 Lithobates clamitans
GGGAGAGAGAGAGGGGGGAGGGGAGAGAGAGAGAGAGAGACATATTTTTAATACCTTAATTCTTGTGCTGCAGCTGCACGGCCGGCCATTCACTTCTATTCTCCTCGTGCAGATTAGTGGCGGTGCTGGCGCCGCACGGGACGAGTCATGAAGGCAAATAATCAAGCAGCACGGCGTTCTCCTGCTCCTCCCCTCAGGCACACAGACACGGCGCCGGAACGGAGGAGGAGACACAGTGACAGAGGCACACAGACATTGCATGGTGCGGCGGCCGCCGCTGCTCTTTACATTGCTGACACTGTGTGACATAGGCTGGCAGCCAGCCAAGCTTCGAGGCAAAAGCGGCCCCAGCGGTACTTAGTGCAGCCAGCCTACTGGGATATTTCCCGGTATCCCGGTAGGGGGTCTGGCCCTGGCCACAGCCAGGAAGGAAGCGTGGAAGGAAGACCAGAAAGTGATGACCCTGGATCCAGTCTGGTCTGGCAAAAGATGCAGCCTCTTGTGGTACCACAGCCTGGGGACACAGATGTCATCTGTTGCTTTCCGGATCTCTGGGACTTCTGGACCAGACTGCACTCCCTTACATATGGACTCCTCAGGCCACCAATTTTGATGTTAAAGAATTATTATACAGGATTTATATAGCGCCGACAGTTTAAGAATTGATGTCTGCCCTGGGGGTCCAAGGCTTCGCTAATTCCTGCAGTTTCTCCAGCGTTGCCTCCCTCTTTGTTTGTTTCTGAGCCCTTAATAATGGATTTTTGGTTTCAATTATACTCTCCTATGTGTGTTTTCCTTCAAAAAGGACAGTTTGTTTGTGGGGATTCAGGTACATTTCTAAAGTACAATGTGAAATTAACAAGGGACACCAACACCAAACAATCTCCTTGAGATTAAATAATATAAGATATAAATGGTGTTGTGGTAACTTGACACACAAAACACACACAAAAATATTCTGGAGTAAAACTAAAAATAAAATAAAACAAAGATCAGCCTTGGAAAAAATACAAACCTAAAAAAAAAAAAAAAATTCTGCCTTTAAAAAAAAAAAACCCAACACAAAAATATTCTTGTCAGATGTGACAAATCAAAATATATTAAGGGAATCCTGATAAATAATAAAGAAAGAAGTTTGTGAGAAGTCTGTGTGAATATGAGCAGCAAAACTACTTCAATCTTATCATATTATAAAGAAGAAGAGAGTGTACTGTATTAAACCATTTTGCACCGTGACGAAAGTGTTGTATCCATTGCGAACGCTAAGTTTACCAGACCAAGCTGTTCCGTCTCGGAATTTCTTCTGAGCATACGTGGCACTTTGTGCGTCGGAACAGGTCACACACGGTCGGAATTGACGCGATCGGATTTTGTTGTCGGAAAATTTTATAGCCTGCTCTCAAACTTTGTGTGTTGGAAAATCCGATGGAAAATGTCCGATGGAGCCCACTAATGGTCGGAATTTCCGAAAACACGCTCCGATCGGACATTTTCCATCGGCAAAACCGACCACGTGTACGGGGCATTACAGTTTTTTTGGTAGCGCTTGAATCAGTCGCTGTCAGGAGCTTTTTTACCTGTGAGTCTCACTAGTGTACCTGTAAATTTAGAGACCAAAATGTCAAATCGAAGATACACTAGTGAAGAGGCCTTCACGTTTCTGAGCAAGACAGATAGTGAAGAGGAAGTCACTCATCTGTCAAATTCAGGCTCAGAATACGAACCTGTAGACAGCAGCGGCACCCTGACAGATAGCTCTGACGACAGAGTTGTGGTCCCTGCCAAGGTCACGCTTACCAGACCCCGATCTTCTTCTGCTGTCGTTGAGGTGCAAGAACCGCAGGTCCCTCGTATGGAGCAGAAAGCCAGTACTAGCGCCACTATTCCTTCTGTTGAACTGGCAAGCACCAGCGGCCTAGTACATCCTGGTCATACAGGCCTAGTACATACTGGTCATACATCCAGCGCTGCAGTAACAAGTGGTGACATGGCGAGTTCCATAAGTGCAGTTAAAGCTGGCGAGGTGGCAAGCACGAGTAGTGTCCGGCTGCCACCAGGAAGAAGACACATCCAGGCCCATCAAGCCCATAGTGCCCTTCCTGCTGCATTCGCCAATCCTAATTGGGAACCCACCACTTCTGTAGCACTGGTACTTCCCCCATTCACTGGCCAACCCCGAATTCAGGTGGAAACAGTTGATTTTACGTCACTTGATTTTTTATTCGCTGTTTTTCACCAAAGATCTCAATAGATCTATTGTGGACCAAAGCAATTTGTATGCTGGTCAATTCATCGTCTCTAATCGCCAGCTGACCCTTCTCAGAGATTGGAAACCAATTACGGTTTCCGAATTTAAGACCTTTCTGGGCATATCCCCCCTCATGGGCATAACTAAAAAGAGAGAATTGCGGTCATATTGGTCCACTGACCCAATTCACCATATGCCCTTGTTCTCTGCCTCCATTGCTGGCTGATGATTGGCCCAGCATGCACTATGACCCGCATGCTTGGCCAATCACAGCGCCGTCTGTACAGAGAGCCGTAATTGGCCAAAGCCAGAGATGCTTTGTCCAATTATGGCTCAGGGGGTTTAGTACACGCCCCACACTATATAAGGCCGCCTATGTGGCGGCCTTGTGTAGTGTGTTGTGGCGGCGGAGGAGAGTTAGGCAGAGAGACAGTGTCATTTGATTTAAGTTAGAGTAGGCAGGCGAGTCAGTTAGCTGCATCTACAGTGTATTGTGTATATATATGCATTCTAGGTGTTGTATATATATGTATTCAGTTTAGTTAGATCCGTTCCTGTTATTTTCTTCCTACTGACAGGCAGGCAGGTGTTTTTACAGTATTTACAGCTACCTGAAGAATATTGCTGGTATTCTTCTGATCCTATTAGTTCTATTAGCTACAGTATTTACAGTTAGTTTAGTTCGTCCTCTGCACAGAGTACACCTAAAGCTACCTGAAGAAAATTGGTGGTGTTCTTCTGATCCTATTAGTACCACAGGCAGCTGCAGTATTTACAGTTAGTGTAGTGCGTCCTCTGCACAGTGTGCACCTAAAGCTACCTGAAGAAAATTGGTGATGTTCTTCTGATCCTATTAGTACCACAGGCAGCTGCAGTATTTACAGTTAGTGTAGTGCATCCTCTGCACAGTGTGCACCTAAAGCTACCTGAATTAAATTGGTGGTGTTCTTCTGATTCTATTAGTACCACAGGCAGGCAGCTGCAGTATTTACAGATAGTGTACTGCGTCCTCTGCACAGTGTGCACCCAAAGCTACCTGAAGACAATTGCTGTTGTTCTGATCCTAGAAAAGACAAAATATCCCTCACTTGGATACGGGACTTTAACCACTTCCCACCTGGCCTATAGCAAAATGACGGGCGGTGCTTCGGTTATCCTGACTGGACGCCATATGACATCTTTCAGGATAATGAGTCGACACGTGCCCGCGAGGGCATGCAAAGTGGTGATCGCTGTTGTGGTGTGTCAGTCTGACACACCACAATTACAATCTGGGTAAAGAGCCTCTGTCGGAGGCTCTTTACCTCATGATCAGCTGTGTCCAATCACAGCTGACCACGGTGTAAACAGGAAAAGCCGTGTATTGGCTTTTCCTCTATCACGTCTGACAGACGCGAGTCGATCAGGTGCTCTCCTGATTATCAGCACAGCCCCCCCCAGGATGCCCACCCAGGACCACCAGGGATGCCCATCACTGATGAACACCAGGTATGCCACCCATGGCCACCAGGGATGCCAATCTGTGCCCACAAATTATGCCAATCAGTGCCCACAAATGATGCCAATCAGTGCCCATCACTAATGCCTGGCAGTGCCTGCTTATCAGTGATGCCTATCAGTGCCATCTATCAGTGTCCATCAGTGCCACCTACCAGTGTCCATCAGTGCCACCTATCAGTGCCCATCCATGCCCATCAGTGCCACCTTACAGTGCCCATTAGTGCCACCTATCAGTGCACATCAGTGCCACCCATAAGTACCCATCAGTGCAGCCTATCAGTGCCACCTATGAGTGCCCATCAGTGCCGCCTATCAATGTCCATCAGTGCCGCATATCAGTGCCACCTATCAGTGCCCATCAGTGCCGCCTCGTCAGTGCCCATCAGTGAAGAAGAAAACGTACTTATTTACAAAATTTTATAACAGAAACTAAGAAAACTTTTTTTTTTCAAAATTTACAGTCTTTTTTTATTTCTTTAGCAAAAAATAAAAACCCCAAAGGTGATCAAATACCACCTAAAGAAAGATCTATTTGTGGGAACAAAATGATAAAAATGTAGTTTGGGTACAGTGTAGCATGACCGCGCAATTGTCATTTAAACTTACTATGACATTATACTTACTTAATACTTATACTTGCTTAAACACGATGGTTGTATACTGAACTTGAATTCTTACTATTTTTTACCATTGTAAAAAATGTATACTGTTTTAATATGTAAAAATAAAATATTACTTTTATGAAGTACTTTTGGTGTACTAGTAGGGATGAGCCAAACACCCCCCCGGTTCGGTTCGCACCAGAACCTGCGAATGGACCGAAAGTTCATGCTAACTTTAGAACCCAGTTAAAGTCTATGGGACTCGAACGTTCGAAATCAAAAGTGCTAATTTTAAAGGCTAATATGCAAGTTATTGTCCTAAAAAGGGTTTGGGGACCCGGGTCCTGCCCCAGGGGACATGTATCAATGCAAAAAAAAGTTTTAAAAACGGCCGTTTTTTCGGGAGCAGTGATTTTAATGATGCTTAAAGTGAAAAAAAAAACAGTGAAATATTCCTTTAAATATCGTACCTGGGGGGTGTCTATAGTTTTCCTGTGAAGTGGCACGTGTTTCCCGTGTTTAGAACTGTCCCTGCACAAAATGACATTTCTAAAGAAAAAAAATAATTTAAAACCGCTTTCGGCTTTAATGTAATGTCTGGTCCCGGCAATATGGATGAAAATCATTGAGAAAAATGGCATAGGTACCCCCCCCCCAGCCCATTACCAGCCCCTTTTGGTCTTGTACGGATATTAAGGGGAACCCCGCACCCAAATTAAAAAAAGGAAAGGTGTGGGGCCCCCAGGCCCTATATACTCTGAACAGCAGTGTAGCTCCAGCCAAAAAAATCAATTTTTAAGCTTTTTGGAAAACATAGGGAAGTGTTATCACCCCTGTAACATTTGTTTTGCTGTCTGTGCACCTCTTCAGAAGATTTCACCTCACTTTCTGTCCCAATGACAAATATTTTTTGAAAACTTGGGTTTCTTAATGAAACAAGGATTGGTGATAAAGCATCAATGGAGAGGAGACACGTTTTTCCCATATTAACTCTTACAGGAGAGCATTTCCCTTCCTAGAGGTAGATTTCATCTCACTTCCTGTTGTCTCCTTCCATTTGCAAGTAGGAGTCGTTTGTAAATTGGATGTTTGAAAGTAGGGGCCTGCCCTATATACTCTGCAGAAATTTGGGCCTTAGGTGTATGTGTTGCTACAGCACTGTAAGCCCTCACAGTTACTCTTGGTGGGCGCTGGAACGCCCTGCTGTGAACTATTATATCAAGAATTGTAATTACATGTTATTGTTGAACAGTGGTAGAAAAATTGGGCCTTTGGTGGTGGTGGTGGTGCTGGTGCCACAACACTGTAAGTCCTCACAGTTACTCTTGGTGGGCTCTGGAACGGGCCCTGCTGTGAAATATGATATCAAGAATTGTAATTACATGTCCCTGTTGAACAGGGGCAGAAAAATTGGGCCTTAGGCACTGGTCCCACAACACTGCAACCTGTCACAGATACTCTAGTTGGAGAGCAGGAATGAGCCCTGCTGCAAAGTATTGCATCAAAAATTGTAATTACACGCCCCTGTTAAACAGGGGCTGAAAAATTGGGCCTTAGGCACTGGTGCTGGTGCCACAACACTGCAACCCCTCACAGATACTGTAGTTGAGCGCAGCAACGAACCCTCCTGAAAAATATTGCATCAAAAATTGTAATTAGATGCCCCTGTTAAACAGGGGCTGAAAAATTGGGCCTCAGGCACTGGTGCTGGTCCCACAATACTGCAACCCCTCACAGATACTCTAGTTGGAGTGCAGGAATGAGCCCTGCTGCAAAGTATTGCATCACAAATTGTAATTACACGCCCCTGTTAAACAGGGGCTGAAATATTGGGCCTTAGCCACTGGTGGCGGTGCCCAGAACCAAAAATGTTCTTACAAGCTATCAGCATGATCATTGAGGAGGAAAAGGATAGTTACTCAGCATAAAAGGATAGTCACTCAGCATCAGCATAGGCAGTCTTGAAGGGATCTGACATTTCAAAAAAAATTATTCGTTTACATCAGCATCAGGTGCTTGGTAGCTGGTGGTGATCCAAGACTAATTCATTTTTATGAAGGGCAGTCAATCGACCGAGTCGGTGGACAGGCGCACCCTGTGATCAGTTACAAAGCCTCCAGCAGCACTGAATGTGCATTCCGAAAGAACGCTGGATGCAGGACAGGCCAGTAGCTCAATTGCATACTGTGCAAGCTCTGGTCAGTGATCCATCCTCAAGACCCAGTAACCCACAGGATTTTCGGTGGGAAAGGTGTCCAAGTCTGATCTTGCCCCTAGGTATTCCTGCACCATGTAAAACAGACACTGGCGATGGTTGCTGGAACCGATCATACCTTGGGGCTGCGGACTAAAAAATTTTCTGAACGCATCGATCAGACACCTTCTCCCCTGCACCCCCTTTTACTGACCGAAGAATAGGATCAGAAGAACACCAGCAATTGTCTTCAGGTAGCTTTAGGTGCACACTGTGCAAAGGACACAGTACACTAACTGTAAATAGTGCAGCTGCCTGCCTGTGGTAATAATGGTATCAGAAGAACACCAGCAATTGTCTTCAGGTAGCTTTAGGCGCACACTGTGCAGAGGACACAGCACATTAACTGTAAATACTGCAGCTGCCTGCCTGTGGTATTAATAGGATCAGAAGAACACCAGCAATTGTCTTCAGGTAGCTTTAGGTGCACACTGTGCAAAGGACACAGTACACTAACTGTAAATACTGTAAATACTGTAAAAACACCTGCCTGCTTTTCAGTATATTAGGAAGAGAATAACAGGAACATATCTAGCTAAACTGAATACAGTGTGTATGTATATATATATATATATATATATATATATATATACAACACCTAGGATACATATATATATATATACACAATACACTGTAAGTGCAGCTAACTGACTCGCCTGCCTACTCTAACTTAAATCAAATGACACTGTCTCTCTGTCTATCTCTCTCCGCCACCGCAACACACTACACAAGGCCGCCACGCAGACGACCTTATATAGTGTGGGACGTGTACTAAACCCCCTCAGCCATAATAGGCCAAAGCCACCCTGGCTTTGGCCAATTAGGGCTCTCTGTACAGACGGCGCTGTGATTGGCCAAGCATGCGGGTCATAGCGCATGCTTGGCCAATCATCAGCCAGCAATGCACTGCAATGCCACAGTGAATTATGGGCCGTGCCGCACCACTCAAATTTGGCGCGAACAGCCCATAACGTTCGCAATTTGACGAACAACCGAACAGGCGATGTTCGAGTCGAACATGGGTTTGACTCAATCTCGAAGCTCATCCCTATGTACTAGTTGCCTTTAAAGTCCCGTATCCAATTGGGGGATATTTTGTCTTTTCTATCAATTGGGGATGCTGGCAACCAGACATCTGGTTCTGTAGAAGTGGACATCCCCTCTTTTTTTTAAAGGAGAAGTATGGGTTTGGGGTTTTTTGCTGTTTTATACTTACCTAGGTGGATGCAGCAATGGACTGATGCTGCATCTGTCCCTCTGCGCCTCTGCACTGAGAACCGAGAGATCAAACATCGCTGATGGTTTGGTTCTCACAGATCCCAGAGCAGAGAGCTGCTGCCTGTCAATCAGCAGCTCTCCTGCTCTGCTCCTCTGCGCTCACTGGAGCGCTGAGCTGTGGAGGAGCAGGGATCGGCCATCTCAGCCTCTCAGCAGCTCGCTAAGAGGCTGAGACTGCCATCAGTCCAGGCACATGGCGGATCCAGACTTTATAGGAAGCTCAGCCAAAGAGCTCAGGCTGTACTTCTTTAAGTTGAACTATGAGAAAAAAAAAATTACATATAAAACATATGATATAACATGTCGCTAGCATTAACATTGCAGTATTTAGGAGTCCATCCTTTAAGATAGTTTTGTTATTTCTTTTTATCCTACCAGTAGATCCATTTTTATTTGGTCATTCTGTGATTGCATGGCAGCACTGTTTGTGTGTGTTTGTTTGAAATTGGACATCAGTGTTGTCACCCTGTGGACAGGGTGGGGTTGATTTACTAAAACTGAAGAGTGCAAAATCTGGTGCAACTGTGCATGGTATCAGCTTTTACCTTTGGCTTGTTCAATTAAGCTTTGACAATAAAACCTGGAAGCTGATTGGTTTCTATGCAGAGCTGAACCAGATTTTGCACTCTCCAGTTTTAGTAAATCAACCCCAATTATCTCACATGATCATATACACCTCTCACATTTTTTCTCAAAGCGGTTGTAAAGCCGGAAGGTTTTTTACCTTAGTGCATTCTGCCCCTCTTTGGCTTATGAACACACAGAGCAGAACTCAGGAGCGAGCATGCACAAGTGCCCCCATAGCAAGCGGCATGCTATGGGGGCACTCAGAAGGAGGGAGGAGCCAGGTGCACCGGCGAGGGACCCAGGAAGAGGAGGATTGGGTTGCTCTGTGCAAAACCATTGCACAGAGTATGTAAGTATAATGTGCTTGCAATTTTAAATATATATTACAAAAATTAACCTTTAATGTTACTTTAAATTAGAACTAAAGGCATGCATATTTACCATAGGTTCAGCAGTCTGACACCCGCAAGGTCCCTCACTGGTGCCAGCATCTTCTCCTCGGGTTCTTCCAGGTGCTGGTCTTCGGCCGTTTCAATTGGCCAGTGGGAGATGATGTCACTCTCACGCATGTGCGGAAATGCAGTCATCCCAGCACACTGGCAGTAGCGGCACAGAGTTTTGCAAATAGGCAAGTAATTTTACTTTATTGCAGAAAAAACATTGCATGTCTCTTCTACAATAAAAAGCCTGCCTGTTTACAGTTTATTAAATTTTACATTTAGTTCTGCCTTAAAGCAGAACTAAAACCATCAGTTTAACTGTTCCCTAAAATATTTATTTTCAATACATGCCTTGAATCATACCTGTCACCAGGGGTGGTCCGTCCATTAAGGGCGCAGCCTCCCCTTTCGAGCGGCAGGGGGTTTTTTTAAGCACCTAATTAAAGCCAGAGGCATAAATGTGATTGAATGAATGGTGCCCGTTTGAAAGGGGCTTTCATAGGCATGCACACAAATGTGCTGGGTGTGCCTGGGCACACCCTAATCACCCTGCACACATGCCTCCTAACTGCCGGGTCCCAGTGGCGGGACATGTTTGGGCACTCGGCTCCAGAGAAACACTGTTCTGTCTCCCCTGCAGCTGTGCTTCTCATAGGCAACTACAGTGGAACGTTGTTTGCTTATGTCGGGAAGGCGGCGCGTACTAAGGGGCCGTGCAGGGAGTAAGGAGGTGGGGCTATGAATGATTCTGATTGGTTTTATATCAGGAAACGGGTGGGTGCTAAAGCTGGCACTGCAGTGGGGCCGCATATATAAGCCAATCACAGTAAATCATAGCCCTGCCCCCTGCTCTCAATGCCGTCCTTTAGTATCCACCCCCTCCCCAACATACACAAACCACATTTTCCCCATAGCTGCCTGTGACAAGTGCAGCTGTAAGGGAGACACAGAAATAGGATTGGCATCTGTTCTTCTCCATGGACTTTTCACATTATTCAGAATACTGAAACTCCAGCTCTCCCCCCCCCCCCCCCCCCCATTTCCACTATTCTCAGGTCCAGTAGGTGAGGCTACTTTAGCTCTACCTACAGGACCAGTAAATAGGAGAGGGGGGGGGGAGAAAAGCCAGAGCTGCGGTATCCTGCGTACTGTTAAAAGTCCAGGGAGAATGAGAACACAGGTAAGCCATGCAAAAATTAGAGACAGAGGGTCACATACTACTGCACTCTGTACTCTGTGTCACTATTGACCTCTGAACTCAGTAGTAAGGGACACAGAGCTTAGAAGTGACTCAGAGGTCAGTAGCAAGTGAGGCAGAGTTCAGGGGTCAGTAGTAGGTAAGGCAGAGTTCAGGGGTCAGTAGTAATTAAAATAGAGTTCAGGAGTCAGTAGTAAGTGAGGTGGAGTTCAGGGGTCAGTAGTAAGTGAGGTTGATAAAACAACAAGAAGCAGCGCAGGTTTCAATGTAAACAATAAGTCTCAATGCACATTTTTTAAAAAAAGTCCTTTGAGCACTGAAAGCTCTTCGTGAGATGAATACAGTCTGTTAGCAGGGCAGCCTTATCAGGGAAGGTGAAGCCACTCCAAATATGTAAAAGAAAAGAAAAACAGCAAAGGCGCCTCTTAGTAAGATTGTAAAATTTAATGATACAATTCCTTGTAATCTTATATATGTGGGGCGTACTATACGCCCACTAAGACAAAGATTTGGTGAGCACAGAAGAAAGATAGAAGGGGGGAGGGACAAACACAGTGTCCCACGCTACTTCTGTGAACATCACGCAAAATCTACAGAGCAGATACCCAAAAATCTTACTGCAGCAGAGAGGTTCTATAGACTATGCGAACGAGAGACCTTCTGGATATATTCCTTGGACACCCTAAACCCTGGCGGAATTAATGAAGAACTAGAAATCTTCACTATTTTATAATAATATTGGTTTTCTGCGTGTGATCCCGTTTATATCTATGGGTAGTAGTAATGAAATGACTACCCTTATAGATTCACTATAGTCATAATAACAATTATTCATTATGTTATTTTGGGGCTGTGGACTAAAAAAATGTCTGAACGCATCGGTTCAGACGGCCACCTTCTCCACTGTTCCTTCTGTGACTGACCGAAGCCTCAGAAACATGTTGTCCAGGAGGACCAGGAAATTGTAACCTCCCAGGCTCTGGAAACGCGCTGCACAAACCTTTCTGCAAGGCCTCCCGAAGATGTTTCATCCTCTGCTCCCTCTGCGATGACAAGATAAGGTCCGCAACCTTACCCTGGTAACGTGGATCAAGGAGAGTTGCCAGCCAGTAATCATCCCTCCCCTTGATACCACGAATACGAGGATCCTTCCACAGGCTTTGCAGGATCAGGGAGGCCATGTAACGTAGGTTTGCTGAGGCATTCGGTCCAGAGTCATCTGGGTCACTAAGGACGATATGATCCGCAGCCACCTTCTCCCAGCCACATACAAGTCGGTTTCTTCGGACTGTAAATGATCCCTTGAAGACTGCTGCCGATGCTAGTGCCAGGCTCCACCTCCATGCTGACACAATCCTCCTCCTCTTCCTGTGTGATCGGCGGGCACGCAGGAACACTGTCTGGATAAAGGGGGCCTTGGGAAGTAAGGAAGTCCTCCTCTTCCTCCCTCTGTTCTGCCTCAAGTGCCCTGTCCATTATTCCACGCAGTGTGTGCTCCAACAGGTGGACAAGAGGGACAGTGTCACTGATGCATGCACTGTCACTGCTCACCATCCTCGTGGCCTCCTCAAATGGTGACAGGACAGTGCATGCATCCCTGATCATAGCCCACTGGCGTAGGAAAAAAAAAAAACAAGGTCCTCTGACCCTGTCCTGGTGCCATAGTCGCATAGGTACTCATTGATGGCCCTCTGCTGCGTGTGCAGCAGCTGCAGCATGGCCAACGTTGAGTTCCACCTGGTGGGCATGTCACAGATTAGGTGGTTCTTGGGCAGATTAAATTCCTTTTGGAGGTCAGCCAGCTGAGCACTGGCATTATATGACCTGAGGAAATCCACCCAGACTTTCCTGGCCTGCCTCAGGACATCCTGTAAGCCCAGGTACCTGCCCAAGAACCGCTGCACCACCAAGTTAAGGACGTGAGCCAAACAGGGCACATGGGTCAGTTGTCCCTGTCAGAGGGTGGAGAGAAGGTTGGTGCCATTGTCGCAAACCACCATACCTGCCTTAAGCTGGCGTGGTGTCAACCACCTCTGAACCTGCCCCTGCAGAGCTGACAGAATCTCTGCCCCAGTGTGGCTCCTGTCCCCCAACCACACCAGCTCAAGCACCGAATGGCATCTTTTTGCCTGCGTGCTTGCGTAGCCCCTTGAACATCTACAGAGCACCGCTGGTTCCGAGGACAAATCAGCACAGGAAGAGGCAATGGAGGAAGAAGAAGAGGAGGGGGTGGAGGAGAGAAGTGTGGCAGAATCACAACTAGTAGAATTTTGGAGGCGTGGTGGCGGAACAACCTCCAACACTACTGTTTTGCTTGCGTCTATCTAGCAAGGTTACTCTGTGGTATAAGCAAGGAAGCTGAGATTTCTGCAGTGTGTAAATGTGCTTTTACTATACAAAGATGCTGTACATACAAAAACTATTACAATATTAGGAATACAATACAAGACTGGAAGATATCTATAACAAGCAAAATGCCTAGCAAACTGAACAGCCTATGGTCTATAATAGTACAAATACACTTAAAGATTACTTATCTTCTGTTACTGTATGTTTGTGATCTCCATTGGCAACGATTCTTCTGGAGCAACAGGCACTGTTCTTGTATCATGGGTGGTTTCTGATGTTACAACATGATGGTGTGTGTGTGTGTGTGTCTCTCTACTCACCCCTTTTATGTGTCAGGCTGTTTACCATAGTTACCAAACAACAGAAAGCATACCTGTTTACTGTAGCTGTAGAAACAATGGACTGTTGAAAACTGTTAATTAAATACAAAAATGGTATCTGCATACCACTGTCTACTCAAACCAAGACAGTAATTTAACAGTCATTCTTTCAGTTTGAAAGCTGAAAGAATCTCAAATAAGTAATGTCTTACTTGTTTACTGTAGCTATAGAGACAATAGCCTGTTAATTGAGCTGTCAATTGAATACAACAATGATATCTACCCCCATTGTATAAAACAGCATTTGTTTGAGAAATCTACTCAAGCCAAAAAACTGACAGTAATCTGACCAACTCACTATACTATTGTAATATTGTTCCATTTATCTTATGTCTGATTAATATAGAAAAATCATATTTTTAACAAATGCAACACATTCCGCCCCTAGATTTTTTTTTTCTTTCAGACTCCATAAGGAAAATGACTTCATTACTATGAAAACTCATTTTAAACATTCATTTTCCTTGAATGCAACACCTCCCATATTTCTGTAATTGAGAAGGTTTCAGTCTTTAAAAGTTCATTAGAAAGTCCATTCTAAAGTCTTTAGAAACAAATCCAGGCTTTTAATACATCAAAGGCCTTGCTCTCCACAGCTCTTGCGATCTTCCGTCATTCTTTCCATCATGTCCTATGGATCAAATCAGGGTCAGCCTGTGGAGTGGAAAACAAAGCGGATTATCTGCTCCTTCTAATAATACATAAACAGTAGATCCAGGCCCTTCAGCTAAAATCTCTCCTTTAAGTGGATTCTTGCCTGGATATCTGACTAACACTTTGCCCCCCGCCTGTACCCACTTCTGACCCTCCCAAAGAACATCAATAGGGAGGAGAGGAAATATACTGATATTTCCCAGAAGATCACTGCTGTTTATTTTGGAAGGTTTGCTGTTATGTAGCCTCACTTTCCACTTTTGCTGAGAAGTATCCACTAACCAGTCAGGGTCCCAGCCACTGTCTTGAAGCTCATCTGTCAATGCAAATGTAACTTCAAACCTTCCTGCCAGATTCCCTCTCATTCCTAGATAGGCTTCAGCTTCAGATACGTCACTCTTGGTTTCTATGTCATGGGAAGCAGTAACATGGTATCTGTTAAGCCCTGTTCTTTCAGGAACCTTACATAAATACTGAACTCTGCACTCCAGCTGTGGAATCTGTGCCCCAGCCCCTACCATCCTCTCATATGGTGTGCTTTTGGCTATTGGCCTAGAATTTAACAACATGACTGCCTGTGTGAGGACCCGATCCCACCCCCTTAGTGTATGTGTGGGTGTAAGTTTGCATATCTGGTCCTTCAATAGGCCGTTGTATCTTTCAATCAAACCAGCTGCCTGTGGATGGTATGGGATGTGGCACAATAAGTACACTCCAGAATCTGTGGCCCACTGCTGTACTGTTGATCCAGTGAAGTGTGAGCCGTTATCACTTTGGACTTGTTTGGGACAACCATAAGCAATGACAAGTTTCTGGAGCAGTTGAAGCGTTGCGGCTTGATCTGCACGTTTGCAGGGATGAACAAGCATAAGTCCTAAATAGGTGTCCACTGCAGTGCAACAATATCTCAGTCCATTATTTCCCCGAGGCAGGGGACCGATGAAATCAATCTGCCAGATCTCTGCAGGCCTCTCACCCCTCTTAATCGACCCGGTGGAGTACTTTTGCAATGGCCATTGTCGCACTTCTCCACACACTGTACAGTTCCCTATTACAGTCTTTATCATGTCCATGGATATAGACAATCCTCTCTGCTGTGCCCATTCATATGTTGCTTTCTGCCCCAAATGTCCAGATTGCTTGTGGGCCCAGTTGGCCAAGTTCATCAAGACAGGATCAAGTGGCACAACTGCCTTCACTTTGGCAATTTCATCTGCAACTCTGTTATAGTTCTCAAAGTCTGGGACTAGGGGCACATGTGCATCAACATGCCCCACTTTTATGGTGCAGGAGTGAGCTTCCTTCCAGACTTCCTTGCCTCCCCACGCCACCTTTCCATGAATCATCTATTCACTGGACTTCCACATGGGCATCCAAGTTGTAGGTCCTTTAAAAATCGCCCAGCTGTCAGTGTAGATAGTGACATGGGAAGAAGGATCCTCTTGAAGAGTCATCACCACAGCTTTCAACTCTGCATACTGACTGGACCCTCCAATTCCAGTCTCCTGCAGGACTGTGTCTGTACTTGGGTTGTAGGCTGCTGTCCATTTACGTCCAGACAAGGTGACTATGGCTGAACCATCAGTGAACCACGCTGACTCCTTCATGTCTTCTGACAGAGACTCAAAGGGTGGAGCCTCTTGAATGGGGGATGACTACAGCACAGGAATTTCTTCTTCTGGCCTGGTGCTGGTAAAAGTGACAAGCCCTGCCAACTGTTTTGAAATGTCTCTAACATCCCCAGTTGCAATACCCCCTCTTTCTTGAAGGTACCACTTCCATTTCATCAGTGTCTGGTTCTGGGCTACAGCTGCCCTAGTGGTCAGTCCATTATGTCTCACCCATCCTGCTATTGGCAATGCTGTATGGATGGTGACTGTGTCCTTTCCTGTAATGGTCTCTACATGTTGAAGTGCTGTGTAGATCCCAAACAGGTACTTCTCTAGGGGCGTGTATCTCTTCTGTGCCCCTGTCAGTTGTTTGGACCAAAATCCAATGGGTATTGCAGTCCTTTCTTTTCATTTGGTTGCCATAGACTCCAAGATATGGTACCATTCTGCTCCACTACATCCAGCTGAAATGGTACTCTTTGTCTCACAGGTCCTAATCCCCGATGCTGCAAAATAGCTTCTTTAGCAGCCAGGAATGCAGTCCGCTGCTCTGAACCACATGAGAACTCAGTCTTTTTTTTTGGTGATATTATATATAGGCCTCAGAATAAGTCCAAGATGTGGGATGAACGATCTCCAGAACCCCACAACTCCAATGAACTTCTGTGCCTCCTCTTTGGTAGTAGGGGGCGACAGAGCCTGGATATTTTGCACAACTGCCTCTGGAATTTTCCTCTGCGGCCCAGTCCACATCTTTCCCAGGAATTTCACTTCTGTGGCAGGTCCTTGGACTTTGTCTCGGTTGATAGCCCACCCTCTGTTCTCCAAGTGCTCTACCAGCAGGTGCAGTGCTTCAGTTACATCTTCTTTTGTTCCAGAGATCATGATGTCATCAATGTAGTGGAACACAGCGACTTTCAAACTCCGGGTACTTAAATCTCGGGCAATCAGTCCATGACAAATCGTTGGAGAATGAACATAGTCTTCAGGAAGCACGGTAAGAGTGTACTGGCGGCCATCCCACAACATACCAAACTGGTCTTGACACTCTGGGTCTATTAAAATCGAAAAAAAGGGATTAGCCAGGTCTATCACAGCATGAGATCATATCTGGTACAGCTGACTTCAATGGAGGTGCCACTTTGTTTAGACCTCTGTAATCCACAGTCATTCTATATGTCCCATCAGGTTGCTTTACTGAGAACACCGGAGACGAGAAAAGACTTACAGCAGGTCTAAGGATCCCTACTCTCAACAGTTCTTGAATAGTCTCCCCAATTTCTTTGTGGCCTCCAGGAAGTCTGTACTGCTTGAAACAGACTGGCTTCTCTGGTGGAGGAATGTAGACAGGGGTCCATTTCGCATGACCTCTGACCGCAGCCTTCACCGTCCTAACCAGATACGCTTTATCAGTATACCCTAATGTGAATGTACCTCTTTCAGTCTGAATTGACTGACCTTGAAGTACATCCATCCCAAGAATATTTTCAGGTAACTCTGATACCAAAACATTTGTCATAAATCCTGATCCCTTGCCAATAGCCAATTTCACCCGTATCCTAACTGCTGGTGTGGTTTGCCCTCCCAAACCTTCTACATAAATCAATTCTCCTTTGTAATGGGAAGGATTACCTTGCAAAAGTGTAACTTCAGCTCCGCTATCAACTAAAGCCATCACATGTGTAGGAGAAGATGACTTCCCCCACCATACAGTGACAGTTGCATATGGGCGTCGGTCTCCTGCTGTCACTGTCCTCATGGCTATTACAGGAGACTCACCTTCCCTTCATAAAGGATAAGGAACCTCCCAATCCGCTTTTCTGATTATCGCTAACTCCTCCCCAGCATAAAGGGATTTGGGTTCATGTTCAGTTTTGGGACTTGGTTTGGGGCTAACAGGAGGGGTCTGTTCTGTTTTCTCTAAGTCCAGGCTGATGTTATCTTCACTAGGAGTAGTGTTTCTAACCCTGACAGTTTTCCCTACTAAATGTTTCCACCTCTTTAGCATTTCTGCAGTAGAAATGCCATCTATCTCATCTTTAGGTACTCCTGCCTTTAATAGGTCCACCCACATTTGTTTCCTAGAAATAACTAGCCTGGTTTTCTCTTCACCTCCTGTCCTCTCTACCCCATTCCCTTTCTTCTCTGTTCTTTTCTGCTTGTATTCTTCCTGTCTGGCCTTGACCTTATCTACTGCCCTGACAGGTTTTGTTTTAGCCTCCTCTAGCTCCCCCAACTGGCTTAAAAGAGTTGTGGCTTCATGAATCTTGCTGTTTAATCCCAGGACTCCCAATAAGGACGATAATGGAGCCCTGAGATTAAATGGCGCAGACTTCATCAGCTTAGAGTGCAGAGCAGACGTAAAGGGTTCCATATCTGGACCCATCCATTCCGGAAACGTATTTAATCCGGTTATACAACCTATCTCACGTAACTTGGAAATACCCTCTCCTATTGCTCTCCATGAGTAGGTATTTTCCAGGTCAGTAGGACTAGCGTATACTCAGACTATTCCATCTCTCACGAGGTCTAACAGTGAAAAATTCACGCTAAACTCTCTGGCTTTTCGCATTGCCTGACGCAATTGTGGCGCATGGGTTAACACTCCCATTGTCACTGCTTCCTTACCTGACAAAACAACACTGTCCGCCCCTTCATCCCATAAGCGTAGGAGCCAGGTCAATAGGGGCTCCCCAGGCCTTTGTTTGTATTGTTTTGCCAGCTCATGGAGTTCAGTTTGTGTAAACTCCCATACTTCTTTAAATTCAACATCTCTAAGGTTGCGATAATGCACCTCCCCATCTGCCATATCCTCTCTATCATGTTGCCGTTTCCTATGCTTAGTAATGAGAGGTCTGGCATACTTTTTCTCTAGCAGATCATCATGCAAAATATCAAACTCTATCTCTATCTCTTCATCCTCACTATCATTTGAGGAGAGCACATCCTCACAATCCCAATTTTGGGATGTAACAATGGCACGTACCCTGGCTTTACTAACAGGTTTACAGCCCTTCCTTTTCCTTAAGGCATTAATTCATTTGGTCATGAGGGCTGCACACCGCTCTTGCAAATCATCAGCCTGACTTGCAGTTGAACGCACACACTCTGAAGCAACTGCTAGCTGGTCTTTTAATACCTTAACTTCTGCCTCTGCCTTCTCCCTCCTCTGTGATTCAGTTTAAATAGCATTAAGGAAATACCAGCCCACTGTGGACACTGTCCTCTTCTCTTTTTCAAATATATATTTTATTAGTTTTCAAAGAAAGGGCAGAGCCCACATAAATACCACAATGGCATATAACAGAGGGGGGGTCGCAGCCTCCCGACATTATATTATAGTAGTAAATGTTATACATGGAAGCGTGCAGAACATATCTCTTTATTATCATACTTTAACATGTATATGTATTTCTTTGTTACCCGGTACTAGAGTCTCAAAATCTGTGAAAATTGTAAGAGACCGGCGGTCTATATCTCCAGATGTCCAACAACTTTTTCCATGAAAAAATGTATATAAGTAAGTCAGGAGGTAGCTACCAGAGAAAGGAGAAGAGAGATAGAAGAGCAAGTAACAGATAGGGTGGAAGAGAAGAGGAGGGGGGGAGTTGGGGAGGAAAAAAAGGGGGGGCGGAGGGGGGGGATAAAGGCGTTCAGTTCTAATAGTCTCCGTGTATCAGAGTGACTATAAGTTATTGATCAATGTAGGATGGTAGGGTTTCAGGTCCCAAGAAGGGATTTACCCTCTTCCGAGTATTTAAATAGATTCCAGAGAGTCCATGTTTTCTTATAAGTTCCCTGTCTATCTTGGGCTGTCATTATCAGATCTTCCATTGTATTTATGTCTTCTACCTTTCGCATCCACAACGATGTGGTCGGTGGAGATTGCTGCTTCCAAAGTAGGTTAATTGAACTGTCAATTGAATACAACAATGATATCTACCCCCACTGTATAAAACAGCATTTGTTTGAGAAATCTACTCAAGCCAAAAAACTGACAGTAATCTGACCAACTCACTATTGTAATATTGTCCCATTTATCTTATGTCTGATTAATATAAGAAAATCATATTTTTAACAAACGCAACACAACTACTGCACCCTGTCCTGCATCCTTCCCAGCTGCCAGAAGAGTCATCCAGTGCGCGGTGAAAGATAGGTAACGTCCCTGTCCATGCCTGCTGGACCATGAGTCTGTGGTAATATGCACCTTACTGCTGACCGCCCCGTTCAGCAAGGCTAAGACATTGTCTTCCACATGCCGGTAGAGAGCCGGAATCGCCTTCCACAAAAAAAGTGGCGTTTGGGAACCTGCCACTGAGGAACCGCACATTCCACAAACTCATGGAAGGGGGCAGAGTCTACCAATTGAAAAGGCAGCAGTTGAAGTGCTAGCAATTTAGCCAAGCTAGCATTCAACCGCGGGGCATGTGGATGGCTGGGAGCAAACTTCTTTCGGCGGTGCAGCAGCTGGGGCAGGGAAATTTGCCTGGTACAATCTGACATTGGTGTACCGATAGCAGATTGCCCGCAAGTACTTGGCTGTGACACACCTAATTCTACACCTTCATTCCTCTCAGTGCAGGTTTCATAGAGGACTGAAGGTATAGTGGGGTTGGAGATCCCAGCTAATGAGGAGCAAGGAGAGGTCCGCTTTTTTCTTTGGTGTGGGTCTTTTAGGTATGCTTGCCAATGAACTGCATGGCAGGTCGACATATGTCTGGTCAAGCATGTGGTGCCCAAGCGGGTGATGTTATGGCCTTGCGAGATACGCTTGAGACATATGTTGCAAATAGCAGCGGTGGGATCTGATGCACTCATCTCAAAAAAGGCCCACACCAAAGAAATTTTGAAATAACGCACAGAGACAGCAGCGCCCTGGACATGTGGAGCTCTGCGGTGTGATGCAGTCGGTGTGCTGCCCTTAAGCTGGCCCCTGGAGGGCATCCTGCCTCGAAGATGTGCCTCCTCCTCCTCCTCCTCTCACCCACATGGAGTCAGTGACCTCATCATCCCCTCCCTCCTCATCACTGGAGCAAAGCTGGCAGTATGCTGCAGCTGGGGGAACATGACTGCCAGATTGCTGTCCTTCTTGGGCACCCCCTCTCTCTGGGCTCACGTTACTGCCTTCCTCTAGCTAGGTAGCATCATCGGAGCCTTCAAAATGCTGGCCATCCTCCTGGAGCATGTACCCAACACTGTGGTCAAACAGTTCGGGGGACTCCTCAGGGGGTCATGGTGGGGCTAGGGAAGGAGTGACTGATGCCATTGAGCCGAGGGAAGAGGCCGTGTTGGCAGCTGCTTTGCCAAACAACGTACCCTGAGCCTGGGTGAGAGAGGATGAGGAGGATGAGGACATGTTGCGGCTCAACACGGCCAGCTGCTGAAAAAAAGGACAAGCGTGTCCCACGGGCACGTGCTGATGAGGATGGTCAGTGGTCAGTAGTAATTAACAGAGTTCAGAGGTCAGTAAAAATAAACGATCAGCTTGGATTTCAGACTAATGCGGTGCAGTTTTCCCAACACCATGGGTGGGTTAGCTGCACTTTGCCATAGACTTCTATTATGTTCCATGGTTTTGATGCCCTTTCTGAAAGTGCACCAAAACCACCCTTTCAGTTTTTGTTTTCAGAAGGTGCACCAAAACCGCAGGATATAATAGAAGTCTATGGCAAAGTGCAACTAACCCTCACGGAAGCTGCAACCATGAAAACCATATGGCATCAATGTGACTGCCCCCTACTGGTGGAGGGAAGACCAAAAGCATATTTTATTGGTGCAGGAAGGCTTTTGTTTTATTTACCATTCTCCTTTAAAGTGGATGTAAACACAAATATTTTTTCTTTTTTTTTATGTCAGAATGTAGAGTATAAGATTTCCTATCATTTGAGCCCAGTCTTGCCACAAAGAGTTAATCCAGCTCTGAGCAACCCTCTTTTATTGTTCAGTGAGATAAAACTTGACAAACAGAGAAAAACTTTGTCAAATCCTCCCCCTTGCTGTGAGTGACAGGTGATTTACATATCTCGTGCATTAGCCTAAGACATGCATTATTTTTTAATTCCCACCCCCACTCCTTTCTTCAGCAGCTCTGCAAGGATTGGCTGTTCCACACCTCAGCATGATTTGGCATGCTAAAGTCATGTGGTTACTTTCCTGTCTTTTCACTGGATGTTAGAGATCATAGCAGAAGTTCAGTGTAAGAAATACACAGGAGAAAATGCATATTGACAAGAGGAGTGTAGAGGTGGGCGGGGAGTCTACTGACATCACGACTCCACCCACCGAGCTCCAGACAACAGACCCACCCACAGAATCTGCATTTTTTCGGGTCTCATAACAGACAGAGGGGAGATATTTGACAGGTAAAAATACATGCAGGAGGCATGTATATCCTTATAGATAACCCCTATGGCAGTAGTTTAGAAAGGATGACATTGGGTTTACATCCACTTTAAGCCCTTCCCACTGTAAACACAATTTGGCCACACACTTACCGTTCACAGCATCTTTGGAGTGCACACCTTAATGAAACAGGCTTGCCACACCTATGGGGGCTTTAATGATAGTGGCAGATTGCATTATAAATGTCTTTTTCTTTAAGTTCCACTTTAACCTTTACTCAGCCAAGTCCTGTTAATTACTATGATGCATATCATTTTTGTCTTTTCCTGTGTAGACAGATATATACATGCAGGATCTACAAGAGTTTTCCAGTTTAAACATACACAGTGCAATATTGGCTCAAAAAACCACTGAAAGTAATGTGTTTAATAAAATAGATCTGGCAAAGACAGAGTGACTCCAGATGCTCCAGCAGCCTTGGCGGAGTTTTCTGCACTGCAAATAGCTTATAAAAAGGGGGTCCTATTGAAGCTTCTCCCCATAATCAGCACTGGCTGACATCAGAAAGAAAAATGAGTATACAGGTAATCTGTTTATATGCTGTAAGAATTTTAGCTGTTGTTTTATTATACAATACACATTTTACAAAGTGGAAGAATGTCTTTGCTAAAATGGGTAAGTCTGTTTTGAGATTGGCTAGTTGCAGCATCTTCCAACAATCCTAATACAATATGAAAGTGTAACAGTGACATCTGGTGTTTATCACAGAGTTTAACATTATGGCTGAATGAAAAAAAATAAAACAGATTTCTCTATCCACAAAAATGAGATGGATAGACAAATCATCCTCCCACTGGGAAATTGTATGCTGACAGGCATACCTGCCCTCATTTTATCCACTGATATACTTTATATAAATATACAAATGCCCCAAATTGGAGACTCTCTACTATAAGAGTAAGGCCCCTTTCACACCTGTCCATTTTTTAGGCAGACCTGATCGGATGCTCCATTCACCTCTATGGAGCAACGGATGTCAGCGGTGACTCGTTCTCCAAATCCAGACGGATGTAGGTTCTATTCTCCATCCGTATATCACAAATGTAAAACATCACATAGTATGAAAACCAAAAGTGCAAATGCGTTGTAAATAAAAAGGGATACATGCACTCAAAAACGTAAAACATAACCAATATATAAATGTGCGTGATATTGGTGTGAGTTAGCAAAATTGCAAAAGAAACGCACAAAGATGCCCAAAAAGAGCACAAGTCTCATCAATGGTGTAGTAGATAACTAATGTGTTAGTGCGCCAAAAAAATTTTTAAACATCAAGTCCAAATGGTGTAGGTGTCCAAACAAAATTAAAGTTCTGCATAAAAAAAGAAGAAAAAATCTGTGAAGAGTGTCTTGGCCTTCCAAACAGATCCCATATAAATTATTGTGATTGTTGTGTAAACTTTTCTCCTGGAACCCCCGCTTGTGTCCCCACTCACCGGAAGACCGATCAATCGGTGTCCCCCTCTGTGGTTCCGCAATCTCCCTCCTGGTTGGGTTGTCACTGGTACTGAGCAGAGCAGAGTGGCTTCTTTTTTTCTTTTTTCTTCTTTTTTTATGCAGAACTTTAATTTTGTTTGGACACCTACACCATTTGGACTTGATTTTTAAAAAAAATGTAAAGTTATGCACTTGGGGGCTAATATAAGAATATGCTAGTATCATACATACTAGGGGGAGTACAACTGGGGGAATCAATGGTGGAGAAGGACCTGGGGGTTTTGGTAGATCATAAGCTCAATAATAGCATAAAATGCAAAGCTGAGGTTTCCAAAGCGAGCAAAGTCCTTTCTTGTATTAAGAGAGGTATCCAGAGAGAGAGATATCATTGTGCCCCATACAAATCATTAGTAAGACCTTATCTTGAATATGCAGTTCAGTTTTGGGCACCAGTTCTCAAAAAGGATATGAGGGAACTGGAGAAAGTACAGAGAGGCATGAAGGAGCTCAGCTATGAGGAAGGATTAGAGGAACTGAATACATTACCCTCTTGAGAAGAGGAGATTAAGGAGGGATTTGAGCAACATGTACAAATAAATAAGTGGTCCATATAGTGAACTTGGATCAATGTGAAGGATTGTGTATATGGGATTGTATTTATTTATTTATTTTTGGTTGAACTAGATGGACTTGTGTCTTTTTTTCAACCTGACTAACTATGTAACTAACTATGTAACTATGTAATTAGAGCAGAGACTGCAAGCCATGCCTTCTCGTGCCTGACCTTACAAATGTGCTTCTGGAAGAATGGTCAAACATTCCCACAGATACACTCCTAAACCTTGTGGACAGCCTTCCCAGAATAGTTGAAGCTGTAATAGTTGCAAAGGGTGGGCAAACGCAATATTTAGCCCTACAGACTAAGACTGGGGCGCCAATAAAGTTCATATGCATGTAAAGGCAGACATCCCAATACTTTTAACATTATAGTGTGTGTGTGTATATATATATATATATATATATATATATATATATATATATATATATATATATAAATATATTAGATCAGCAGCAGCAGTGCAGGCATGTACACAAACTCCCAGCTAGTTTGTTTACTTTTCTCTGACTGTCAGCTTTCTTGTGGACACCCAAAGGGGACAGGTGAGCCCAGGATACAGCCGCCTAATCACTTTCAAGTATGTTGTACACTATTTTATAGGCACAAAGCAGTTTTGAGGTTTGGCATATTTAGTATCTATTTACTGGACACTACCATGTCTTTTATATTTTACCCAAAAAATTATGTTCTGTTTGTGTGCACTAAAATTAATTTGAAAGCATTTTTATCCTGAAAATTTGATCAACAGTTGTGCTATTACTTTGTGACTTTCCTTTCAATAAATATGTAATTCTTTGAGGGTTTTAAGTAATCTTCACCTAAAATACACAAATTTGACATATGTGTAAAAAAATGCAAAAGTGGTTCTGGCAGCGAAAGGTTTATCCATTGTTTTTAGGCACTTTCTCTCTTTTCACTAACATGCTCCCTATACTCTTCCTTCTCAGATTGGTGTTCTCTGTCCTCAAATTGACCTTACTTTATCCTCCTCTCTACCACAGACATCACCTCCAAAGGGAGCTTACAAAGAAAAAACAAAATTAGATGAGGATGAAGAGGAGGAGCAGGATGTAAGAATCAACAAAAAAGAAAGGACGGAGCTGACATAGAAACCAGCACAATAAAAATCTACGATCTGTCTACACATAACTTTACCCCCTCAGAATGCCTATTACTTCAAAAGGGTCTGAGTTTCTCACCCTCGGTTGGTCCTAACAAATTCGGCCTGTTTAAGGATCTACATAGTTTTATTAGATCTTTAACAATAAAACAACATTATGCTGATAGCCCCTACGCAAGTCATAAAAAGACTATGAAGGATAGTGAAGAACCATGTTCCAAACCCGTAGAGGTACATCAGATTGAACCCAACGATGACACACTTAACATTTTAGAGGAACTTTGGGAGGAGGGCCAAACAGACGGACCTATTCCAACACTATTTCTAGACCCATCAGTCACATACCACTTTTAGACCTAAATCGACCTTTTTCCCAACATAGTCAATGGGCCCCTATATAGAAACCTACTATCAGGCGGTTTACAAAGATTTCTTAACCCTTTGTGACACATCCAATTCCAGCAGACATAAAAAACCTATCAAGGGCAGAAAGACAGGCCCTTAAAGGTTTGACAATCAATACCGAATTAACAATTAGACAATTAGACAAGGGGGGAAGCCTTGTGGTGCAGAACAAAACAGATCATCTGAAAGAAGCTAGCTAGCTTCTAGCAGATACCAACACATACCTTTCTGCTGATCCACTTCCTGGTTACCAAATAGATTTGAAAATGCTGGTCTATGAGGCATGGGAGAACGGAGTACTTAAAAAAAAAGAGAGACAATTTCCTCTACCACCCGAGTGTAGTACCTTGTAGTTCTATCATCTCCCCAAAGTCCACAAATCACTGATAGACCCTCCTGGAACGCCAATAGTGGCAAGTACAAACAGTTTCACCAGTGGTCTTTCAACTTCCGTTCTACATTCAAGACTCACGTCAGATTATCGATGCCCTCAAACATGACCCATGGGAAGAGGGATATATGTGGGCTTCTCTGGATGTGGCCTCCCTCTACACGTCGATACCCCACAAGGTAGGCCTCATGGCCACACAACATTTCCTTACCCAAAATGGTGACATCAACTCTGCAAACAGATTTTCTGGTAAAGTCCACTGAGTTCTGACATAATTATTTTACATTTCTTGACCAGTTTTACTTACAATGCAAGAGTACAGCCATGGGAGCAAATTTTGACCCAGTTTATGCCAACCTGATGATGAGTTACTGGGAGAAGGGATACATCTGGGCCAACAACCCTTTTGCAGAGCACAGTGTGTTCTTCAGCAGATAGATCAATGACATCCTGCTGATTTGGAGTGGTGGCCCAGATGTCTTCCCCTTTTTGTGGCCCATTGTAATGCCAACCCCTTTGGGTTGTCCTTTACACATGTAATCGACCCCAGAGAGGTGTTTTTTCTGGACTTGGTGTTAATCCATGATAAGGACAATATCATCACTAAAAATCATGTAAAGCCCACCAGCGGGAACTCATATGGAAGAAGAACATTCCCGGTGGACAGTTTAATAGGCTAAGGAGAAACTGAGAATTGATGACTATATCATACAAGGTGGCTCTATGCAGAGGAAGTTTGAAGAAAAGGGTTAACCTTTGGCACTAGTTCAGGAGGCATTTGTGGCACACATGAACCCTCCCCCTAGAGAGAATACCACAGCCAAAGTGAATGAAAGAATGACTTGTATAGCGCTACAAATGCAAACTGAATCGCCTCAAGGCGCTAAATGAGAGTCATTCAGTTAGATTTGTGTCAACGTTTAATGAGAAATTCAAATCTGTTTCCAGAATAATTTTAAAAATTACAGCATTTTATGCCCCATATTTAGTCCCCAGACGATGTCTAAGAAGACGAAACGCGTCAGTAGGATTCCATTGTCACCTTTTTACATTTACCAAAGCGCTTTTTTATCTACTTAAATGTGAGTTTTTCTACTTTTTAATAAATTGTTTTATTGCTTACGGAATCACGCTATGTGGCCCTTTTGTTCTCCTTTTTCATCCACCTTTACTTGATATCCATGCAACACGGGATGTGCTCATGAGAGCTACTACTCTGGTGTTGGTCACGTTTTTTTGGGTACAGCCTCTAGAAGATTACATATTGCCAGTGGTCGTTATCAGCACCCAAGCCTGTTTGACTCATTGAACGTAGGTTCCTTTGGGTTCAAACGCTCTGGTAAGCCTCCATTTCACTGGTGGTGGTGCTTTTTTATTTCCTCTCTTCTTTTGAGATGCACTGTGTTTGTCTGTTTTTGACAATTTCTCTGAGGATTGCAGCAATTTATCGGCCTCCTGGACTAGTATTACGCTTTTTTAATGACTTCACTGCCTGGATACCCTACTTTCTCTACTCTGAAATACACACTATCATTCTTGGTGACTTTAACATCCCTGTTAATGGTAACAGCCTGGCTACAGCTCAGCTTCTCAACTCAACCTCATCTTTTGACCTAACACAATGGACACACACTTCCACCCACTCCAATGGTAATACCCTCAACCTTGTATTCTCCTATCTCTGCACTCCTGGCAACCTCACCAACACCCCATTTCTTCTCTCTGATCATAACCTCATCAGTTTCACAGTATCCTTGTCTCCAATCACCTATCCTTCCAAGCAGCAAACGATTATTTGTAGAAACCTTCGCCACTTTAACGCTTCTCTTCTCTATTCTGCTACTGACTGCCTCTATAACAAAATCTCTCCCTGTCCTGTCTTGACCTGGCCACGTCTGTCTACAACAGTTCACTCTCATCCTCACTGGACGCACTTGCTCCTCTAGCTACACACAGAATCAGGCCTCTACCGCGACAACCCTGGCAAACCGATAACACCAGAAAACTCAAGAGACATTGCCGGGCTCTTGAATGACTGTGGTGTAAAACCAAATGCAGGACTTCACCCTATATAAATCTGCCCTCCTAAAATACAATTCCTGCCTCCATGCTGCCAAACAAACCTACTTTGTCTTTCTTATTAATACCTTGTCATCCAGTCCCCGTCGGCTCTTCTCTGCCTTTAACTCTCTGCTTTGTCCCCCATCCTTTCAACCCACTAACTCACTCCCTGCCCAAGAGATTGCCAATCACTTCAAGGACAAGATTGATGCAATACCTGAGGACAAGTCCACTGTACAGACATCTTTCCCACCTAAAATGCCTTGTCAAACAGCACAGTCAACACTTTCCTTGTTTGAACTGGCTACTGCTGAAGAGGTTACAAAACTTTTCTCAAATGCCCACCTAACCAATTGTCCCCTGGATCCTGTTCCCTCACAACTACTATGGTCACCCTCTTATTCTATCTTATGCTCCCTCATTCACATCTTTAATCTCTCCCTCTCTACTGGCACCTTTCCCTCCCCTCCAAAGCATGCACAGATCACTCCCATACTTAACGTAAGGTGTCCTCATCAGAGCCCTCTTTTACATCAGAAGTCCCAATCAAAGTCCCCCTTTACAGCAGGGGCCACCCTTTACATCAGGTGTCCCAATCAGGGTTCCCCTTTACAACAGGTGTCCCCATCAGCATCCCCCTATAAATCAGGTATCCTCATCAGTGTCCCCCTTTACATCAGGTGTCCCCATCAGAGTCCCCCTTTACATCAGGTGTCCCCATCAGAGTCCCCCTTTACATCAGGTGTCCCCATCAGAGTCCCCCGTTACATTAGATGCCACCATCAGAGTCCTCCTTCACATCAGATGTCCCCATCAGAGTCCCCCTTTACATTAGATGTCCCCATCAGAGTCCCTCTTTACATCAGATGTCCCCATCAGAGTCCCCCTTTACATCAGATGTCCCCATCAGAGCCCTCCTTTACATCAGATGTCCCCAGAGTCCCCTTTTACATTAGTTGTTCCAATCATGGTTGCCCTCTACATTGATGGTGACATCTAATGTAAAGGGGGACAATGATGGGGACATCTATTGTAAAGGGGGAACCCTGATGGGGACATCTAATGTAAAGAGGGAACCCTGATGGGGACATCTGATGTAAAGGGGGACTCTGATGGGGACATCTGATGTAAAGGGGGACTCTGAAGGGGACATCTGATGTAAAAGGAGACTCTGATGGGGACATCTGATGTGAAGGAGGACTCTGATGATGACATCTAATGTAAAGGGGGACTCTAATGGGGACATCTAGAGTCCTCCTTCACATCAGATGTCCTCATCAGAGTCCCCCTTTACATTAGATGTCCCCATCAGAGTCCCACTTTACATCAGAGTGTCCCCTTCACATCAGGTGTCCCCCCCCCCCCCCCCCGTACTCACAGCTCTCACAGCAAGTCGCCTTACATCCACCTTCGGACCGGCCGGAATGAGTCAGAGAAATCGGAAGTGACAGTGAGGGACCCGCCAATCACTAACCACAGCAGGGAACAATGATACAGTGGGAATGTTCAGGGCGCATAACCACGAAGACATTCTAAAGGAAGCCAATAGAGCTTCTTGTTTTCAATCACGTGACTGCAAACATGTCATGCTTCCCATAGCAGCTGTGTGTCCGGCTTCCTGCATACACTTAAAGGGCCATTATTTTTTTTTACTTTTTTTTTTTTTTCAGTGATAGCACGTCATGGTTCCCATACACCTGTGTGTCTGGTGTCCCGCACACACTTAAAGGGCCATTATTTTTTTTATTATTTATTTTTTCACTGCTCTAGACAGGATCCTTCTCCGAGCGCAAGAAAAGAAATTCATCTCACACAAGAAAAGAAACAGACTCCATAGCGTAATCCCGTAATAAATTACTAAAAAGAACTCCCCCTTTAAAATCACACTTGCAAAAGCAATATAAAACTAAGCATTGATAAAAGTAGCAAACACTATTCAGCCTGCACGCTGTCTCTCACCCCTTGCTGGCATCCCCACGATCACGATGATTCTCGGGTCGAGCAGCAAGCTGACGTCACTCTGAATAGCTGTATGGTCATGGGCTGATGCATTTCGTCATCACGACTTCTTCTGCGGGTCGACAGACGGTCAGTTATTGCAGAGAGTTATTGCGAGACTTTTCATTGCCATTTATACACTTCACTGTTTATGCTGTTCTTTATAAATGTAGTGTATTTCAGGTTAACTTGGTTTAGAGTTACTGTGGTCTAGGTTAACTGCCATATGATAGCCTAGAATTCACATCAGTTACTTTACTGCAATTTACTTGTTCCTTAATGTTGATGCATTGTCATTTACTTTGCCATTTTAACAATATACTTACAGTAATTTACAATCTAATAGCTTGGTGTTTATTTTTCATATGCAAATATAGTTGGGTAATATTGTAATAACTGAGCTAATATAGGCCTTTGCAGTATGCTATCATATAGTGTATTAGAGGGGACAAAGAGGTTCACAGAGTTGTGAGAAAGAGGACCATACAGCAGAGGACCTGTTATACCAAGCAGGTTCTTTGGGGGTAAATGCTACACTTCTTTAGTTTCCACGTAAATATTTATGATATTAACCAACTCAATACCAGCATGGTACATCCTCTTCCTGTCCAGACTATTAAGCTTGCAGTGCTGTGATTGACTTTGACTGACAATTACTCGGTCATGCAACACTGTACCAAAATTAATTTTATACCATTTATTTGAGACGGATAGGTATTATAAATATCAAAAAAAGCATTTTTTTAGTTATAAAACATATAAAATAAACAATATAATAAACTTACACCCACAAGTAATGTGAAGTTAATACACTACAAAAACAAATAAATCAAACAATAAATAAATAAAGAGAGCTGCTTGCCATCAGGCCTTAGTATAAAGTCCAACAAAGTACAAAACCTTATGCCCTGTACACACAATAGGATTTTCCGACAACAAATGTTGGATGTGAGCTTGTTGCTGGAAAGTCCGACTGTGTGTATGCTCCATAGAACATTTGTTGGCGGAATTTCCGCCAACAAATGTTTGAGAGCAGGTTCTCATATTTTCCGACAACAAAACTTGTTGTTGGGTATTCCAAGCGTGTGTACACAATTCTGAAGGACAAAAGTCCACGAATGCTCAGAATCAAGCAGAAGAGCCGCACTGGCTATTGAACTTCATTTTTCCCGGCTCGTCATACATGTTGTACGTCACCGTGTTCTTGACGTTCGGAATTTCCGACAACATTTGTGTGACCGTGTGTATACAAGACAGGTTTGAGCCAACATCCTTCAGAAAAAAATCCACGTTTTTGTTGTCGGAAAATCCTATGTTAATTGACAATATCCATGCAATACAATCAAAATACACTAAAGATTGGGATTTTTTTGATATATCAAATAAATAGCCTTTCTTCATAAATATAGGGCAAATGCAACATGTTTTTGATAAATATACAGAGTATATATATATATACACACACACACAGTATCTTACAAAAGTGAGTACATCCCTCACATTTTTGTAGATATTTTATTATATCTTTTCATGTGACAACACTGAAGAAATGACACTTTGCTACAATGTAAAGTAGTGAGTGTACAGCTTGTATAACACTGTAAATTTGCTGTCCCCTTAAAATAACTCAACACACAGCCATTAATGTCTAAACCGCTGGCAACAAAAGTGAGTACACCCCTAAGTGAAAATGTCCAAATTGGGCCCAAAGTGTTAATATTTTGTGTGGCCACAATTATTTTCCAGAACTACCTCTTGGGCATGGAGTTCACCAGAGCTTCACAGGTTGCCACTGGAGTCCTCTTCCACTCCTCCATGACTACATCACGGAGCTGGTGGATGTTAGAGACCTTGCACTCCTCCACCTTCCGTTTGAGGATGCCCCACAGATGCTCACTAGGGTTTAGGTCTGGAGACATGCTTGGGCAGTCAATCACCTTTACCCTCAGGTTCTTTAGCAAGGCAGTGGTCATCTTGGAGGTGTGTTTGTGGTCGTTATCATGTTGGAATACTGCCCTGCAGCCCAGTCTCTAGGGAGAGGATCATGCTCTGCTTCAGTATGTCACAGTACATGTTGACATTCATGGTTCCCTCATTGAACTGTAGCTCCCCAGTGCCGAAAGCACTCATGCAGCCCCAGACCATGACACTCCCACCCCCATGCTTGACTGTAGGCAAGACACACTTGTCTTTGTACTCCTCACCTGATTGCCGCCACACACGCTTGGGTCAAAGTAAGAACCGCAACACCAAGCCCCCGCATAGCACGAACTCTACGATGACTACGTAACCGCAACATGGCTTCAAAACGGACGGCAGGTCAGAACGAACTAACAGAACGCATTGAAAACCAGAAAGGCCTGAGAAGAGCGAGCTGAAAATCAGAAACGAGCAGACAAAAATGCACTGAAAACCAGATACGAACTGACTACACGCGCTGAAAAACAGATACGAACCCACAAGCACAAACTAAAGAGCAGTAAGGGACTGAAAAGCATGAGGCTGAAAAGCGTGAATCGTGTCTCACCAAACTTCTACTAACACAAGATTAGCAGAGGGAGCCCAAAGGGTGGCACACTTGGTACTGAACTTTCTTTTTCTAGTCCCGTCGTACGTGTTGTACGTCAGCGTGCTCTTACCGATCGGAATTTCCGACAACATTTGTGCGACCTTGTGTATGCAAGACAAATTTGAGCCAACATCCGTCGGAAATAAATCCAGGATTTTGTTGTCGGAATGTCCGATCCTCTGTACGCAGCATAAGAGGTAACAAGAGCCCTAAATACTTCCACAGCTCTACCCTTTGACTGTGATTTCCCTTTTGCATAGCCACTTTATATAGCTGTAGCATTGGCTGTTATAGAGGCATGGTTAGCCACTACGTGAACTCATGCACTCAATTAAAGAATCTGGGGTTAATTTACTTTAAGGAGAAGTTTGTATTCACTTTGCCAAGTTTATTTTTGCTTAGCTTAGTTAATGAGGTAAAGCTGTGCTGACTTAAATCATCCAATCATATGCGAGCAAATTCCTGTTTTATTTTAACTTTTCTTGCACATGATTGAATGTTATTTGCAAATTGAATTCTCACTTAGCTTTGCACACTGTGAGTATTTGTCTTGCTTTAATTCCACTTTTTGCTGATCTCTGTACTATGCCAATGTTTTTAATAATGGAACGTTCTGGTTGTTCAAAAAGTCTAGAGTCCGAACAATGGTTATGGTCCTGAACACATTGGCTTAAGTGTATGACACACACGCGTACATTACTACTATCTATCATTTGCTAGCAACTACAACACTGCATTGATAACAGGACATTTTGGTTTGTGTACGAAAAAAAATATCTCTATTGTTTGAGAGTCAGACTTTAAAAATATTTCAAAGTTTCCTTTATTAGCGTTGCTTCAAAGATGAAATGACATGAACCACCTCCAGCTATTAAAAATTGGCATCTGTGGATGTTCCTTTCAATTGCTTAAATAAAAGTTAACTATTAAGGAATGCAGAATATAAGAAATTGCTTGTTTTATCTCGATACCATGCTTGACACAGAATCCCATTTATTTTGTCTTTTTGAGTCCAGCCTATAATAAATAACCATCGATTTCAATAACAGAAGATTTGTGAAGGCTCAACCAGTCCTGTGGTTAATTATCAGAAAAACTTCAAAAAATCATTTTTAAAGTGCCTAAAACAATCAGTCAATGACATTTTCATAATAGGTTGTCAAATGCATTGACATTTCTTCATTATTTTTAAATTCAGAAGAAGTAGCAATTTATTTTTGAAGGCAGTTATCTTAGTTGTAACATAAATCAAACACTTCTACATTAAAAATTGTTCTATACATTGTTTCATTTTTTTTCAGTTCATTTAACCTTAGAGTGCAATTGCTTTAATAATGTGCATCTATAGCAGTAAAGTATTTATGAAAATTTCAATATGCATATACAGTGGAATTATATTTAAATAAAGGACATTTCTAATGACTGTTTGTCCATGGGTGAACTAAATATGGAGTGGTGCTCGCTCACCTCCTAAAAGGCAAGTCAGTCTTTTTCTGAGTAGGGGGTTACAAAGGACATTGAGCATTAACCTGATTGGACAAAATTCATGCTGGACAAATTAAAAAAATACTTGATTTTTGTTAGTTGCACTAGCTGAATGTACCCGTGAATATAGTATATAATATATACTGTATACAATAATTATATATATATATATATATATATATATATATATACAGTATCTCACAAAAGTGAATACGCCCCTCACGTTTTTGTAAATATTTTATTGTATCTTTTCATGTGACAACACTGAAGATATGATACTTTGGTACAATGTAGTGAGTGTACAGCTTGTATAGCAGGGTAAATTTGCTGTCCCCTCAAAATAACTCAACACACAGCCATTAATGTCTAAACCGCTGGCAACAAAAGTGAGTACGCCCCTAAGTGAAAATGTACAAATTGGGCCCAAAGTGTCAATATTTTGTGTGGCCACCATTATTTTCCATTAGAAATGATAGAAGGGTTTGGCGCTGTTCCTATTTAGTTTCCTACCTCCATATAGGTTACTAGATTAAAATAAATTCTTAGGTGCACCGTGCATATATCAAATATTAAATACAAATTAACAATATGAATTCCCAAGTATACCGTGCATGTGTCAATTAAATATTCTGTTGCAATATTGTGCAATCATAGGTGATACATAGACATAACTTAAATGCTTACATATGTAATATTGCTAGGGAGGGAAGAAAGGGGGGGGGGGAGGAGGAAAGGGGGGGGGGGGGGAGGGAGAAGGGAGTGAGATAGGGAGGTGGGGAGGGGTGTAGGAAATCTGTTCCTAAGGAAAATTACAATAACAAGATAAAGTGCAAATGTGCTGGTGCAATCCAAAAGGCAACAGTGACAAGATAAAAGTGCAAACGTGCTTCAAAATTCTTTAGTAAGTCTCTTGTGTCATATTCTTGTGCTGTGATGATAATCCTTCACTTATAATATCTCTTTGCTCTGAAAGTGCAGCCACTCACCAGATCACTTCACCCCTGCGGGGGTAGTAGGCAGTTACAGTTTTATCGCCACTGTACAGCGATCGCTGGCGGGCTCAGGATCGTGGTATATCATATATAAAAAGAGAGGGAGTGCCCATAGCGTAAAATTGCTTTAAAAAAGTTTTATTACACAAAATGAAAGGGTACTCACACTTTTGCAGTAAAAATCAAGCGAAATGGTAAAAACGTCAAAACCGTCATTAATATCCTTCAGCGCTGGTACAGGAGGTGATGTTTGGGAAGCACAGATTAGGCCACGCCCTACGCGTTTCGTCGTTAGGACGTCTACGGGAGCTCCCGTAGACGTCCTAACGACGAAACGCGTAGGGCGTGGCCTAATCTGTGCTTCCCAAACATCACCTCCTGTACCAGCGCTGAAGGATATTAATGACGGTTTTGACGTTTTTACCATTTCGCTTGATTTTTACTGCAAAAGTGTGAGTACCCTTTCATTTTGTGCAATAAAACTTTTTTAAAGCAATTTTACGCTATGGGCACTCCCTCTCTTTTTATATATGATATACCACGATCCTGAGCCCGCCAGCGATCGCTGTACAGTGGCGATAAAACTGTAACTGCCTACTACCCCCGCAGGGGTGAAGTGATCTGGTGAGTGGCTGCACTTTCAGAGCAAAGAGATATTATAAGTGAAGGATTATCATCACAGCACAAGAATATGACACAAGAGACTTACTAAAGAATTTTGAAGCACGTTTGCACTTTTATCTTGTCACTGTTGCCTTTTGGATTGCACCAGCACATTTGCACTTTATCTTGTTATTGTAATTTTCCTTAGGAACAGATTTCCTACACCCCTCCCCACCTCCCTATCTCACTCCCTTCTCCCTTCCCCCCCCCCTTTCCTCCTCCCCCCCCCCCCCTTTCTTCCCTCCCTAGCAATATTACATATGTAAGCATTTAAGTTATGTCTATGTATCACCTATGATTGCACAATATTGCAACAGAATATTTAATTGACACATGCACGGTATACTTGGGAATTCATATTGTTAATTTGTATTTAATATTTGATATATGCACGGTGCACCTAAGAATTTATTTTAATCTAGTAACCTATATGGAGGTAGGAAACTAAATAGGAACAGCGCCAAACCCTTCTATCATTTCTAATATATCTCAGCTGTCCCCATTTTAGGGTGACTGCCTGTTGGGAGGCAGCAGTTCCAAACTTTACCAATTAAGTCTTTATGTCCACTGCGCGGGTTCACCATCCCTTTACCATTATTTTCCAGCACTGCCTTAACCCTCTTGGGCATGGAATTCATCAGAGCTTCACAGGTTGCCACTGGAGTCCTCTTCCACTCTCTCCATGACGACATCACGGACCTGGTGGATGTTAGAGACCACCAGGTCTCCTCCACCTTCCATTTGAGGATGCCCCACAAATGCTCAATATATATTATTATTTATTTATTTTAGGTACTTATATAGCGCCGTCAATTTACGCAGCGCTTTACATATACATTGTACATTCACATCAGTCCCTACCCTCAAGGAGCTTACAATCTAAGGTCCCTAACTCAGATTCATATACTAGGTACAATTTAGACAGGATCCAATTAACCTACCAGCATGTCTTTGGAGTGTGGGAGGAAACCGGAGTACCCAGAGGAAACCCACACAGGCACAGGGAGAACATGCAAACTCCAGGCAGGCAGTGCCATGGTTGGGATTCTAACCAGTGACCCTTGCTTACTGCTAGGCGAGAGTGCTACCCACTACACCACTGTGCCGCCCAATAGGGTTTAGGTCTGGAGACATGCTTGGCCAGTCCATCACCTTTACCCTCAGCTTCTTTAGCAAGGCAGTGGTCATCTTGGAGGTGTGTTTGGGGTCGTTGTGTTGGAATCCTGCCCTGCGGCTCAGTCTCCAAAGGGAAGGGACCATGCTCTCTTGGCAATCATCATGGCAATCTTCTTATAGCCTAGGCCAGGGCCGGCCCAAGACATTGTGCTGCCTGAGACCAAGAATGAAATGCTGCCCCCCCCCCCCCCCCCCAAAAAAAAAAAAATCACGCTCACCAAAAGGCCTTCACATCCATTATTTTATTTAATGATAACTAAAGGGGACCTGTCATGGCTCTATACATGTATATAGAAGTATAAAGAGGACCTGTCATGATCTATACATGTATATAAGAGCATAAAGAGGACCTGTCATGGCTCTATACATTATTATTATTATTATCATTAAACAGGATTTATATAGCGCCAATAGTTTGCGCAGCGCTTTACAACATGAGGGCAGACAGTACACTTACAATACAAATCAATACAGGAGGAATCAGAGGGCCCTGCTCGTTAGAGCTTACAATCTATACATGTATATAGGAGTATCAAGAGGACCTGTCATGGCTCTATACATGTATATAGAAGTATAAAAGGACCTGTCAGGACTCTAAACATGTATGTAGGAGTATGAAAGGACCTGTGATGGCTCAATACATATATGTAGAAATATAAAGAGGACCTGTCATGGCTCAATGCATGTATGTAGGAATATAAAAGGACCTGTCATGGCTCAATGCATGTATGTAGGAATAAAAAGAGGACCTGTCATGGCTCTTTACATGTATAAAGGAGTATAAAGAGGACCAGCCATGGCTCTATACATGTATATAGAAGTATAAAGAGGACCTGTCATGGCTCTATACATGTGTATAGAAGTATAAAGTGGACCTGTCATGGCTCTATACATGTATGTAGGAATATAAAGAGGACCTGTCATGGCTCAATACATGTATGTAGGAATATAAAAGGACCTGTCATGGCTCAATGCATGTATGTAGGAATAAAAAGAGGACCTGTCATGGCTCTTTACATGTATAAAGGAGTATAAAGAGGACCAGCCATGGCTCTATACATGTATATAGAAGTATAAAGAGGACCTGTCATGGCTCTATACATGTGTATAGAAGTATAAAGTGGACCTGTCATGGCTCTATACATGTATGTAGGAATATAAAGAGGACCTGTCATGGCTCAATACATGTATGTAGGAATATAAAAGGACCTGTCATGCCTCTATGCATGTATGTAGGAATATAAAGAGGACCTGTCATGGATCTATACATGTATAAAGGAGTATAAAGAGGAGCAGCCATGGCTCTATACATGTATATAGAAGTATAAAGAGGACCTGTCATGGCTCTATACATGTATAGGAGTATAAAAAGAACCTGTCATGGCTCTATAAATGTATATAGGAGAATAAAGAGTACCTGGTATGGCTCTATACATGTATATAGGAGTATAAAAGGACCTATCAGGGGTCTATACATGTGTATAGGAGTGTAAATAGACCTGTCAGGGCTCTATACATGTATATAGGAGAATAAAGAGGACCTGTCATTGCACTATATATGTATATAGGAATATATGGAGGATCTGTTATGGCTCTATACATGTATATAGGAGTAAAAAAAGGACCTGTCAGGGCTCTATACATGTATATAGGAGTATAAAAGGACCTGTCAGGGCTTTATACATGTGTATAGGAGTGTAAAAGGACATGTGATATCTCAATACATGTATGTAGGAATTTAAAGAGGACCTATCATGGCTCTATACATGTATGTAGGAGTATAAAGAGGACCTGTCATGGCTCTATACATGTATGTAGGAGTATAAAGAGGACCTGTCATGGCTCTATACATGTATGTAGATGTATTAAGAGGACCTGTCATGGCTCTATACAGGTATATAGGAGTATAAAAGGACCTGTGCGAGGCCGGCGGCCACGATGTCAGCCGGCCACCCGTGATCGTTACATAGAGAGCCAGAACGGGGATCTGTCAATGTGAACAGACAGATCCCCATTCTGACAGGGGAGGAGAGACAGATCTGATGTTCCTAGTGATTAGGAACAGAGATCTCTCTCCTCCTCCAGTCAGCCTCATCCCCACACAGTTAGAAACACCTCCCAGGGAACACATTTAACCCCTTTCCTGCCAGTGACATTTACACAGTAATCAGTGCATTTTTATAGCACAGATCGCAGATAAATGTCACTGGTCCCAAAAATGTGTCAAAAGTGTCCGGTCCATCCAACGCAATGTCGCAATCCCGCTAAAAATCGCAGATCACTGCCATTACTAGTAAAAAAAAAAAAAAAATGCCATAAATCTATCCTCTATTTTGTAGATGCTATAACTTTTGCGCAAACCAATCAATATACACTTATTGCAGGTTTTTTTACCAAACATATGTAGAAGTATATATATTGGCCTAAACTGATAAAGAAATTATTATTGTTTGGATGTTTACTATAGCAAAAAGTAAAAAAATATTGTATGTTTTTTCAAAATTGTCACTGTTTTTTTGTTTATAGCGCAAAAATTAAAAATCGCAGAAGTGATCAAATTCCCCCAAAAGAAAGCTCTATTTGTGGGAAAAAAAGGACGTAAATTTTGTTTGGGTACATCGTCGCACGACCACGCAATTCTCAGTGAAATTGACGCAGTGCCGTATCACAAAAAAGAATGATTGAAGCGCATTATTTCTATTATTACATTGTTATATAAAATAAAACTCACCATAATGCAGAATCAGTGGGAGCCCCAAGCGTGTCACTTGCCAACGTCACCTGCCTTCAGATGCGGATTGTCACTTGTTGCGTCACCTGCCACCAGATGTGGATTGTCACTTGCTGCGTCACCTGCCATCAGATGCGGATTGTCACTTGCCACAACGTCACCTGCCGCACATTGCGGATTGTCACAACGTCACCTGCCACATATTGCGGATTGTCACTTGCCACGATGCCACCTGCCACACATTATCGATCATCACTTGCCAGGACGTCACCTGCCACACATTGCGGATTGTCACTTGCCACGACATCACCTGCCACACATTGCGGATTGTCACTTGCCACAACGTCACCTGCCGCGCATTGCGGATTGTCACTTGCTGGGTCACCTGCCACCAGATGCGGATTGTCACTTGCCACGTCACCTGCCACACATTGAGGATTGTCACTTGCCACGACAACGCCACCTACCACACATTGCAGATTGTCACTTGTCACAAGGTCACCTGCCACACATTGCGGATTGTCACTTGCCACGGTGCCACCTGCCACACATTGTGGATTGTCACTTGCCAGGACGTCACCTGCCACACATTGCGGATTGTCACTTGCCACAACATCACCTGCCACACATTGTGGATTGTCACTTGCCACGATGCCACCTGCCACACATTGCAACTTGTCACTTGCCACGATGCCACCTGCCACACATTGCAGATTGTCACTTGCCACAATGCCACCTGCCACACATTGTGGATTGCCACCTGCCACAACGCCACCTGCCATACATTGCGGATTGTCACCTGCCACAACGTCACCTGCCACACATTGCGGATTGTCACCTGCCACAACGTCACCTGCCACACGTAGTGGATTGCCACTTGCTGTGTCTCAGAGTGAACAATACAAAGAGTAGTCAGATTCAATCGAGCTTGAGTCCCTTATATAAAAAATCTTATAGAGAGAAACTACTTGAAGTTGTACTATCAACCTAACCCACTTTGTTTTTCAGATAGACAGAGGTTGCTCATGCTCAGCTCACACTATCACGAACACAGCCACACAGGCAGCTCTCTTCAGACCCTTCTTTCCTTCACGATGGAGATGGAAGATGGAAGAAGTGAGCAGAGCAATTGATTGGCATGGAGGCTGAGCGCTCTGAATGCTGGGGCGGCCGCGGCCTCTGACGTCACTGGTTGCTAGGTGTCGGGTGGCTGGCTATTCTAGCAACCAGTGCAGGAGACAGAGCACAGCACACTGCCGACCAGCATTGGCTCTGCTCTGTTCCTGCTTACTGATCCGGTATTCCTGGCAGCTACTACGGAGTCCGAGTGGTCTACTCCTGACAACTTCTTGCCGGCCGGGCTGCTGCCCCTCTTAAATGCCGCCTGGAACCATGGTCCCATCGGGTCCCATGGTAGGGCTGGCCCTGGCCTAGGCCATCTTTATGTAGAGCAACATGTAGAGCAATAATTATTTTTTTCAGATCAGTTCTTTGCCATGAGGTGCCATGTTGAACTTCCAGTGACCAGTATGAGAAAGGGAGAGCGATAACACCAGATTTAACACACCTGCTCCCCATTCACACCTGAGACCTTGTAACTCTAACCAGTCACATGACACCGGGGAGGGAAAATGGCTAATTGGGCCCAATTTGGACATTTTCACTTAGGGGTGTACACACTTTTGTTGCTAGCGGTTAAGACATTAATGGCTGTGTGTTGAGTTATATTGAGGAGACAGTAAATGTATACTGTTATACAAGCTGTACACTCACTATTGTAGCAAAGTGTCATTTCTTCAGTATTGTCACATGAAAACATATAATAAAATATTTACAAAAATGTGAGGGTTGTACTCACTTCTGTGATATTGTAAAAAATAAAAGCCCATTAAATAGCACTTTCTGCCTCAAAAAAATATTTAAAATAAATTTTGGTAGTGTTGCATGGCCAAGTAAATGTCAATCAAACTATCACAGCACTCAAAGCTGAAAAATGGCCTATAATAAAGGAGTATATACAGGTTAGGATACAAGTGGGTAAGTGAGACAAGTGGTGAGACTGCCGCTGAGTGCCACCATCTAGGATTAAACTTCAGCAGCCCCATGCAGTTGCAGAGTAGTCACTCAAATTATACTGTATAGCAGGGTTGTGAAATTTAATTTCATTGCTGGCCGCTTCAGCAATTATGGTTGCCCTTAAAGGGTTGGTTGTATCTCCAAGGCTGCATTCAGACCTGAGCGTTTTGAATCACAGGCAGATTTGCCGCGATTCTGACTGCAAGGTGTGAACAACGAATTGCACATCACACATTTCAGATGCCATTCATTTGAATGGAACCTAAAAACGCGGTTCGGTTCTCCCGCGATTGAAATGCTGCAATTGTGGCAAACCGCATCGCGTGAAGCATGTTGCCCAAAAGAAGCTCCTGAACTTTTTTGGGGCGACAAGCTTCACGCGATGCGGTTTGCCTCAATTTACAAAAAATTCTATTTCCAATCAGCGCAAGTCCCACAGACACTTCTTAGATAGAAACCAATGTGTATTGAACAGTTCTCTTGATCGAGGTGTTGCAGCTCCCGTGTATATCCACTGGGTGCTGGACTGGAATCTGTAACAAATATAGGGAGAAATAGAGCACACAGCCGCCCTAGTGTGATAACATTTATTAAAATTTCTTATTTAAAAACAAAAAGTTGTGCTCACAAATGGAGACTTAATAATCACAGTTACACCAGCATGTATGCCTCCTCTCTGGGCCTGTTCCAAGGAATGAGCTCCAAGACTCAAGGAGCTCAAGGAGCGGGGATGAATGATGTAAAATCCTGGCTGCAGCATCCCGCTAGAAAGTGCAAGGAATCGCGCATGCGCCTGGACCAGCCGAAGCAGCGTGACGTCAATCCCGGCATTGATGGGAGGTGGTAACGGGTGAATCGTCCCTCCGGGGAGGTTGCTATGACAACATGTTTCGAAGGCACGGCCTCCTTCTTCAGGTCACATCCTTCCTCTCCATAACCACATTATATATGGGACCCTAACCCCTCCATGAAAAAGATTGCAGCGTGATTTATCGCGGGACAATCGCAGCAGAATTGAACAGCATTTTTAGGTGACATTCAAATGAATGGCATCTGAAATGTGTGTTGTGCGATTTGTCATTCGTACCTGGGCGTTTTGAAATCGCGAGCAGAATCACAGCAAATCGCCCAGGTGTGAATGCAGCCTAAAACTAGATGTCCAGAGCACCTCATCCCTTTTTACATCAGATGTCAACAGTCCCCCGCTCTCTCTTAAATCACAGTGCACCCCCCTTACCTTGTGTTTCTGCCGGTAAGAAGCTGGGGGCAGAGCTGTGCAGAATGTGCAGGGTCTGGAGGAGAACCAGAGAAGGGCTGGAATCAGCTGCTGGAGTCTGCCGAATGCTGAGACCCAGGGAAGGCAGAAATGAGGGGGTGCTGAAGCTGTACGGAGAAGTGCAGGATCTGGCGGATGAGTTCTGCCCTCTTCTCTGTTGCTAACTGCTGAGACAAGGTGGGGGCAGAGAAGAGGGGGGTGCTGCAGATGCAGGAGAAGTGCGAAGGCCACATAAAAAGGCATGGCGGGCAGGATTCGGCCCACGGGCCTTCTGTTTGATACATGTGCTTAATAGTATTTCTCTGCTATTTAGCACATGCTCACTGGACATCCAATCATTTATCAGAGAGGCAGAGAGAAAAAACAGCACACAGCAGAGCACTGAATAATGGCAGCAGTGACACCTTTCACATTGGAACAACCTTCCAGTGTGTTTCCACACACATTACAATCAACTCTTCATTTGTTTATACGCTTTTGTGCACTAGTGACTCTGCTTCACCTGACACTTCTATTTAATCAGTTCATGAGTGCACGGATATTAAATTGCTGATCTTGCATGAAATTTCTAAAAGTAGCTGTGCAGGCTCCAAATATCTGCCTACATAGCGGCAATGGTAGGGACGGAGGAGTGGCTGGCACACCAAGTACTGTGACAAACAGTAGATCCAGATGTTTTGAGGGTTGGCTTGAGAAAACTTTACCTAGCGAATTATATACCAGATAATTAGTGAAAGCTGTTTTATATCACACACTGCAGCAATATACTAACATTTTAAAAAGGTTAAAAAAAAGAAGTTTACAAAGCTGGGCTGAGTAACTTGTTCCTACAATGATGAAATCTACAATCTGCCAATAACAGATGAGTTTTTGAATGCATTTACTATAGACAACTCCTGGCCTTGGGTTTCAAACCCAACAGAATTGCTTTTATTAAGATTGCCAATAGTTAAACGTCTCTTCCAGCATACAGTTGTTTTGAGCATCAGCCTAGAGAAAGAATACTACACCATGTTCTGAAAGCATAATTTCAAGCCAACAGCCTGTTATAATAATATTGGTGATGGGAAAAAACACCAAAGAGTAAAAGATCTTATGCTTATATTACTTCTCATGTGTGCTATGCCTGCAGACACACAATTCCAAATACAGTATTTTTCTGACTTCAATATTTTGAAAAAAGGCACTCTAGTCTAGAGATAAAAAAGTTATAAAAATGTCTCTTAGTGCTATGTTTTAAGTAAATTGTAGTCCTTGCTGGTATACCTTGAAAGAGAACTTCAATCCAAATAATAATTTGCAATCAGGCTGCAATTAGTTTTAGGTTGGAACCTCTGCTTAATTTGCAATGAGCAGCTCTGTCACCTAACACTAGGGTGCCCATGTGTCGCGGATTGCCCGGGACAATCCCTCAATTAGCTGGTCTCTCCCTGGCACCCTCATTCTGGGACAGTACAGTGTTCCGGAATTGCCCCCTGGCCCTGGACCATTCTGATTCTCTCAAAAATATCCCTCACATCATTGCTGTCACTCACTGACAGCCTGTGGTGGACCCCTCAGTGCCCAATTGGTTGCTAGCCACTGCCCGCCTTGCATCTAGCAACCAGTGACGTCATGAGGAGGAGAGAGACAGAGCCCCAGCATTCACAACAGGAAGATTTAACTTCCTCCTCCGTGCCTACTAATTAGCTCCACCCACCTCCTCCCTGCATCGTTCAATCAGCAGCATGCAGAAGTGCACGAAGGAGAGATGAGTTTTGTAGAAAGGCAAGTGCATCCAAAGCACTCACCATGGACAGATCGAGGTTAAAATCCTCAGTCAGCTCTCCCCCAGCAGCCAGAATTCTGCTGAACTGTTAGCACTTCACAGGAGCTCCAAGTGTGTGTCAGTCTGGAGCTAGTACTGATAAGAGGACTAGGCAGATAAGGGGTCTGCAGAAGAGGAGAGGACACTGACAGATGAGATGACACCCTCGGAGGGATGGAAGGAGGACACATCCTTAGATGTCAGGACAGGGTTCATGCTGGGATGTGACCCCCCCAAAAGTGAAGGACTACAGGTCCCAGCATGAACCCCCCAGAACTGAAGATGTGATGCCCCCCAATCAGCGAAGAACTACAGGTCCCAGCATTAGCATGTGAAATCTATGGGGTCACACCCTTAATTCTCAGGGGTCCATGCTGGGACCTGCAGTCCTTCAATTCGGGGGGGGTCACATCGTTAGACATCATGGGTTCATGCTGGGACTTGTAGTCCTTCACTTTTGGGGGATGTGACCCCCCCAAAAGTGAAGGACTATAGGTTCCAGCATGAACCCCTCAGAGCTGAAGATGTGACACCCCCCCCGGCCCCCGCATGGGAGAAGTAACATCAGCAGCCAGCGGCGGGAGGGGCATTCACTTTCCCGGGGCTCCAGTGTATCAGACTGATGGCAGGCTATAGGTGACAAGTGGCACACTGCATCTGGTGGCAGGCTACAGGTGAAAAATGACACACTGCATCTAGCGTCAGGCAACGGTGGCAAGTGAAACGTTGCATCTGGTGGCAGGCAATGGGTTACAATTGGCACACTGCATCTGGTGGCAAGTGACAAACTAAATCTGGTGGCAAGTGACACGCTGCATCTGGCAGGAGGCAATGGTGGCAAGTGACAAGCTGCATCTGGGGGCAGGCAACAGTGGCAAGTAACAAGCTGCATCTAGTGGCAGTAAACGGTGGCAAGTGGCACACTGCATCTGGTGGCAAGTGACACACTGCATCTGGTGGCAAGTGGCAAGCTGCATCTGGGGGCAGGCGACAGTGGCAAGTAACAAGCTGCATCTAGTGGCAGGCAACTGTGGCAAGTGGCACACTGCATCATGTGGCAAGTGACAAGCTCAGGGTCCCTACTGATTCTGCATTATGGTGAGTTGAAAAATTTCATTATATATTACATTGTAGTACAACACCAGCCATTCACCCGACAAATCACCCATGCCGCTGAATTCCCCGTCAACCCCCGAGACTACATTCCCCCAACCCCCCCATCTTTTTTTGGGAAGGGGGGCAGGGGGGTGTCCCTGAATGGCAGTTTGAAAATGTGGTCGCCCTACCTAACACCAATCAGATTTCTGTCTCATTCTATGTGCCAGAATGATTGATACCTCATTAAAAAGCAAAAGAAAAACAGGTTGGTTAGAACTTCCACCGAGCAGAACTAGGGTCGTCGGTTCAAATCCCAACCATGGCACTACCTGCATGGAGTCTGCATGTTCTCTCTGTGCCTATGTGGGTTTCTTCCAGGTAGTCCGATTTCCTCCCACACTCCAAAGACATTAATTCATTTATTCATTCATTTTTAAAAGGCGCATATTTTTGTGCTTGGAGACACATGTGTAGGTGCAGGATAGCAGACATGCATTAAGCCACTCTGCACCCCACCGATGCCTAATACAGCTTTAACAGGAGCATCCTTCCTCCACCCACAGCACAAGTCTCCTCCCAACATCTGTCAGACATGGAAGAGTGTTTAATGGCCTGATCACAGTCTGGAAGGGTCAGGGACCATACTAAAACATGCTCTCAGCTGTCAACCTGCAGATCCAAAATGGTGCCTGCAAAACAGAACAAACAGCAGCAGTGGCCCACTATAGCTTTGCCACCGAGAGAGAGGAATCAAACGGGGACACAACATAAAGAGAGGTCAATTAAAGTGTTACTAAACCCAGGACCCTGCAATCACTATATCTGGTCTCCCACGGTACACAGAACATGGAAATGCAATAGTTTTAGTAAAAATAAACTGCAAAATACCTTCTCTCGTCACCAGCATATAGCAGTTTTGTGACTCCTATCAGTGTCTGGCCGAGCACTGGTTAAAGCTTGTAGTAGGAGTTTAAATTCTCCTCTGACTGTCCTATGACCCCTGACTTTCTGTCTGGACAGTGCTGATTGGCCCTGTCAAATCACATGCACTCTCCAAAAAAAAAAACTCTCTAGCAATACATACATAACTGAGCATGTGCAGAGTGTCCCCATGGCTCTGTACTATCAGGAGATGGATTGGGACAGTGGAAGATGGGGAGGATCAGACAAGTCAGGATCAAACAGCCTTTTTACACAATGCACAGGATTACCCCTAATGCCGCATACACACGAGCAGACTTTTCGACTGGACTGGTCCGACGGTCTATCCGACGGACTTTCGGCGGACTTCCGATGGACTTTCCTAACAAACGGACTTGCCTACACACGATCACACCAAAGTCTGACGGATTTGTACGTGATGACGTACAACCGGACTAAAATAAGGAAGTTGATAGCCAGTAGCCAATAGCTGCCCTAGCATCAGTTTTAGTCTGTCGGACTAGCATACAGACGAGCTGATTTTTCAACCTGACTCGAGTCCGTTGGAAAGATTTGAAACACGTTTTATTTCTAGGTCCGTCTGACTTTTGGGAAAAAAAGTCAGCTTGAGCCCACACACAATCGAATTGTACGACGGAGTCCGGTCCGCCGGACCAAGTCTGCCGGAAAGTCCGCTTGTGTGTACGCGGCATTAGGTTCCACAGTGAGTATAATAAGCATGCTTTACTGCATATACAGACTGATTGTGGGTTTAGCAATACTTTAAAAAGTTATAGTCTATTCCAGGATAGACCATATTTTTGTTCACCCTCCACAATAATACCCATTATATTGTTGGCCCAACTAACTATATTCCACCTCAAGATCACAATCTGCTCCTTATTTGGATTGATTACACAGGCTACAAGCCATCACACACCCATTGGAGACTAAATTAATCCCTGCTAGGGAATAAACCAATTTGTCTCAATATAGTCCACTGACCTAAAACCTATTTTGATTTAAACAAATCCAAAGACAAAATACCTTCCATTACCTGGTTGGCACACAAGGCCACCATTAGAGGGTTCTTGATTCAGTTCTCATCAGGGCTAAAAAAGGTTCACAACCAGATCACTGAACAAAGCACTAAAGAATACCATCATATCCAGCTGAGACACAAACGTAATCCTAATTATGTATATGTTACATAATAGAACAATTAGGCACAGAACTTAAAGGGTAATTATGCCTTTTGAAAAAAGAATAAATGCACTCCTACTGCAAATAGTAAAATCTTCAATTATTCTTTTTTGCATTGGAGCCTGCAAAGCATTACAGCTGTGACAATTCTATTGTTGGTACAATTCTTTGGCTCATTCAACCTCTTTCTGTGTCTCTACTGTGGCCTACACCACCTCCTAACTTGCTGGGTTAAGGCAGAAGGGGGGGGGGGTGTAATGAGGAGAGATTAAAAAGAAGTAAGCAAATATATACAATAAGAAATAAACTTGTTGTTCTCTACATGGGGGATTGGGGAGTGCAGGGAAGTAAAGACATTTCTGAGTGTCAGGGCCCACTTTAGAATCTTGACCTAGGCCTTAGTAATTAGACTAAATTCATTTTAAGATATTTATATATATTAAATTTCTCTTATATCTTTCTGTTATATACGTTTGTATATGTTGGGGTAAAGAATATTCCTCAGTCTTTAGATGTTAGCTAAGACTCTGAAAATAGGAGCCTGGAATGTCAGGGGCCTAGGTACACCACTTAAAAGATTAGCAGTGTTCTCTATGATGGAGAGGTGCGGGGCTGATCTGGTCTGTCTGCAGGAAACCCACCTAACCAAGGAAACTATTCATCACCTACAGATGAAAAAATTTCAAACCCAATTTCATGCGGTTCACTCCTCCTACAGTAGGGGAGTGAGTGTTTTGGTAAAGTCTGGGGTGAAGTTTTCCTGCAGCCAGGTCAGGATAGACGAGTTGGGTAGATACATCTTTTTATTATGTTTTATTGAAAACGCCAGGTATGTGGTGGCAAATATATATATCCCTCCGCCCTTTAATCTGGATGTCTTGCTTAAACTGTATGAATTTTTGCTAGATAAAAAAGAGGTGCCGATTGTAGCAATGGGGGACTTCAACGAGGTTCTAGATAAAAGGCTGGATAGATTCCCACTACGAAAAAGCTCAGAGGACTCAGTAAAGAGTCGGTTAAGCTTTTTTCTGGAAGAAGTGGGATTAATGGATTTGTGGAGGGCACGGAACCCAGGCGTGCTGCAATATACTTGCTGTTCTGCATCTTACTCCGTGCTTTCAAGGATAGACCTAGCCCTAGGAAATGATAGGGCTCTCCAGATGGTAGAAAAAATAACATACTGGCCAAGAGGCATCTCAGACCACTCACCTATGGTAGTCATTTTAAATCTTGGGGAGCCTAGGCCCCGGAAGTACTGGAGTATAAGCCCGTACTGGTTTGAAATTATTAAAAAGACGGATGGGATACTTTCCTCCTTAAGGGAGTTTGTTGAGATCAATCAGGGAACGGTGTCCCCTTCTACGCTATGGGACGCCCTTAAGGCTTTTCTTAGGGGGGTCCTGATACAGCAGATAGCTACATTCAACAAAGAGGCTAGAAGGGAGGAGGAGAGCCTGTCGAGAGACGCTCTTGAAGCAGAAAACAACTATACTTGCAACCCAACCCCGGAGACGGAAAGTATCTGGCAAGAGAAACAACAAGCATATAAATCAGTGGTTATACAGAAAGCAGAAACCAGGCGGTTACTCCAAAGACAGGAATCTATGGTGGAGGGCGAGAGAATGGGAAGGACACTGGCTATGCTAGCAAAATCCAATGCAGCTCCATCCACGGTCCTCGCGATTAGATCCCAGAGCGGTGAGGTAGTATCAAGCACCTTAAAAATAGTACAAGCCTTCAGGGATTACTATAAAAAACTGTATTCCTCCCAGAAGAGGGGTAAGGAGGCCAAGATGGAGGACTTCCTAAGGGGGTTAGACATCCCCACCATATCACAAGAAGAAAGAGATATATTAGATGCCCCAATATCTATAGCAGAATTATACCAAGCAGTAGCAGGCATGGCAACCCATAAGTCGCCCGGACCAGATGGTCTTCCAATTGAGACTTACAAACACTATGGTGAAGTGTTGATCCCCGAACTGCTGAAAGTTTTGGGGGGGGCGCTTGAGGGGGGCCAATTACCTGCCTCAATGCTAGAAGCAACTATTATTGTATTACAGAAAGAAGGGAAAGATCCCTTGGATATGGCCGCCTATAGACCAATTTCTCTTTTATGCACGGACGTAAAAATTCTGGCCAAAGTGCTGGCAGCAAGATTGAATGGAGTTATCCATAAGCTGATCCACGAGGACCAGGCAGGCTTCATAGCCAATAGATCCACGAGCCTGAATATTAGAAGGGCGTTTTTGAATGTACAGACCCCAATGGTGAACGAGGGTTCGAGAGCGTTGATGACCCTTGATGTATCCAAGGCTTTTGATAGCGTGGAGTGGGGCTATATGTGGCGCGTGCTGGAGGTCTTTGGATTTGGCCCTGCCTTTATAGGGTGGATTAGAATGCTATATACTCGACCCAAGGCAAGATTAAAAATTAACAACGAATTGTCAGACTGGTTTGAGCTGGAGAGGGGGACGAGGCAGGGGTGCCCACTCTCCCCTCTGTTGTTTGCACTAGCGATGGAACCCCTGGCCATTTCCATAAGGGGAAGTCGAGCGATAACCGGCTTCCAGAGAAAAACAGGCGAGGAAAGAATCGCATTGTATGCGGATGACATTCTGTTATTTTTGGGAGACTCGAGGAAATCGCTACCGGGAGCAATGAGGATAGTGGAGGACTTCGGCAGTTTTTCTGGCTTAGAGATAAACTGGGAGAAATCAGAGTTTCTACCGATAGACCCCTTAAATGAGACAATAGCACCTGGTATGCCTCAGGTGGCAACAGTGGAAGCTCTGAAGTACCTAGGGATTGTCCTGACGAAGGACCCTGTTCTATATATCAGTAAAAACCTTGTCCCTCTTTTAACAAAATTTAAACAAAAAATAGGAATTTGGAGACGCCTCCCTCTATCAGTTGCAGGAAGATGTAGCTTAATAAAAATGATATGGATGCCACAGCTGCTATACGTCTTGCATAATTCCCCTGTCTGGATAAGTAAGAAGTGGTTTAAAAAAATTGACAGTCTCTTTAGGGAATTGATTTGGAAGGGGAAACAAGCCAGGATCCGTCTTGGAGTGCTCCAGCTCCCTACCCAGGAGGGGGGCTTTGCCCTCCCACATCCCGAGAGTTATTTTTACTCAACTCAGTTGCAGCAATTATTGGGCTGTGGGATACCGAAAGGAGGCACCCCTAATGGCAAGTTACTATTGTTGAGCTCCACACATAATACAATTATTGAAGCCCTAGAGGCGGACGCGTTCCATGATAAATTTCCAACAATTAAATTGATAACCAAACTTTGGAAAACAGTTAAGAAAAAGATGGGGTATGGAGCCTTAACAGCCTACTCTCCTATTTGGAACAACCATAATTTGCAGGAAGTTCTTAAGATAGGCATATTTAGAGAGTGGGAGAAGCTTGGCCTCAGTAAGCTAAGTCAATTATATAACGACTCTGGGTTAAAGAAATTTTCAGAACTGGTTGGGGAGTTTAAGCTTCCCCGGGGGTCTTTCTTCCTATATGTCCGGTTGGAACATGCCCTTAAAGCACAATTTAAAGCCCAGACCCCGAGATGGGAAGAGATGCCTCTATTTCAGTGCATAATTCAAATAACCCCCACTAGAGGGGTAATTTCAAGAATTTATGACCAATTAAGCAAATCGGTTAATAGCAGGGAAATACTCCTTCGGGTAAAGGCTAAATGGGAAGAGGAGGTGGGAGGAATGACCCAGGAACAATGGGCGAGAATTTTAGAGTTGGGAGCGCAGGTTTCTGTGACCCCTTCACAGAGACTCTCACACTTAATGCTGTTAAACAGAGCCTATTATACTCCTAAAAGACTTTTTAAATTTGGGAGAAGGCCCAATGACAACTGCCCCAGGTGTCGAAGGACGGGAGATCTCATTCACATGGTGTGGAGGTGTCCCAAGCTGTTTAGATACTGGGAGGAGGTGACTGGGAACTTGGGAAATATTTTCGGTACGACAGTGGCAAACGAGGCCTTGGTTTGTATTCTGGGGCATAGAAGAGTGATGGGAGAAAGGTTGAGTACTACCTTAGCTGTCACGCGGGCCCTGTTTCAGGCTAGAAAGTTGATAGCACTTAGATGGCAGGTAAAGGAGCCCCCCACCGTGAAAGACTGGATCTCTACAATGAATGAAACCTTGGGTAGGGAAAGAATGGAGTACATAAAAAGGGGCAATCTTCAGGAATTTGAAAGCATGTGGAAGATGTGGATAGAGAAAGTGAAGTGTCATTAATAGTGGGATCTGCATAGACACGGAATAGACTGAGGGATGGGCTTAATATAGGTATATAGGCAACTGGTATCCTTGCAGGCAAAGGATCCTATAATAAAGTGTTTCTGGATATGCACATTTTTAGTTAAATATATAGCTTAGTAGGGTATAGGATAAACATATAGGGAGTGGGTGGGGGGGGGGGGGGGATCGGGGTATTAGGGCATAGGTAATTTGGTACACAATACAGGCTGGGTCAGTAGAAGATGGGCACGGGGAGCCCACAAGTTCATTTTTACAAACCTCTCTTCTTGTATTTTTTGTTGGTGTTTTTGTCCTTTTTCTTCCTTCTTACGGGTCCCTTTGGTTATCGTAGTGGGGCTTACGAGATGGAAGGGACAGAGGACTTGTTGGTAAAGAGGCGTAATGGAATCCGTTGGTCATTATGGCGATATAAAAAGCAATGAGAAAAAGTATAATCCACTATGATGTGAATACGAGAAGGCGACAGTTAATGAACAACAAACTGATTTAGCCCTCCAAACACTGTTTACTGATGTGGAAAAAAAAAAAAAAAAAAAAAAAAAATTCATTTTAAGAACATATATGTATCCATCCAGATCCTGCAGCTGTTGTGCACATTAAACAAGCCCCAGATCACACCAGTAGGACCTTTTGTCAGTTTTATCATCAATTCATTCAAAATGGGACTCTAATCTATGTAGGGAAGCCATGCATTTTTCTTCGGATTTACAAAAAAACATTTTCCAGCTGCTGAGAGTGGAAGTGATTAACCATCTAAATATGAGAACAAACTATTTGTCATAAAATAAGTAAATAATATTACATAGGAAAATATGATTACTTGCCAGTATGAAATTAGAACTGAAGAACAGTGATGGCAAAATCTCTCCATATTCCATTCAGCAAAGGATCATCAAATCTTGTTCAAAATTTTGTGAACCTGAACAAGCAGAAAAAAGGTAAACAAGCAAAAAAAAAAAAAAGTTTTTAGTTTTGTTTTTGTTTTTTACATGGGACATTGCAAAGATGGGGTGAGGAGTAAAACAAAGCCTACTGCATCAGATGGGTAAAGGTCCACTTTGAAGTCTAGCCATTTTCAGGCCTATTAGGCAAACTACTGTCAAGCAAAGAAATGGGAAGCTGGGCACTATCATGGGGTACAAGAACCAACACAAAAAAAAAACAAAACGTACAACAGCCAGAGGGTCTTTTCATGTCAACAATAAAAAAAAACAAAATACACAAATGCTACCTTAAAACTGTAAAAGGCACTATGAAATAGCACAGTTTTAGTAAACAGTCTCACCAACAGTGTAAATCAGAGCATTTACAGTATGGCTGTATAACTGATTCACAGGTGGTATTAGAAGCAGTGCAACCAATGAAAAAACTTTTCTTAATTGAGAAAAATGGATCATATTTACTGCTTTTCTGGCAGAAGACCCAGTTGATAACCATTGCAGCTCTGGAGTTTCTGAGGCAAGAAGAGGACAGGTCATTGATGCAGTGAAGATGTCTCCAGGATCCAAAATTCCTGCACAGTGTGGGACATACTTTAATACCTTAGATTGTAAGCTCTTTGAGGGCGGGGACTGATGTGAATGTACAATATATATGTGAAGCGCTGTGTAAACTGACGGCTCTATATATGTACCTGTAATAAGTAAAAATAAAAAATAATATAGGTAAGTGATGTGGCTAAAGCTGTAGGGATTTTTTTTCCTTAGCTAAATATCAGCTCTAAAGTGGAGTTCCAGTCTCCAATTCAATTTTTTTCTAAATGCACCACCGTAATTGTTACCACTTCTACTGTAACATTTGGATAATGTCAGTATTGTGGTCCTTTTTTTTTAATCATTAAAAATCTAACCTGATCTCGGAAGCAGTCAGGGTCCATCACTATTGTGGGCATCTGAAGCCTGCTTGTCTTCATTTCTGGGATTCGGTGCAGCTGGCTACCCGGCATGCACCTCCCGATCGTGCACCTGCACATTAATGCCACTGCGCGATGCTGTTTCTTCCTGACAGGTTGCCCGATCGCATTATTTCCAGTCTGGTAATCATGCAAGATTTCAGTATTAGGCGATTCCCATGGACTCCTGGGATAGATGACACCAATATCCTTGGAGTCCATCTAAATCATCTTGTGACGAAAACACTTAGGCGGCCACAGCTGGAAATGCTCCAGAAAATCATTGCAAAACAGCTATTTAGAAAAAAGATAATAATTATTGCCATTTCGAACAGCAATGCGGATGGGCATTGAATGATTGGACATTAACAAAAAGATGGAACTCCTCTTTAACTGGCCCTAATCTGTTTCTATGTAGGTTGTCAGGTTTCCCTATGTCTTCCCTACAACAGTGTCAATACTGTGACACTATGACTGCTCTGTTCCTCCCTTTGGGCATATTTCAAAGGCCATGTGGTGTATTATGGTTAGAAAAAATTCTCCTAGGCAGATTTGAACAAAAATTCACCAGGGCTGTGAATCTTGAACCCAAAGGATTTGTCTCAAACCCATGGTGGAGTCTTATCCTCTGCCCGACTAACACATGTCCAAACCAGGTGGAGGTCTGGGACCTGGTTAGTCTTCTTTTGCTGGGGGAGAAATATGACAGACCCAATTGGGCACAGAGGCCCAAAATCTGAATCCAGGACCTAGGTTTGCAGAGTCTGTGTGTTTTCGGGGAGACATGGACCCAAATTCAAAGCAAATCCACTCCGAAGGTCCCCTGGGTGCACACCTCCCAAAGAATAGAGCCCCCTAAAAAGCCAGGGTCAGTAGGCAAGAGGCTACCCTGCAGTCCCCTCCAAAAGCCCCTGTCCCGGTTGGGTCTGTCACAATTACGGTCTGTCACAATTACGATCTATCACAGTGCACAAGGAGGCTATATATATCTGATTTACAAAATAAAAAAAATGATACTACAGGATAACAGAAGATTGCTGCACTAATATTACTCACTTTAGGTCCCACAGCTGTGAAGATTGACTGTACAAAGTAACCACATTATCTGCTGAGATACAGATAAATCATGTGTAAAATTTCCAGGGAATCTTAAACGGTTTAGTTTTGCCTTTTTTGGAAAATTTTAGTCAGCCTGGAGAATGCAGCACTTTTCCAGATATCACAATGGAAAGTACAACTGCTATTGCAGTATTTCATATAGTACAGTCAGATCCAGTGACCAGACTAGAAGATCAAGATTGACATCAAGTTGTTTTATCACTACTTGGGGTAAAACTTCCCAAAGAAAAGTATTTTATTATGAGGTAAAACAGAAAGTTGATGACAGGCTATAATATCTCTTTACAGTGTTTTCTAAAGATCAGAAAGTACAATGAGATTGTGTCATGGTCTAGAAAAGCTTCTATACGTAAGGGAATGCCCTGCTGAGCTTTGTGTAAGTCACAGATCTGTTTTTTTTTCCAGTCTCAGTTTTTCCACCAAACATCTGTCTGCTGACAGGTCTCACTGAACAAGCTGAATCATTTCAAATAGGAAAAATCCCCCTCATTTGTTTTCTTTTCTTGTCTGCTCACCCTCACAGCTATAACAAACATTTCAGACATAGCTGGATACTAAGTAATCCTCCTCTCTTTCTTAGTTAGCAAACAGGCCCAAGCGAGGCAAACATGAATGGTGACAGCATTTTATAAAGGATTCCCCACTTATTGCACCACCCATGGTTAAAACGACAACGTTGTAGAATGTGTTATTACAAGTTGTATTATGCTTCATATGCTAAGCCACTATACAGAGAGGAAAATGGCACTTTCACAAAAAAAAAAAGATATACATAATTGCTACACAAGCCATTTTGTAACTTTAAGTGTATCTTAACCAAAAATAAATACTTAAAAACGTGCAACTTACCACTCCCTAAAGCAGTAGTAAACTCCCCCCTACGTTCCTTTTTTTTAAAAAATAAGCCAGTATATAAACTTATTCCCACATATTTAGCATTAAAATTAACCCCTCATTCTTGTGTTTCTAATGTTTTTCCTGCAATTTTAAAAATTTCCTTCACTAGATAAGCCAGTGCCATCTTAAGTATTGTGTTCTGATTCCGTCCTGCAATTTTGATTTCGGCCCTTTCGCCTAGTCCTTTCTGTAATCTCACGCATGCTCATCCCTGCTCCAGTGAACCGCGCTGTGCTGATGTTTACACCCCCTGTAAAATATAAGGTCACATGGGGTGTGCCAGGAAATTTTCACATTTAATCTTGCGGGATCTCAGCGCAGAGCAGATATGGCGAGCGACGTACATCTTGATGGACTGACAGCACAAAGAGCGTGCTGTAAATCTGGTAAACATGCACATGCGCCGGTGATGTCAGAAAATACAACAGGACAGATTACAAGCAAATAGAGCAAGTAAGATGACATGTAAATACAGCAATTTGAACTGTTTTTACTGATGATTGATATGTCCACAAATTATAGAGGAGAGATTACTACCACTTTAAGGCCCTGTTCACACTTACTGCAGTAACCTACATTTTACCTTTACTGGATGAATGCAGGTCACCGCAAGGACATATAGAAAAAATTAATTTCTATGTGTCCTGTTCACACTACAACACTGATATCATATCCAGTGCAGTACATTGCGTTAAAATGCTACATGTATGCATTTTAACAGAATGCAATGCGCATAAATGCATGTAATTGTACATCAATGCAATGCAAGTCTATTGATAAAAAAAAAAATCTTTGTATTATTTTATCCCTAACAATGACCCATACTGCAGCCACCTTAGAGGGCAAGTAGAGAGCATACAGTGGAAAGCGGGCTAGTGAGGTGTCTCAGATGCAAGGTTTATAGAAATAGATGAGTGACATGATAAATCCTGGTATAAGGTGCAAAACTGCCCTTTACTCTCACGTGTGAGCAATGGATGCATTCAATACTGCCAATTGGCTTTCCCCAATCCCCTCATCCACCTCCTATTCAATAAAGCTAGCTCAATCACAATGATTAGGGCTATTATGCTAGACATCCTGTTTGCCAATGCCTCTCAAAAGAAATAAACAGGGTTTTCTGGCCATACCTTACTAAATTTTCCTATTCATAGTTACATAGTAGGTAAGGTTTAATAAAGACAATAGTCCATCCAGTTCAACACGTGTAGGTGTTCATGTGTCAGTAATTATTTCCCATATACCTGTATATTGTGTTCTTTAAGATGCACGTCCAATAGTCTTTTAATAATATCAATACTCCCTGCTGCCACCACCAATTGTGGAAGAGAGTTTAACATTCTTACTGCCCTGACAGTGAAAAACCCCCTGTGAAGTTTAAGGTTAAACCGCTTCTCCTCTCATTGTGTGGCCCAGTGTCCTCTTATGCCCCGTGCACACGATCGAAAATTCGGCCAGCAAAAGACCGATGAGAGCTTTTGGTTGGAAAATGCGACCATGTGTATGCTCCATTGGACTTTTGCTGGCCGAGTTCCAGCCAGCAAAAGATTGAGAGCATGTGCTCAATTTTTCAGTCAGAAAAAGTTCCGATAGGAAATTCCGATCGTCTGTAGCAATTCCGATGCGCAAAATTTGCATGCTCGGAAACAATTTGACGCATGCTCGGAAGCATTGAACTTCATTTTCTCGGCTCATCGTAGTGTTGTACGTCACCGCGTTCTTGACGGTCGAAAGTTCAGCGAACTTTTGTGTGACCGTGTCTATGCAAGCCAAGCTTGAGTGAAATTCCATCGGAAAAACCATCCAAGATTTTTCTGACGGAAAATCCACTCATGTGTGCGTGGCATTACACTCCCTGAGACTAAATCATTTTTTTTTCCTACGTTAGAATCACTATTGAGGTATTTGTAAATCGCTATCATGTCCCCTCTCAAGTGTCGCTTCTCCAGCAAGAACAAATTTAGTGCTTGTAATCGTTCCAACTTCTTGTTCAGTTTCCTCATATTATATGGTTTTGGTAAAATTGTACAAAAAATTGTATGATATACAATATTTGTGAAAGTGAAAACCCAAAAGCAAACACATAATCTCTTACCTTTCCCTATCTGAACCCCAAAACAAGCCCCAGCTCTTCCACAAAATACTTCATCTTTAACCTAAACCTTAACAACTGACACAAATACTTAACCATCTCTGTAACATTAAAGAGGATGTAAACCCTCACATATACCCAGTGAAGTGAACAGCCTCATATGATACACAGAGATTAAATAAATCTCCCTACATAAGTTTTACATGAATATCTGCTGTCTTCAGCTTTATATATTCTTTAGAAAGTTCAGATCGTGTTAGGAAATTTTCTCTTCCTGGTTAGCACTGCAGTGAATCCTGGGCATACAGCCAAGACAACTGATTGGAGGAAAGGCACACGCCCCCTCTCCTCATAGGTAGAGACTTTCAGCTCTGTTCGTTGAATCATTCAGCACTCTGCTAATCTATTTATAGCATCCTCCCCAACACAGAACTCCGGCTGCTTTTATCTCCTGTGTTGGAGAACTTGTCAGGAGTTATCAGGCTGATAGCAGAAGAACGGGGCAGGAGAAAGCTACAGGACATAGTGCTTTGAAGAGAGATAAGAAAACACTGCAGATATGTTTGCCCAGCTCAAATTTCATGAATTGGGTTTACATCCACTTTAAAGGGGTTGTAAACCCTCATGGTTTTTCCCCTTAATGTGTTCTATGTGTTCTTCTGTGGTGCTGCAGCCCCCCCGCCCTCGCGAGCCCCCATTTTACTTACCTGACCCTGATCTTTCTCCGGCCAGGAACGAGCACACCAGCTCTAGCTGGTGTGTCGTGTCCTGATAGGATAGAATGATAGCAGCGCAGCCATTGGCTGCTTTCAATCAAATCCAATGATGCTGGAGCTGGGGGGCGGAGCCAAGTCCTGCATTCTGTGAAAGGACACAGAAGCAGGACTTGGGAGCGCGCCTGCATGGGTGTCCACCTTAGGAGAGCCTTCTCCAATGTGGGCACTCAATGCAGGGAGGAACCATCAGCGCCGCTCGGGGACCCCAGAAGAGGCAGATCGTGTGCAAAACGAACTGCACAGTGGAGGTAAGTATGACATGTTTCTTATTTAAAAAAAAAAAAAACTAGGATTTACAACCCCTTTAAGTTAGCCTCTAAAGTGAGTTAGCCTTATCCCCCTCCCCCCACACCCATCCCCACTTGAAAAAATGCAATCAGGTAAGCCTTATCCCTAAACTAAATTCCCTAAAATCATGACCCCTACCTCAATCTCTAAGTGCAAATTATGGAAAAAAAACCTTGACCTATTCTGCAGGTGTAACCTGCCTGTTGTACCTGTAACGATCTTTCAAAAAAAAATATTGACCTTTAAAGTGGATTTTTACCCTAAAGGGCATGTTAAGCTGACCTGCCTCCTCCCTCTCTTACAAATGGAATGCTTTTTACAGATTTATTTGTGCTGCAAAGCTTGCCTAGCTGAGAATTGCTCCCCCCGCCCTCTGTGGGTGCACACATGTGCTGCAGGTTTTGGGTACTGAGAGAGCCCTGCAGCACATCTGCCCATGGACCAGGTCCCCCAAGTATCTGCACACGCACAAGGTTTTCCATGCATGTGCAGAGACTGCGACCAGGGAAGCCTGAAAACTTCCCTGTGTTTGTGTGTGCACAGTACACCACTTGTACATGAGCAAATATGCTGACAAGGCACCCCTGATTTGTGGTGATACTTATAGGGCAGAGCTCAGTGACATCAGAGTTTGAGGACCAGAAATGTAGCGGGACTGATATATATATATTCCAAGGAATTATCTTGTATTCAATGCGGTTTTGATATTTTTTTATATGTGAGTGCATTTTTTTAAATAAATTTGATGGTGATTTTAACTACCACACTTATGTGGCTCTGAGTAAATTTCACACCAGAGACACGCAACAGTGCAGTAGAGTTCTTAAAGGCACATAACCGAGTCGAGTGGCATTCCACATAATCCCCAGTGTGGGGGAAGTGCATCAGGACCTATATTTCATCTGAGATGAGGGCACATTCTTATTCACTATAGGGAGTTGCACACAATTTCAAGATTGCTTGCAGCACTGAGATTGCAGGATCACTTTCCATGTGAGGATTGCACTAGGATTTTGGTATAAAACTTTTTTAAGCATGCAAAGAGTGTATTAGAAGTGGATGAAGGCATTATATGGTATTTAGGAGTGTATGGACATTTATGCATGATAAATATATGCACTGGTATATATTTCCATTTGTTACATGTTTGTAAGAATCATACACAAGACAGGGTGGTGAAGTGAACAACTAAACATTTATTTTACATTGCCAGCAGTGCAACACAGCATACTTTATTATGTAATAATGGTGGTGAGGAACACAGATTTAGGTGATTGCAGCAGCTGAAAAGTGAGATTTATCAGGTTTATTTTTATTTTAGCTTGTATCTTTGTGGCAGCGCATAAGTGTTTTTGTTATATTTAGTAAAATGTGCATTACCACAACCCCAACAGGTGATGATGGTTTCTCTTTTGTGCCACAATTCTTATGCAGTAAATAGGCCACAAGCAGCTTGGCGGTAGATTAATTTGATGTATTATGGAATAGGCAAGTTAGACAATGCATGAATCAGTAAGCAGGCACTGAAAGATGCTGTACTAGATAAGGAAAACACTGACTGATAATATGGAAATCAATTGGACAGCAGCAATGTTAAACCAAATTTTAACTGATGCAAACAAGGTTACAAGTGTCAACATTAACTAACCAAAAAAAATATGTCTTCATGTGCACAATATGCATATAGCCCCAGTAATAGTTGGGTGTATGCGTTCCTGACAAAGAGGTACTCCTGGAGGTGGCTATAAAGTACCTGAAACCTAATTGTCAATATTAGTCAGCTATTATTGGGGCCTTTCTGTAAGGTAGTGCACGTGAAACTGCCCCTGCAAGAGTGTGCAATGAATGGCTGATGGGCTGCTAATTAAAGAGCAGTCTCTATTGCATTGTCTATATGTGGCAAGGGATTAAGCTTTGTAGTTCCGCTCACCACTGCTGGCAGGCAAAAGGAGTGGGAAGTAAATAATAGGCAGCACGCCAAACAGCTAATGTTTTGATTTTCATATATTTATGATAGAAATCAACATAAATAGACAAAACAGTACACCAGAGTACATGCACAAGATCTCCCCAAAGTTCCTCTATCGAGACAAAATCTCAGCTACAAGCAATATGAATTTTCATTATAACAGGGAGGAGATCCAGGCTAATAGTACAGCAATTATCAAACATCAATACATATGGATAGATACCAGAAAAAAACTTCAGCTGGCATGAGAACACTCAGGATCAGGAGGAGGTGGCAATCACGTTTCAGAGTAAAAACCCCTTTCTTAAGTATGATCCACCTCAAGATTCAATCCTATATGCTTGGCAGACAGTTGTCCCAGAAGTCTCAGTCCTCATGATCAGGCCTTTTCGATCATGTCCTTACCAATGTAGGCAAGTGGTTCAGTCCCCAGGCTCTTGGTTGTGTACACAAGGACCCCAGCGACAGGCTCAATCCTTTCTGGTGTAGGCACAGACACTCCAGTGGTGGGTCTACACTCTCTGGTCCCTACACTGCAAAAGCCCTGGCACCAGTTTGTATAGCTCGGCTTCATCCCGCAAAAGGCCCAGATCTCTCTAGAATTGTCTGGGAAAAGCCAGTCCTCTTTTCCCCTGATTGCAGAGATTTGTGGGTCTTGAAGTTTGCAGTTCCATTAGCCTCCAGTGTACATCACTCCTTGGGGACTACATATCCTAGAATTCCATGCTCTGTTGCCTCCTCCAGTCTCCTCACCACTGCTGCTAGAAGGGAGGGGGTGGAGTGGGCAGTATACACAGAGCCTTCCCTGCCTCCAAGTCCATGTATGCACCCCCTGGTGGGGGGGGGGGGCTGCTGGAGAGCACAAACAGCCATGCTTATATCAGTGAAGTGGTAGAGAGAGAAAGGAAAGCCACAGCTGTCCACACACATAGGAATTCCGGCACTCCTGTGTACTTGGCTACAACATGATTGCGTAATTGGATAACTGAAATCCATCTTCACACAATTTATTGTGGGATAATTCTCAGCACCCATTCAGCCTCAGTGTGTTAATTCACACAACATGCATTAATGCACAATGTGAAATACTTACAATAGTAAGGTATATTACATATTAACTGGTCCCGCCCGGCCCGTTATACAATGATGGTTGGGCAGGACCTCTCTTGTTCTGGGAGAACATAATATAACGTCCCCTGTTTCGGCTATCGCTGATGAGCTGTGTCTCTCAGACACAGAGCATCATTGATCATGGTGAGGAGCCAATGATGTTGGCTCTTTACCGTGTGATCAGCTGTGTCCAATCACAGCTGATTACATGTAAACAAATGCATGTTATCGGCATTTCCTTTCCTCAGCACTGTCACTGTCTGAGAAAAGGAAAGCTGATTGGCTTTCCTGTGACAGGGCACATTTACAGTGATAATCAGGGCACTGATCATCAGTGCAGCCTCATCAGTGCCCATCAGTGCAGCATATTAGTGCAGCCTCATCACTGCCTCTTTATCAGTGTCCATCAGTACAGCTTATCAGTGCCCATTAGTGCAGCCTTATCCATGCCCATCAGTGCAACCTCATCAATGCCCATCAGTGCAGCCTCATAAGTGCCCATCGTTGCAGCCGCATCAGTGCCCATCAGTGTAGCCTATCAGTGCCCATCAGTGCACATCAGTGTAGCCTATCAGTGCCCATCAGTGCAGCCTATCAATGCCCATCAGTGCACATCAGTGAAGAAGGAAAATTACTTATTTGCAAGATTTAATAACAGAAACGAAGAAAAGGATTTTGGCTTTTCTTTCAAAATGTTCAGTCTTTTTTTGTTTGTTAACCACTTAAGCCCCGGACCATTTGGCTGGCCAAAGACCAGAGCACTTTTTGCGATTCAGCACTGCGTCGCCTTAACTGACAATTACACGGTCGTGCGACGTGGCCAGGGCCGTCTTTGATATTGATTGGACCCTGGGCAAAAATTTTCTTGGGGCTCCCCCATGCAGTTTTGTCAGGGAAACAGTCTTAGAACTGGCGATCCTGTCAGTAACCGTCATGGTCACGCCGGGCGCATACCCAGGCGCATGCGTGCATGCAGATGTGCGACAGGGGCTACACGCAGATGCAACATGGCAGGTGCGCGCACCCAGTGACAGTGTTTGGCGCCCTCTGTCCTATTTAAGCCTGCTGCAGTTGTATGCAAGTTGCTGGATTATCATCAGCTTCCTGTGGTCCCAGTACCTGCTACCTGTATCTGATTACCTGATTCCTCTTTACTACTCGGCCTGTCTCTCCCTGATCTCTCCTTGCATTGACCCCTGGCTTGGACTTGACTACGCTCCTGTCTGTACCCCTGTATATGCTCCATGATTGGACCCTTTGAACCTTCCTGAAACCTGAAAGCGTGTGAGAGAGCTGTCCACCTCCACCGTTGACTGTCCTGGCTATCGGTGACCGTGACCCAAGTGACAACCTCGCTGATCGGAGATCGTGATCGCAGGGAGAATCTTTGGGGAGAGTGCACGGGAGGCTACTTCCACAAGCTCTGATAGACGTACTGCTATATGGCTGATACGTCCCACTTGATCTGGTAAGAGTACCTTACTCTAGATGTTTATGTCCTGTTGCCCATGATTGATGTGCCCTCCAGTCTCCAGTCAACATCATGGGTCCAAGCACCCCCTCTGTCTGAGAAGACTCCTTCCATGCATTGACTCCAGTTTTTGACTGCAGTCTGTGGAGTTCAACATATTGCTACTGGACATTTTTATATCTAACACATTTTGTTTGGACATTTATATACACCTCACCAGTGTTTAGTGTATAGAACAACATCATTTCATATTTGCATCACCTATTTTGTGTATTTAGGTTCTGATTCATTCACATTTTAGCGCTGCACGTATTCTTTATATACTAGCTCCTGATTACCCTGTTGTACCTCTTCTCGGACTGCTCCTATGGTACTTGACCCCTGGCCTGCCTTGACACTGTTCCTGGTTTCTCCACTGGAATCCTTCCACGCACGGTTGCCCAACTCACCCCAGCAGCTCTCAGCTATCCAGCAATCAGCATCCGGTAATCCGTGCACCTTTGGGCACCGTACTCCCTGTCTCACTTCCAGGGTTACGCTGCACTTAGCCGCAAGGGGCGCCCTCTCAGCAATCCGGTCTCGCACCAAGGACTTGACAGTTTTGCTCTCCACCTGCTCTGAGACATACAATAAATAGCAGCTAGACTCAAAATCAGTTTACTGAATCAGATCAGACAGTGATTGTGATTGGTTGCCATAGGTTACAGTGTATCATTACCGCTCACTGACTGGTTCCTAGAGGTTACAGCACATGATTTCTGCTTGTTGATTGGTTGCTAGAGATTACTGTACATCAATACTGCTCACTGATTGGTTACTGCACATCATTACTGCTTACTGATTGGTTGCTAGAGGTTACAGCACATCGTCTCCTCACTGGCTGCACACCATGGACTGGACCTTGCTCACCTGTGCACCCCAAACTGTAATTCCTTCTCTGCCTACCTCTGCACACCACACACTACCCTCCCCCCACTAATTTGCTTACCTTTGCAGAACAGGCTGATGGTAGGCTTAATGACCACAGTTGTAGGCAGGAGTTTCAAGCATGCCCCTTTATCTCCCCAGTGGGTAGCATTCAGTATAGATGATGGTGGATAAGACCTCAGGGGGGCATGATATACATATGAATACCACCTCTGTTTACATAGAATGCTGCCGGTCTGCCACTATTTACATATGAATGCCGCTGCTATTTACATATCAATGCCAGTATTTACATGTAAACACAGGGTCTGCAGTTGAGTCATCTGTACACAACAACAAGACAGAGCTGGGCAGCAATAATAACAGAACTTCACACTGAGATATTAGGACACAGCATGAGACTAAAACCTCAAGGGACAAGGGAATTTAAACTGGGAAAGTTGTTAAGTATGCAGCAGCTGCTTTGGGCCCCACAACAATGACAGGACCTAGGGCAGCTGCCCCTTTTGCCCTGCCTTAAAGACGGTCCTGGACGTGGCTCCCAAACAAAATTGAAGTCATTTTTTTCCCACAAATAGAGCTTTCTTTTGGTGGTATTTGATCACCTCTGCGGTTTTTATTTTTTGCGCTATAAACAAAAAAATGGCGACAATTTTGAAAAAAATGCATTATTTTTTACTTTTTGCTATAATAAATATCTCCAAAAAATATATAAAAAAAAATTTTTTTCCTCAGTTTAGGCTAATATGTATTCTTCTACACATTTTTGGTAAAAAAAAAAATCGCAATAAGTGTTTATTGATTGGTTTGCGCAAAAGTTATAGTGTTTACAAAATAGGGGATAGTTTTATGGCATTTTTATTAATTTTTTTTTTATTATTAGTAATGGCAGCGATCAGCGATTTTTATCGTGACTGCAACAATATGGGGGACAGATTGGACAATTTTGGCGCGATTTTGGGACCATTCACATTTATACAGTGATCAGTGCAATTAAAAATGCATTGATTACTGTGTAAATGTGACTGGCAGTGAAGGGGTTAACCACTGTAGGGGTTAAGTGTGTCCTAGGGAGTGATTCTAACTGTGGGGGAGGAGGGGCTGTGTGTGACACAAGACTGATCACCGCTCCCGATTACAGGGAGCTGTTATCAGTGTCAGTGTCACTAGGCAGAATGGGGATATGCTTGTTTACATTAGCATTTCCCCGTTCTTCCTCTCCGCGATCACGCTCATGCAGCTCTCGGCGGTCGCGCGCTCCTGCAAGCTGCCTCTGAAAGGGCAACGTACAGGTACGTGATTCTGCCTGTACGCGCCCTTCTGCCGCAGTGTATCTGCGTGAGGCGGTCAGGAAGTGGTTAAGCAAAAAATAAAAAACCCAGTGGTGATTAAATACCACCAAAAAAAAAAACTATCTGTCTCAAAAAAAGTAAAAATTTCATATGGGTACAGTGTTGGATGACTGCGCAATTGTCATTCAAAATGTGACAGCACTGAAAGCTAAAAAAATGTTCTGGGCAGGAAGAGGGTAAATATGTCCAGTGTTGAGGTGGTTAATGACATTTATAGTTTTATAGTTTTATATTTAAAGAAGCATATAATTATAAAACTTTTCATACTCATACCCACGACTGAGGTCATTTCTGTAACATGCAGACACACCAGTCTGTGAGTGGTCACATAGTTTACAGCCTACAGAGAAAAACACTGATAGAAAACCTAGAAATCTGGTTTATTCTAAAATTAAATGTTAACCACCAAGTGAAAAGCAAGATTACAGGCAAAGGTATAATAGCAAAGTACGCAGTTTAATTATGTCAGTAAATTACTAGTTGCACATTCTACAGCAGCTTTATTTCTTTCATAGTAACATAGTTTAGTTGCCCACACCATATGACTTCATTTTTGTTGCCAGGAAACTTTGTTATGAATCATTAGGCCCCATGTCCTTTTTCATCCGTGTTCTGTTTCCCAGAGCCTCTTTTCTTCAGCAGTGACATATGTTTCAGAAATTATACTTTTGGCCGGAATAAAAAATGTGCATAACTCCAGTCCTTGAGGACAATAGGACCAAGAAAAAGTTCCCATAGGCATTAGCTGATTCCACCTACGTTAGATGGTGGCAGGAACCACTGGCAGAAGATCCTTGGGGAACAGTATATTGACCAGATGAGATGTTCATTTTATTTTTAGCATGAGTGACAGGTTCCAGAAATATTTATCATAGGGAAAAGTACTGGTCTAGTGAGTTACTTGCACTGAAATGGCCCCACCAGACACCCTTACCTCTTTATTGTCTTCACTACAGTAATTAGTAAAACCCCTTTCAAAGCCAGCCTGAGTAAAGAAGTAATGGGGTTTGAGAGGGCTGATGGTAGAGAAGGACCTACCTCTTGGAACCAGTGCGGAATGCTGGTGAATTTGGGGGGCCGTGGGGATGCAAATCTGTATGTTGCATGTCTTGAAATGGTATCTATGATGCACACCAATATATATGCAGTATCTCACAAAAGTGAGTACACCCCTCACATTTTTGGAAATATTCCATTATATCTTTTCATGTGACAACACTGAAGAAATGACACTTTGCTACAATGTAGTAGTGAGTGTACAGCTTGTATAACAGTGTAAATTTGCTGTCCCCTTAAAATAACTCAACACACAGCCAATAATGTCTAAACCGCTGGCAACAAAAGTTTATATTTATCAAGTACAGCATTTCTTTTATAATATGACAGGATAATTTAAGCAATAAAATACACCATACACTATTATTACTCTGTGCAGGCCAGTCGAGTTCCTCCACCCCAAACTTGCTCATCCATGTCTTTATGGACCTTGGATGGAAGCTGTTATAGTTGCAAAGTATGGGCCAACTCAATATTGAACCCTACATTGATCGGACATTCCGACAACAAGATCCATGGATTTTTTCCGACGGATGTTGGGTCAAACTTGTCTTGCATACACACGGTCGCACAAAGTTGTCAGAAAATCTGATTGTTCTGAACGCGGTGATGCAAAAAACGTACGTCGGGACTATAAACGGGGCAGTAGCTAATAGCTTTCGTCTCTTAATTTATTCTGAGCATGCGTGGCACTTTGTGCGTCGGAATTGTCCACACACGGTCGAAATTTACACAAACGGATTTTGTTGTCGGAAAATTTTATAGCCTGCTCTCAAATTTTGTGTGTCAGAAATTCCGATGGAAAAAGTCCAATGGAGCCCACACACGGTCGGAATTTCCAACAAGCTCTGATCGCACATATTCCGTCAGAAAGTCCGACCGTGTGTACAGGGCATAAGACTGGGATGCCATTAAAGTTCATGTGTGTGTAAAGGCAGGTGTCCCAATACTTTTGGTAATATAGTGTATGTTCTCCAAGGCAAAAGCTAAAGGAGAATTAGTGTTTTTGAATTGCAGAAACTGACATAAAATTTTTAAGACTAAAATTCGGCTGGTTCAGCAAGAACCGGATGCATTTCAATCTGTCTATAAGCAGGCTGGTTGTACTGAAGTCAATCCATCAATCAACTCCAGTACAACCAGCCTGTCAAGTTTTTTTTGTGATCACTGAAAGCAGGCATCAGGATTTTTATTTTATTTCTTTAACAGATGATTGCTTATAACAATGATAATCACTGTTATAAGCAAATATTTTTTTCTTAACCACTTGCCGACCGCCTCACGACGATATACGTCGGCAGAATGGCACGGGCAGGCAGAATCACGTACCTGTACGTGATCTGCCTCCCGCGGGCGGGGGGTCTGATTGGACCCCCCCCCCTGGTGCCCGAGGCGGTCGGCATTTGTCCCCCGGCGATCGGAGGTGAGGGGGAGGCCATCCATTCGTGGCCCCCCCCTCGTGATCGCTCCCAGCCAATGGGATCATTCCTCTGCTGCTGTATGGTAAACAGCAGCAGAGGAAATTATGTCATCTCTCCTCGGTTCGGTATTTTCCGTTCCGGTGCCGAGGAGAGAAGACATCGATGTGAGTGCACAACACACACACAGTAGAACATGCCAGGCACACAATACACCCCCCATCACCCCCGATCCCCCCCCGATCACCCCCTAATCACCCCTCCCCCCCTGTCACACTGACACCAAGCAGTTTTGTTGTTTTTTTGTCTGATTACTGCATTGGTGTCAGTTTGTGACAGTTAGTGTGTTAGGGCAGTTAGTGTTAGCCCCCTTTAGGTCTAGGGTACCCCCCTAACCCCCCCTAAAAAAGTTTTAACTCTTTGATCACCCCCCCGTCGCCAGTGTCACTAAGCGATCATTTTTCTGATCACTGTATTAGTCACTGGTGATGCTAGTTAGGGACGTAAATATTTAGGTTCGCCGTCAGCGTTTTATAGCGTCAAGGACCCCCATATACAACCTAATAAAGGTTTTAACCCCTTGATTGCCCACTAGTTAACCCTTTCACCAGTGATCACTGTATAACTGTTACGGGTGACGCTGGTTAGTTAGTTAATTTTTTATAGTGTCAGGGCACCCGCCGTTTATTACCGAATAAAGGATTAGCCCCCTGATCGCCCAGCGGTGATATGCGTCGCCCCAGGCAGCGTCAGGTTAGCGCCGGTACCGCTAACACCCACGCACGCAGCATACGCCTCCCTTAGTGGTATAGTATCTGAACGGATCAATATCTGATCCGATCAGATCTATACTAGCCTCCCCAGCAGTTTAGGGTTCCCAAAAACGCAGTGTTAGTGGGATCAGCCCAGATACCTGCTAGCACTTGCATTTTGCCCCTCCGCCTGGCCCAGCCCAGCCCACCCAAGTGCAGTATCGATCGATCACTGTCACTTACAAAACACTAAACGCATAACTGCAGCGTTCGCAGAGTCAGACCTGATCCCTGCGATCGCTAACAGTTTTTTTGGTAGCGTTTTCGTGAACTAGCAAGCACCAGTGGCCTAGTACACCCCGGTCGTAGTCAAACCAGCACTGCAGTAACACTTGGTGACATGGCGAGTCCCATAAGTGCAGTTCAAGCTGGTGAGGTGGCAAGCACAAGTAGTGTCCCGCTGCCACCAAGAAGAAGACAAACACAGGCCCGTCGTGCCCATAGTGCCCTTCCTGCTGCATTCGCCAATCCTAATTGGGAACCCACTGCTTCTGCAGCACCCGTACTTCCCCCATTCACATCCCCAACCAAATGCAGTCGGCTGCATGAGAGGCATTTTCTTTATATTCTCCCAAGTACCCCTACCCAACGAACCCCCCCAAAAAAAGATGTTGTGTCTGCAGCAAGCGCGGATATAGGCGTGACACCCGCTATTATTTTCCCTTCTGTCCTGATAATCCTGGTCTTTGCATTGGTGAATGTTTTGAACGCTACCATTCACTAGTTGAGTATTAGCGTAGCGTACAGCATTGCACAGACTAGGCACACTTTCACAGGGTCTCCCAAGATGCCATCGCATTTTGAGAGACCCGAACCTGGAATCGGTTACAGTTATAAAAGTTAGTTACAAAAAAAAGTGTAAAAAAAAAACACAAAAAAATATATAAAATAAAAAAAATAGTTGTCGTTTTATTGTTCTCTCTCTCTCTATTCTCTCTCTATTGTTCTGCTCTTTTTTACTGTATTCTATTCTGCAATGTTTTATTGTTATTATGTTTTATCATGTTTGCTTTTCAGATATGCAATTTTTTATACTTTACCGTTTACTGTGTTTTATTGTTAACCATTTTTTTGTCTTCAGGTACGCCATTCACGACTTTGAGTGGTTATACCAGAATGATGCCTGCAGGTTTAGGTATCATCTTGGTATCATTCTTTTCAGCCAGCGGTCGGCTTTCATGTAAAAGCAATCCTAGCGGCTAATTAGCCTCTAGACTGCTTTTACAAGCAGTGGGAGGGAATGCCCCCCCCTCCCCCACCATCTTCCGTGTTTTTCTCTGGCTCTCCTGTCTCAACAGGGAACCTGAGAATGTAGCCGGTGATTCAGCCAGCTGACCATAGAGCTGATCAGAGACCAGAGTGGCTCCAAACATCTCTATGGCCTAAGAAACCGGAAGCTACGAGCATTTTATGACTTAGATTTCGCCAGATGTATACAGCTCCATTGGGAAATTGTGAAAGCATTTTATCACACCGATCTTGGTGTGTTCAGATGCTTTGAGGGCAGAGGAGAGATCTAGGGTCTAATAGACCCCAATTTTTTACCTGTCACTACCTATTGCTATCATAGGGGATATTTACATTCCCTGAGATAACAATAAAAATGATTAAAAAAAAACAATGAAAGGAACAGTTTAAAAATAAGATAAAAAAGCAAAAAAATAATAAAGAAAAAAAAAAAAAAAGCACCCCTGTCCCCCCCTGTTCTCGCGCTAAGGCGAACGCAAGCGTCGGTCTGGCGTCAAATGTAAACAGCAATTGCACCATGCATGTATCACCGCGAAGGTCAGATCGAGGGCAATAATTTTAGCAGTAGACCTCCTCTGTAAATCTAAAGTAGTAACCTGTAAAGGCTTTTAAAGGCTTTTTAAAAATGTATTTATTTTGTTGCCACTGCACGTTTGTGCGCAATTTTAAAGCATGTCATGTTTGGTATCCATGTACTCGGCCTAAGATCATCTTTTTTATTTCATCAAACATTTGGGCAATATAGTGTGTTTTAGTGCATTAAAATTTTAAAAAGTGTGTTTTTTCCCCAAAAAATGTGTTTGAAAAATCGCTGCGCAAATACTGTGTGAAAAAAAAATGAAACACCCACCATTTTAATCTGTAGGGCATTTGCTTTAAAAAATATATATAATGTTTGGGGGTTCAAAGTAATTTTCTTTAAAAAAAAAAAAATATTTTAATGTAAACAAAAAGTGTCAGAAAGGGCTTTGTCCTCAAGTGGTTAGAAGAGTGGGTGATGTGTGACATAAGCTTCTAAATGTTGTGCATAAAATGCCAGGACAGTTCAAAACCCCCCCAAATGACCCCATTTTGGAAAGTAGTCACCCCAAGCTATTTGCTGAGAGGCATATCGAGTCCATGGAATATTTTATATTGTGACACAAGTTGCGGGAAAGAGACAATTTTTTTTTTTGCACAAAGTTGTCACTAAATGATATATTGCTCAAACATGCCATGGGAATATGTGAAATTACACCCCAAAATACATTCTGTTGCTTCTCCTGAGTACGGGGATACCACATGTGTGAGACTTTTTGGGAGCCTAGCAGCGTACGGGACCCCGAAAACCAAGCACCGCCTTCAGGCTTTCTAAGGGCGTAAATTTTTTATTTCACTCTTCACTGCCTATCACAGTTTCGGAGGCCATGGAATGCCCAGGTGGCACAACCCCCCCCCAAATGACCCTAATTTGGAAAGTAGATACCCCAAGATATTTGCTGAGAGGTATAGCGAGTATTTTGCAGACCTCACTTTTTGTCACAAAGTTTTGAAAATTGAAAAAAGAAAAAAAAAATTTTCTTGTCTTTCTTCATTTTCAAAAACAAATGATAGCTGCAAAATACTCACCATGCCTCTCAGCAAATAGCTTGGGGTGTCTACTTTCCAAAATGGAGTCATTTGTGGGGGTTTGTGCCACCTGGGCATTCCATGGCCTCTGAAACTGTGATAGGCAGTGAAGAGTGAAATCAAAAATTTACACCCTTAGAAATCCTGAAGGCGGTAATTGGTTTTCGGGGCCCCGTTCGCGGCTAGGCTCCCAAAAAGACCCACACATGTGGTATCCCCATACTTAGGAGAAGCAGCTAAATGTATTTTGGGGTGCAATTCCACATATGCCCATGGCCTGTGTGAGCAATATATCATTTAGTGACAACTTTGTGCAAAAAAAAAAAAAAAATGTACCTTCCTGCAATTTGTGTCAAAATATAAAATATTCCATGGACTCAACATGTCTCTCAGCAAATAGCTTGGGGTGTCTACTTTCCAAAATGGGGTAATTCGGGGGGGGGGGGGTTTGTGCCATCTGGGCATTTTATGGCCTTCAAAACTGTGATAGGTAGTGAGGAGTGAAATCAAAAATTTACGCCCTTAGAAATCCTTAAGGCGGTGATTGGTTTTCGGGGCCCCGTACGCGGCTAGGCTCCCAAAAAGTCCCACACATGTGGTATCCCCATACTTAGGAGAAGCAGCTAAATGTATTTTGGGGTACAATTCCACATATGCCCATGGCCTGTGTGAGCAATATATCATTTAGTGACAACTTTGTGCAAAAAAAAAAAAAATTGTACCTTCCTGCAATTTGTGTCAAAATATAAAATATTCCATGGACTCAACATGCCTCTCAGCAAATAGCTTGGGGTGTCTACTTTTCAAAATGGGGTCATTCGGGGGGGTTGTGCCATCTGGGCATTTTATGGCCTTCAAAACTGTGATAGGTAGTGAGGAGTGAAATCAAAAATTTATGCCCTTAGAAATCCTGAAGGCGGTGATTGGTTTTCGGGGCCCAGTACGCAGCTAGGCTCCCAAAAAGTCCCACACATGTGGTATCACCATACTCAGGAGAAGCAGCTGAATGTATTTTGGGGTGCAATTCCACATATGCCCATGGCCTGTGTGAGCAATATATCATTTAGTGACAACTTTGTGCAAAAAAAAAAAAAATTTGTCCCTTCCCGCAACTTGTTTTAAAATATAAAATATTCCATGGACTCAACATGCCTCTCAGCAAATAGCTTGGGGTGTCTACTTTCCAAAATGGGGTCATTTGGGGGGGTTTTGTGCCATCTGGGCATTTTATGGCCTTCAAAACTGTGATAGGTAGTGAGGAGTGAAATCAAAAATGTACGCCCTTAGAAATCCTGAAGGCGGTGATTGGTTTTCGGGGCCCCGTACGCAGCTAGGCTCCCAAAAAGTCTCACACATGTGGTATCCCCATACTCAGGAGAAGCAGCTGAATGTATTCTGGGGTGCAATTCCACATATGCCCATGGCCTGTGTGAGCAATATATAATTTAGTGACAACTTTTTGTAATTTTTATTTTTTTTTGTCATTATTCAATCACTTGGGACAAAAAAATTAATATTCAATGGGCTCAATATGCCTCTTAGCAATTTCCTTGGGGTGTCTACTTGCCAAAATGGGGTCATTTGGGGGGGGTTTGTACTGCCCTGCCATTTTAGCACCTCAAGAAATGACATAGGCAGTCATAAACTAAAAGCTGTGTAAATTCCAGAAAATGTACCCTAGTTTGTAGACGCTATAACTTTTGCGCAAACCAATAAATATACGCTTATTGACATTTTTTTTACCAAAGACATGGGACCGAATACATTTTGGCCTAAATGCATGACTAAAATTGAGTTTGTTGGATTTTTTTTATAACAAAAAGTAGAAAATATCATTTTTTTCAAAATTTTCGGTCTTTTTCTGTTCATAGCGCAAAAAATAAAAACCGCAGAGGTGAGCAAATACCATCAGAAGAAAGCTCTATTTGTGGGAAGAAAAGGACGCAAATTTCATTTGGGTACAGCATTGCATTACCGCGCAATTAGCAGTTAAAGCGACGCAGTGCCAAATTGTAAAAAGTGCTCTGGTCAGGAAGGGGGTAAATCCTTCCGGGGCAGAAGTGGTTAATGAAGTTCATTCATTCAATGTGTATGAATTCATTTGTCCTGGGATGAGGGATTTGAACTCAAAGGATGGGGAATATGTGCATTATGGCTTGGGGAGAATTTGGGCTTGCAGGCGGAATTCATATTGTGCGATGGAACATTTGTGTCCCCTAATAATGATTTTCATGTATGTAGTGAAATTGTAGTTTTGATATTTTTGCGCGGGCAAATTTGCCGCAATTCTGCCCATGATTTGAAAGCACCGATGTGTGAATCGCGGGCCTCACATTTGAGATCCATTCTTTTGAATTACACCTAAAATTGATTTATCGCACGAAAATCGCACCAGACCCACGCTGAGATTTTAGGTGTCATTCAAAAGAATAGCATCTCAAATGTGAGTCCCGCGATTTGTCATTAATGCACTGGCACTTTCAAATCGCAGGCAGAATCGTGACAAATCTGCCCACAATTTAAAACGCTGAAGTGTGAATGCAGTCTTAAGCCCAGGTTCACACTGAGCTGCAGGAATGAAGCCGAAGTTCAGCTGACCTCGAAACAATTTTACTCCCGCATGTCAGTCCCCGATTTTGGACGCAATTTCAGAGATATCTGTGCAGATTTCTGCACAGATGTCAATGTAAATCGCAGCCCGAATTCTCAAAAAGTAGTATAGTAACTACTTTTTGAAATCAGTGCAGCGCCGCAGATGCAGCGTCGCACCGATTAGGACGGTACCGCTGAAGGCAATTGCCACCAATTTCACATGCGATTTGACATGTCAAATTGTATGTCAAAACGCTCCAGTGTGAACCAGGGCTAAGGCCCATATACGCGATAGGAAAATTGAAAGTAAAATTTCGTCCGGCGAACGATCTGCTGAATTTCGCATCGTTAGTATGGTGCTTTCAACAGGCGATTCCGATTTTTCGTCCGATAAAAACTGGATGTGCAGACTATAAAATTTTTGTCGTACGTGAACTCAACGTCCAATTTTCATTTAATTAATGCGGTTTTCGTCCGAAAAAATCGTAAGAGCAAGACTACGCATGCTCAGAAATGAAAGAATACATACAAAACTATTTAACACACAATGTCAATTCTAAAGGTTGTATTCCGTCGTACGAGAATTTTCTTATGGTGAGTAACCTCTTTACTTTCGACATGAGACTAGCATGCAACAAAAAACAGTCAAACGGTGTGTACGAGGCTTTAAGCCTCATACACCCGATCGGATTGATGGCCAACCAAACTGTGGAATTTTGTCCGAAGGGCCCAAATTTGTCTTGCATACACACGGCCACACAATTATTGGCCAACAATTACGAACGTAGTGATGTACTACGTGGTTTTTCAGATCTTTAGTGCCACCCTTTGGGCTCCTTCTGCTAATTTCGTGCTAGTAGAAGTTTGGTGAGTGTTGATTCATACTTTTCATTTCGCACTTTTCATTTCGCACTTCCGGAGGAGATAACGTGTTATTTATTATTGGCCTTGGAGTTTTTGCTTTGACGTTATTTTTTTGGTTGAATAATGATTTCATTTGGTATATTTTTTATATTTTTGGATGCATAGAATGCACTTTTTCGTTAAGTTCTATTGGCAGATAGCATGTCTAATTTTATTTGTTTTCTTTTTTTAATGCACAATAAAAAAAGTGTGGAGAATAATACTTGGCTATGTGTTTTAGTTCAAATGGCATTTTGGGAGTAGGCAGTTACATTTTAAAAAAATACAATGTAAAATTAACAAGGGACACCAACATAATCGTATCTTTGATCTTAAAAACTACGGGATAATGGTGTTGTGGTAACTTGCCCAAATAAAAAAAAAAAAAGCATAATAATATTATTCTTTATATCAAGAATTGAAAATTAGTTTGCCATAACTCCATCAATATCACCGGCAAAGCAGCTTCATTATTATCCCATCAAAGAAGAAGAGAATTGTGCGGTGCATTCCGAGATTTCATAATTTGCCACGTCACGAATGTTAATTCTCCATTACGAACACTAGTTTACCGCTTCTGGCTCGTCCTTGCTTCCGAGCATGCGTGTTTGTACTTTGGACTTTTGTCCGACGGACTTGTGTACACACGATCGGAAAATCCGACAACACACATTTGTTGGCAGAAAATTTGAAAACCTGCTAGCCAACATTTGTTGACGGAAAATCCGACAACAATTGTCCGATGGAGCATACACATGGTCGGATTTTCCGCCAACAGCCAGACATCAAACATTTCCCCTCTGAAAATCTGATCGTGTGTATGAGGTTTAAGACTCTTTTGTTAATGAATAACCCTCCCTTCTACACTCAGTTTGCTAAGCTATGGAAAAATTACAGGAGCAGGCAATTATTTATAAGACAAATGTAGGCCCTTTCTAAACCTCTAGACTTGTGCAAATTGATCTTGACATTGATAACTTAAAGGGGTTGTAAAGCTAAAAAATGTTTTGCCAATATCTGATCTATATGCTATATAGATCATGAATCTAGCTGTTATTTCTGCCGAAATTTTTTATTTATCTGATAAATAGGCTTTATCAGCACGTCCTCCTTTCCTATCTGTATGTTCTCCTCAAGTTCCGGGTTTTCGAGCGTGCTCCCTGCAGCAACGTCACAGTTTCAAAGCAACTACAATTCCCTTGATGCTTAGCGACATCGTACATGCACAGTGCCGCTTTTTCGCTGTGTGACGACGAACCTGAGCCACAAGGGAGGTGGAGCTACAGCGTCTTATGCCACGTACACACGACCGGACTGGTCTGACGGACTTTCCGACGGACTTTTGATGGACTTTTGAACTTGATTACACACGATCACACTAAAGTCCGACGGATTTGTATGTGATGACATACGACCGGACTAAAATAAGAAAGTTGATAGCCAGTAGCTGCCCTAGCATGGGTTTTCGTCCGTCGGACTAGCATACAGATGAGCGGATTTTTTGACCGGACTCGAGTCCGTCGGAAAGATTTGAAGCATGTTTCATCAGATTTTCGACTGGAAAAGTCAGCTGAAGGTCCGATGAAGCCCACACACGATCGTATTGTCCGCCGGACACGGTCCGTCGGACCAGTCCGGTCGAAAAGTCCGCTCGTGTGTACGCGACATCAGACACGCCCGCGGCTCCCCTGCCTCCAGTGCCTCTGTGAATGCACACAGTGTCTCCCCGCAGGGATGTAGTCCCAAGGGAGGGGACGGGCACGCTGACTAACCCCCAGCCAGAACGGCTTGGATGATGGATGGGGGCAAGCTTCTAGGAGGAACAGGAAGTTGAAAATTCACACACAGAAAAAAAGCATTTACAAAGGAAAACGAAGGAAAAGGTAAGTGAACCAACAGTACACTACCATAAAGGAACATATTTAGAAAGTAAAAAACGAACCTTTAGTATAACTAACTATATGAAAGGTAATTCTCTAGATTATTGTTGTGCGTGATAATCTACTGGCTGGAGTGCCCAGATCAGCTCTAGCCCTCCCACTTTGTTGAACTTGCTTGTTAATTACTTGATTTCACAGTTAAATTATGTTTCAAATGTATTTATATTCAATATGACCCATAAAATAGACAGGATGTAGCAGTCTGTGGCTTTATAAACCAAGGAATTTAATGCAAGTTTATCCTAAGTGCAGAAGATGTGTTTTCTGAAGTCTGCAATGCAGAGGAGTGAGGATGTAAAGTTTACACAATCTGCACATTTCCAGCTGGTTTATATCACTGAGAAAGGTCACACAAACACTGAGCTAAGATGGGAACACCAAATGAGCAATGGAATTTCAGAGAAGACATCTGTATGACAAGCTCTCCATCTAGTGGTTATTTTGGCAAATCACATCTTTCTTTTGCTTCCCTGTGACAAAAATATGATTATGGTTACTACATCAAAACCAGTAATCGTAGGAAATGTTGTAATTGTTCACTTTTCGAGCTTTATTTTATATTTTAACCTACAAAATGTAACATATATTGAGATGAAGGAAACAGGCTAAAGTGCATAGGGTAAATTAGCAAGATGCATGCTGAGTTGCACAGGGTCACAGTAGCAGGATGCAGGCTGAGGTGCACGGGGTCACTAGAGCAAGGAGCAGGCTGAGGTGTACGGGGTCACTAGAGCAAGGAGCAGGCTGAGGTGCACGGGGTCACTAGAGCAAGGAAGACTGGGGCTGACAAGAAACTCTCTGCTACAAAGAACACCGAAGAACACTAGGAACTCTCACATGAACTGGAGCCTTGGACTAGCAACACTAGGTGTTGTTCAAACCATTAGCCCAAGTTAAATAGAAAGGAGGATGGCCAGGCTGAGCTGGTGTGACAAGGCGATGCTCATAGTTACAGTCAAAGAACACTTGTCTAAGGGACAACAGGTAAGTGTGTTGCATTTTTGAGCTGTGGGACTACAAATACCATATTGCTTGCTAGTCTGTGGGAATAGAAGCAACAGCAGAGCTTTGCATGTCTGACCTGTGGGACTACAAGTACCAGCATGTCTGCTAGTCTGTAAGAATACTCGATGACGTCATATATGACAAAACGCGTAGGGAAGTGTCACACACACGCTACTATGCATGCGTGGCCGACTTGTCAACCATTTTAGTTACTGGAGGAAGACCCTGTACCCTTCTACGCCGTAATTATGACATATATTTTATTACCTGCTAAATTGTAAGTGCATTCTTTCTTTTACTAAATGTGGACTTGCTTTACAGTATTAGACTATGTAGAGTGTTTTTATTTTATATACTCTATGATCCATCTCAAGTCTTTTAGGCTAAGCCGGGTATTGGAGGAGTCCCTGCGTACTAGCAAAGTGAGCTGTGCCTGTATCGCCATTCCATCCATTGCCATGGAGTTTGTTCCTGCTGTTCAACTGAGCACATATTGACCACTCTAGCTAGGGGGTCACTGGCATTTCGCTAAGCCACTAGTGAAGGTGTTTGGCATTACCTCAGCTACCCTAGGAACCATTTTCCATCTTCATCATGGAGTGAGGGATTCTTCCTCTCCTTTTTAACTTATTAGGCTTCATGTACACTGATGCTGGTAAATGGACGTTTTTTTCAGCTGCCCCTGAACTCTCCTCTGTTATCTTATCAGTACATGTACACAGGGTCGTTTATAGTCATTTCTAGGCAGTTAAGTTTGGAAGCATTTTTTGGAAAGCAAAAAAATGTTTTCAGGACAGATGTTCAGAGGCATTTAAAACGCCAAATGCCTTTAACAGCTTGTAAACGTGGTAATCGGCGTTTAGCCGCGTTTTGTTTACAGGCGTTTTTATTTTTTGACTATTTGGAAAAAAAGAAAACGCTGTTAAACGCAGCATGTAAACGCAGCAAAACAGACGTTTTTAAATGTCGGTTACTATCTGTCAAGTTAAATCGCTCAGGAGAGGTTGTAAAACTGTACATTAAGCCTTAACGTTCACATTTTTTATTTCTCTGGTGGTTTACATCAGTGTCTTCACAGTTTGTGATTTTGGATATTTATGAACACTATTTAACCACTTGCCGACCGGCTCACGCCGATATATACGTCGGCAAAGTGGCACGCTCCCGCAAAACGACGTATGGGTATGTCGTCCCCTTTAAGAGCCACCGCAGGCGCGTGCCCTCTGCGTGTGGGCCGCGGGCGTGATCTACGCCGGCCACCCGGGGATTTGTGTGTGTAGACACACAAATCCCTGTTCTGTCAGGGGAAAGGAGAAAGATAGTTGGTTCCTAGTAAGTAGGAACAGCGATATGTCTCCTCCCCCAGTCAGTCCCATCCCCCCACAGTAAGAAACACCCACGAGGGAACACATTTAACCCCTTGATCGCCCCTAGTGTTAACCCCTTCCCTACCAGTGACATTTACACAATAATCTGTGCATTTTTATAGCACTGATCGCTGTATAAATGTATAAATGGTGCCAAAAATGTTTCAAAAGTGTCCGATCTGTCAATGTCGCAGTACCGCTAAAAATCGCAGATCATCGCCATTACTAGTAAAAAATAAAATAATAATAATAAAAATGCCATAAATCTTTCCCATAGCTTGTAGATGCCATAACTTTTGCGCAAACCAATCAATATATGCTTATTGCATTTTTTTTTTACCAAAAATATGTAGAAGAATATTTATTGGCCTAAACTGAAAAGAAATTTGTTTTTTGTTTTGTTTTTTTAAATCATTTTTTATTGAATTTTCATTTCATTCAAAACAGAACTAGCCCACGCAGGGGCCAAACTTTCACAGTAACATGCCTTAACATTGATACTACGTTCAACTTAACACAAACATCTAAAACTACTACCCCAAGTTGGGGAGAGGCTCAAGCTCAGGGGAGATCTGTGCTCAAACTGGTTATAGCAGGATACTTAAATGAAAGATTATCTGGGCTCATTCACTGAAAATGTAGTTTTAATCCTTTATTACTTCTTCACTTGCTGTGGTGTCATCATCTAACCAACATGTCCACACTTTGTCAAACTTTTGTGAGCAACCCCTATTTGAATAGGTGGCCCTGTATAAGGGTAAGCTGGCATTTATCAGGCTTTTCCAAAATCTTACAGAGGGGGGGGGATGATTGTTTCCAGGTCATTGTGATGGCTTTACGAGGGTAATACAATAGTAGAGATATAAATATTTTCCGCACTCTAATCATTGGCATTTGCTCAACCAACCCCATGAGACAGTATTTAGGATCATAAGGAACGTGGATCTTTGTGACTTTTGCAATCACCTGAATAACCTCCTGCCAGTAATGCTGAATTGCTGGGCAGCTCAAAAAAATGTGAAAAAACTCACCGGTCTGGTGTGAGCAACGCCAACACAACGGAGAGTATGTCGCCGACATCCTATGGAGCCTGTGGGGTGTGTAGTGAGCTCTGTGCAGAATTTTGTACTGGACCAGTTTATCTCTTGCTGAAACTAGATGGGAGAAGGGAAAGTCCCAAATCTCTCTCCAGTCATCATCATCTAGTTCTGGGATGTCCCCCACCCATTTCCTGCGGAGGGAGGACAATTCGGTACCGGCAGCAACAAGCAGGGACCCATAGAGCTGGGACGTGGGTTTCTCCAAGTCCTTCAGCCAAAGGATAGATTCAAGCTCCGAGTACAATAACTCAACTGGCTGGCCCAGGAACTGACACCTATAGGCATGCGCAATCTGAAGATACCTAAAATGTGCATGTGCTGGTACATTAAATTTGGTGCCTAGCATGTGAAAAGGGGTCAGCTCTTTATTTGTGATAATGTGTTCCAGTTTCACTATTTTATACTTAGCCCAGGCCTGCGGATCTGGTGTGGTGTTGAATTGCGAAAGGTTAGGGTTCAGCCAGAGTGGGGTGTGAGGAGACCAGGAGTTCGGTTGGGGTGCCCTTAGCGCTTCACTCACCTTCCATGCTTGTATGGTGGTACGCATAGAAGAAGTAAGGTGATGTGGGGTTTTAGTTCCCCTGAAAAGCAGCCCCTGCAAGGCCTCCAGAGACCCCACTATAGCTGCCTCCAGCACCGTTGCAGAGTTGGTCAAGTCTGCCTGCAGCCACCAATGGGCGGTCACAAGCTGGGTGGCCAAATAATACTTGTGACAATCAGGAAGAGCCAACCCCCCATTGTCCACAGGTCTGGTCATAGGGCTATATTTGAATCTAGGCGGTTTGGGCCCCCAAATGAAGGAGGTGAAAAGTTGTTTTAATGGATTTAAAGAATGTCTTAGTCAACCATTGTGGGGTGTTTCTAAAAATATATGTAAATTTAGGAAGGACTTTCATTTTTAGCAGGTTGATGCGCCCAATGAGGGAAAGGGGTAGGTTTTTCCATGCTTTTAGTTTGACCCTTACTCCAGCCAACACAGGGTCCAGATTGAGCCGCACAAAGTCCCAGCTCTGTTTGGAGATGACTATACCCAAATAGGTAAAATGATCAACACATTGCAGCGGGAGAGAGGGGGGTGAGGAGGATCTAGCCTCCTCATCCACTGGGAAGAGCTGGGATTTGTGCCAATTCACTCTCAGACCAGTGAAGGCGGAGAAGGTATCCATAATTTTGAGGGCACCCTGCAGAGAGGCCCCAGCATCATTTAGAAAAAGGAGTAGATCGTCTGCATAGAGAGCCACTCTCTCCTCCAACCAACCCACCCGGAGACCACAGACCTCAGCTGAGCACCGGAGAGCCTCGACAATGGGCTCCATGACTAGTGCGAAGAGAGCCAGGGAGAGAGGACATCCCTCTCTGGTGCCCCTCTGCAGGGGAAACGGAGCAGACAAGGATCCATTCAGCCTAATGCGTGCCAAGGGGCCAGTATATAATGTACGTATCCAATCAATGCATTTTAATGGGAATCCCATTCTTCGCAACACCTCCCAGAGATACACCCACTCCACCGAATCAAATGCCTTTTCCATATCTAGGGTGGCAATAGTTCTAGTACCCTGGTTGATGTGCGGGGCATGGATATTAGCAAATAATCTGCGTATATTGATGTCCGTGGACCTACCGGGCATAAAGCCCATTTGATCAGAGTCAACAAGGGATTTTATAACTTTATTTAGTCTAGTGGCCATTACTTTAGTAAGTATCTTCAGATCGCAATTGAGAAGTGCAATTGGTCTGTAGGAGGCGCACAACTTAGGGTCCTTATTGGGCTTTGGGATAAGAATGATGTGTGCTTCTCTCATAGAGGGAGGTAGAGAACCCGTTTGTAAACAGGTTTGGAACAGCTTTGCCAATCTAGGGGCAAGCAATTCCGTGTGGGCTCTATAGTATTCCAGGGGCAGGCCATCCGGCCCCAGGGCTTTACCTGCCAGGAAAGACTGTATGGCAAGAGTAATTTCTTCTGGGGTTATTTCTGAGATAAGGAGGTTCCTTTCAGAGTTGGATAGCAATCCCAGTGCCAGGGTGTCCAGCATAGAAATCATAGGTGCTGGGTCAAAATTTCACGTACAGTGTGGTGTAGAACTTGGTGAATTCAGCTAGGATGTCCTCCTGCGTGGTCGCCGATGTGCCACCAGGCGTGAGGATTTTAGAGATAACCGCGAGGGGTCTATTTTGCTGTGCTAATAGCGCCAGTAGCCTGCTATTTTTGTCTCCATGTTCAAAATACTCCTGTCTACTAGATTGTATGCCAATCCAAGAATTTTCAGAGACCTGAAGATGCAATTCTCTCCTAAGCGAGGAGAGATGCTCAAAGTTTGGAACTGTAGCCGAGGCCGAGTATGGTTCAAGGCCTCATCAACCCTGCGCTGCAATTCGAAAAGAAATTTGTTTTTTAAAAACATTTTTTGGGGATATTTATTATCGTAAACAGTTAAAAATATTGTTTTTTTTTTCAAAATTTTCACTTTTTTTGTTTATAGCACAAAAAATAAAAACTGCAGAAGTGATCAAATACCACCTGGTCATTAAGCAGCTCATTAAGGTTAAAGTGCAACCGCCACTGAATTTTCTTTAATGTCTTTGTTATGTTTAATTTAATTAATTCACAAGGGGGCATGTCCAAGATGGCGGAGTGACCAGACGTCTTTCCCGGAGCTCTGCTGAGAACTTCTTCTACACTTACCTGTACCTGAGAGATCAGACGACCGGAGCTGCAGCAACTGTCAGCGGATGCCTTCAAAATCATTGGGCCGTGCCAAGGGTGGTAAGAAACTCCACTTTCCCCTGGGAATTCCTGATATCACTGGCCCTGAGCTCTGGCCACGGCCTTCCCAACTGCCACGCGCCAATATGGAGTCCCAGACAAACTCTCCTGTGGAGGCCTTCGTCTCCCCTCCAGGGATCCCGGAGGTCATTTCGGCAACTGCATCCTTTCATACTGTCATAGCCACCTGTCAGATGACCCTTACAAGCAAAATCAAAGTGGTACAGTTAGATATGGGACTTATCTGTCAGGATATGGACAAGGTCCGGTCTCTGCTAACTAATGCGGAGGTGCATGTGGGACACATGGAGGACATGATGGCGGAGCACGATGGGGCTCTCCGCATGCTGCAATCCAAACTGAAAACCCTGGAATACAGGGCAGAGGATGCTGAAAATCGCTGCCGCTGGAATAACATCTGCATTATTGGTCTGTCGGAGGGAGCAGAGGGCAAGAATCCCACAGTATTCGTTGAAGAGCTCCTGCGCTTCCTCTTACCTGCAGCCCAGTTATCACCATACTTTACTGTGGAGAGGGCCCATCATATCCCGCCACAGGCAGGCCCGCAAGGAGCCCCCCCACGCACATTTATTCTGCGGTTGCTTAATTTTAGGGACCGTGATGAACTATTGCAGGCAGCAAAATTGGCGGGCAAAATGCATTACAAGAATAATCAGCTGATGATGTTTCCTGACTATTCTGTGGAGACACAAAAGCTCCGCGGGTCATTTGACGCTATTAAAGCCTCTCTCCGTGACAGGAAAATTAAATACAGCATTTTCTTCCTGGCCAAGTTGAGAGTTGTGGATGGAGAAGCAGTTACACTCTTTACCTCTCCAAAAGATGCAACGGATTGGCTGGAATCCCTACCCCCGCAGGGATGAAGACTCTTGGCCTGGCTGCAGTCGGGATCATGTCCTATTTTTGTGCTTCTCTTTCTGGACTCTGCAGCGTCTTTAATCATGACATCAACTATGCTGGGGCTTGAGTTTTTCTTCCCCCTTGTTGCTTGTCTGCTTTTGGGACCTGATCGTTAACCCTGTTTTGTCATGTGTTATTTAGGGGACTCACTTCCCAGCTACAGCGCCTCACTTTACAGATGAGAGATGGAGCCATTGTTGCTGCAAGACCATCCTAAGATTTGTGCCCCTGGCATATGCCAGGTGAATGCCCTGACTCAATATCCTGACATCAATATCTGCTACTTAACTCCAGGAGTAGGGTGCAACTGCATACTGTTATGGTTTGACTGTTGCTCCACGTTTTGTTACACATATCCCGTGCTTCCAGTTGCTTACAGGCAAGTTATAGGGGACTAAAGCGGTCTCACACTATGTGGGATCTGCAGGGTGTGGAGATGGGAAGGTTGGCCGTTGCTGACCAAGGTCGGACATTTAAATTTTGTAGGCTTTATTACATGTTTTTGTATAATTTTGTTTTGAATCCTTGTTTTAATGTTCCTTTATGGCATGGACTACCTTTCTTTGATGGGATGTATGGCGGGATGTCAAGACAGGCAGGGTTGCCAACCTTCCGCAGCATTTTTTACTGACCATACATGGAAAATTTACTGGCGGAGCACATTTTTTTACTGGCAACCTAGGAAATTACAGAACTCCTACTGAAAACTAACACAGTGAATATTTAAACAGTATAAACATGATATGAAAACACTGACAATACCTATAACAAAGAAATTTGCTTGATTTACACTTAAAAAGTCAACACAGCATGAGATTATCAGCCCCTGATATTTACTGGCAGTTGTAAAAAAATCACAGATTTTTACAAACTGTCGGTAAGTTTACTGGCGGTTGGCAACCCTGAAGACAGGGGGACAGAGGTGATGCGTGCCTGATTGGGACTGCATCTCTGTCTGTTGCCCCCGGGAGTGCGGGTGTACCTATTCCCCATATGTTGCACTTATTTAGTACTAACAACATGTCTACACCTACTTTAACCACTTCAATACCCGCGTATAGTCATATGACGTCCACAGATGGGATCTCCCATCCTGGGTGGACGTCATATGACGTCCTGGGATTCCCGGCCGTCTAGGGGGCGCGCGCGTTCCTCGGGACCCGGTGCGTGTGCCCGGCACCCGCGATTGCCCGTTAACCGGGCCGGCATGTGGATCTGTGTGTGTAAACACACAGATCCACAGCCTGTCAGCTCTGAGGAGAGTGATCTGTATTCCCAGAATGGAGGAACACTGATCGGTCTCCTCCCCTAGTGCGTCCCCTCCCCCCTTCAGTTAGAATCATTCCCTAGGAAACATACTTAACCCCTCCCCGCCCCCTAGTGGTTAACCCCTTCACTGCCTGTCACATTTACACAGTATTAAATGCAATTTTATAGCATTGATCGCTGTATAAATGTGATTGGTCCCAAAAATGTGTCAAAAGTGTCCGATGTGTCCGCCATAATGTCGCAGTCACCAAAAAAAATCGCGATCGCCACTAAAAAAATATATTTTTTTAAAAAATGCCATAAATCTATCCCGTATTTTGTAGACGCTATAACTTTTGCGCAAACCAATCAATATACGCTTATTGCGATTTTTTTTTACCAAAAATATGTAGAAGAATACGTATCGGCCAAAACTGAGGAAAAAATGTGTTTTTAAAAAAAAAAAATTGGGATATTTATTATAGCAAAAAGTAAAAAATATTGTGTTTTTTTCAAAATTGTCGCTCTTCTTTTGTTTATAGCGCAAAAAATAAAAATCGCAGAGGCGATCAAATACCACCAAAAAAAAGCTCTATTTGTGGTGAAAAAAGAACGTCAATTTTTTTTGGGTACAACGTCGCACGACCGCGCAATTGACGTTTAAAGTGCGACAGTGCTGAAAACTAAAAATTGGCCTGGGAAGGAAGGGGGTGAAATTGCCCTGTATTGAACAGGTTAATATCGTGGAATGTGTGGGGTCTTAACCCTGCCATAAAAAGATCCTTGGTATTTAATTACCTTAAAAAATACACTCCCCAGATAGTTACACTTCAGGAGAGCCATCTTGTCGGATCCCGTGTTTAAGGTCTTAAGCAGGCGTGGGTTGGCACATACTATCAGGCCACGCACTCCAGCTACTCCAGGGGGGTCAGTATACTAGTACATAGATCTTCCCTTTCAGCTTCTTAATCTTAAGATAGACCTAGAGGGTCGGTTTATAATGATACATGCTCTTGTGTCCAATGGTCCCTTGGTGTTTGTGGGCCTTTATCTGCCTTCCCCCCTCCCCAACTGACGTTTCTTTGCTTACCACTGTAAGGCCCCTTTCACACAAGGCGGGCTCCGTTTCTACGGAGCCCGCCTCGGTCCGGCGGCTCAGTGCGAGATCTGTCCGTTGATCTCCGCTGAGCCGGCGGATGACAGGTTCCTTCCTCTCTGCTCACTGAGCGGGGAGGGGCTTGTCAGGTGCCGCTGCCGCCTATGGAGGGATCGAACGAAAATGGACAGCGTGTCCGTTTTCGTCAGATCTCCCCCGATCCGATCCGCCAGTGATGGACCTGGACGTAGGGCCATCCGTCTGCTCTTCAGCGGATCGGACCGGGTCGGATGTCAGCGGACATGTCTCCGCTGACATCCGACGCTCCATAGACTAACATGGAGCGCCCGTTCAGGTCCGCCGTCAAAACTGACAGGCGGACCTGAACGGTCCGATCGTGTGAAAGGGGCCTTATGCAGAAAGTGATGATGTACAATGTTGATGATGTGTTGATTATGGGGGATTTCAACATGACTCCCTCTCCTGATTTGGATAGGCTCTCTTCTACCTCCCAGAGGTCCCCTGGATTGGCCCAGTGGATGGGCAGGTTTGATCTGGTGGATGTCTTGTGACACTATCACCCTACTCTTAAGGAGTTTTCCTGTCACTTGGCATCCTTCCGGACATTCTCACGCATTGACTTGGCCTTTGCTTCCCGCTCCATGCTGCACAGGGTGTCTGAGGGAACTATGCTCCCAAGGGGGGTCTCGGACCACACTCCAGAGTGGATTAAATTGGAGTTGGGGACACCGGGCGAACAGATGTGGAGGCTGTCCAGATTCTGGATAGAGGACCCTGCCGTACAAGAGCATATTCAGGAGGGAGTGTGTAAATACTGGCTTGCCAATGTAGACTCTGCTGCCCCTATGACTACTTGGGATGCCTTCAAGGCCTGGTCCCGTGGAGCTTATATTTCCCGCATAGCAGCAGCGCGCAAAGCATCCACGCAGTCCCTGGATGAGTTGGAAAGGGAGGTTAGCCAGAAGGAGGCCTCCCATGTTGCAGACCCAAATCCTACCACGTATGGGGCTTGGCCATTTGCCCTACAATGGGTGTCCCTGTTGAGGGTGGATATGATCCATAAGTCCAGGCTGCATACGGCTCAGAGAATATTTTAATACGGAAATAACAATGGCAGATTATTAGCTTGGCTAGCTAAGGGGCAGTTTGTGGTGACATCCATTAGTGGGGTTAGAGATCTCACCGGATCTATGCTGCGATCACCCACTGAGATTAATGAACGGTTCCTTCTCTACTATCAACACCTATACTCTTCTCGGGTATCCTATACTGCCTCTGACATTCCTACCTGGACAGAATTATCTTTCCTAGGCTTCACAATAAGACTTGTGCCAATCTAGAACAGGAGATAATGTTAGAGGAGGTTCAGTTGGCCATGACTCAACTTAAGCCAGGGAAAACACCAGGAGTCGAAGGACTCCCTGTGAAGTTTTACACGCAATATCTGAAATTACTTACCTTTTTATTCAGTTTTTTCTCTTAGGGGAGTTGCCGGATTCTATTTCGGAAGGGGGTGGTGGTGCTGGTGCCTAAGCTGGGCAAGAACCTGAGGAATGCTCCTCATACAGGCCAATTTCACTCCTCAATGTGGATGCAAAAATTTTGGTTGAAGGTGTTGGCTAACCGTCTACCCGGGGTTCTGGAAAATATAATTCATGTTGATCAAACTGGCTTCATGCCAGGCAGGGGCACCGACATTATCCTCCGCCGCATCTTTCTGAACCTTTCCATCCCTCATGTTAATAGTGGGAGCAGAGTCATAGCCTCCCTCGATGCCGAGAAGGCGTTCCACTCGGTAGAGTGGGAATTTTTTCTGGGAGGTGATGGATAGGTTCGGCTTCGGACCTCAGTTCCTTCAATGGCTCAAGATGCTGTATGGCGCCCCAAGTCTAGAATCTGCACCAATGTTAGGTTATCTGAGCCTTTCCCGCTGCAGAGCGGTACCCAACAGGGATGTCCACTGTCCCCCTCCCTATTTGCTCTGGCTTTAGAGCCTTTGGCGATCCCTATTCAGGAATCTAGCTCGGTCAAGGGACTGCGGCTGGGGCCGCTAGAAGAGAAGCTATCCCTGTACGCTGACGATGCGGTTCTCTATCTGCAAAATGGGAATGGCTCTCTGAAGGCGGCCCTGAACTTGTTTAATGAATTTAGCCATTATTCAGGGGTTCGTATAAACTGGGACAAGTCCACACTATTTCCCTTTGACCCTCAGGTAAGAATTAATGCCCCAGATACTCAGCTGGCATGGGTTGATCAGTTCAAATACTTGGGCATCCAGGTTCGTAGGGAACTGGCTACATACTTCGAACTCAATATACAGTCAGGTCCATAAATATTGGGACATCGACACAATTCTAATCTTTTTGGCTCTATACACCACCACAATGGATTTGAAATGGAACAAATAAGATGTGCTTTAACTGCAGACTTTCAGCTTTAACTTGAGAGTATTTACATCCAAATCAGGTGAATGGTGTGGGAATTACAACAGTTTGTATATGTGCCTCCCACTTTTTAAGGGACCAAAAGTAATGGGACAGATTAACAATCATCCATCAAACTTTCACTTTTTAATACTTGGTTGCAAATCCTTTATGTATTACTAATATGGTACACAGGTAATCGGCCCCTTCCTATGTGCCAAACACTGCGCTCATGGGACTAAAGCCTCACACTCAGCAGCCACTTAAATATTCAAAACTGTGCAAATTAATAATAAATGATTCACTATAAACTCGCCCTCACCAATAGTGAAATCAAATAGCAACGCTAAAAAAACTAAAATTACCTCAAAGAAAGTGTGTGTGAACACTTAAATGTGATAACCTAATTACCAGCTGTTTTTAACAGCACAATGTGAACTTGTGTTAATAAAAAAGAGACATTGTGTAAACCATCTGTGTAATAAACTTATATCAAAAACTAATAGCAAACATAAAGTCCAATAATTAATGTAACGTAGTGATGTAAGTGATGGTGCATAACATCAAATGATAAATCTTCAGTGATAATATCTTCCACCACACCGCTGTGATTTGTGACTTCCACTCCCCTTCAGCGAGCACACTCACCAGCTCTTTTTGCCTTACTCTCGTGTTCGGCTCACAGGCTTAACAGGCTTTCTTTGAGGTAATTTTAGTTTTTTTAGCGCTGCTATTTGATTTCACTATTGGTGAGGGCGAGTTTATAGTGAATCATTTATTATCAAGTTGCAAATCCTTTGCAGTCAATTACAGCCTGAAGTCTGGAACGCATAGAAATCACCAGACGCTGGGTTTCATCCCTGGTGATGCTCTGCCAGGCCTCTACTGAAACTGTCTTCAGTTCCTGCTTGTTCTTGGGGCATTTTCCCTTCAGTTTTGTCTTCAGCAAGTGAAATGCATGCTCAATCAGATTCAGGTCAGGTGATTGACTTGGCCATTGGATAACATTCCACTTCTTTCCCTTAAAAAACTCTTTGGTTGCTTTCGCAGTATGCTTCGGGTCATTGTCCATCTGCACTGTGAAGCGCTGTCCAATGAGCTCTGAAGCATTTTGCTGCAATATGAGCAGATAATATTGCCGAAAACACTTCAGAATTCATCCTGCTGCTTTTGTCAGCAGTCATATTATCAATAAATACAAGAGAACCAGTTCCATTGGCAGCCATACATGCCCACGCCATGACACTACCACCACCATGCTTCACTGATGAGGTGGTATGCTTTGGATCATGAGCAGTTCCTTTCCTTCTCCATACTCTTCTCTTCCCATCACTCTGGTACAAGTTGATCTTGGTCTCATCTGGATGTTGTTCCAGAACTGTGAAGGCTTTTTTAGATGTTGTTTGGCAAACTCTAATCTGGCCTTCCTGTTTTTGAGGCTCACCAATGGTTTACATCTTGTGGTGAACCCTCTGTATTCACTCTGGTGAAGTCTTCTCTTGATTGTTGACTTTGACACACATACACCCACCTCCTGGATAGTGTTCTTGATCTGGCCAACTGTTGTGAAGGGTGTTTTCTTCACCAGGGAAAGAATTCTTCGGTCATCCACCACAATTGTTTTCCGTGGTCTTCTGGGTCTTTTGGTGTTGCTGAGCTCACTGGTGCTTTCTTTCTTTTTAAGGATGTTCCAAACAGTTGATTTGGCCACACCTAATGTTTTTGCTATCTCTCTGATGGGTTTGTTTTATTTTTTTCAGCCTAATGATGGCTTGCTTCACTGATAGTGACAGCTCTTTGGATCTCATATTGAGAGTTGACAGCAACAGATTCCAAATTCACACTTGAAATGAACTCTTGACCTTTTATCTGCTGCTTTTAAATGGGATAACCTGGCCATGGAACAGCTGAGCAGCCAATTGTCCCATTACTTTTGGTCCCTTAAAAAGTGGGAGGCACATATACAAACTGTTGTAATTCCTACACCGTTCACCTGATTTGGATGTAAATACCCTCAAATTAAAGCTGAAAGTCTGCAGTTAAAGCACATCTTGTTTGTTTCATTTCAAATTCATTGTGTGGTGTATAGAGCCAAAAAGATTAGAATTGTGTCGATGTCCCAATATTTATGGACCTGACTGTACTTCAGCTGCTTTCCCAACTTCGGGAGAAGTGTGCGGCATGGTCTTCCCTACCTTTGAATATTATGGTATGAATCAACCTCCTGAAGATGATCTTCCTCCCTAAGTTTCTATATGTCCTACGCAATTGCCCGACTTGGATGCTCAACTTATTTTTTAGGGAGGTGGAGCGATGTATGGGAAGCTTTATACGGAGGGGGGGAGCTCTCCCCAGATTGGTAAGATCTACTTTGATTCTGCCGGTGCGCTGTGGAGGGCTGGCATTACCAGACCTCTGGGTTTTTTTCCGGGCCACCGCTTTAGTTACCATCAGATGGTGGTTTATGCACTCGCGGACGAATGCAGCAGTTTGCCTCGAGGCTGCTAGTTTGGGATCTCTCACGGAACTAGGGAATCTGATCTACCAGGGTCCCCAAATCTACCTTGTCCTACCTTATCCCACTAGGACCACGCTTAGGGTTTGGGCTGCAGCTAGGAAGAGTTTTTCTCAACCGAACCGATGGTCTCCTTTTAGCCCACTATAGGGAAACCCCAACCTCCCACATCTTCGCTCCATCCCTGACCCCCAGCTTTGGGCCAGGTGTGGGATTAAGATCCTGCGAGATATTCTGGAAGCCGGCAGACTGCTTTCACTGGTGGAGCTCAGGGCCAAATTTTGTATGCCGGCTTGGATGGTTTTCCGGTACTTACAGATGCGCCATGCGGTGCAAACTCAGTTCTCTGCTATGCCAAGTCTGGCTATGGACCCTATAGAAGAACTACTGGCCCAAGACCAAGCTCTATCTGCCCTATACTTCGACTTACTAAGTGTTGATTCTCCTAAGATGGACCCTCTTTGGGAGAGATGGAAGGCTGACATACCTGGACTTTACAGAGAAGACTGGGAGGACTGTCTGGGGGATGCTCAGCTGTTGATTTCCTCTAGGGATAGGTTAATCCAGGTAAAATTCCTACATAGAATATACTATACGCCCCAGAGGCTGCATAATATCTATCCTTAGAGGTCAGTGGATTGTACTCGTTGTGGGGGAAATGTTGGAACATATATGGCTATGTTCTGGAGTTGCCTGCTTCTGGACGGAGGTGGTTGAGCTTATAAACCTCCGTCTTCGGTTGACCCTCCCGAATACTCCCGAGCTGTTTCTCTTGGGTATTCATGATGACAACCAAAGGCCTAGATACACCAAATTGCTAATTTCCTTTTTGTTATACTATGCTAGAAGAGAGATCATACTAAGGTGGAATTAACAATCCCTCCCTCCGTAGTGTCTTGGGAAAAATCAATTAACTGTGCTCTTCCTATGTACAAATTGACGTATCTTAATAGAAATTGCCCCAAGAAATATGAGAGTTTGGCAGCCCTGGACAGAGTAGAAAGGGGTTCTCCCCTGTGGTTTCTCTTCTTGACAGGATGGGGCCAAGATCTTGCACGTTAATTCCAACCTGTGATTGCTATGGGGTTTTTTAATGTAGGGCTCTATATGTTGTAAATTGTTAATACACACTATTGTTATGCTGACTATGCCTCTCACTCAATGTAAGACGATCTTCCTGTTTATCTGTTTATTTCCATGCTGTTCCTGACAGTTGTACCATGCCTCTGTTTCAATAAAGGAACATTCTGTTCTTGTTAAAAAAAAATTTAATTAATTCACCTTCAAGTATTGTTGCAAATTATTTATTATTTAATGTCTAGTTCATATGTGCTGCACTTTTTTGGATTTCTGTAAGAATTCAAGTATTAAAGCGGCAGTAAATTCTGCATTTTGATTTTTACCTACAGGTAAGCTTATAATAAAGCTTATCTCTAGGTAAAATTGATATCTCCTAAAAGTGCACCATTTAGAAAATATTCCAGCAAGCAGCAGCCGGTGACGTCATCAGCGCATGTTCCCTGAAGGCACGAGTTACACGTGCCGTTCCTTCAGAGCTGTGTGCCGTGACCAAGACTTGTGACGTTATCGTGGCTCGGCCATTCAATCGGCCGGCAGCCTGGGAACCCAGAAGGAAGACTGGGTGAAGACGGAAGCTTCTGCAGCGGTGACAGCATGGCACTGGAGGGCTAGCTTCAAGGTAAGTATTTCATAATGTGCTAGTATGTGGTGCATACTAGCACATTATGATATTGCCTTGCAGGAAGAAACTTTTTCCTTTTCTTTCTCAAGAGTTTACAACCGCTTTGTTTGTCAGCTTTGTTGCTGATCTGTGACAATGGTCTGGTTTCTGAGACTGAAAACTGAAATATTGTACATATTTGCAAAGCCTTTTGTTAGTCTTCTTTTTTGAGAGAAATAAAACATTTCTTTTACTGAGATTGAAGACAGAAAATGTGTACAATATTGCAGCATGCCTCTTAAGACTTAAAAGAGTTGTAAACCCTTGCAGTTTTTCACCTTAATGCATTAAGGTGAAAAATCTTCTGTTCTGCAGCTGCCCCCCAGAGCCCCCTTTTTCTTACCTAAGACCGATCGTTGCAACAATGAGCATGAGCACAGCAGCTCCAGTCGCTGTCTCGGGTCCTCATTGGATAGATTGATAGCAGCGGGAGCCATTGGCTTCCACTGCTGTCAATTAAATTCAGTGACACAGGAGCTGGGGGCGGGGCCGAGTCCTGCTTTCTGTGTCAATAGACGCAGCAGCAAGACTCAGGAGCATGCCTGCATGGGTGCCACCATGGAAAGCGGCTCTCTGTGGGGGCATTCGCCGAAGAGGAGGAGCCAGGAGCGCCACCGGTGGACCCCAAAAAAGGAGGATAGGGGCCGCTCTGTTCAAAACTCTTGCACAGAGCAGGTAAGTATAACATATTTGTTATTTTAAAAAAAATAAAATAACAAACCTTTACAACCACTTTAACTGGATAGGCCACAATTTCTGAGGGAGGGAGCAAGCATATTGCATCTTGAAATAAAAATGAGCATGCTTTTTCAGAGATTGAAGACAGAAAAACATCATTGTTTTGCACCAAAGCAGTTAAGCCTTTTTTAGACAGGGCATTGCGGTGCGAATTACAAGCCCAGTATCTTCTATGGGAATGCATCTGATTCGCAGATGCATTGCGTTCTGAACATGGATTTTCTCCTTCTCCTCACTACACCTCCCCCCTCTCCCCCCCTCTCCCTGCTCACTGATCCGCAGCTGAAACGCAGATGAACCTTTAAACAACAGATTTTTATCTTCCCAGTGAAACCTGAGCTTCAATTCGCACCGCACATGTGTGAACCCAGGCTGAAGCTTAAATGGCTAGGCCACAAATTCTGAGGGATAGAGTAAGCATATTACATCCAGGGCCGTATTTCCCACAAGGCCACCAAGGCCAGGCCTCGAGGCGGCAGTGGTGGAGGGGCGGCGCCGCTCCTGTGGCGACTTCTCGGCTGCCCCCCCCTAACATAGCAGCATGCAGGGCCGATCCATCCCAGGCGGGGTGCAGTGCACCGGGGGGCCAGAGAGGTGGAGGCACTAAAGCACCAGAGTGCTCCCCTCCCTCCTCCTCCTCTCCTCTCGCTGCTGTATTTTTCGAGGCTCAAGCCCGCCCTCCCTCCTGTCAGAGAAGGAGAGCAGCCGCTGGTGATCGGAGCGGCTGGTCTCTGTGTGGTCCCTGATGTGTTCTCCTCCTCTGTCTCTCACTCCCACTCAAGCCTGTCTCCATCTGTTCTCTTTATGTACACTAATGGTCTGTCCTGGGGGTTCTCTACTAATGGAGGGGGGTTGTCCTGGGGGGGGACTGTACTAATAGAGGGGAGGGTTGTCCTGGGGGGGTCTCTACTAATGGAGGGAGGTTGTCCTGGGGGTCTGTACTAATGGAGGGGGGGTGTACTGGGGGGTCTCTACTAATAGAGGGGGGTTGTTCTGGGGGTCTGTACTAATGGAGGGGGGTTGTCCTGGGGGGTCTCTACTAATGGAAGGGGGTTGTCCTGGGGGTATCTGTACTAATGTAGGGGGGATGTCCTGGGGGGGTCTGTACTAATGAAGGGGGTTTGTCCTGGGGGGATCTGTACTAATGGAGGGGGGTTTGTCCTGGGGGGGTCTGTACTAATGGAGGGGGAGTGTTTTGTCCTGGGGGGTCTGTACTAATGGAGTGGGGTTTTCCTGGGAGGTCTGGACTAATGGAGGGAAGGTTGTCCCGGGGGGGGTTTGTTCTAATAGAGGGGAGTTTGTCCTGGGGGGGTCTGTACTAATGGAGGGGGTGTTTGTCTTGGGGGTCTGCACTAATGAAGGGGAGGTTTGTCCTGGGGGGTCTGCACTAATGAAGGGAGGGGGGTTTGTCCTGGGGAGGTCTGTACTAATGGAGGGGGGTTTGTCCTGGGGGGGTCTGTACTAATGGAGGGGGGTTTGTCCTGGGGGGTCTGTACTAATGGAGGAGGGGGGTTTGTCCTGGTGGGGGTCTGTACTAATGGAGGGTTTTTGTCCTTGCGGGGGTCTGTACTAATGGAGGGGGGGTGATTTGTCCTTGGAGGGGTCTACACCCAGGAAAGTACACCCAGGGCTCCAGAGGGAGAGGGCAGTGCTGAGAGAACACCATCAGAGAGAGAACCCCGCTGCCCTGTGCAACCAAAGGGAAAGCCACACAGCCTGGCGCCATCCCTGGCGGAGAAAGGAATGGAGTCATTGCAGGAATACAGATCTAGGTGCTACCCAGCGGAGTTCAATTCAGAGTGAGCTGACTCCTGATCAGAGGAATCATTGCTGTATCGCTGGGTCAGGTGAGAGGGCCGATCGGCCATTATCTACTAACGTCCATAGGAACTGCAGTCTCTGACCATCTCCTGTATTATAGCTGCAGTCTCTGACCGTCTCCTGTATCATGTCTGCAGTCTCCGACCATCTCTTGTATCATGTCTGCAGTCTCTGACCATCTCCTGTACCATGTCTGCAGTCTCTAACGTCTCTTGTATCATGTCTACAGTCTCTGACCGTCTCTTGTATCATGTCTGCAGTCTCTGACCAGCTTTTGTACCATGTCTGCAGTCTCTGACCATCTCTTGTATCATGTCTTCAGCCTCTGACATCTCCTGTACTATGATTGCAGTCTCTGACCGTCTCTTGTATCATGCCTACAGTCTCTGACCATCTCCTGTATTATGTCTGCAGTCTCTGACCGTCTCTTGCATAAAGTCTGCAGTCTTTGACCGTAATATGTCTAGGGGCTCTTTCTAACAGACAGCCCTCTGTGTGTGCATCAAAAAGACTCCCCTCCTGGTCTCATTAGTGTACGCTCTTCCTGTATTTTCATTTTTGTTAAGAGATCATGGAAGGATCCCAAGGTAACGAAGACTTCTAAGGGGAGCATTCTGTGTTTGAGCTGTTGCCATAGAAACATTTGTAAAGGGGAGGAGTTGGTAAGATGACCACGCCCATGTGGGGCGCCAGAAATATTTCTGCACCCAGGCGTCTGTGCCCCTTGGATAGGCTCTGGCAGCATGGCAGGTGCGGCAGGTCCGTGCCTTCTCTAATATCACTGCACTGCCGCCTCTCCACACTGCCTGTCTTATTCACACAAAACATGAAGCGCGGCCGCTCTAGACAAAGGGCGGGACTTTTTAAGTTAGGAAGTGGGTGATTGGTTGCTAGGCAGCGGGGTGGTCCCAGCAATAAATCATTCACTTTTAACGTGAAGAGTACCGCCCATTGTCCAGAGCGGCCAGGCTCCATGTCTTGTGTGAATAAGGTAGGGTTCTTTGGGGAGGGGGGAGTGCTGTGCTGTAAAGGAGTTTGATATTGAGAGAGAACTGTGATGAGGGCTCAGTCTCTGATTGAGGGTGTCAGTCTGTGATTTGAGGGGTCAGTCTGTGATTTGGCGGGGTCAGTCTGTGATTTGGCGGGGTCAGTCTGTGATGGGGAGTCTGTGATGGGCCAGGACCAGTTTGTGATGAGGGTCAGTCTGTGATGGGGGGGGGTCAGTCTATGATGGGGGTCTGCTATGGGTCAGGTCAGTCTGTAATGGGGGTCTGTGATGGGGGGGTCAGTCTGTAATGAGGGGTCTGTGATTTGGGGGGTCAGTCTGTGATGGGAGGGTCTCTGATGGGTCAGTCTGTAATGGGGGGTCTGTGATGGGGGTTTGTGATGAGGCAGGGGAGGATGTGACGTAAGGGGGGGGGGCTAAGGACACTGATGTAAAAGGGGGTCGTGATTTAAAGGGGGGGGACTGAGGACACTGATGTAAAAGGGGGTCTGTGATGTGATGTGAAGGGGGGGACTGAAGACACTGATGTAAAAGGGGGTCTGTGATGTGATGTGAAGGGGGGGACTGAAGATACTGATGTAAAAGGGGGTCTGTGATGTGATGTGAAGGGGGGTGACTGAAGACACTGATGTAAAAGGGGGTATGTGATGTGAAGGGGGGACTGAAGACACTGATGTAAAAGGGGGTCTGTGATTTCTGCACTAGCAAAACACAGGTCTCTGCAAGGGCAATAGAAAACAATTGTTTTCTATGTGTCCTGTTCACACTGCAACAGTGCCACTGTGTGCTGAGCAGTGTGGTGCAAAATGCATACTGTTTCTCTGCACTGCAACTGAGCAAAATGAAAAATGAATGAAATGTATTTGCATAAAGAACTATTTACGATCATCTTTGGGTCAAGAAAGACTGAACAGTTTAGCTTTACTTGCCATTGAGTCAGAACTTTTAAATACTTTGTCCTATGAAGATATTATTGATGAGTTTGCTAAAAGAAAAGTTAGAACTAAAAAATTGTAGGGAGTTTCTTACTGCTATAATCTTTAAAAGACATTTTCTGCATTACAGAGTATTTTCAGTCTGTACAATTAAAGCCAGTTATTTTCAGTGTTCTCGTGTTTGGAGATATGTTTTTAATTGATCTATTGTAGCAGTCATCGATAAAGGACAAGAATGGTGGTGTGTGTGGGAGGCATTGAAGGACCCGGCCTTGGGGCGACAAAGGGAGTAAATCCGGGCCTGATTGCATCTAGATATAAAAAAGGAGTGTCTTTTTGCAGATTGTCAGATTTGCAGGACACTTTTTAAGCCTTCTTTGGATAGGCCACAATTTCTGGAGAAGAAAGCAAGCAGATTACATTTGGCAATAAAAATATTTTGTCTTTTTTTCCAAGACCAAATAAAGAAAGAAGATTAATATAGTTTTGCACTACAGCTTTCAAGCCTTCTTTGGGCAGGCTCCTAATTATGAAGAACAGGGCAAACAGTCTGCACCTGAAAATAAAGAAATACGGACTATTTATTTTAACTACTTGACCTCGGGAATGTTTTACCCCTTCATGACCAGACCATTTTTTGCTGTCAATTGCTCGGTCACATGTCTTTGGTAAAAAAAAAAACTCAATAGGTGTATATTAAATTGGCTTGTGTGAAAGTTATAGTGTCGCCTAACTTACTAATAATGTCGCCACCATTATTAGTAAAAACTATAAAAAATAAATAAAAGCCGCTAAATCTATCCCATAGTTTGTAGACATGATACGTTTTGCGCAAACCAATCAATATACACCTATTGAGATTTTTTATTACCAAAAATTTGTAGAAGAATGTATATCGGCCTAAGCTGATGAATACATTTGTTTTTTTTAGGATATGTATTATAGCAAAAAGTACACATTTTTAATTATTTTTTTCAAATTTGTCACTGTTTGTTTATAGCGCAAAAAATAAAAACCGCAGAGGTGATCAAATACCACCAAAAGAAAGCTCTATTGGTGGGAAAATAGGATGTCAATTTTGTTTGGGTACAGCGTCGCACGACCGCGCAATTGTCAGTTAAAGCGGCGCAGTGTCGTATCGCAAAAAATGGTCTGGTCATTAAGGGGCCAATCCTTCCGGGGCTGAAGTGGTTAATGAGATATTTCTCACACATGCCAAAAGTATATATGGAATTACACCCCAAAACAGGGGCCCAAATTCCAATGAGCACCTTCAGGCTTTCAAGGGGTGTTAATTACGCATTGGATTTCTTGACTACCCATCACATTTTTTGAGACCCTAAAATGCCAGAACAGTGTAAACACCCCCAAATGACCCCTTTTTTGGAAAGTAGACACCCCAAGGTATTTGCTGAGAGGCATGTCCAGTCCATGGAAGATCTTTTTTTTTTGCCAAAAGGTTTTGTAAAATGACAAAAAAATATTTTTTTTTACAAAAGTTGTCACTTTATTTGATATTTCTCACACACATCATGGGTGTATGTGGCATTACACCCCAAAACACATTCTGCTACTTCTCCTGAGTATCAGGATACCACACATGTGAGACTTTTTTAGGAGCCTAGCCATGCCCAAAATCCAATGAGCACTTTCAGGATTTCAAAGTGTGTAACTTGTGCATTTCATTTCCTAATTACCTATCACAGTTTCGGAGGTCCTAAAATGCCAGGATAGTACAATCACCAAAATGACCCCATTTTGGAAAGTAGATACTCCAAGGTATTTGATAAGAGGCATGGTGAGTATTCTGCAGATCTAATTTTTTGTCACAAGGTTTTGAAATATGAAAAAAGAAAATAAAAAAACATACATCTTCATTTTCTTAGCAGGTAATGCATTTATTTGACAGCCTATTCTTGGCTCATACACTGCTGAGACCATCTGCGTTACCTCACTAGGTCTTGCCCATCCCCACATCCGCCAGCCCCAAGGAGTACTGTATCCAGATTCTCCCTATCATAGTATTCTGGCCCACGGTTATGCTACCCACATTGGTGGGTAACACGTGGAAAAAAGCTAGGTCACTTCAATATGCTGTTTTTTGTTTTTGGTTGATGTTACAATTGTTCTTTCCAGTTTTAGTCTATGTTTACTTTTGGGGCTGGCCTATCGTTTTATGCCCTCTGGCTTATTCTGACCCACTATAAGGTCTTGCATAGTTAGATACCTCAGAGCACTGTCTCCACATCCTCTACCACAGAATTGTACCCAGTATTTCAAGAGATTTTATGGGAGTGCTATAATGGAACATTAAAGGGTTACATTCCCTGGCCAAACGAATGAAAGTACTTACAGTGGATATAACAAGTCTACACACCCCTGTTAAAATGTCAGGTTTCTGTGATGTAAAAAAATGAGACAAAGATAAATCAATTCAGAACTTTTTCCACCTTTAATGTGACCTATAAACTGTACAACTCGATTGAAAAACCAACTGAAATCTTTTAGGGGGGGAGAAAAAAATAAAATAAATGTGGTTGCATAAGTATGAACACCCTCTTATAACTGGGGATGTAGCTGTGTTCAGAATTAAGCAATCACATTCAAACTCATGTTAAATAGGAGTCAGTACACACGTGCCATCATTTAAAGTGCCTGTAAATTAACCCCAAATAAAGTTCAGCTGTTCTAGTAGGTCTTTCCTGACATTTTTATTAGTCACATTCTACAGCAAAAGCTATGGTCCCCAGAGAGCTTCCAAAGCATCAGAGGGATCTCATTGTTAAAAAGGTATCAGTCAGAAGGGTACAAAATCATTTTCAAGGCATTAGATATACCATGGAACACAGTTAAGACAGTCATCATCAAGTGGAGAAAATATGGCACAACAGTGATATTACCAAGAACTGGACGTCCCTCCAAAATTGATGAAAAATGAGAAGAAAACTGGTCAGGGTGGCTGCCAAGAGGCCTACAGCAACATTAAAGGAGCTTCAGGAATATCTGGCAGGTACTGCCTGTGTGGTACATGTGACAACAATCTCCTGTATTCTTCATATGTCTAGGCTATGGGGTAGAGTGGCATGACGGAAGCCTTTTCTTATGAAAAAAAACATCCAAGCACGGCAAAATTTTGCAAAAACACATCTGAAGTCTCCCAATAGCATGTGGGAAAATGTGTTATGGTCTGATAAAACCAAGGTTGAAATTTTTGGCTATAATTCTAAAAGATATGTTTGGTGCAAAAACAACACTGTACGTTACCAAAAGAACACCATACCCACAGTGAGGCATGGTGGTGGCAGCATCATGCTTTGGGGCTGTTTTTCTTCAGCTGGAACATGGGCTTTAGTCAAGGTAGAGAGAATTATGAAGAGTTCCAAATACCAGACAATATTGGCACAAAACCTTCAGGCTTCTGCTAGAAAGCTGAACATCAAGAGGAACTTCATCTTTCAGCATGACAACGTCCCAAAGCATACATCCAAATCTACAAAAAAATGGCTTAACCAGAAGATTAACCGGTTCCGGACCAGCCGCCGCTTTTACTGCGGCAGGTTGGCCCGGCTGCGCAAAATCACTTTATACTACGTGATGTGCCCCCCCCAACTATCGGATTCGATCAGGAACCGATCAATCCCCAGGCCCAGGCCAATGATATCTGGCCTGGACCTGGTGATCGGTCCTGACGAATGATATCCTTCCCCTGTCTGTGTAACTGTAAACACTGACAAGGGAAGTGATTTCATCTCTCCTCGTGTCGGTCTTTTCGTTCCAGACCGAGAGGAGAGAAGACATACAAGTGCACCAACACTACACTGACAACAGGTCACGTAGGCACACAATTCACCCCCAATCACCCTGCAATTAACCCCTTCACCACCTGTCACTGTGTCACCCAGTACAGCAATCAGATTTTTTTTTATAGCTGTACTAGTGTCATTAGTGACAAAAATCAGTGTTAGGGTATTTAGTTTTAGGCCCACATAGGCCTAGGGACCCCCCCTAACCCCCCCCCATAAAGGTTTAACCCCTTGATTACCCCATGTCACCTGTGATCACAGTATAAGTGTCACGGGTGACGCAGTTTAGCTAGATTTATTTGTATAGCGTTAGGGCACCCGCCGTATTTTACCCAATAAAGGTTTAACCCCCTGATCACCGGCGGGTGATCAAAGTTAGGTTTTAGCGTCAGATAGGGTCTGCGTTGCCCCAGGCAGCGTCAGATCAATGCCAGTACCGCTAGCACGCACCATACGCCTCGTAGTATAGTGTCTGCACGGATCAATATCTGATCTGATCAGATCTATACTAGCATCCCCAGCAGTTTAGGGTTCCCAAAAACGCAGTGTTAGCAGGATCAGCTCAGATACCTGCTAGCACCTGAGTTTAGCCCCTCCACCCAGCCCACCCCAGCCAACCCAAGTGCAGTATCAATCGATCACTGTCACTTACAAAACACAACACACATAACTGCAGCGTTTGCAGGGTCAGGTCTGATCTGTGCGAACGCTAATGCCCCGTACACACAGTCGGACATTGATTGGACATTTCGACAACAAAATCCATGGATTTTTTCCGACGGATGTTGGCTCAAACTTGTCTTGCATACACACGGTCACACAAAGTTGTCGGAAAATCCGATCATTCTGAACGCGGTGACGTAAAACACGTATGTCGGGACTATAAACGGGGCAGTAGCCAATAGCTTTCATTTCTTTATTTATTCTGAGCATGCGTGGCACTTTGTGTGTCGGATTTGTGTACACACGATCGGAAATTCCGACAAAGGATTTTGTTGTCGGAAAATTTTATAGCCTGCTCTCAAACTTTGTGTGTCGGAAAATCCGATGGAAAATGTGTGATGGAGCCTACACACGGTCGGAATTTCCGACAACAAGGTCCTATCACACATTTTCCGTCGGAAAATCCGACCGTGTGTACGGGGCATTACAGTTTTTTTGGTAGCGCTGAATCAGTCGCTAACAGTCAGGAGCTTTTTTACCTGTAAGTCTCACTAGTGTACCACTAAATTTAGAGACCAAAGTATCAAATCAAAAGGTACACTAGTGAAGAGGCCTACACGTTTCTAAGCATGATAGATAGTGAAGAGGAAGTCACTCATCTGTCAGATTTAGGCTCAGAATACGATCCTGTAGACGACAGCGGCACCCTGACAGATAACTCTGACGACGGAGTTGTGGTCCCTGCCAAGGTCAGGCATACCACACCCTGATCTTCTTCTGCTGTTGTTGAGGTGCAAGAACCGCAGGTCCCTTGTATGGAGCAGAGCAGTACTAGCGCTGCTATTCCTTCTGGTGAACTGGCAAGCACCAGCGGCCTAGTACATCCTGGTCGTACATCCAGCACTGCAGTAACACGTGGTGACGTGGCAAGTCCCATAAGTGCAGTTCAAGCTGGTGAGATGGCAAGCACAAGTAGTGTCCCGCTGCCATCAAGAAGATATACACAGGCCCGTCGTGCCCATAGTGTCCTTCCTGCTGCATTTGCCAATCCTAATTGGGAACCCCAAGTTCTATCCTGGGGGAGGAGCTGCTGACCAAGATGGCCGCATAAGGAGATCAAGGATCTAACATGCCGGTCTGCTAGATATGCTGGGAGACAGGCGCATGGAGAGATAGGCTGAATAGGGCAGAAACCTGAACGCCAGAAAAATAACAGAGATAACCAGCTATTATCAGCTATCATCTGCAGCATACCTGGAACGATATTGGAACGATACTGGATAAAGACCAAAAGCTACAAGACCAGTCCGGAGCATAGCAGCAAGAGCGGGAGGAGGAGACAAGGAAGCGGCTGACAGTTTGGCATTACCCGTGAGAACACTCGCGAGGATTGTGAAACCCGAAGGTAACAAAGGACAGCGAGCCTGTGGGGTGCCGACTGCTTCCGGGAGAGAAGCCGAGAGATAGGGGGCGGGAGCGGACGGGAGCCTCCGTGAGTCTGCACAGCAGACGGCGGGGATTCTCGGCTGCGGACGCCCTCATCGGCGGTGGCCCTGGAGGCTGAACGGCAGAGATCAGGCTACGTGAGCATACTCGGGGATATTCACAAACGAAAACAGAAGCCGCCAAAGGTAAAACTAAACATCCAAATAACTATCTCCAAAAAAAAAAATAAACAGCACACAGGCGGGACTGGGAAATAGAAGCAGAGAAGGACAACACACAATCTTTACTCCTTATTCTTATGGAAGTACACTTAAGAACTTTGTATACTAAGAACTTAACTTAACTTAAGAACTTAAGAACTTTGTATATTAAAAGATCAAAGTACTAGAGATGAAACGCCAGTAAAGGAAGTAAATAAACTAAATAGTTTACTAAGTCAAAGAGTAACCTTTACTACTGGATCGCTACTGAATTATTATTTAATTGCTTATTGTTTACAGATGAACTAAAGCTTAAAGGGAGATAGCAGATATATCGCCTTATACTATAAGAAAAGAGGACTCCCTTTTTTATTTTTTCTCTCCCTCCCTCTCTTTTCCTTATTTTTGGGTTAGAAAATTAAAACTCAAGAATAAAAGAAAGGAAAGATAGGATGGCGCCTAAAAAAGGAAATAAAACACCACAAAATCAAAAAGGTAAAAAAGATAAAGGAGACATCAGCCACAGAGAAATTGTAGGAACACAACCAGCACAAACGGTAGATATTAAGGATTACTTCCAACAATTACAACTACACCCTCCTCACATAACACATGAACTACAAACATCACAAGAATCATCAAACTTAGCGGAATCATCAGTAACATCTGCAGAAGACCAATCAAGCCACCCTAGGAATAGTTCACCAATTGATAAAGCAGGATCAGTCAATAAACAAAAGGAGGAGGATAAAGAGAAATGGGATATAAGGGCATATATCCGATCGCTCCCAACGAGGACAGACATGGATCAATATATCTATAGGTTGGAAGAAACATACAAAACAGAGATACAAGAGCTTAAAATTTCCACCAAGAATACACAAGAAAGGATAAATATAATGGATGAGAGAGTAATAAAAACAGAACAAGAAATTAAAAAGATGGAAGAAAAAATATTTAAACAAGAAAAACAACTAAAGCAAATAATTAGCAACGTAGACGAGCAAGAGAATAGAAATAGGAGATCAAACATAAGAATTAGAGGACTAAAAGAAGAAGTAAGCCCGAAAGAACTGGTAACAACACTTCAAAAAAATTTTCAGGGGGTTGTCCAAGATATTGACATAAAAGATCTAATCATCGATCGGGCACATAGAGTAGGAATAAGAAAAATAGAGTTAAAAAAGCCTCGGGACATTATATGTAAAATGCATTACGCTCATGTAAAGGATAAAATCATGTCCACGGCCCGTTTAAATAGAAACATTCAACACGAGGGAGAACCCCTATTATTTTTTCAAGATATATCAAAATTCACGCTGGATCGCAGAAGAGCATTAAGGCCTCTGGTGGAACACTTGATCAAGAATAATATCCAGTATAGATGGAAATTTCCGTTCCAATTGCAGGTTCAAAGGGAAGGTCACATTATATCATTCAGAGACACGGAAGATTTGCCAAAATTTTTAAACCTTCTCAACATTTCTGAAATAGCATTGCCGAACTGGCCTATTATGCAAACGTAGACAGTCAATAAAATCTAAGGGAAGTGGGGGTCTGGGGGTGGGGCGGGGCGGAGGGAATGGGGGAATTTTTTTTTTTTTTTTTTTTTTTTTTTTTCACACTGCTGGAGAATATAAGGTTGATGGTCTAACGATATAATGGCGTAATGATTTAAGCATTGTAGAGAGAAGCAATATTTTTTTATGCATATAAGGGTTTTTTTCTTTTTTTTTTTTTTTTTTTTTTGACACAGAGGGTATAAGATGAAATACTGAATTGTTCGAGTTTGATGGTTTAATGGGGTAAAAAGTTAAGCACTGTAGGGAGATGTAATAGTTGTAATGTTTATACACTGAAGAATTGGAGGTTGATGATCTAACGGTTTAACGATTAAAGCACTGTAGGAAGACGTAATATTTTTAATGTGTATTAATGCTTATAAAGGCTTCCTTTTTTTTTTTTTTTTTTTTTTTTTTTTTATATATACACTGGAGAATTTAAGGGTGATTGCTTAATGGTATAATGGCGTAATGATTTAAGCACTTAAGAGAGAAGTAATATTTTTTATGAATATAATAGTTTTTTTTTTTTTTTTTTTTTTTTTTTTTGGACACAGATTTGGGACACAGATGGTACAAGATGAAATATTGAATTGTTTGAGGTTGATGGTTTAATGGTTTAATGAATTAAGCACGTAGGGAGATGCAATATTCGCAATGCCTATAATGGAGAAGGAGTAATTTTAATGTTATATAAGGAAAGATTTTTTTTTTTTCTTTTTTTTTTTTTTTTTTTTCTCATAATAACACATTAACAATAATGAATTAAGTGAGAAATATAATGGATTAATGATTTAAGCACTAAAGGGGGGTGATATTTGGGATATTGTTTTTTTTTTTTTTTTTGTTTTTTTTTTTGTTTTTTTTTTTTTTTGTTTTTTTTTTATGTTATTGTATTATGTACGTCAGCACTTTAAGATTATAATATACTGGGGCATTGAAGATAAAGGGGGGGGGGGGCGAGGGGAGAGCAGAGAATCTAAGTTATTGCGATCAATATACTAAGTTATTATACATTGAGATGGAAATAATATAATAGAATAACAGGTTTTTTAGAGGGAGAGGAGGAGGGAGAGAAGGAAAAGAAGAGAAAATAACCTCTCAGACAGATATACCAGCAAGAATAATAGATAAATGTAAGAACTATTAATATATATACATAGGTAAAAAACCACAGAACATGAGAGAAAGAAACGCCTCTTTTTTTTTTTTTTTTTTCTCTTCCCTCCCTCCCCTGTCTCCTCTCGCTCCCCTCAAGATGATAGGGAGATAGCATGATGGATAGATAGTATGGATTATGACTGAATATCCATGATGATCATTACTGTTATCGCTCCAAATAATAAAGAGCTGATATAATAGATGGACTGATATAATAAATAATGAATGTAGGTAATTGGTTATAAGCTAATATTAAATAGGGATGGCCTTTTTTTTTTTTTTTTTTTTTTTTTTTTTTTCTTTTTTCTTTTCCCTTTCCCTCTCCCCCTCCTTCCCCCCCCCCCCGATCCCCCTCATCTAACCATGTGCCTGTACACGAGGTGGGGAGAGAGAGGGGAAAGAAATAGAGCGGCATGGAGAGGACCAAGGTGCGGCAATTCCTGGTTAGCAGGCTTAAAACCCCAGATTAGGGAACTTACTGTAGATAGTAAGATAGACTTTGTTTAAAGTCAAATAGATATAGGGTAAATTTAGTGATCAAGTGTGGGTGGGGTGTGCGAGTGAAAGTAAAAAGCGATTTTTTTTTTTTTTTTTTTTTCTCTTCTCTCTCTCTCTTATCTCCCTCTCTATTAAATGGGTGAGGTTAGATTCTGTTCGTTCAATGCTAGAGGTCTGAACTCTCCTAACAAAAGAAATCAAATTTTAAATATGTTCAATAAACAAAAAGTAGATATTATACTGTTCCAAGAGACTCATTTTCGCTCGAATCATATTCCAAAAATTAATAATCGGAATTATAATTTCTGGATACACGATACATTCCCTTACTCCAAATCAAGAGGGGTATCCATTGCTTTTCATAGGAATGTACCTCACCAAGTAATACAAAAATATGTGGGCAATGACGGAAGATCTTTGGTTATAAAGGTAATGTTATATGGAAAAACTTTTACAATTATTAATCTCTACTTACCGAATCATGATCAGATAAGGATGGGAATAAAAGCCATAAATAAGAGCATGGAAAAAGCAGAAGGTACAGTGATTATGGGGGGAGACTTTAATTTTGTAATAGATACAAAAATTGACACAACTAATACACATGCTAATAGAAATAAAAGCCAGATAGAGGAATTTAAAAGAACAATGGAGAAACATCAGCTGATGGATATATGGAGGATCCAACATCAAACGGAAAAAAATTATTCATACTATTCGAACATACACGACTCCTACCATAGGATAGATTATTTTTTTATTAATCATTTGGGAATGTCAATGACTCCATCATCAGATATAGGAGGATTCCTATGGTCAGATCATGCCCCGTTGTATTTGGAAATCAAAGTAATAAAGCGAGAAAAAACAGAAAGAAACTGGAGACTAAATGACAATTTATTAAAAAATCAAGAATGCATAGAGGATATACGCAGGACAATAAAAGAGTTTATAGAAATTCACGAGGAAGATGAAACATCAATTCCCATACAATGGGAAGCATTAAAATGCGTAATAAGGGGGACATTCATCAAACATGGTTCTAGATTAAAAAAAAGAAGGGAGCAGAAAAAATCTCAGCTGATAAAAGAAATAGAGGAATTAGAGAAAAATCATAAACAAAACCTCAAATCAATAGATAAAATAAAACTAAATGAGAAAAGATTGGAATTACAAACAGTGCTCGATGAGGAAACTCTTAGGATTAGAGACCGAGGAAGGGCACAATGGTATCAATATGGGAATAAAACAGGAAAATTACTCGCTAAGATTTTAAAAGAACAACAGATATCAACAACCATAATTAAAATATTAAAAGCAAAGGGTGAATATACATATGATCCCAAAGAAATAAAGGAAGAATTTCATACATATTACTCTAACTTATATAATATTAAAACAACAGAGGGGAATAGGAGGGAAATTGGGAATAGAGAAAAAATTATAGAATACAAATACGAAACTGCTCTCCCAAGATTCCCTGAAGAAATAACGGAAAAATTAGAAAAGGATATCTCTTTAGAAGAGATTCAGCAAGCAATTAAAGAACTAGCCCCGGGAAAAAGTCCTGGACCCGATGGATTTACGGTTAGATTTTTTAAGAACTTTCAGGATATAATTGCCCCTATACTGGAAAGAACATACAACTCGATATCAGATACACAAAGCTTTGGACCACAAAGCACAGAAGCTCATATTACTTTGATTCCAAAACCGGAGAAGGATCATACGTTGTGTAAGAACTATCGACCTATTTCGCTAACCAACATAGATATTCGGCTTTATTCCAAAATTATTGCAAACAGAATAACACCGATCCTACCCAATCATATACAGCTAGACCAAGCCGGATTCACAAAAGGGAGGGAAACTAAAGATAACATCATAAAGACATGTACATTACTTGAGTATGCCCAAAGAACAGATACGGAAATGTGCACGTTGGCCATAGATGCTGAAAAAGCATTTGATAGAATAGGATGGTGCTTTTTGGAAGAAACTTTGAAACAAATCGGTTTTGGTCCGAAAATGCTTAACAGGATAATGGCTCTCTATTCCAACCCAAAAGCAAAAGTAAGAGTTAACGGTACGTTATCAAAAGACATAAAAATATCAAACGGCACTCGTCAAGGATGTCCCCTCTCTCCCTTATTGTTTGTACTTATAATGGAACATTTAATCACTGCAATCAGGAATAACAAAGATATTAAAGGGATAAGAGTGGGGGAAAAAGAATATAAGATAGCTGCATACGCAGATGATTTATTAGTATATATAACCAACCCCATTATAACTATCCCAAACTTAATGAAAGAACTTAAAAGATTTGGGGAGTTAAGTTATTTCAAGGTAAATTACGACAAATCAGAGATATTAAATATTTCTATTAACGAAAGAACTAGTTTACTGTTACAAAAGGACTTTCCATTTAAGTGGAAGAATGATGCTATAAAATATTTAGGAGTCTTTTTAACCAAAGATCTGAAACACTTGCAGAAGATGAACTATGAGAGGGTAATTGGAAACGCTATTAAATTATTACAGAGATATGATAAATTGATGTACTCTTGGATAGGAAGAGTTAATATCGTAAAAATGGACGTATTACCAAAACTCTTGTATATTTTCCAAACGATACCGCTGGAACCTCCAAGAAAATTAATGAAGGAACTAAAAAAATCCATAACTGGATTTATATGGGCACACAAAACCCCCCGGATAAAAGGAGAAAATCTAATAAGAAAGAAAAACAAGGGGGGATTGGCACTACCTGACTGCACAAAATACTTGCAAGCAGCATCACTAACCAGTATAATTGACTGGTACCACAATAAAGAAAACAAGCAATGGGTCAGGATAGAGGAAGACATAATAGGGCCCCAACTGAAATTCCTCCCATGGATAGAACCCTATTTGAGACCCAAGAAAAAGGAAATAACACTCTTTGTAAGTGCAACGCTAAAGATATGGGATAGTATAGTGAATAATGGGAAACTCTCCACAATACTGGGACCTATGACCCCATTGTTTCTCAACCCTGAATTCCCCCCAGCAATGAATTGTAAAAAATTCCTAAAATGGAACAGGGCAGAGGAAATAAGATTAGTACAAATCCTAGAGAATGGAAAAATACCTGCATTAAAAGACCTGGGAACGGAAAATCAAAAAAAGTGGATGCAATATCATCAACTCCAGACATTCTTAGGACACAAAATAGTCAAGATAAATAGACTACCAACTAAATTTGAAGAATTAATATTGGGAGAACAAACTCCAGCTAAGAAAATATCAAAAATATATGATGAACTAATCCCAAATGGACCACTTAAGGAGTTAATAAATGTAAAGAAGTGGGAAGAGGTATTAGAGAGACCATTACGGGAAGAAGAATGGAAAAAGATTTTTGAAACTATACATAAAACAACCATTGCAAATAAATATCAGGAGAGGAACTACAAAATAGTAATGAGATGGTATAGAAGCCCAGTTACTTTAAATTTATTTAATAAAAGTAATACAGATTTATGTTGGAGATGTAAAATAGAGAAGGGTACAATGGAACATATATGGTATGGTTGCAACTTGGTGAAGGGATTTTGGAACATAATATTTGATATTTATTATAAAGTAACAGGAGAAGAACTAACTCCGAGTATAGAATTATCACTACTGTCCCTGATACCAAAATCAATAAGGAAGATTAAAAAAGATATCATTCATCATATGATAACAGCGGCCAGAACAATAATAGCAAGAAACTGGAAAAAAATAAAGAGCCCAGCAATTATAGATTGGGTATGTGAAATGAATGAAATCCAGTATATGGAGGAACAGATAAGAGAGGAAGGGTATACCACAAATCAAATCTCCGAGATTTGGCAAAGATGGGACGAGTTCAAGACGTCGCATGGGCTGATGGAGTATATATGAGAGATGGGGAGGGAGGGAGAGGGAGGTTTTTTTTTTTTTTTTTTTTTTTTTTTTTTTTTTTTTCGGCTTTGGGGAATACGAGTGTGATTAGAATGGAAGAGATGGGAATGGGGAGGGGGGGGGTTAGGAATTATCTTTTATGGTCAGGACAGGGTAACTTGATAATTTGGAGATGAAAGATAAAGATGAATACAACCACAATGAAGAATTTTTTTTATGTAATGGAAATATCTCCTACTGGGAAATGACTTGTTTAAACCGGTAGTTACCACTTGGTTTTGTTGTATATTTATGATTGTTTATATGATATGAAAATTTAATAAAGAGAAATTGAAAACCTAATTGGGAACCCACCACTTCTGCAGCACCCGTACTTTTCCCATTCACTGGCCAACCCGGAATTCAGGTGAAACAGTTGATTTTACGTCACTTGATTTTTATTTGCTGTTTTTCACCGAAGATCTCTATAGATCTATTGTGGACCAAAGCAATTTGTATGCTGGTCAATACATCGCCGCTCATCCCCTTGCCAGAGATTGGAAACCAATTATGGTTTCCGAATTTAAGACCTTTCTGGGCCTATCCCTCCTCATGGGCATAACCAAAAAGAGTGAGTTGCGGTCATATTGGTCCACTGACCCAATTCACCATATGCCCGTGTTCTCTGCCTCCATGACCAGGATACGAGATACAAGCAGATCTTGCGGTTCATGTACTTCAGTGACAATGAACCCTGTCGTCCTCGGGGTGACCCTGGATATGATCGGCTCTACAAAATTCGGCCCCTCGTAAACCACTTTAACCAAAGTTTTGCAGCCTTGTTTACTCCCCATGAAGTTGTCTGTGTTGATGAGTCCCTGATTAAGTTTTCTGGCTGCTTGTCTATCAAACATTATCTTCCCAGCAAGCATGCCAGTTACGGTTATGGTTTACGAGGGAAGAGATAGCCACGTAGAGCCAGAGATCTGCCCTGACTACATAGGAAGCTCTGGTAAGATAGTGTGGGACTTGGTGTCTCCCTTATTCGTAAAGGGGTACCACTTGTATGTGGACAATTATTACACGAGCGTGCCACTTTTTAGTCACCTTTTTGATTGTGAAATTGGCACATGTGGCACTGTGCGATCTAATTGCCGGGGCTTCCCCCTATCGGCTTGTAGAATCCCGTCTTAGTTGGGGGGAGAAAGCCTGCTTGAGGTGTAATAATTTGTTAGCAGTGAAGTGGAGGGATTCACGGAATGTTTTCGTTCTGTCCTCGCTTCAAGCAGACACGGCAGTCCAAATTCCTACGGCGACTGGTGTTGTGGAGAAACCCCTCTGTGTCCACGAATACAACCTTAACATGGGAGGGGTGGACCTCAACGACCAGTTGTTGGCATCGTACCTAATTGCCCGTAAGGCCAGACGCTGGTACAAAAAAGTACCTGTATACTTATTTCAATTGGCTTTGCTGAACGCTCATGTGCTATACAGAGCTTCAGGACGGACTGGATCCTTCCTTAAATTCCAGGAAGAGATTGTCAGAGCCCTTCGGTTTCCAGATGCCCAACTTCCCAATCCAAATGCAGTGAGCCATCTGCATGAGAGACATTTTCCTTTTGCCCTCCCTGGTATCCCTACCCAAAAAAAAAACCAAAAAAGATTTTGTGTCTGCAGCAAACGCGGATTTAGGTGTGACACCCGCTTTTATTGTCCCTCCTGTCCTGGCCAACCTGGTCTCTGCATTGGTGAATGTTTCAAACGCTACCACACACTAGTGGAGTTTTAGCGTAGGTAACAACACCACACAGTCCTAGGCACACGTACACACGGTCTCGGGGTCTCGAAAGATGTGATGGCCATCACATTTTGAGAGACCCTAATCTTCAACCTTCAGTTTACAGTTTTTTTATAGTTTTTATAAAAGTGAAAAAAAAAAAAAAAAAACACAAAAAATATAAAATAAAAAATCCAAAAATAGTTGTGGTTGTATTTTTCTCCTCTCTCTCTATTGTTCTCTCTCTTCGCTCTCTACTGTCCGCTCGGCGCTCACTATTGTTTTATATCTATCGTTCTCTCTCTGTTTTATTTTTACCATGTTTTATTGTATTTGCTTTGCAGGTATGGTATGTTATACTGTAATATTTGTTTTATTGTTAACCATTATTTGCTTAGCAGGTTCGCCATTCAACTGCAGCACAGGTTTATTTATCTTGACAGCAACAGCGTTTGCTCCCACGATACATAAAGCCGTGACTCCAGCGTTGTCTGAGGTGATTTCACCACAATTTTAAAAAAAGAGCATATATACTGAAGCATGGGGGCAGCAGGGGTGGAGGAGCGATTTGCTCCTAACTTTTGGGGCAGATGCCCCATGCTTTGGCATATATAAATGGTGCATGTATACCCATCATTAGAAGTGGGTGGATGAAGGGAGGTATTCTAATGGTGGGCATACCCACTGATCAATCTCTTTTTTTTGTTCAGCCCACAGGCTGCATGAAAAAGAAATTACAATATATGCCCAACAAGGACCAGCAACGTACTGGTATGTTGCTGGACTTTGAGTGGTTATACCAGAATGATGCCTGCAGGTTTAGGTATCATCTTGGTATCATTCTTTTCAGCCAGCGGTCGGCTTTCATGTAAAAGCAATCCTAGTGGCTAATTAGCCTCTAGACTGCTTTTACAAGCAGTGGGATGGAATGTGTCCCCTCCCCCCCACCGTCTTCCATGCTTTTCTCTGGCTCACTGTGCCAACAGGGAACCTGAGAATGCAGCCGGTGGTTCTGCCAGCTGACCATAGAGCTGATCAGAGACCAGAACGGCTCCAATCATCTCTATGGCCTAAGAAACCGGAAGCTACAAGCATTTCATGACTTAAGATTTCGCTGGATGTAAACAGCGCCATTGGGAAATTGGGAAAGCATTTTATCACACCGATCTTGGTGTGGTCAGATGCTTTGAGGGCAGAGGAGAGATCTAGGGTCTAATAGGCCCAATTTTTTTTTAAAAAGAGTACCTGTCACTACCTATTACTATTATAGGGGATATTATTTACATTCCCTGAGATAACAATTAAAATGATAAAAAAAATGAAAGGAACAGTTTAAAAACAAAAAAACAAAAAAAGCACCCCTTTCCCCCCCGCTCTTGCGCAAAGGCGAACGCAAGCTTCGGTCTGGCGTCATATGTAAATAGCAATTGCACCATGCATGTGAGGTATCACCGTGAAGGTCAGATCGAGGGCAGTAATTTAAGCAGTAGACCTTCTCTGTAAATCTAAAGTGGTGACCTGTAAAGGCTTTTAAAAATATATGTAGTTTGTTGCCGCTGCACGTTTGTGCGCAATTTTAAAGCATGTTGTGTTTGGTATCCATGTACTCGGCCTAAGATCATCTTTTTTATTACATCAAACATTTGGGCAATATAGTGTGTTTTAGTGCATTTAAATAAAAAAAAGTGTGTTTTTTCAAAAAAAAAATGCGTTTGAAAAATCGCTGCGCAAATACTGTGTAAAAAAAAAATGAAACACCCACCATTTTAATCTGTAGGGCCTTTGCTTTAAAAAATATATAATGTTTGGGGGTTCAAAGTAATTTTGTTGCAAAAAAAAAATATTTTTTCATGTAAACAAAAAGTGTCAGAAAGGGCTTTGTCTTGGGTGATGTGTGATATAAGAAATGTTGTGCATAAAATGCCAGGACAGTTCAACCCCCCCCCCCAAATGACCCCATTTTGGAAAGTAGACACCCCAAGCTATTTGCTAAGAGGCATGTGGAGTCCATGGAATATTTTATATTTTGACACAAGTTGCGGGAATAAGACACATTTTTTATTTTTTTTTGCACAAAGTTGTCACTAAATAATATATTGCTTAAACATGCCATGGGCATATGTTAAATTAACCCCAAAATACATTCTGTTGCTGCTCCTGAGTACGGGGATACCACATGTGTGAGACTTTTTGGGAGCCTAGCCGCGTACAGGACCCCGAAAACCAATCACCGCCTTCAGGTGTAAATTTTTGATTTCACTTCCCACTGCCTATCAGTTTCGGAGGCCATGGAATGCGCAGATGGCACAAAAATAGACACCCCAAGCTATCTGCTGAGAGGCATGTTGAATATTTTGCAGATCTCGCTTTTTGTTACAAAGTTTTGAAATTTAAAAAAAGAAAAAAATAAATACATTTTTCTTTTCTTTCTTCATTTTCAAAAACAAATGAGAGCTGCAAAATACTCACCATGCCTCTCAGCAAATAGTTTGGGGTTTCTACTTTCCAAAATGGGGTCATTTGGGGGGCTTTTGTGCCATCTTGGCATTTTATGGCCTTAAAAACTGTGATAGGTAGTGAGGAGTGAAATCAACAATTTACGCCCTTAGAAATCCTGAAGACGGTGCTTGGTTTTCGGGGCCCCGTACGCGGCTAGGCTCCCAAAAAATCCCACACATGTGGTATCCCCGTACTCGGAATAAACAGCAGAATGTATTTTGTGGTGTAATTCCACATATGCCCATGGCATGTTTGAGCAATATATCATTTAGTGAAACTTTGTCTTGGGGTGTCTACTTTCCAAAATGGGGTCATTGGGGGGGGGGGGTTGTGCCATCTTGGCATTTTATGGCCTTCAATACTGTGATAGGCAGTGAGGAGTGAAATAAAAAATTAACGCCCTTAAAAAACCTAAAGGCAGTGCTTGGTTTTCGGGCCCCGTACGTGGTTAGGCTCCCAAAAAGTCCCACACATGTGGTATCCCCGTACTCAGGAGAAGCAGCAAAATCACACATAACCATGGCATGTGTGAGCAATATATCATTTAGTGACAACTTTTTGTAAAAAAAAAAAAAAAAAATTTTTTTTGTCATTATTCAATCACTTGGGACAAAAAAATTAAATATTCAATGGGCTCAGCATGGCTCTCAGCAATTTAGTTGGGGTGTCTACTTTCCAAAATGGGGTCATTTGGGGGGAGTTTGTACTGCCCTGCCATTTTAGCACCTCAAGCATGTCATAAACATTCATAAACTAAAAGCTGTATAAATTCCAGAAAATGTACCCTAGTTTGTAGACGCTATAATTTTTGCGCAAACCAATAAATATACACTTATTGACATTTTTTTACCAAAGACACATTTTGGCCTAAATGTATGACTGAAATTGAGTTTATTGGATTTTTCTTATAACAAAAAGAAGAAAATATAATTTTTTTTTTTTTAAATTTTCGGTCTTTTTCCATTTATATCGCAAAAAATAAAAATCGCAGAGGCAATCAAATACCATCAAAAGAAAGCTCTATTTGTGGGAAAAAAAGGACATAAATTTCGTTTGGGTACAACATTGCATGACCGCGCAATTACCAGTTAAAGCAGCGCTGTGCCAAATTGTAAAAAGTCCTCCGGTCATTGAGCTGCCAAATCCTCCGATGCTGAAGTGGTTAAAGTTTTGGCATGGCCCAGCCAGAGCCCAGACCTGAATCAGACTGAAAATCTGTGGGGTGATCTGAAGAGGGCTGTGCACAAGAGATGTCCTCGCAATCTGACAGATTTGGAGTGTTTTTGCAAAGAAGAGTGGAAAAATATTGCAAAGTCAAGATGTGCCATGCTGATAGACTCCAAAAAGACTGAGTGCTGTGATAAAATCAAAAGGTGCTTCAACAAAGTATTAGTTTAAGGGTGTGCACACTTATGCAACCATATTATTTTATTTTTACTTCCCTTCACCTAAAAGATTTCAGTTTGTTGTTCAACTGAGTTGTAGAGTTTATAGGTCACATTAAAAGGTGGAAAAGGTTCTGAAATGATTTATCTTTGTCTAATTTTTTTACATCACAGAAACCTGAAATTTTAACAGGGGTGTGTAGACTTTGTATATCCACTGTAGATGTCTAAAAAACAGACTTACTACAAGAGGCCCACCTGTCGAAGACTTTTATCGGATAAAAAAATTATGGGTCAGACAGGTTCGTGGCTCCACTTCGGATATTGGGGGTGCTGATCCTTTAACAAAATTCTGGTCTGCAACCTGATATCTGATGGCGGCGATGATGCTGGGAACATCATCATAGTCCATTTACCCTTCCCCACCCAGGACCTTTTAATTTACAAACGTTTACACCCGTAACTCACCCATTAAAGTTTTTTCCATATGGAAACCCTGCCTACATGAGATAGTGATCCCAGATTATAGTCCTGTGTCGCTGCACTTAACTGATTTTCTTACCCAGGGTTCCATTAGACTATAGAGATTTCCTTCATTACTCGTGCACAACATTAACCTTCAAAGCACTAGTAAAGGCAAAATACAAAGCCGTGAACACTTTACACAAGGACAACTCCAATCTCTACGGAGAGGCTGGCAAAGCCTTTATTAAGGGTAGGATCATTTGTGTCATGCATCATGTTTCCTCAAGGTAGGATAATTTGCTTCATGCTTCCAGATGATACAAAGACTGGGGTCGGCCCAAACGCTGCTCGCCCAGCAAAAATGATAAAACACTCATACATGGATTTACAATACCACAAATCTGGTAACAAGCCAGGGAAATTGCTAGCGAGACTATTCAGGGGCCCTTATCAACCGACTCACATCACTACTCTGAAGGATCCATGGGGCAATCCAACCGCCTCTCTCAGTGAAATGAACAAAATTCTATAAACCTTCCATGCTGCTTTGTATGCCACAGATACCATAGATCTATCCACAGCATCAAGCTTCCTAGACAAGGTACACATACCCGCTATTGACCCCAGTACACTCGGCTAGGTTCGGGCGGCGCTCGAGTGAAGCCGAAAGTAGCCGAGAAGAGCCGAGGAACGGCTCTGTAAATTTTGGCAGCGGCGCCATTTTCAAATCGCAGTAGGTGATCGCTCCGCTCAGTCAGCGGGGGATCGCAGGGGATCGGCGTATAACACACACCCGCGATTTTCTCCTGATTTTAAGGGGAAAAAAGTGCGTGTTATACGCCGATAAATACGGTACACACTAAGATCTATCTCTCGTCTGGTAAGAGTTTGCCTAAGAGGGGGTTTTCTCACACCCCCCCCCTCTTTTTATTCAAGCATGTGCGGTGTCTGGACTCCTCTTTTGGTAACAGCTGTTCTTTCGGAAAAGGCTACTTTAGAAGACTGTTTCCTCCCAAAAGGAGTTTTTTATTTCCAAAAGGACTGTTTATCCGTTTCCCATTGAATGAATGTGTTGGTCATATTAATGTTAATTCATGGACTTTTATTGATTTTATGGATTTGATGAACTTTTACCATTGATCATTTATGGTTTATGAACTAATTTTATTCATAAGCACTGCCGAGTCCATTGGACTTCCCTGTTATGTTGATATCAAAATACTATAGTAGCGTCCCATCTAGCTGACATAATGGCCTCAACTTGTCCACCTGGCCCAAGCTGTTTTTACCAAGGGTAGATTAGTCTCCTCTAATAACTGGAAAGTGCCAGCAGTATTGGAACGTGTGAAATCTCATCCTTCGGAGGACTTTGTGATAGTCACCTTAGATGCCGAGAAGGCCTTTGATAATGTCAGCTTTCAATGACTATACCTAGTCCTCCAGAGGTTTGGTTTCTCAGGCCCTTTCCAACATCTTATAACCAGTATGTATTCCACACTATCCATTAAAGTGATAGCTGCAGGCTACATCTCAGACACAATCGTTTACACAAAGGTACTAGACAGGATGCCTTCTATTGGCCCCACTCTTTAAACTAACGCAAGAATCTTTATCCCGTATCTTATTTTCCGGTCAACTATACATGGCACGCAGGTGGGTCGCAAAAGGTTTTGTATAGCACTCAGTGCTGACAACGTTCCAATCTGGTGTGGTAAAAGGCCTAGAATAGCCTTATTGAAACTACATCTCTAGAGGAGCAAGTAGGTAGCCAACCTTCTCAATAATAGAGTTTATAACCTATCATGTTTATTGTGTATCAGCCTAGAATGGATTCTGGAGGCCTCCAAATATACAAATTATGCACTGGAATCCTATATGGTACAGCAGCTTGACCTAGCTGCCCTGCTATATAGTAAGCTTCAGAGCCTTCCACAGACCCTTCAACACAACCTCCTAATCCATGACATTATCATTGCCAAGAAAGAAATTCTCAAAAAGCTGGGTCTATCTCCTTACATCTCCAACTACTTTCCTATCCACAGAAACCCAATGTTCCTGCACAGCAGGCCATACAAGGCCTTGCACTCATGGCTTCCCAAAGGATTAACCAGCACTGCTTCTCTATATAATACAACTTCAGGGGCCCTTCAACCCTTTTCATCTCTAGCCAAGGAATTCCACCAACCGAAACAGGATCTGTCCACACAAACCTCTGATGTTTCAAACCTCTTTATTTGATAGCCTACTTCATCAACACTCTACCATATCAGCAGCCCTCAAAATTTCCACTCCCCTGCTCACATTAAGCGAGTGTAAATAAGCTGAGGATGAGTGTTGAGCTGCATCGGAGGGGGGGGAGCAGGCGGGGTTGAACAAGAGCCAATTCTCCTCCCAGCCTTCGCCCTCTGTCATTCTCTTAGCAGGGTCTGCCATACAGTGGGAGTCGGCAAAGAACTAGATGAAGTGGGGGCAGGAGCTGCCAAAGTTTTTCCTATTAACAAGCTGGCGATTGGTTGCTCAGGCCGCCTAGCAACCAATCACCAGCTTGTTGATAGGAAAAGGTAACTGTGGCAGCTCCCGCTCCCCTGTCCTTGGCTGTGCTCCGCTGTAAGTCTCTGCATCCTAAATCAGTGAAAGTGTCATTCATTGGTTTTAATGCTATATTTAACAAAACACACAAACCACAGTAGTATGAATCCAGCCTCATACTTGCCTCTCCGGTAGCTCATGCCTCCTAACTTCTCTTTGTTCCAGTGATGCAGCTTCCATCAGTCTCTACAGCATTTGACACTTCCAGGAGTGTTGAATGTGTTTCCTGCAGTGTGCCAATTAGTCCTACCTCACAGTGACACAGGGGTCAGAAGAAAGTGACGTGAACGTGATGGGGGACATTGGCATCCCACGCTCCCAGGAAGTGTTGTGAAACAGACCAATACAAACTGTAGCAAGACGGTAACAGAGGGAAGGTATCAGACATGAGAGTTAGTATATTACAGCGGAGTGCTGGTTCTTTAGAGACCTGACTGGGCCCAAGGCCTCTTTCACTAAGACATACTATAGCGTACATCTTTGTGAGGGCTGTGTTTACCCATACAGGGATGCGCAACGCATTCCATGCATTCCCGTAAAGGTAAACACGGCCCTCGCATGGACATACACTATGGTATGTGTGAAAGAGGCCTTAGGCCCCATTTACATCTGATTGTTTTGTAGCTCAGAGATCTAAAACACTAAACAGCCAAATCCCATGTATTTCATTGGTGGCTGTTCATATATGAGTGCTCAGGTGCCTGTAACTTGATGCCCGATGATCTAAATGCAACGTGAGCTTTTCTTGAGGCAGAATTGGCAATTTTGTACACTTTTTTAGGGTCCGTGCACACTGGGCATAAAAAATGCTGCCTATAGAAGCAGCTCTATATTAGCCTATGTGCCCAGGCACATTATGGACTTTATAGGCATATTTACACAGGAGCGTTTTCAGGCAGAAAAAAAAAAATCCTTCAGAATTGCATTATTTGAGAGGCGCTTTCAGGCACAAAAAACGTTTAACGCTCATAAATGCAGCATTTAGAAGTGTTCGGCATTTTCAAGTGTACATTGAAATATGAGCAGAGGGAAATGTTTTGGAAAAAAACACTTAAAAAAAGCAAATGCCCATAAACGCTCCTAAATTCCTATGCAATACGAGCTATTATGAGCATTTTGTATGCCGCTTTTTTGCCAGAAGGTCTGACATTTTTTCTGCTCCTATTGTGCATAGACCCTAAAGCCCAGTACAGTAGGGATGTTTACATAGGTATAAAAGACCACAAACAAACTGCAAGGGGACTAACAGGCCAAAATTGTAAAGATAAGGAAACCCATAATTTAGTTTTACACTATGGAGAATTTGTTTTGTCCTTTTGGGTCCTCCTACTGTGTGGATTGAGCTAAACACATCGTAAGATCCTGCCCACCCCCTTCCTTGGTTGGAGACCTGAGGAGCTGATCTTCCCCGTGGAGAGGTTTAATACTAAGCTGATTCACAGCTTACCTCTGGTAAGCGGACATCTTATTAGGTGGAGGATTTTTCACTGGGTGTCTTACGTCTATGTACACTGAATACATCTACCTTGGCTCCAAGGACTGCGTTACATGTCCATGATCACTGTTTGCATTTGCCTTGGCTCCAGGGACTTTGTGTTTTTGTGACGCCAGTCACTTTTCTTACCTTCATTTGGGACTTTTGTATCTTCATTTGGGTTTTATACATTTTTCAGTCACTTTTTCAAGAAAGCTCTGGTGTTTTTTATTCACATATATTTATTTTGAATCATTCATTTTTAAACATCTGTATATGTTCTGATTAGTCATATCACATGATTATTGCCTTTTGTTTTAGCGCAGTCCTTTTTTTGATTTTTCTTCATAGGTATAAAAGTGACCCAAATTTTTTTTTTTAACCGCTTCAGCCCTGGAATTTACCCCCTTCCTGACCAGAGCACTTTTTGCGATTCGGCACTGCATCGCTTTAACTGACAATTGCGCGGTCGTGCGACGTTGTACCCAAACAAAATTGACGTCCTTTTTTTCCCACAAATAGAGCTTTCTTTTGGTGGTATTTGATCGCCTCTGCGTTTTTTATTTTTTGCGCTATAAAAAAAGCACATTTTTTTCTCAGTTTAGGCCGATATGTATACTTGTACATATTTTTGGTAAAAAAAAAAATTGCAATAAGCATATATTGATTGGTTTGCACAAAAGTTATAGTGTCTACAAAACAGGGGATAGATTTATAGCATTTTTATTATTTTTTAACTAGTAATGGTGGCGATCTGCGATTTTTATCGTGACTGCGACATTATGGCGGACACATCGGACAATTCTGACACATTTTTGGGACCATTGGCATTAATACAGCGTTCAAATCTATAAGAATGCATTGAGTACTGTAAAAGTGTCACTGGCAGTGAAGGGGTTAACACTAGGGGGCGGTGAAGGGGTTAACTGTGTTCCCTGGGAGGTGATTCTAACTGAAGGGGGAGGGGACTAACTAGAGGAAGTGACGGATTGTGGTTCCTAGCTAATAGGTACACACGATCTGTCACTCCTGTCAGAACAGAGAAGTGTGTGTTTACACACACTCATCCCAGTTCTGTGTCTTCTGGTCACGATCGCTCACAGCGTGCAGCGGGCGCACCTGCTATCCCGACCCCCCGAGCCGATGTATAGCTACAACGGCTCGCGCAGGGGAGCATAACTGCGGTGGTTGGTCGGGAAGCGCTTAAAAAGACAGTGTAAAAATAAAAAAGTAAAATAAATAAGAAAAAAAAAAAAATTTAAAGCGTCCCGTCTCGCCGAGCTTGCTGAAGCAAATGCACACGTAAGGCGCGCCCGCATATGAAAACGGTGTTCAAACCACACATGAGGTATCGTTGCGATTGTAATGCCGCGTACACACGGTCGGACTTTTCACCTGCAAAAGTCCGACGGACGCCGCCGGACAAAGTCCGGCGGAAAGTCCGACCGTGTGTGGTCTCCATCGGACTTCCGACGGACTGTTTCGGTCGGATTTTTGCGGAAATCCGACGTACTTTAGATTTGAAGCCTGCTTCAAATCTTTACGTCGTACCTCCGCCGGACTCAGTTCCTGACGGAAAGCCCGTTCGTCTGTATGCTAGTCCGAAGGACCAGATACGACGGAGGAGCAGGTTGCTGCATCTCGCGCTCGCTGCAATAGGAAAAACAAATCTTCCTATTGCGGCGAGCGCGGGGCATACCGGGCCCTTAGGTCTGGTATGGATTATAAAGGGGAACCCCTACGCCGAAAAAACGGCGTGGGGCCCCCCCCTAAAATCCATACCAGACCCCGATCCGAGCACGCAGCCTGGCCGGTCAGGAAAGGGGGTGGGGACGAGCGAGCGCCCCCCCCCCTCCTGAACCGTACCAGGCCGCATGCCCTCAACATGGGGGGTGGGTGCTTTGGGGGAGGGGGGCGCCCTGCGCCCCCCCCCCCAAAGCACCTTGTCCCCATGTTGATGAGGACAAGGGCCTCTTCCCGACAACCCTGGCCGTTGGTTGTCGGGGTCTGCGGGCGGGGGCTTATCGGAATCTGGGAGCCCCCTTTAATAAGGGGGCCCCCAGATCCCGGCCCCCCACCCTATGTAAATGAGTATGGGGTACATGGTACCCCTACCCATTTACCTAGGTAAAAAGTGTCAGTAATAAAACACAACACAGGTTTTTAAAATAATTTATTAAACAGCTCCGGGGGGGTCTTCTTCCGTCTTCGGGGGTCCCTCCGGTTCATCTTCTCCCGGCGTCCGGTTGGTTCTTCTCCGCTCCCCGGCCTCTTCTCCCGGTGTCCCAGGTCTTCGGCCGGCCCCTCCGCTATCTTCAGGTAGCTCTATTGCTAGCGGAGGTCCGGACTTCTGGGCTTCTTGGCTTCTTGGCTTCTTGTGTTCTCTTCTCTTCTCTTCCCCCAGATGTTGACACGACGCTCTCTCCGGCTGGACTGGTCTCTGAGGGCTGCGTTGTGACTTATATAGGCGGAGACCCCGCCCCCATATGATGTCACAGTCCCTGGGCATGCTGGGACTGTGACGTTTTAGGGGGCGTGGTCGACCACGCCCCCTAAAACGTCACAGTCCCAGCATGCCCAGGGACTGTGACATCATATGGGGGCGGGGTCTCCGCCTATATAAGTCACAACGCAGCCCTCAGAGACCAGTCCAGCCGGAGAGAGCGTCGTGTCAACATCTGGGGGAAGAGAAGAGAACACAAGAAGCCAAGAAGCCCAGAAGTCCGGACCTCCGCTAGCAATAGAGCTACCTGAAGATAGCGGAGGGGCCGGCCGAAGACCTGGGACACCGGGAGAAGAGGCCGGAGAGCGGAGAAGAACCAACCGGACGCCGGGAGAAGATGAACCGGAGGGACCCCCGAAGACGGAAGAAGACCCCCCCGGAGCTGTTTAATAAATTATTTTAAAAACCTGTGTTGTGTTTTATTACTGACACTTTTTACCTAGGTAAATGGGTAGGGGTACCATGTACCCCATACTCATTTACATAGGGTGGGGGGCCGGGATCTGGGGGCCCCCTTATTAAAGGGGGCTCCCAGATTCCGATAAGCCCCCGCCCGCAGACCCCGACAACCAACGGCCAGGGTTGTCGGGAAGAGGCCCTTGTCCTCATCAACATGGGGACAAGGTGCTTTGGGGGGGGGGGGGCGCAGGGCGCCCCCCTCCCCCAAAGCACCCACCCCCCATGTTGAGGGCATGCGGCCTGGTACGGTTCAGGAGGGGGGGGGGGCGCTCGCTCGTCCCCACCCCCTTTCCTGACCGGCCAGGCTGCGTGCTCGGATCGGGGTCTGGTATGGATTTTAGGGGGGGGCCCCACGCCGTTTTTTCGGCGTAGGGGTTCCCCTTTATAATCCATACCAGACCTAAGGGCCTGCGACGGGGCTCGCAAGGTTTCAATCTCGCCAAAAAAAGCGGCGAGATTGAATTCCTTTTCTAGTCCCGTCGTACCAAAGTTAGGTTCAAAATGAACGGACTTGTCCGTGTGTGGGAAAGTCCGTTCGTTCTGAAAGTCCGGCGGAAGTCCGTCGGGAAGACCGGATTCCGGAAAGTCCGGCCGTGTGTAGGCAAGTCCGGCCGTTCAGAAAGTCCGGCGGTAGTCCGCCGGAAGTCTGGCGGCAAGTACGTCGGACCTAGCTTTCTAGAAAGTCCGACCGTGTGTACGCGGCATTAGAGCGAGACCAATCATATTAGCAAAAGGCCTCCTCTAACTCAAAACTGGTAACCTGTAGGAATTGAAGAACCTATGAAGATTTTTAAAGGTCAAAGTTTGTTGCCATTCCATGAGCGGGTGCAATTTTAAAGCATGACATGTTGGGTATCAATTTACTCAGCGTAACATTATCTTTCACAATATAGTAAAAAATTGTGCTAACTTTACTGTTGTCTTATTTCTTAATTCAAAAAAAGTGTATTTTTTCCCAAACAATTATGTTTGTAAGACCGCTGTGCAAATACAGTGTGACAAAGTATTGCAACAATCGCCATTTTCTTCTCTAGGGTCTCTGAAAAAAATATATAATGTTTGGGGGTTCCAAGTCATTTTCTATAAAAAAAAAAATGATTTTAACTTGTAAACAAGTTTAAAAAATAGGCCTGGTCCTTAAAGTGGTTGTAAACCCTATACAACCACTTTTACCTACAGGTAAGCCTATATTAAGGCTTACCTGGAGGTACTGAAAACCCCCCGTTAAGCTGGCCATACACCTATAGATTATCTGCAGATTTTCTATGGTTAGATGGAAAAAGTGGAAGATTCCTCCATTCACACAGTTTAGCGAACATGGAGAAATCTGTTGCACTTTTTCCATCTAACCATAGAAAATCTGCAGATAATCTATAGGTGTATGGCCAGCTTTAGACTTAGCGGTAACGGTATTTCCAGGAACCTTCCAGGACAGCTACTTGAGATGATTGGCTCCACCCTCTACAGGAAACACAAATCAGATATAATTTAAAAGGCCCCTCCCTTTCCTCTGACCCTCAGTTGTTTAGAAGATCAAGTAACCTCCAAAGGTTCACTCGGCAGAGGAAAAAAACAGAAACCATAAAACACACCACCACCAGGTAAACATGGTCGACCAGTGAAAAAATAGAATAGGGTGGGAATATAGACACTGTCCTGGAAGGTTCCTGGAAATACCGTTACCGGTAAGTCTAACGGGGGTTTTCCCCCCCTCACCTTCCAGGACAGCTACTTGAGAGGATAAGCAAGATTTTATACCTTAGGGAGGGACGACAGCCTGAAGCACTTTCCTACCAAAGGAAAGGTCCTGGCTGGAAAGCATCTGAACTCTATAATGCTTGACAAATGCAAGAGAGGAGGACCAGACGGCAGCTTTAGAGATTTCTTCCCATGAAGCCCCCGCTCTTTCTGCCCATGACGTGGCCATGGATCTCGTTGAATGGGCCCTAATTCTAGAAGGAGGGGTGCGACCCGACGCTTTATATGCCTCACAGATAGCTTCCCTAATCCACCTAGCAATCGAACTTTTAGATGCTTTGGACCCTTTCTTGGGGCCACTGAACAAAACCAACAGTTGGGAGGAACTACTAAACCCACTGGTCTTTTCTAGATAAAGCAAAAGACACCTCTTTATGTCTAAAAGACCAAACCTTTCCTCTTCCGCATTTTTGGGAGAGGTGCAGAAACTAGGAAGGACTATCTCCTGGGACCTATGAAAGTTGGAAGAAACTTTAGGAAAATAGAGAGGATCAGGTCTAATCACTACCCTGTCCTCAAGAATCCGCAGGAAGGGGTCTTTACAGGAAAGAGACTCTAGATCAGAAATCCTTCACCCTGACGTAATAGCCAAAAGGAAGGACAACTTCAAAGAAATAATTTTCAGGGAAGCCTCATGTAAAGGCTCGAAAGGAGCCCTTGTTAGTGTATTTAATACTAACGACAGATCCCAGGGAGGAACATGTTTGATGACCCTGGGAGTATGTCTAGATCTGGCTAAAAGGAACCTCCTGACTAAGGGATCTTCCGCTAGTCTTCTCTCTGTAAATAAAGATACGGCAGCAATCTGAACCCTAAGGGTGCTGACAGAGAGCCCCTTTTTCACTCCCCCCTGCAAAAAATCCAATATACAGGGAGTGGAAAAAGAATCTAAACCAGTTTTCCTTTGCCAGGAAATAAAAGTTTTCCAAACTTTCCCATAGATTCTTCTTGTGACCAACTTACGACTGTCCAGGATAGTTGAAATAACCCTCTCTGAACACCCCTTTAACTGTAGGATGCGCCGCTCAGCCTCCAGGCCGTCAAATGGAAGGTCTGAGGGTTTGGATGCAACACCGGTCCCTGATGGAGCAGATCCTTACGAACTGGTAGGAGCCAGGGAGGATACACAGATAGGGCCTTCAGAGAGGAGAACCAACTCCTCCTGGGCCACCAGGGGGTAATCAGAACAACTTCTGCCCTGTCCTGAATAATTTTCCGAACCACTAGGGGCAAGAGGGGAAAAGGAGGGAAAGCATAGGCCAGAGTGAAGTCCCACGGGAAGGACAGAGCATCCATCCCCAAGGACTCTGTTTCTCTCTCCAGAGAGAAGAAAGCCGGCTGTTTCCTGTTGAGACTGGAGGCAAAAAGATCCACTGTGGGGAGACCCCATCTTAGCACCACCTCCTGGAACGTGCCTTGATTTAGTTCCCAACCGCTGGAACTGATGCTCACCCTCCTCAAATAGTCCGCCAGCATATTTTCTGACCCCTTGATGTGGACTGCCCTTACTGAAGTGACATAGATCTCCGCCCAGGACAGAATCTGCTGTGTTAAAGACAGAAGCGATTCTGAGCGAGTGCCCCCTTGCTTGTTCAGGTAGGCCACTGTTGTGGCATTGTCTGAAAATATCAATAGGTCTTTTGAATAGACCCTCTCTTCCAGAGATATAAGTGCTTTCCTCACAGCCAGAAGTTCTCTGAAATTTGAGGAGCGACCTGCTTCCTCTGGCAACCAGGCTCCCTGTGCTTGCCAGTCCTGTGAGTGAGCACCCCAACCTCACAGACTGGCGTCTGTGGTGATTTTGACCGGGGAATGTTGTGTCCAATCCTTCCCTCTCTGCAGATGTTCTCACTGCTCCCACCAGGCGAGATCGAGAAAATTCCCTTCTGGTAATTTTACCAGCTGATCCAGAGAATCCTTCCTGCGATCCCAATGGAGTAAAAGAAAAGCCTGAAGGGGTCTGGAGTGCAATTGGGCCCAAGGCACCCCTGGAATGGCCGCAGTCATCAGACCCAGCAACTGCATGATCCGCCGAAGGGAGATCTGAAGGAGCAGCTTGAAGGCCTGCATAGAGAGAAGAATTTTCAAAATCTTCTCTTCGGGAAATTTTTTTTTTTAGGGCAACAGAGTCTATTAGATAACCCAGGAAAAGTATGCTCTGTGAGGGTACCAGGCAAGACTTTTGCTGGTTGACCTTCCACCCTAATTTTTGAAAAGTCCGCAAAACCAACCGTAGGTCTTGAACAAGGGACTTCTTGTCTCGAGCAAAGATCAAAAAATCGTCTAGATATGGGACGATCGATACACTTTGAATCCGAAAAAAGGCCATGACTTTTGTAAAAAGCCTCGGTGCTGCCGAGAGACCAAAAGGAAGGGCATTGAACTGCCAGTGAGATGGCTCGTTTCCCACGAGAACTGCAAACCTGAGAAACCTTCGGTGGCTCTGGCAGATTGGTACATGAAGATAAGCGTCCTGAAGGTCCAGGGTCACCATGAAGACCTCTGGCAACAACAGATTCCTTACCGAATAAATGTTCTCCATTCGGAAACGTCTGTAAACTATGTATTTGTTCAGGACGCTTAAATTTATGACCATATGAAAGCCGCCGGAAGCTTTCTTGACCAGAAAGACGTGGGAATAAAATCTCCGGAACTTCTGAATTTCTGAGACAGGAGAATAACTCCCTCTGTTTCCCACACAGAAATTAAATTTAACATGGCTTGCCTTTTTTCCTGGTCTCTCGGCAGGTGGGTAAGAAAAAACTTCTGGGGAGGAAGATTTTTGAATTCCAGCCTGTAACCCTTTTAAAAAGTTTGAAGGATAAAGGAATTGGTGAAAATTTCTGCTCATTCCTTGATGATATGGCACAATCTTCCCCCTACCCCAAACCTGGCGTCACTGGGTATTTTTGGAAGAGGCTGAAGGAGCAAAGGGAGAACCCCCTTTTTGCTTGTCTTTGTTAAAGGACCATTTCTTTTTAGTCTGTTGCCTGTTGGTTTTAAAACTAGCCTTGTTTTGGAAGCCACGAAAGGGCTTCTTATTCTGGGGCTTATTCCTTTGGGAAAAGGGGAATCGTTTACTTTTCTCAGAGGAACGAGCCAAGACCTCTTCTAAGGCAGAACCGAACAAGAGTTTGCCTTCGAAGGGAATGCCACAGAGCTTATTCTTGGAAGTAAGGTCACCTTCCCAAGATTTAAGCCAGATAGCTCGCCTAGCTGAATTAATGAGAGCAGAAGCTCTGGCTGCGGATTTCACTGAATCTGCTGCTGCATCAGCTAAGAAGGCGACTGACTTGGCAATGAGTGGGAGGGATTCCCTAATCTCTTCTTTGGGGCTGTCAGATGCAAGAAGAACATCCGGACGCTGAACCCATACGTCTAAATTTCTAGCCACACAGGCGGATGCTACTGCCGGGCCTAAGGAAAAAGCTGAAGCATCCCAGGCCTTATGTAGCAATGAGTCAGCCTTTCTATCCATTTGATCTTTAAGGACTCCAGAATCTTCAAAAGAAAGATCTGATCTTTTGGACACCTGCGACATAGGGGCATCTAATCTAGGACACCTAAAGAAAACCTCCTCAAATTCAGACTGAAAAGGAAATCTTCTTTTGTGTCCCCTGGATTGGGGACAGAAGTCATTAACTCCTTAAAAGAGGAAGACTCTGAACTAGCTCTGGGTGGAATACAATCCTCACAAAATAGCTTTTTATGACTATCAGAAAACCTGGCCCTATAGTTCCCACATTTCTTCTTCACTGGTTTGGCCTAGAAAAAAGCAGACACAAGGACCATAAATAAAAAGGTTCCATACAAAAAGTCCCTTGCTGTAGACTATCCACAGACAAGGGCTTACCTTGGGGGTAGTATGGGACCCGGATGCTGCCGCTGGTTCAATACGAGCGGATGCTCCATCCTCAGACCTATCCTCAAGCTCCATGAAGCAAGCGGAGAACGGCCGTAGAGAAGACTGCTGCTGTACTGAAAAACTGCACTTAGAATGGCGTTTTTAGCACACTATACCCCTGCAGCATGTCCTCAGTGTCTCCACGCCATGCTCCTTTAAAAACTCAGCGTCCGGAAGTGCGTCATGTGACTTCCGGTTCTGGTGCCATCTTGCCACGTGACCGGAAGTCCTCCTGACGCCATCTTGGTACACCGAAATGAAGCATTTAGGAGGACACAGTTCCACACAGCAGCGCTGGGGGAAAAAGGAAGGGAGTTGCCACCATTCACATAGGCAAGTAACCCTTAGAAATAGGGAACCCTTCTGGTACAGACTATCATCTAGGACTTGGCCACAACTAGTCCTGGATGAAACCAGAGAAGGGGGGTCCACCAACCACAGTTACCAGACCTTAAGAAAACAAAAAACGTATCGGTGCTCCTGGAGGGTCTGGAAACACAAAACAACTGAGGGTCAGAGGAAAGGGAGGGGCCTTTTAAATTGTATCTGATTCGTGTTTCCTGTAGAGCGCGGAGCCAATCATCTCAAGTAGCTGTTCTGGAAGGTGAGGGGGGAAATATCTCCTAAGCCTGTTTGGTTTGGGAGATATTTACCATTGAGGATGAGCTCCGGCGTGTTCGCAGAGCCCTCCAGGAAGTCGGCACAGCGCTAATTACAGGCAGTGAGACACTGTGCCGATGCACGGCTGCAGAGATCGGGAAATGTCTCACTGCCTGTGATTAGCGCAGCGCCGACTTCCTGGCGGGCTCTGCACGTGGGCTGTGCGTACACACCGGAGCTCATCCTTATTTACCACATACGCTTGCGCCAACGTCATCACTAAAGGGCGTTTCTATAGGGCCTGTGCTGCGGCTCCCGTGCATGCGTCACACGACTCAGGCCAGTCAGATAGTTGGAGTCCACGGCCTGGAAGGAAGAGGGGGGAGATGGATGCTTCCACACAGCGGGGACATCGCAGGCTTCGTCTGCAGGTAAGTGCAACATAATGGGCTAGTATGCGATGAATACTAGCCCATTATGCTTTTACTTTGCAGGGGAATATAGAGGAAGTAAAACCCATCAGGGTTTACCTCCTCTTTAAGTGGTTAAGAACTGGTCTTTCTAGGTGCTTTTTATTACATCTGAAGCTTGGATACTCTTCTAAAATGCTGGAATATACACAAAAATACTAAAAAAAAAAGCCTGAAAATCTCTCGGCTCGATTAAAGGTCCATTTTGCAGCCACTGAGATCCCTATTAGTATTAAAAATATGTCATGTTTAAAATTCCCCGCTATACTAGGCTCAGCTACCACTGCGACACCTCACGTCTCTAGTCATAGACAATGAGGCACAGCGGCATAGCTCTTCATAGCTTTCCAAGCCCGGGCCGCAGTCACACCCGTTATCTATACACACCAGGAGAAAGCGAAACCAACAATCCACTTCCGTATACTGCAAGGCCAAACTAATCAACCTCCGCAGACCATTCACACATCCTGTTCCTGCCAACCCTCGGTCTGGAAGCTCTGCGACCGGTTCGCTTGCACGTTGCTGGTACGAGGGCTGCTGGCCAGGATGGTGCTGGTATAAAATCACTAAAAAAAACACAAGTCAGTAGCCTGAAAATGACCCGAGAAGAAGGCCTTATCGCTCCAGCAGCGCAGTGATCGGCTCTCGGCTGCTCTAGCCTGATCTTCCTAAGCGCCAGTTTAAAACTTCGGAGAGAGATGAGAGTCGGAGGTGTGTGGAGTGCAGTGTGCAGTATTGTCCATACTCTGCTCCTGGACGGGGTGCGGGCCAACACAGGTATAGCAAGGCCATTTACTTCACTGAATCAAAAACTCCTCTTGTCATTCTTTAAATGAAATGCTTGTTTTCATCTTTCCATCCTGCAGTCATACTTGTCTCCATGTAAGTCATGTTATCATGGCAATTCTCACGTGCATTTTCTGATGGTAACAACAGTGCACAATGCATGTGACATACTCTCTCTGATTTCGAGGAACTGTCCCTGATTTGGAGCAATGTCCCTAATTTGTCCCTCATTTTGTCTGATCAAAGATAAAAGAGTCCTGAAAGCAGTTGTATACCAACAAAACAAACCTGTAAGGGAAAGACATAATGTGCTGGTATGCACCACAGGTATGGTATACCTTTAGAATGAGGACCCCACATCACATCCTGGTCAACGCCGAGGGAGCTGACATTTTCCCCTCTGCGTTTCTTCCGGGTTCGTGGTTCCAGCGCTGTGAGTGGCCAGAGCTGCGATGACGTCACTCCCACGCATGCACGCGGAAGTCCTCAATTCCGGCAAGGGCCGGCACAATACGCCGGACCTTTACTGCGCATGCGCTGCTGACGTCAGTAGCTGCATGCAGGGTGAATATCTCCTAAACCATGTAGGTTTAGGAGATAATCATTTTACCTACAGGTAAGCCTTATTATAGGCTTACCTGTGGGTAAAAATGTCAAAAGGGTGTATACAACCACGTTAAGTGGACTTTAACTCTAAAAGTGAAGATTTGCTATATTATAGGGAATATCTTGATATAACACCTGTTACCACAGTAGCCTTTAGAAATGTACTTTTCATCTGAAATTTCTTCTGAAAAATATCAGTGCACTCCTGTGCCTGCAGTCCAATAGCTGTATATCTGAAGTGTGAAATCCATGTCATTGCTGCCTCTGGTCCATCTTAGGACAGTACAGAACAAGGCATGGTAAGTCAGTATTGTAGGCAATACTGCAGCCTTTTTTACATGTTTGAAAGCAGTTTTGTGTTAACCAAAAAGTAAGGGTGAGGTCTAAAAAGCACACTTGGGAGTTGAAATGAAAACAAGGCCTAATATGTGCACTTGGAAGGTTATGTGAAACGTTTCTAAGTATTTATATGTCTATATAGTGTATTCTAATGAAACATTCTGAGTTTTTTTTTTGTTTTTTTTTTTTTGTTTTTTTGTTTTTGTATTATTTAGATAAGAATTGTACATATCTAAGCCAAGGATTTACAACTGCTGAAACAAAAGACCATTGCTTCTGTCATAAGGCAGAATGGAATTTCAAGCAGGCATGGTCAACTATCCAGGTAAAGTTCCTTTTATTCAGTTATTTAGCACACACGCACACATGGGCCAGGTTGCCAGGAAGTCAGTTAAGCGATCGATATGTCTTTGGATTGTGAGAGAAAAGCAAAGTGTTCTAGTAAGGTGACTCATTTGATTCAGGAGGATTCCTATAGACTTGTATTATGGCTGGGAGATTTTCTTTAAAAAAAAAAATCTTAGATTTTCTTAAAAAAAACTCGATTCACGATTTGAATCGAGTTTTCTTTTTTTTTTTGGACACCGCGCCTGTCCTGAGGCACAGCGGGCATGAGTTTTTAGGCGAGGCCGCGGCTTTGGCCTAGTCCGCAGCGTCCGGCCTCGCGGACTAGGCCGAAGCGGCAGCCTCACCTAAAGGCTCCTGCCCGCAGCTCCTCAGGACCGGCGCGGTGTCAGCGCCGGTCCTGGGGAGCTGCAGGCAGAAGTTTTTAGGCGAGGCCGCGGCTTCGGCCTAGTCGGCGGCGTCCGGCCGAAGCCGCGACCTCGCGTAAAAACTCATGCCCGCAGCGCCTCAGGATCGGCACGGTGAAAAAAAAAAAAAAATCTAAAAAAAACCCGATTTGCTTAAATTTTGAATCGATTCATGATTTAGATCGATTTTTTTTTTTTTTTTTTTTTTCCCCAGCCCTAACTTGTATATGGAGGAGCAGTGCAGAAAAAAGTCATACATTCCCATATGCCCCTACAATGAACTGTGTGAGCTGTGATGGAAAGAAGTGTCTTTATGTCATATTGAGAAGACTTGCTGTATAGCTCTGGGCAGGCTTTCTTAGTAATTTACCTGTTAATCTCTGTAATGTGGCAATCTTTTGGAATGTTCAGCAGTTGTATAATGTCTGGTGCCCCTTGCATCACAGTAGTTACAATATTTTTTTGCTTAGAATAACACAATTCTTGCGGCGTAACATTATCTTTCCCATTATACAAAAAAATTGGGCTAACTTTACTGTTTAGTTTTTTTTATTCATTAAAATGTGTTTTTTTTTGCTCAAAAAATTGCGCTTGAAAGATCGCTGCGCAAATACAGTGTGACATAAAGTATTGCAACAACTGCCATTTTATTCTCTAGGGTCTCTGCTAAAAAATATATATATATATATATATATATATATATATATTTTTTTTTTTAGCAGAGACCCTAGAGAATAAAATGGCAGTTGTTGCAATACTTTATGTCACACTGTATTTGCGCAGCGATCTTTCAAGCGCAATTTTTTGAGCAAAAAAACACATTTTAATGAATAAAAAAAACTAAACAGTAAAGTTAGCCCAATTTTTTTGTATAATGGGAAAGATAATGTTACGGTTTAATCTTTAAGTGGTTAAACTTCCCTCATTTACAGACCGAAGTTCATTCCTTTGACCTAAAAGGACTAAGACCCCTTTCACACTGGGGCGGTGCGGGCGCTTTAACCGATGTTATAACAGCGCTCTTCGGCTTTTAACCCCCCCTCTAGCGGCCGAAGAAAGGGTTAATGGTGCCCGTGTTGCGGCGCTGCTAAAACGCTTTTCTGGCATTTCAATGGGCAGGGTGTTTTCGGAGTGGTGTATACACCGCTCCAGCACTGCCCCAAAGATGCTGCTTGCAGGTCTTTTTTTCCTGTCCTGCAAGCGCACCGCCCCAGTGTGAAAGCACTCGGGCTTTCACACTGGGGTGGCTTGAGAGGCGCTTTACAGAAGCTATTTTTAGAGCTGAAAAGCGCCCCAGTGTGAAAGGGGTCTAATTGGTACAATGTTTCTCTTTTATCTTTGCCTAAGGCCCCTTTTACACTTGTGCGATTTCGCAGCCACAATTTTGACAAAACAGTTGTACAACTGTGGATCCAACTTTGCCCTGTGACTTAAAGTCTGACTTCAATGGACAGGGTTCTGACTTCGATCCTTGACAATACCAGGCACTGTCTGGTATGAATCTTTAGGGGGATCTCTATACACAATGTAAAAAAAACCCTGCATGGGTTCCCCCTCCAAGAGCATACCAGGCCCTTTGGTCTGGCATGGATTTTAAGGGGAACCCCCAAAGCGGCGTGGGGGTCCCCCCCCCAAAATCCATACCAGACCCTTATCTAAGCACACAGCCGGCAGGTCAGGAAAGGGGGTAGGTGCTTCCCTCTTGAACCATACCAGGCCGCATGCCATGGAGGGGTGGGTGCTTTGACCCCAAAGCACCTTGTCCCCATGTCGATGAGGACAAGGACCTCTTCCCGATAACCCTGACTGTTAGTTGTCGGGGTCTGCGGGTGGGGGGCTTATCGGAATCTGGAAGCCCCCTTTAACAAGGGGGGGCCACCCTATGTGAATGAGTATCTGGTACATTGTACCCCTACCCATTCACCTAAAAGAAAAAAAAGTGTCAAAAATAAAACACAGTACATAAAGTAATTTATTAGGCAGCTCCAGGGTCTCTTCCGACTTCTTCTCCCCTCTCTGGATTTTCTGCCTCCTCCGCTGATGTCTTCTGCCTCTGGTTCTGCTCCCCTCTCCGGGTCTTCTCCGCTGATGTCTTCTAGCCCCCTCTCCGGTTCTTCTCCCTCTGTCTGCTGTCTTCTCCGCTATCTTCTCCCTCTGTTCTTCTGATGGGGGGGGGGAATCGCCGGAGGCTTTCTCCTTATGACGTCGCCGCCCATCATGCCCCGGACAGTGGGGGCAGTGGCACACTGCACACCCGGCATTAGAGCGGTAGAGAGTGTCCAGTCGACATCGTAAGAACAGAGGGAGAAGACAGCACAGAAGACCCAGCAAAAGAGCGAGAAGATAGCGGAGAAGACCCAGCAGAGGGAGAAGAACCAGAGAGGGTTAGAAGACATCAGCGGAGAAGGGAGAAGAACCGGCAGAGGCAGAAGATGTCAGCGGAGGAGGCAAAAAAGCTGAGGAGGGGAGAAGAAGTCAGAAGAGCCCCCGGAGCTGCCTAATAAATGACTTTAAAAGCATGTACTGTGTTTTATTTTTGACATTTTTTTTTTTGCGAATGGGTAGGGGTACAATGTACCCGATACTTATTCACATAGGGTGGGGGGGCCGGGATCTTAGAGCCCTCTTGTTAAAGGGGGCTTCTGGATTCCGATGAGCTCCCCGCCCGCAGACCCCGACAACCAACAGCCAGGGTTGTTGGGAAGAGACCCTTGTCCTCATCAACATGGGGACAAGGTGCTTTGGGGGGGGGGGGCGCTCGCTCGTCCCCACCCCCTTTCCTGACCTGCTGGGCTGTGTGGTCGGATAAGGGCTATGGATTTTGGGGCATGAGGGTTCCCCTTAAAATACATGCCAGACCGAAGGGCCTGGTATGCTCTTGGAGGGGGAACCCATGCAGTTTTTATTTTTAAATTTGGTGTGGAGTTCCCCTTCAAGATCATCAGAGCACAAGTTGGATCAGTTAGTACGGCGATCCGACTTTGACCCGACTTCATGTATATTCAAAGTCAAACCAAAGTAGTGCAGGGACTACTTTGAAGTTGGTACAACTTGAAGTCATACTAATATGAATGGATGAATGGTAGTCATTGGAAATCATGGGGAACGACTTGTCATATGACTTTGCAGTCCCAAGTCGTAGGACAAGTCATATAAGTGTGAAAGGGGCCTAAGCGGTGTTGACATAAACTTAGCAGGCTGCCTGTTTTTTTGTTTGTTTTTTCTTTGTTTTTTTGTCAGCTGTGAGCAGAGTCTCTGCACTAAATCGGGAAAATGCTTTGTTAAGATCGTGAGGTGGGTAGAATCGCGGTCTGATTCTTTTAATGATTTTTCGTGCAGCTCTAGTAGGTACTAATGTTGCTGGTCTTATTATGAGTTTAGTATAGGGAAGGGTTGGAAATGGTTTTACAGGAACAGGTCTGTAAAGATCTCTAGTTCCTTGTCTCCTTATACCTGTGTGCCTTATGAAATATTAGGCAGTAGAGAACTTGAATGCTCTCCACTGACCTGCAATCTGACTAGGATGTTGGAATAACAAAAGGGAGACCAGAACAGAGACAAAAGGACCAGCAGTCTCCTATTGGAGCAGATGCCAGAGGGAGATGTCAGTCTTTTCAGCCCTGATTCATGCATTGTTTGAGATCGTAAAGCCAACCTCTAGGCAGCTAATAAAAAAAATATCCTTTGCAGTGCAGCTGTGCCCCCTTTGCAAGGGTTAATTGTTAATTTACAATACCTTTTGAAAAAGTATTCACACCCCTTGAAAATGTCCACATTTGTCATGTTACAACCAAAAACGTAAATGTATTTTATTGGGATTTTATCCTTCAATATGTTTTAGTTTTGGAAAAAGAACAAAAACATATGTAGACAGTCGTTTCATCGGCCCAAATGGCCTACAATCTTAGAAAGTAACAGTTACAGGCATTAATGTGTATACCAGTTGACATTGACTGTTTTTATCAATAGGTTAGAAAACAACTTGGAACAATAAGTCTGGCACCATTTAGATCAGGGAGGGAAGATCCCCGTCTCTGTGGGATTGTCGTATTGTATCCTGACCAAAGATACAGGAACCCCAAACTGAGATTTGTAGGGGTGCTCAGGGGGGACAGTCACCCGTCCGGGGAGTGACCCAGCACACCACCCCTATCACCCCCCACCCATAACACCATAGTAGGCAGACTGCATTACAAGTCAGGGCCGCCACAGTAGCGTGTAATTTAAAGGGGTCCAATCTGGTATGATGGTACGAAAACAGAATTTCTTACATATTCTTAACAAACTAGTCAAAACTTGGAGCAGTTTCCGCTTCCCATGTGAGGGGTGTGATTTCCATTCCCACCCCCCCCCCCCCATTACCAAAAACCTTTTTAAGTAGGCAGAATATATAGAGAAGAGTAGGAACAGGGTGTCCTGAAAGAAGGGGAGAGTGGAGGAATGATCAGGAGTGTCCTATCATCTATTTGGGATGCCTGGGCAGAGGGAAATATTACAGTAAGATGCCCTAGGGTTCCCAAATAGCTTAGAATTTTCCAAGGTTACCCTGTAGTTTCGCAACTATGTGCTCTTGTGACATAATCCAGGATATTTTCCTCTTGGCCGCCCTGAATAAGGTGGGTTTTTGCAAGCGTAATTTTGGCTCCCAGGAGGATAAAAAAAGTTAGCTTGCATGTGTTTGAACCATTGGGATTTTGCGATTTAAGAGGGATCTTGTGAGATCGTAAGGCCTGTTATCTTCCTCAGTGTATGAAAGACCTTGTTCCAGTAAGACCTAATGTGGGGACAGGTCCACCAGATGTGGAAAATTGTGCCATCCAGTTCGCATCCCCTAAAACACAGGCAGGGAGCCTCTGGGTAGATCATTGCCAACCTGGAGGGGACATAGTACCACCTAGTTAGGATCTTGATATTAGCATTATTCAGGGAGATATTCAGGATACCTTTTTATAGGAACGTTGGAGGACTTGGGACCATACAGTTGGATCCCACTAATGCCCCGTATTCATCTCCCGGGCGTAGGGTGGGATGCCTTCCTTACATGCTAAGGAAGAGTAGATCAACAAGATACCTCCCCTCTGTTTCATAATGTTGGAACACTGTTGTTCGTACGGAGTGGCTTTGGGGGGTTTGTTCCTATCTGTCCAGATAGTTGAGAAAGTGTACAATTTTGAGAGAATCGGAATATCTCCGAGTTGGGCATTTCTAGTTTATTCCTATAGTGTCTCAGATTAATGGGGCCTGTCAGGGTGAAGTAGTGTCCAATGCGGAATAGGCCTTTGTTTATCCACCAACAGAATGCTTGGATGTTCATGCGTAGGGGGGAAGCCGGATTGTGGATAATGTGCAACAGTGGACGCATGGGAGAGATGAGTGTATGTTTGTGATTTGTGTTGCACAGTGCTACTGAGTGAGAAAGGAGTAGGAGACATAATAGACGGTCTGGATTTCATTTCACTCCATAGGAGCTAGTCTGTTGTGTTTAAGGGAACTGCTTGCCTCTCCATTGAAATCCAGTCAAGTTTAGGTCCCCTAGAGAAAACTATTGAGATTTGGGTAAGTTGGGCTGCTTGGTAACACCACCACAGGTTAGGAAGGCTTAGACCCCCCCCCCTGCAACTTTACTCAGTAAAGGACCTCTTTGGCGCACCTATAGCCTTTATTCCCCCAGATAAAGCTCATGATTTGTGTTTTGAAGTCCTAGGAGGAATCGTTTCTTGATAGGGATCGGGAGTGATCAAAACGGATACAACATTCGCGGAAGAAGGGTCATTTTTACCCCATTAATTTTGCCCAGCCAGGATAGACCACTCTTCGACCACCCCGCTAAGTCCTCGCCACAGTTACGCACCATAGGACGATAATTGGCCTGGATGAGCTTTTTTTTTTTTTTGTATGGAATTGCATCAATTGCCCAAGTAAATGCAAAGTTGTGTTTTAGTTGAGAGACCACATCCAGAGGGACTGAGACATTTAGGGCTATGGATTTAGATATGTTGACTTTCAGACCCGATACTAAGCCAAATTCCCTGAGTACTTGTATACATTAAATGTATACATTAAAGGTGGATGTTAGGGGGAGGTAAGAAATGGGAGATTATCCGCAAACAATGCACATTTGTGCTTCTGTTCTCTGCTAAGAACTCCCTTGATGTCAGCGTTGGTTCTTATCAAGATAATCCGAGTTTTTTTTATAGCTATCGCGAAAAGCAAGGGAGAGAGTGGGCATCCTTGTCTGGTCCCCTTGCCAATATCAAAGGTCTCGGAGTACCTGCCCAGTAAGCGCACCTGTGCATTAAGCGATGAATAAAGAGAGTGGATGATACCTAGAACTTTGGGCCCGAAGCCCCATCTTTCCAGGATTTCATAGATGTATGGCCAGGACACTGAGTCAAAAGCCTTTTGCAAGTCTATCGAGAGGAGGAAACCCCGCTGGGGAGGACCGCAATCCCATTGGGAGTCGAGCAATGAAATGACATCAACCTCTCTACTGATCTGGTCTGGACCCTGTCTCCCGGGGATGAAGCCCACCTGGTCTTTGTGATGTATGTAGCTATGAAACTCTCTAGTCTGTTCGCTAACACTTTAGTCATTATCTTTAGATCGTTATTGATTGGGCGATAGTTGCTTACCTCACTTGCGTCCTTCCCTGGTTTGGGGATGATGGAGATATATGCAGAATTGAGGGGGCTCAATCCCTGAGAGAGTTGAAGAACCGTGTCAGATAAGGTGCTAGACAGGTAACAAACTTTTTGTAGTACTCGGTAGAGAAACTGTCAGGCCCAGGGGATGAGCCTAGTTTGAGGGACTTTATGGTTTCTAAGACTTCCCCAGAGAAGCGGCCTTCTAGAAGATCGTTGTGGCATTGGGCTATTGAAGGGATAGGGAGTTTAGTGAGTCAGGTCACCTGCTGGGGATCGAATTTTCGGGAAGGCTAAAGTGCGTTGTTTGGGACTGTTTTGTGGCAATAGTCAGTCAAAGAGCTTTGCTTGGCCTTGGGCGTAATAAGAGATAAAGGTGTAGGTCTTTTTATTTTTTTTTTTTGTGATGGACCAACACAAAGTGGCACATAATTGTGAATTGGAAGGAAAGTGATAAATGGTTTTCAAAATTGTTTACAAATAAATGTGTGAAAAGTGTGGTGTGCATTTGTATTCAGCCTCCCTGAGTTAATACTTTGTAGAACCACCTTTCACTGCAATTACAGCTGTCTCTTACCAGTTTTGCACATCTAGAGATTGACATTTTATTGCCCATTCTTCTTTGCAAAATAGCTCAAGCTCTGTCAGATTGGATGGAGAGTGTCGGTGAACAGCAATTTTCAATGGGACTTCTTATAGCTTTCTTTCAACAATGGCTTTCTTCTTATTACTCTTCCATAAAGGCCAGATTTGTGGAGTGCACTACTAATAGTTGTCCTGTGGACCGATTCCACCACATGAGCTGTGGATTTCTGAAGCTCCTCCAGAATTACCATGGGCCTCTTGGCCGCTTCTCTGATTAATGTTCTCCTTGCCTGGCCTGTCAATTTAGGTGAACGGCCATGTCTTGGTAGGTTTGCAGTTGTGCCATGCTCTTTCCATTTTCAGATGATGAATTGAACAATGCTCTGTGAGATGTTCAAAGCTTGGGATATTTTTTTTTTTTATAACTTAATCCTGCTTTAAACTTCTCCACAACTTTATCCCTGACCTGTCTGGTGGTGTTCCTTGGCCTTCATGATGTGGTTTGTTGACTACGTTTCTCTAACAGACCTCTGAGGGCTTCACAGAATAGCTGTATTAATACTGAGATTAAGTTACACACAGGTGGACTCTCTTTTCTAATTAGGTGACTTCTGAAGGTAATTGGTTCCACTAGTTTTTAGTTGGGGTTATCGGAGTAAAGGGGGCTGAATACAAATGCACGCCACACCTTTCAGATATTATTATTTTTTTTTTTTTTAAATTGTAAACCATTTATCATTTTCCTTCCACTTAACAATTCTGTGCCACTTTGTGTTGGTTTATCACATAAAATCCCAATAAAATACATTTACATTTTTGGTTGTAACATGATAAAATGTGGAAAACGTCAAGGGGGGTATGAATACTTTTTCGAGGCACTGTAGATCCAGGGGAACAATAAAAGATTTACTTACCCGATTCTCCATTCTCCCTGCTGCTAGTCTGGTCCCTGCCACGTCTTTTTCCCCAACACTCCAGCAAATTGGGGTCCTAACATCATTAGGACCAATACAGGGTCAATAGCCCTGCAATGTATGGGGGAGTGCCATCTGCTGGGGGAGCTGAAAAATGGGTAAGCTAAAGTATTTCTCCTCTCCCTAAAACAGCTGCAATAGATAAGTTTACCTTTTCCCCAGAGTTGGGCAAAGGCCCACTATAGTAAAAAATATTGTTAAATATTGGGTACCAGCTTCAGTGGGTGCATTCAGTATATACGGCAAATTCCATATTCTATTTCACACTCCTTTTTTTTTTTATTTATTTATATTTTTGGCATGTTTGCATACAGGCTAAGCCTTCCAGCTAAAGTAACAGCTGGGACAAACTACTGCACTGACAGTGATGTTTACAGTGGTCCGCTTTTATTCATATGACATAACACCTTGCCAACCGTGCACTGTAGTTTTACTGCTACAGCGTGGGCTGGCTGCACAGAATTGTGTATATTTTCAGCACGTGCCAATCACCGTTTCCGGGCTAATGAGTTATTACTGACACCCGCTGATCGTCGGAGCGATTGACTTGAGAGAGCTTAGTGTATATTAAACAGGCGATGTGCTGGTTTTTGTTTCTCTGCAAAGCAGGGAATAAAAACTGACACACCTTTTTAGTAAAAGCACCACACAGTAAACATAGGAACACATTTAACCCTTTGCCCCAGATAGTGACCCCTTCCCAGCCAGTGTCATTGGTAAAATGTATAGTATCAGTGGCAGTTAGCCAGTTCCCACAAAGTGTCAGTTAGTGTCAGATGGCCCACTGTCTCGTTATAAGTCGTTGATCACCTCCATTACTGAAAAAAAACATACCAGTATATATCTCATAGTTTGTAGATGCTATAACATTCACGAAAATCAATTAATATACACTTATTGGGATTTTTTTTTACCCAAGACCTGTATCAGGATACATTTTGGTCTAAATGTATGAAGAATTTTTTTTTTTTTTTTTTTTTTTTTTTTAATCTATTTATATTGCAAAAAAAGCCCTGTGGTGATCAAATACTCCTATTTGTGGGGAAAAAAAAGATCTAAATTTTGTTCACGTATAGCGTTGCATGGCCCCTTAATCGTCAGTTAAAGTGCAGTGCCAAATAGCAAAAAATGGCCTGGTCATGAAGGGGACAAAATCTTTCAGACCTGAAGTGGTTAAACCATTAAAAAAAAAAAAAAAAAACTTTTGCTGCAACTGCTTAAAATGCTTTAGTTGGGTTTGGGCTTTAATTTGTTTGTTGCTTAAGGCAGAGCTGCCGGGCACATTTTAAATATTACTGGTAGGCAGGCTTTTATTGCAAAAGAGAAGGTATCAGGGGTGCTCATCCTTTTGAAGAGCATGGGCCACTTAAGTGATTTTGTAACCAATCATGGGCCAATCATGGGCCACAATGAAATGGTTCAGAATTTAATTTTTTTTCTTTTATTTTAAATATCATAATAAAGATTTTAAACAATAATTAGGATCATAATTTTCTGTGGCACCAATCCTGTTGGATGTTTAACCCCCTTTCTGACCAGAGCACTTTTGTCACTGCGCTGCTTTAAATGGTAATTGCGCAGTCTTGCACCGCTGTACCCAAACGAAATATCGAGCTTTCTTTTGGTGGTAATTGATCACCACTGGGATTTTAATTTTTTGCGATACACACAAAATATTTTCTACTTTTTGTTTAAATGTATATATGTATATATATGTGTGTGTGTGTGTGTGTATGTGTGTATATATATATATATATATATATATATATATATATATATATACGCAAAAGTTATAGCATCTACAAACTATAGGATGGTATAATTACTGGAATTTTACGTAGCTTTTAGTTTGACTGCCTCATTCTCATTTCTGGAGGTGCTAAAATGGCGGGGCAGTCAAACACCCCCTCTCCCCCAATTACAAGTGATTGCAAAATGAAAAAAAAATGTTTTTCTTGAATCGTCTTCCAGGGCAGCATCCAAGAGAGAGGCTCCTCCTCCCTGAAACAGGAAACACATTAGTCCACCATGATAAATTTGACAGTCTTACCTGCGTGCTTTAGTTTGTGATCCCTCCGGAGCCACAGGAGCTGCAAAAAAATGTATTATTTTACTTATCTGTGCTTGTTGCAGGAGACCCCCTGTCCACATCCCATCCAGCCCAGCGGGCCTTTGGAGGGCGATCAGGAGCAGCAATTTGAGCAAAAACTTGCTCTGCCTGAGATTTCACCCCCACAGAGGGGTCTGCAATCATCCCCCCAAGCTGAAACAATGCACTGGCATTTCCCCCATACCATGTTCCATGCTGGTGGAGGGACCTGCCGCAGCTTCCACCTGCCGCCGAACTGACCGCTGCACGGGTAGGTGCTAGGCACAGCTTCTAATTTTTTCTCTGCATCAGCCCGCCCAATTGCCACCTCCGTTTGCCACCGCGTTCGGCATCCTCAGCGCAACCCGCAGTAGATCCGGCCTCAGAGAGCTAAGCTGGCTTCTTCCCTCGTGGAGGCTCGGTGGGGTGTACAAATATGTTGCCAACACCGAAAAAACTTCATTTCCGGTCACGCGGTTCTGGTCGGTGGCCATTTTCCCGGAGACTGGCGCCTTCTAGGAAAACAGAGCGGGGCACTTCCGGTGACGTCATTTTCAGGTGTGAATTTAAAAAAAAAATAGAGAAAGTCTGGACAGCTCCAAGGTAAGCCAGAATACTCCAGGGTCACCTAAAAGATCTGCTCAGCTCTTTCAAAAAAGAAATAAAGAGCACCATGGTACCTCTACGCTCAGCAATAAAGAAGTTACGTGCGCCAACAAGTGCCAGTCAGACCAGTACCCCGTCTACCAGCGGGACATGCGTTCCTTCAGGGAACCGTCCTCAGAGGGCAACTTATTCCTCTCAGAAGACCTGGATAGCCTTCTAAAAGCTATAGCCAACACGCTGGGTATCAAAGAGCAAAAAGCCTCAGAGCTTACACTACACTACAAGATGTATAAAGGATTGCAGCCCAGGAAACCTAGAACATTTCCTGTTCACCAAGCTCTCAAGGACATTGTCATAAAAGAGTGGGGGGACCCAGAGAAAAAACTCCTACATACCAGCAGCGGTCAAGCGCAGATACCCATTCGCAGAGACCAACACCAAAACTTGGGCTAAATGCCCCAAAGTGGATGCCTCTTTGGCAAGAGTCACAAACAAATCAGACTTGGCCTTCAACGACGCGGGTACCTTAAGCGACCCTATGGATAAGAAAATGGAAGCACTATTAAAGAGGGCCTGGGAAGCAGAGGCGGCAAACCTGAATCCAGCAATAGCTTCCACCTGCACAGCCCACACTTTACTAATCTGGTTAACCTAGCTACAAGAATTATTGGAGAGTGACACACCTAGAGAAGAACTAGTAAAAAACCATCCCCACACTGACCAGAGCGGCAGCCTTTCTAGCGGATGCCTCAGCCGAAACCATGAGAATATCTTCAAGGGCCTCAGCACTAGTTAATTCAGCCCGAAGAGCCCTGTGGCTGATATCTTGGGAAGGTGATATCCCTTCCAAGAACAGACTTTGTGGAATCCCATTCACAGGTGATCTACTATTCGGGCCTGACCTAAAAACTGTGCTAGACAGAACCGCAGCAAAAAACAAGGGTTTTCCCCAAACCAAAAAAAGCAAGAGAAGGTGCCCCTTCGGCAATTCGAAAAATTCAACAAGCCGGGAACAAAGAAGCACTGGGGACAACAAAACAAAAAAGGCAAAGGTGAATTCATCCTCAAGCCTCCTAACCCGAAGAACAAAAAAACAATGACTCATCAGGTGGCGGACAGACTCGCAGCTTTTGCCCACCAATGGAGGGAAGCAACGAAAAACAAATTCATCATACGCACCATAACAGAGGGCTACGCGATATAATTTTCTGCCCGCCCCCCAACCAAGTACTTAGTAACCATACTACCAAAAGATGAAAATCAGGCAAAGGCCTTTTTAGAGCCCCTGGAAAATCTACTAGATCAGAAAGTGATTTGCCATGAACCTCAAGAGGAGGAACAAACAGGGTTTTATTCCCATATCTTTGCAAAGAAAAAAACATCAGGAAAGCTAAGGCTCATACTGAACCTCAAGCCACTCAACAGAGGAATAAAATACAAAAAATTCAGGATGGAGTCTATTTACTTGATCAGAAATATCCTACCATGGAGGGACATTCATGGCCACAATAGATCTACAGGATGCCTACCTACATGTAAAGAAGGACCATCAAAAATTCCTAAGGTTCACAATACAAGGGCCAGCAACCACTCTACACCTGCAATATACAGCTCTCCCTTTCGGCATCTCTTCGACACCCAGGATCTTCTCAAAGATAATGACAGAAGTGCTAAAAGGTCTAAGACAACAAAGCATTGGCGTAATACCTTACTTAGACAATACTATTCTTTGCAGATTCAGCAGAGACCCTAGAGAACAACCTGCGCACAAGTATGTCCTATCTACAAAACCTGGGGTGGATAGTGAATACAGAAAAATTGCAGATGACACCAAGTCAGAGAGTTGTGTACCTGGGCTGTGTACTGGACTCCAGACTAACCAAAACCTTTCTAACAGAAGAAAAGAACGAAAAAAATCACACAGGCAGTGTCATCAGACAAGGAATGGCAGTGTTAGCACTGATGACGTCTTCAATCCCAGCCATCACCTGGGCGCAGATTCACATGAGACCTCTACAGAATTACATTCTTTCCCAGTGGGATGGCAGCCACTCATCCCTAGACAAGTCTATTTCTGTTCCGACCCCAGTCAAAAGCTCCAATGGTGGCTCAGTCTGCTCCGATACATCGAAGGGTGCAGATGGGCTCAAGCTGACCCTGTCAGGATTACCACCAATGCCAGCGCCCTAGGCTGGGGAGCACACATGGAGGACCTCTGCACACAGGGAAAATGGAACTCCAGATGGTCCCAAGCCTCCTCGAACATGAGAGCTAAAAGCTGTGGGGGAAGCATTAAAAGCATTCAAACCAGCTATACAGGGGAGAGACGTAAGGGTACAATTGGACAACGCCACAACCGTGGCATACCTAAACAGGCAAGGAGGGACAAAGTCCCAAAGCTTGATGAGGCTGACGGAAACAATCCTGCTGTGGGCAGAGACAAACATAAGATCAATATCTGGCATCCACTTGAAAGGAACAGACAATACGCTGGCAGACTTCCTGAGCAGGAAGACCATAGAACAGACGGAGTGGTCACTGAACAAAACAACCTTCGCACAAATCACACAAACATGGGGGGGGGGGGGGTAACCGAGGTAGATCTGTTCGCCTCCAAAGCGAACGCAAAATCACCAATGTTCTTCTCACTGGATCCCACAGATGGCAACAGCGAAGTAGATGCTTTCAGTCAAAGCTGGGGACGGCAGCTTGTTATGCATTCCCTCCAACTGCCATAATACTAAGAGTGATTCAAAAAATAAAGGCAGAGATAGCAACGGTTATACTAATAGCACTGCACTGGCCCCAAAGGGCATGGTTCAACCACTTGAAGATCCTCAGCATCCAACCTCAACTGACACTGACAGACCGTCCAGATCTCTTATCACAGGGCCTAGTCAACCATCCAAACCACAGAATACTAAAGCTTTCGGCTTGGTTACTGAAAGGGTAAGACTTCAGAACAAAGGGCTGTTAGACAAGGTGATCAATACCATCCTAAACAGCAGGAAACCCGTGACTAGAGCAATCGACGAGAAGGTGAGGAAAAAGTTTGTCTCCTGGAACAAAAAACGATTCCCGACAGAGGGATAATCCCAACAATTCTGGATTTCCTACAAGATGGAGCAGACAAAAAACATCTCCCAAAGCACACTGAAGGTACAAGTGGCGGCGCTCTCCTCGTTCATGGACACCAGACTTGCAGAGGATCTGCTGAAAAAGCGATTCCTAATGTCGCTTAAAAGAGCTAGACCGACTAAAGTGAACATAACTCCAACTTGGCACGTGGCCACGGTGCTAACAGGGTTTCTCTCTCCTCCCTTTCGAACCAATGGAAGATGGCTCAGACGAAAATCTCACACTAAAAAAGGCACTTCTAGTGGCCCTGGTATCGGCCAGAAGAGTGAGCGAAATCCAAGCCCTTTCTATGATGGAGCCATACTGCCTGGTACAAATAGACAAAATAATTCTCTCGCCAGACCCAGCTTTCCTACCCAAGGTCTCTTCAACATTCCATAGAACCCAAAATATCATCCCTTCGCTCCCAAAAACTATGGACAGAAAAAAAGGAGACACTTACAACAAGCTAGATGTAAGAAACACATTCATAACATACCTCGAAAGAACGAAGGATTGTCGAAGAACGACCTCTTTTTGTCCTCTATGCGGGAATTAACAAAGGGAAGCAGGCATCCAAGAATACCATCAGCAAATGGATAAGAATGGCCATACAGACGACCTATGAGGCAGAAAACATCACCCCTCCAAGCGGGATTAGAGCACACACAACCAGAGCCTGGGCGACCTTGGTTGCAGAAAAAGCAGGGGCAACTCCGGAGCAGATCTGCAGGGCAGCGAAATGGTTGAGCTTCAGTAACTTCGCAAGGCACTATCGTATTGACCAGCTGTCCGACCAAGACCAGGCATTTGGTCGCAAGGTGCTCCAGTCTTTATCCCCACCCTAGTAAGTATTACTTGATGGAAGACTATTCGAGAAAACAGTTAGGTACCTGGTACTCTTTTTTTCTAAGAAGTCTTCCAGGGCAGCACTAGTTCCCACCATTAAACGACAAATACCAGGTATTATGGGGGAGCTTTAAGCTTTGAATAAATAGTAATTAATTCCGCGCCAAATAAAAATAGTGATGACCAAGAAAAAATGAGTGAAGCAGCTACACCCTAAGCAAAAAATGAAAAGAATTCCATAAATGCATAAATGTGAAACAAGGGGGGGTTGGGGAGCGCTAAATAATTAACAAAAAAATTATTGAATTAAAATTAATACATATATCCCAAAGGAATCCTTAAAAAGTGAATAAATTCAAATGAAAAAAATACCAGCCTGCCCATGTATATAAACTTGAGTGAACAAAATTCATAAACCTGGATACCAGTGAGCAATAATAATTGTGCAATCGTGACATGTGATGTCAAAAAAATATTATAAAATAATTATATATCAAATATAAATTAGCATCAATAGCAAAGTCCATCCAAAATTGGTGTAAAATCCTGATGTAAATCTTGATAACAAAAGCGTGAGCAGCAAAATCCCTTCACCATCACTGAACAAAATACACCAATGTGCTCATGGAAATGGATGTCCGCTTACCAGATGAAGTTGACCAATTTAATTAAAAAAAGGTCAAATAGGCTTTAGCAAGATATTGCTTGCTGCAAATGAAGAAATATATACCAGACTCTTGTCCTCACATCACAGCGTCTCACGCATGGGATATAAAATAGATGGAGAGGAACCAAACATAGTGTAATACCATTTATTAGGAATAAAAGTAAAAACAGAACATAGCCAAATGGCTACTCACATAAAAGGTGCCATCGCCCGGCACTGAGGCTGGAAAGCGTAACTAAGGACGGAGAATCCGATCTAAGGGAGAAGTTTCCCGGATAACCACGGCAGCGGCGTGCGTTCCACCCTCGACGGACAGACGAACCCCGGAGGCCGGAAGTGATGTAATTGCGTGACCAAGTACCGCCTCGACGTACGTTTCGTTTTACACGTCTTCAGGAAGCGTACTTGGTCACTATGGAGACAGTTTAAATAGAGTATAAAATTTGCATAAAGAGGAGGGGTTGAATGCGTCACAGCCTCAGTGCCGTTCATAGAACACCGTACAACCATCTCAAATAGCAGTTTGATTGACAAAGGTAGATTCGTTTCAACAAAATCATTTGACAATAAGAATATTTGTATATATTATTACTAATAGGAACCAAGTTTCAATAATGAAACTGGAATGAAGGATAATCCGCCAATACCTAATTGTGAAAAATGAGACGATTGAAAAATAAAATAAAAATAGATAATAAAAACTATTATATATTCACTGATCATAGTGAGTATAACTCAATATGAATTAAGAATATACAACCGGCTAAAAAAAGAGAGACTAGAGCCCAACAGTATATAAAAAAATGCTGTATATCAAAAAAATTAAATTATAAAATGAATGAAAGGTGGAAAAAATTGAAAAAAAAGTAAATATAAATAAAGTAAAAGAATTTTTTTATTAAATAAAAATAAAAATGGAAAATTAATTAATTAATTGAATAATAAAATTAATAATTAATAGTGGTAAATATAAATTTTTAAATTTAAAACAATATTCAGAAGACAAAAAATAATAAATAAATAATAAAATCAGGAAAAATTAATTATGTCCAAATAGAAAACCAGCATAAACCTAATCATTAGTCAAAAAACAATTTAAATCCAGTTCAATATTCAGGCCCTGCGGCTGCATCGTTTGTAAACGGTACAGCCACTGGGTCTCATTCTGAGAAACAGCCTTTTTAAGGTCAGTATCTCTCCAGTTGGGGGTGATCTTATCTATACCATAAAAAGTAAGTAATCGAGGGTCTCTATTGTGGACCATACGGAAGTGCCGTGATACACTATGGTTTAGATAACCTTTAGAAATATTAGCTACATGTTCGTTGATACGAACTCTCAATTTGCGGGTGGTGCGACCTACATATTGGATTGAACAGGGGCACTCCAACACATAAGTGACATAGCTAGAGTTGCATGTAATCAGAGGTTTTATGGAGAATTCTTGTCGGGTAACCTTGGAGTGAAATTTAGAAATCTTTTTCCCTGCTCTATTTGTGGTACGGCAGGCCTTGCATCTGGTGCAATAATAAAAGCCTGATCCATCCAAAAAAGTGGACAGTTTTCTTGGGGGGTCAGGCACATTTGGGGCTATCATATTCCTAAGTCCTGGTGCGCGTCTATAAATAAACTTTGGTTTGGGGGGGAGTAGATTCTGTAAATCTCTGTCCTTACAAAGTATGGGCCAGTATTTGTGAAATATTTTTTCCACACCCCTGTATTGGCGATGGAAACCTGATATAAATGGAATGTCCCTCAAAAAGGGGGCTTTTTCCTTAGAGACTAAAAGGGAATCTCTATTCATGGCCAGAACTTGATTTTTGGTTTTTAAAAGAATTTTAAGGGGATAACCCTTCTCCTGAAACCTTTGGGTAAGGATCTCAGATTGTGCATGGTAATCAGTAATATCATCACAATTTCTCCTAATGCGCATATACTGACCCTTGGGGACGGCTCCTAACCATTGTGGATGGTGACAGCTATTTACTGGCACAAATCCATTACGGTCAGTAGCCTTGAAAAATGTTTTGGAAACCAGCCTATTCCCTTGTTTGGTTAAAGTAAGATCTAGATAATTGATAGTATCCCAACTGAACTCAGCAGTAAACTTATCAATTATCTAGATCTTACTTTAACCAAACAAGGGAATAGGCTGGTTTCCAAAACATTTTTCAAGGCTACTGGAGGGAGAAGTTTCCCGGATAACCACGGCAGCGGCGTGCGTTCCACCCTCGACGGACAGACGAACCCCGGAGGCCGGAAGTGATGTAATTGCGTGACCAAGTACCGCCTCGACGTACGTTTCGTTTTACACGTCTTCAGGAAGCGTACTTGGTCACTATGGAGACAGTTTAAATAGAGTATAAAATTTGCATAAAGAGGAGGGGTTGAATGCTTCACAGCCTCAGTGCCGTTCATAGAACACCGTACAACCATCTCAAATAGCAGTTTGATTGACAAAGGTAGATTCGTTTCAACAAAATCATTTGACAATAAGAATATTTGTATATATTATTACTAATAGGAACCAAGTTTCAATAATGAAACTGGAATGAAGTTTATTTATAGACGCGCACCAGGACTTAGGAATATGATAGCCCCAAATGTGCCTGACCCCCCAAGAAAACTGTCCACTTTTTTGGATGGATCAGGCTTTTATTATTGCACCAGATGCAAGGCCTGCCGTACCACAAATAGAGCAGGGAAAAAGATTTCTAAATTTCACTCCAAGGTTACCCGACAAGAATTCTCCATAAAACCTCTGATTACATGCAACTCTAGCTATGTCACTTATGTGTTGGAGTGCCCCTGTTCAATCCAATATGTAGGTCGCACCACCCGCAAATTGAGAGTTCGTATCAACGAACATGTAGCTAATATTTCTAAAGGTTATCTAAACCATAGTGTATCACGGCACTTCCGTATGGTCCACAATAGAGACCCTCGATTACTTACTTTTTATGGTATAGATAAGATCACCCCCAACTGGAGAGATACTGACCTTAAAAAGGCTGTTTCTCAGAATGAGACCCAGTGGCTGTACCGTTTACAAACGATGCAGCCGCAGGGCCTGAATATTGAACTGGATTTAAATTGTTTTTTGACTAATGATTAGGTTTATGCTGGTTTTCTATTTGGACATAATTAATTTTTCCTGATTTTATTATTTATTTATTATTTTTTGTCTTCTGAATATTGTTTTAAATTTAAAAATTTATATTTACCACTATTAATTATTAATTTTATTATTCAATTAATTAATTAATTTTCCATTTTTATTTTTATTTAATAAAAAAATTCTTTTACTTTATTTATATTTACTTTTTTTTCAATTTTTTCCACCTTTCATTCATTTTATAATTTAATTTTTTTGATATACAGCATTTTTTTATATACTGTTGGGCTCTAGTCTCTTTTTTTAGCCGGTTGTATATTCTTAATTCATATTGAGTTATACTCACTATGATCAGTGAATATATAATAGTTTTTATTATCTATTTTTATTTTATTTTTCAATCGTCTCATTTTTCACAATTAGGTATTGGCGGATTATCCTTCATTCCAGTTTCATTATTGAAACTTGGTTCCTATTAGTAATAATATATACAAATATTCTTATTGTCAAATGATTTTGTTGAAACGAATCTACCTTTGTCAATCAAACTGCTATTTGAGACGGTTGTACGGTGTTCTATGAACGGCACTGAGGCTGTGAAGCATTCAACCCCTCCTCTTTATGCAAATTTTATACTCTATTTAAACTGTCTCCATAGTGACCAAGTACGCTTCCTGAAGACGTGTAAAACGAAACGTACGTCGAGGCGGTACTTGGTCACGCAATTACATCACTTCCGGCCTCCGTGGTTCGTCTGTCCGTCGAGGGTGGAACGCACGCCGCTGCCGTGGTTATCCGGGAAACTTCTCCCTTAGATCGGATTCTCCGTCCTTAGTTACGCTTTCCAGCCTCAGTGCCGGGCGATGGCACCTTTTATGTGAGTAGCCATTTGGCTATGTTCTGTTTTTACTTTTATTCCTAATAAATGGTATTACACTATGTTTGGTTCCTCTCCATCTATTTTATATCCCATGCGTGAGACGCTGTGATGTGAGGACAAGAGTCTGGTATATATTTCTTCATTTGCAGCAAGCAATATCTTGCTAAAGCCTATTTGACCTTTTTTTAATTAAATTGGTCAACTTCATCTGGTAAGCGGACATCCATTTCCATGAGCACATTGGTGTATTTTGTTCAGTGATGGTGAAGGGATTTTGCTGCTCACGCTTTTGTTATCAAGATTTACATCAGGATTTTACACCAATTTTGGATGGACTTTGCTATTGATGCTAATTTAGATTTGATATATAATTATTTTATAATATTTTTTTGACATCACATGTCACGATTGCACAATTATTATTGCTCACTGGTATCCAGGTTTATGAATTTTGTTCACTCAAGTTTATATACATGGGCAGGCTGGTATTTTTTTCATTTGAATTTATTCACTTTTTAAGGATTCCTTTGGGATATATGTATTAATTTTAATTCAATAATTTTTTTGTTAATTATTTAGCGCTCCCCAACCACGGAGCTTTAAGCTTACTGAGATTTCCTTAGGTGCTTTAATACAACTGAGGCACACAGGTAAGAATGTCGAATTTAAAATGGACTAATGTGTTTCCTGTTTCAGGGAGGAGGAGCCTTTCTCTCGGATGCTGCTCTGGAAGACTTCTTAGAAAAAGAGTTACCAGGCACCTAACTCCTGTTTTTTACACAAAGTTGTCATTAAATTGATATACTGCTCATACATGCCATGGGTATATGTGGAATTACACCCCAAAATACATTCTGCTGCTTCTCCTGAGTACGGGGATACCACATGTGTGGGACTTTTTGGGAGCCTAGCCGTGTACAGGTCTCCGAAAACCAATCGCCGCCTTCAGGATTTCTAAAGGCGTAAAATTGCTCATTTCACTTTCTCCCTACCTATCACAGTTATGGAGGCTCTGAAACGTCAAGATAGCACAAAACCCCTCAAATGATACCATTTTCCAAAGTAGACTCCCCAAGCTATTTTCTGAGAGGGATTTTGAGTCGATGGAATGTTTTATATTTTGCCACAAGTTTCGGGAAAATGGCAAATGTATTTTTTAATTTTTTTTTTTTTTTTTACACAAAGTTGTCACTAAATGATATATTGCTCACACATGACATTGGGTATATGTGAAATTACACCCCAAAATACATTCTGCTGCTTCTCCTGAGTATGGGGATACCACGTGTAACATTACAGCTTGTGTTGAAAGAGGGCATCAGCAGTCAGCGAGTAGTGGGGGACGACATTGCCAAATTAAAGACTTGTGCTACACACTTTAGCCACTCCGTGCTTGCAAAGCAGTGTCTTTGAGCCATCCAAAAAGATCTTGGCCTCCCCAGCACAGCATCACTCAGGATGTTCCCACCCGCTGGAACTCCACATTACATATGTTGCAGAGGATGCTGGAGCAGAAGCATGCCCTGAGTCTCTATGTAGCAGAACATGGCAAGTTTACCACACCTCCAGCACAACAGTGGGATATCATCTCAAATATGATAGATACACTGGGCCCTATTGAGGAAGCGACTTTGGATATCAGCAAGGCAGAGGCCTCCATCTTCTGCATTATCCCATGCATTGCTATGCTGAAGATGGTGGGCAGAGGGTCACAGCACAAGGGGGATCAAAACGCTCAGGGAAACCATCTGGCAATGCTTGGAGAGACTATTCGCAAAGATGGAGGATACCAAATGTTTAGTGCTGGCAACACTGATCCTTGGCTCACAGGAGAAAATGCAGAGAGACTGTGTTTCCTGAACTACAACCTGAAGCTCTTAAACTGGGAGTACTAAGAAAACTTTTAAGTGATGGATGCAGGGGAAGAAGAGAATCAGGGACTGGAACTGAAACTAAAAGCCTAAAACTAAAGATGATGTGCACTTTTGTATTGTTTACAAAACTTACCTCAGTAATGGCCATTATCTATTGCTGTTGATTACATTAATTTATTTCAAAATTTTTGATTACCTCACCTGTTTTTGTGTATTTTTAAGATACATAGTTGTATTTTTTATCTAAATTACATACAAGTGCACTGATTGGAGGCTTGTTGTGAACTTCTGTTTAATAAATGCCAATTTAAGCAATTTTCTGTATCCATTCTTTATTATTTAACCACTTCAATACCAGGCACTTTTCCCCCTTACTGCCCAAGACAATTTTTAGCTTTCAGCGCTGTCGCTCTGACAATTGCGCAGTCATGCAATACTGTATCCAAACTAAATGTTTATCATTTTCTTCCTACCAATAGAGCTTACTTTTGGTGGTATTTGATCACTTCTGCGGTTTTTAATTTTTGCGCTATAGACGAGAAAAGAGCGACAATTTTGAAAAAAAAAACCAAAACTGATGGGCGGCACTGGATAGGCAGCACTGATGAAGAGCTACTGACAAGATTTACTGAGTGGTGCTGATTGGCACTTTGATGGGGCACTGACAGGCATTACTGATGGGGCACTGGCACTTTTTTGGGCACTGTTGTGGGCACTGATCTGCACTTTTATGGGCACTGACAGGCTTTATAGAGGGACAGGCTGTCAGGTGATGGGCATTGATTGGCAGCTGATGGGCACCTGATTATCAGCACAGACCCCCCCCCCAAACAGGGAGAGCCGATCGGCTCTCCCTGTCAGCGTTAACTGAGGAAAGCCGTTTACCGGCACTTCCTAGTTCACGCAATGATCAGCTGTGATTGGTCACAGTTGATCACGTGGTATGAAGCCTCTGTCAGAGGTTCCATACCACGATCGGAGGTGCGAGGGGTCAGACTGTCAGTTTTCGGCCTGTGTACCTAGCTAGGCTTTTTTTTTTTTTTTTTTTTTTGTCAACTGTGTAGTTGCTGTTTCTTAACAAATCAAACTTTGTGTGTTGTAATACCACCTGTTGTTTGTGTTTTGTTTTTTTTTGTTATTTATTTATTTATTTATTTTTTGTACCAGATTCTAAACATGAGAACTTTTTAAAAATAACTAAAATAGGACATATTCCCAGATCAAAGTTTATCAAACATTTTGAAAATTGAATATGCTCAATGCAAAAATAAATAAAAACTCTAAGGATGCTTAGGTTTATTAACATTTTGTTTACTAAGGTCCTATAAGAATGTTTTTTTTGGTTTTTTTTTGTTTTTTTAGGTCAAGCCAGGTGCAGGGCCAACATTTTGTGTGGTGTGTTTTTTCTTCTCATTTTATTGAACATTTTTCTTCAATATTTTTTTATTAAAAGTAGGTCATAACAAACATTACATAAGAGACAAGTAGTACAATCAAAGGGGTTGTAAACCCTCATGGTTTTCACCTTAATGCACCAAAATCTTCTGTAGTGCTGCAGCCCCCTGTTTTACTTACCTGAACGCTGCCTTTCTCTGGATCTAGCTGGTGTCTTGTGTCCTGATTGGATAGATTGATAGCAGCGCAGCCATTGGCCCCCACTGCTGTGAATCAAATCCAATGATGCAGGCTTGGGGGGGGGGGGGGCGGCAAGTCCTGCTTTGTTTGAATACATGCAAAAGCTGGACTCGGGCGCACGCCCACGCGGGTGTCCACCAAGGAGAGCACTTCTCCAGCGTGGACAACCGGTGCGGGGGAGGAGCTACCAGCGCCGCTGGGGGACCCTAGCAGAGGTAGATCGGGGGAACTGCACAGTGGAGGCAAGTATGATATGTTTGTTATGTAAAAAAAAAAAAGGGGTTTACAACCCCTTTTTACCGGGTGTCTTCAAACACGAACACAGTACAGATAACTAAGTAATCCTCCGTAGAATGAAATGGTAAAAAGTAACTAAATGATAATATTACATCATGAGTAGAAACAAATGTAGGGGAGAATAAACTCCCACTTGATACACATGGCACAGGTAGTTATAATGCAATAGATTACAAAGAAGAGTAAGGACCACATGTCTTGGGTAACATCTGAAGAGCGAGATGAAGGATATCTAAAGGTAAAGCTAAGAAGAGTGAAAAAGGCCTATCGGGCCACCAGGAGAAGAAAAAGGGTAAGAAGAAGAACCGCAAAGAGGGGAGAGAGGGATGCCGTCTGCTCTGCGTCAGGGCAGAGGAATAACCGGGGTAGGCAATTGGTTTCACAACCTTTAGGTTCCAGGAGCCTGGGATCGAAGTCTGGAGGGAGGAAATTATCTACCCATGATTGCCAAATTTTTTAGGCGCTGTGGGATCGTCTCTAAGATGGTCGCCTCAATATTACTTAAAATATTAAAATATTTTTGTGCTTCAAATAGCCATTTTGTAGTTCTCTGCATTTTTAATGGGGTGCAGTAAAACATGCTTATTCTACTTTACATTTTTTGTTTTCCAGATTCAAGTAGAGAGCCAAGAAACCATTTCTATTTCACCCCGGCTAAAAAAAATAAACTGTGTTTACCCCGATCATATTATGGTTTATTTGACATGCATCCTACATTATCTATGGAAACCAGCAGATTCTAAGCATGTGAACTTTCATGTCCGCCATCTAGATCAAGACTTCTGCTTTGATGTGAAAAGTGGTAATGTGACACATTACAGGGTGTCATTTACAAACATCTGTGAGTATTGATGTTATTTCCTTATTGTGTATGTACATGAAAGATTGCTGAATTAGTCTTACAGAGGAAAAAACATTTATTATAGATAGATGTTTGTAGAAAAATATTTGCATTTTAGAAACTACATTTTCCCTGTTTTGGTTTGGCACTGGAATCCTGCCAGTGATTGCAGGTCTATTAGCCATTTTTGGAGCTGCTGGAGGAGTAGTGACAATACTAAGAAGTGGTTGGAAATCTTGCAGAGGCAGATTTCTTAGGGGTTGCCAAGGACAATGGATGTAGCAGCTCTAGCTACTATGGGTAATGAAGAAAGTGTTTCCTGGTGTCTAGAGGCAGGACTAAACTGGTATGAATTAGCTGAAGCTGGAGATAGTATCTCTGACCAGTCTTGGAGTAAAGGCTGAACAAAGTTTAGTTAACATTTTCCTTGCTTGATTAAAGAGGGCACAGCTGTAATACAATCGAATAGTACCTGTTGTGAACAAGCAGTGTGGTGCTCAAAGAAGTAAGCTTCCAGCAACCATCCCACTCAACCTGAGGCACACTAAATGGAGAATGGAAATCCTTGTGGCTATAAGATGTAGCAGGCATAGCTAATTCGGAACAAATCTGAACCAAAGCCTATATTCCTCTTAGTGAAAATATGCCCTGATTAACTAAGGTACGCTCTACCTAAATGCATTCTAATAGCCTTTTTCATTAGGACAATCCCGCAAAATTTGTCTGCAAAGATCCTTATGCCAATTCCACACAACAAATGACTTTCCCTAGATACATCTTTACTTGAAAGGATGAAAATACTAAGAGCAGATGGCTCCCAGTTCCAAGTGCAGCTGATCTGATTGTTAGTGGACTTCAGGGACAATTCAAACGGACTTGCGCTAAAATACATGTACATTTCCATCCATTTTAGTCATGTTTTAATGCACGCTGACATCAGTTGACATACATTTTAGTACAGCGTTATGGTATGAACAAGACACATTGGACATTGTTTTTCAGATGTCCTGCCGTTGATATGCGTTTTACAGCTGTGCTAAAACACACTGGTGTGAATTGGCCCTCATAAAGCCTAAAAAAAAAGAAAATGAATGTAGCCATCACATTTAAGAAATGGTAACTTGCAATATAATATTTGCTTTTGTATTTAATACCACTTCAAAGTACAACTAAAGACAAAACTTTTTTTTGTTCTTTTGAATAGAGTGGAGATGGATTAGAACCTCTGTCAGTTTTAATCGCTGTTTGTGCCCCCATTATGGGAGTTCACACTCTCTATTTATTTGTCTCATTTACTGTTATTGAAAGTAAAAGAAAATCCCAACTTTTGGGTTGTCCCCAGAAAAGTAATAGAGGGGAAATCTTTCAATGTGGACACTTGTTTTGGTGACCTGGGATTCTCTTAATTTATAGTGAATTCATGTCACTTCCTGTTTTGGCTACGGGAGAAGAAGTGACTGGAAATGGGACACAGGTGGCAAAAAAATTAACTGACAGGGACTATAACCCTCCCTTGTTCTATTCAAAATAAAATAAAGTTTGTCCTTTTAGCTCTACTTTAAGTAAATTGTATTTCTCAGAAACAAATTAACACATGTTTAGTACTTTATAAAAGATGAATTTGCAGAGAGTAAGAAGACATTCTACATGTGCTTGTACTTGAAATTGTCCATTGGTGACACTTTAAGGCCTCATTTACACCATGGTGCAGTTTTTCTGCACTCGTTCTGCAAGGGCTCAAAGAAAACAATTGTTCTCTTTGTGCCCTGTTAACACCACAACGTGCAAATTTTTTTCTGTGCAGGAATCTGCAACGTGTATTAGAGCTGCACCATGGGACAGCACAAAGGACTAAAAGAGGATATAAAATAAAAATAAAGAGACACAACACAATTTCATGTTGGCAATAATGGCCACGGCATTTATTAAGGGGTTACCCAAATGAACAATAATCATTTATAACCAAATCTTTAACTTAAATTTCCATAACCATAAAATATTTAATTTATTAGCGATATCACGTAGTCCATCCAGAACTGAACTGGATGACAAACCCCACTAAAAAATGCCATGACAGATTTAAATAATTAAATATTTAGGGAGGGAGGGTGGGAGCAGCGTGGGTCCTTCTTCTGTAGAGTCTCCTCAGGCGGTGAATGGAGCGGGAAAGCCTCCAGCTTATAAAGCCACAGCCTGGCTCAATCCCGCCCGATTCAGCCAATCGGAGAACGTTGCTACGCTGCTCCAAAGTCTGCCATCACCTGGGACAACCTAAATAACGAAAACGGAGGGGGGGGAAACAGTGGAGCATACTACCGCCCTCTGTACTGTCCCGTGGAGTCCCGCATAAGCGCTAGGGGCTCAGTCATGGGACAGCACAAAGGACTAAAAGAGGATATAAAATAAAAATAAATAAAGAGACACAACACAATTTTCATGTTGGCAATAATGGCCACTGCATTTATTAAGGGGTTACCCAAATGAACAATCATTTATAACCAAATCTTTAACTTAAAATTCCATAACCATAAAATATTTAATTTATTAATGATATCACATAGTCCATCCAGAACTGAACTGGATGACAAACCCCAACAGCTGAAAGCCACTCAAGAACTGAGTGTCTGAAGCCCCCAAAATGCAGCGGCCTGCTCAATAATGTTTTACAAACCTAAAATAAAAATGTTTAAACCACCTTCCGACAGGTGTACAAAATCAATTCCATATAAACCAGGCAGGAAACCCTCCAGGTCTATATGGTGATATTAAAAACCGCCTTGAGAAACGACTAAATTGCGTATGGTTCTATTTACGTGTTTCCTAATCTTGTCCATATAATGAAGATTACATAACTCTGACCAAAGTAGTCTAGGCACTATTTCTAAAAAAATAAAATAAAACTGTAGAAGGAAGTAACAACTTAAAAGAAGAGAAGTCTCTTTTCATTTCACAAATCAATTCCCAAGTTTTGATCCTGCCCAGGTCATTGCCCCCGGCATGAACAATAAGTGCATCGGGAGAAGGCCACTGACCTAACAAGTAAATAACTGGTCCTTTAACCACTTCAATACAGGGCTTTTATACACCCTTCCTTCCCAGACCAAATTTTAGCTTTCAGCGCTCTCACACTTTGAATGACAATTACTCAGTCATGCTACACTGTACCCAAACCAAATTTTTATCATTTTTTTCTCACAAACATAGCTTTCTTTTGGTGGTATTTAATCACTGCTGTTTTTTTTATTTTTTGCAATATAAGCGAAAAAAGTGAGACATTTTTGAAAAAAAAACACTTTTTTTTTAGTTTCTATTGTAAAATTTTGCAAATAAGTAATTTTTCTTCATAAATTTGGGCGAAAATGTATACTGCTACATATCTTTAGTAAAAATAACCCAAATTAGTGTGTATTATTTGGTCTCTGTGAAAGTTATAGAGTCTACAAGCTATGGTGCAAATCATTGAAAAATGATCACATCTGATCACACCTGATGTACTGAAGGCCTATCTCATTTCTTGAGGCCTTAACAAGCCAGGAAAGTACAAATACCCCCCAAATTACCCCTTTTTGGAAAGCAGACATTCCAAGGTATTTAGCAAGAGGCATGGTGAGCTTTTTGAAGTTGTAATTTTTTCCCACAATTCTTGGAAATTTTTTTTTTTTTTTGCAAAAAATTGTCATAAGTTATTTCTCTCACACAGCACATGCATACTTGCAATGACACCCCAAAATACATTCTGCTACTCCTTCTGAGTATAGTGATACCACATGTGTGAGACTTTTACACAGCCTGGCCACACACAGAGGTCTAACATCCAACTAGCGCTGTCAGGCGTTTTACGAGCATAAATTGCACATCTCATATGATGACAACCTATTACACTTTTGAAGGCCCTGGAGCACCAGGTCAATGGAAACGCCCACAAAATGACCCCATTTTGGAAAGCTAACACCCCAACATATAATCTATGAGGCATAATTAGTCTTTTGAATGGTTCATTTTTTTTTCCCGAAGTTTTTGGAAACTGTGGGAAAAAAATGAAAACGCATTTTTTTTTTTTTTACACAAAGTTGTCCATTCATAAGATATTTCCAACACATAGCATGTACATAGCAAAAATGACACCCCAAAATACATTCTGCTACTCCTCCTGAGTATGGCGATACCACATGTGTGAGACTTTTACAGAGGCCCAACATCCAAGTAGCACTGTCAGTTGTTCTAGGAGCATACCTTACACACAAATTCCTGCCAACCTATCACATTGTTGAAGGCCCTTCATATTTCTAACACATAGCATGTACTGTACATACCAATTACAAACCAAAAATACATTCTGCTGAGTAAAGGGTAAAGAAAAGATTACCTGCAGTTTTAGTAGTGCAGTGGTCCACAGAGAAGAGCATCGGTCCAGGCAGCAGGCAGGAACGTGGACAGCAACAGCAAAACAGGCAGAAGGCAGGAATAGTCAGTACAGGTAGAGATATCAGCACTGCCAAAGCATTAGTCCAGATAGCAGGCAGGGATGTGGTCAGCAGCAGCAAAAGGATCAAAGGATCGTCCATGCAGCAGGCAGGAATACTGTCCATAGTTAGTACATGCAGCAGGCAGAGGTATGGTCAGCACAGCCAGAGTATTTGTCCAGGGAGCAGGCAGTACCATCAAGCTTAGGGCATCGGTCAGGAAAGAATGGGGACAGGGGTAGAGGCTTCTCCCACCCAAATCGCTTTGAAGCCTCCAGGCAACCAGACCCTGTTATGGGAACACAGAAAACCAAAAACTGGTTTTCTGAACTTCGAACACTATTCTGGAGCCCCTCACATATGTGAGACCCCTGTGTAGCAGGGTGAAAGATCAATCCAAGGGGCAGGCAAAAACATGGTCAACAGGCCGAGGTCAGTGCAGGTAAAAGGCAGAAATAGACGGTAGACAGAGGCATAGTCGATACAGTCCAGGGTCAGTTCACGTGAAAGGCAAAAACATGGCGGAAAAACAATGCAGACGGTAGGCAGAGGCATAGTCGAGAAACAGGCCAGGGTCGGTTCACATGGAAGGCAATAATATGGTTGGTTGAGGAAGGGAAATATTCAGGACAGAAATTAAAAACGGGAAAATGGCAGTATTAGAAATATGGACTAATAATTTTCCAGAGTGTGATATCGCCTGAATCATTCTCCGATGCAAAGGCCAGGTTGGGAGGGACAGTCGGTATAATGGAAGCTGGTATCTTTCCTAATTCCTCTTTTGGTGCACACCCGGCATTTTTTTTGGCGTCGTCTTCCGGATCCTGTTGGTGGAATATGGTCTGGGAAATGGCGCTCATGTAGTCTGCTGACAGAATCGGAGCGAATGCTTTCGGGGGGGGGATACTTGCTGAAAAATCAGGGCAGTGACAATGTCTTCAATAAACTTTATGAAGGTGGTGGGTGTTTCTGTGGATTTTTGGTAGATTATGAAAGAATTTTAAAAGAGCCAAATGAAAAAAGTAAATTGCGACTTTTTTGTACCAGAATATGGAATTTCTTGTTGAAAGATAGGGCTGCAACAACTGATCGTTTAAATCCACCCCCCCCCCCATGTATTTATTGTACTCATTGATACAGGTAGGCTTGCGAACGGTACCGCGTCTTCTGTGAAGTTCCACCGAGGTGTCATCGTGGATGGTGGACATGATGTACACGTCGTTTCTATCCCTCCACTTCACAGCCAACACTTCTTCGTTCCTCAACCTTGTCGATTCCCCCCTTGGAATGTTTGTGGTGACAAGACACTGTGAGAAGCCCTTTCGGTTTTTTCTAGTTGTACCACAGGCCAAAGTTTGTTTGAGATATAGGTGGCGGAGAAGGGGCAAACTCGTATAATAATTATCCATATAAATATGGTACCCCTTTTGGAGGAGTGGGAATGCCAACTCCCAAACAATTTTCCCACTTATTCCCATGTACGAGGGACACTCAGGGGGCTGGAGCTGGGAATCTTTCCCTTCGTACACGCGGAATGCGTACACATAACCGGTGGCACTTTCACAAAGCTTGTTAAGCTTCAAGCCATACCTCGCCCTCTTACTGGGGATATATTGCTTAATTCCCAGCCGGCCTGTGAAATGCACCAGGGATTCGTCCACAGATATATTTTTTTCAGGGACATAAACTTCGGCAAACTTCTGGGAAAAAAATGAATTAGGGGCGAACTTTATATAATTTGTCAAAGTTTGGGTGATTTTGGGGGGGGCACTTGAGTTGTCATTGAAATGCAAGAAGCGCATTATGATTTCATATCGGGACCTGGACAAGGCTGATGAAAAAACTGGCATATGGTGGATGGGTTTGGTCGGCTAATACTTATGAATTTCATTTTTTTTTGTAAGCCCCATGTTCAGGGTTAGGCCTAAAAACAATTTTAGCTCCACTACTGTTAGCGGTCTCCACTCAAAAGGGCGGGCATAGCTGGAGCTGGGGTTGGTTGCAATAAATTGTTGGGCAAACAGATTAGTTTGGTCCACGATGCCTTGAATCAATTCGTTCGGGAAAAATAAATTAAAAAAATCCATTTGTGAAAATCCTGCAGTGTTGACCTGCACACCCGGCTGTCCTGTAAAAGGGGGGATCTTGGCTGACCCTGTGGTAGAAGGCAGCCACAATGGGTTTGCCAAGGAATCTGGAAGATGGATTTGGGCCCTACTTCTTTGGCGTCCACTTGTGCTGGGCCTTTCCTCCTGGGGTCTAGCAGCGCTTGTACTGGGCCCCTCCTCCTAGGGTCTACTGCCGCTGGCACTGCTGGTAGCTGCTTGGTTTTTAGACCGTCGTTTTTTTGGACGGACTACTTCCTCCTCTGATTCGGATCCTGATGTGCTGCCTTAAGGGGGCTCATATTCCGAATCAGAACCAGAATCTGAACTGAGCGGTGAGAACTCCCTGTTGCTCTCATCATTCAGACTCAGTATCTGGTATGCCTCTTCTGGGGTGTACATCTTTCTGGACATAGTGGCTGACTGGCTGTATGTACTCTGGTGGCAAGTGATGAGGTGGCGGGTACTCTATTGGCAGGTGATGAGGTGACGGGTACTCTGGCAGGTGATGAGGTGGCGGGTACTCTGGTGGCAGGTGATGAGGTGGCGGGTACTCTAGTGGCAGGTGATGAGGTGACGGGTACTCTGGCAGGTGATGAGGTGGCGGGTACTCTGGTGGCAGGTGATGAGGTGGCGGGTACTCTAGTGGCAGGTGATGAGGTGGCGGGTACTCTAGTGGCAGGTGATGAGGTGGCGGGTACTCTGGTGGCAGGTGATGAGGTGGCGGGTACTCCTGATGGGCAGGTACTCTGGTGGTGAGGTGGCGGGTACTCTGGTGGCAAGTACTCTGGTGGCAGGTGATGAGGTGGCGGGTACTCTAGTGGCAGGTGATGAGGTGGCGGGTACTCTAGTGGCAGGTGATGAGGTGGCGGGTACTCTGGTGGCAGGTGATGAGGTGGTGGGTACTCCTGATGGGCAGGTACTCTGGTGGTGAGGTGGCGGGTACTCTGGTGGCAAGTACTCTGGTGGCAGGTGATGAGGTGGCGGGTACTCCTGATGGACAGGTACTCTGAGGTGACAGGTACTTTGAGGTACTCTTTATTTAGGAGGGGCGATCTGGGCACAGTAGTACATATGTAATAAGTAACTCACTGTTAGCTGATCTCTTCTCCTCACACTGGATCGGCGTGTGAGGAGAAGAGCCCAGCAACAGCAGTTACTGTCTGTGATTGTTTACATTAGTGACCGGCTGTGATTGAACACAGCCGGTCATGTGATGCAGAGCCATGTCATTGGCTACAGTGATCGGGGCTGAGCTGTATCCAGGGGAAAAGAATCAGCCCCGATCACCGTCCTGATCACCGCTCTTCCGCCGGAACCCGCACAATACACACCGCTTCCCAATGCCGCTCTGCATCCGCCGCTCTGCCGCTGCTTCAATACCCCCATCGGGGAACGGCTGTGTCCTGAGGGACACAACGGTACCCCGATCGCCGCTCTGCGGGCCCCCGGGGGCCCGCAGTAGCGAGGGAAAGCCGAGGCCGTCATATGACGACCACCCAGGATGGGAGATCAAACGTCATTTGACTATGGCCGGGTATTGAAGTGGTTAAATTCCTCCATCTCAGCCCTCTTATTCCCCACCATAAAATTTGAAAACGACTTTCATCCAGACCAATATTGATTGTGCCATTCTTGATGGAAGCTCTCCTTTTGGCCCAAAATATAAAGGAATGTCCTATTATCCAAATGATGCGCTTGGAAGAACCTAAGAAAAAATTAAACAATAACCAGATCAGGACAGACATACAATTGAAATCTATCACTATCCCAACGCCCCAACTGTTTTAAACCATCTTTAGAAAACCCGAGAAGGCTGGCTTAAGTAGCCGCCCCAATCCTAAAAGAATGAGAAGAGAAATGAAAACCAGAAAGGTTAAGTTTCTTTAGGCAAGAAGACAGGACAGATGAAAATTGATATCTAGTTAATGGAGATAGATTAAGATGAATAAAGAATGAACCCGCAATAGGGGGTCGAGAAGAAAGATACTGAGTAACTCTAAAAACTGGACATATAGCTTCAAAAGGGGCTTTATAAAGTGTCAAACAACATCCCTTGCCTGATTGATCCATTTTGGATCTACGGATAAAAATTCTAACCGAATCTTATAAAACAGATGTCTGAAAAAACTAAAAAGGAAGAAGAGAATTTATTAGGTGCCGTGAATTCACCTAATCTAAGAGCACTAAAAAATGCAAAAACGAAAGCCGTTCTGAACAGCAAAGTCTCAAAAGAGGAAAAGCAAACTGATTCCAGTGTAGACATCTGTCCACAGCTGGAGAGGATCCTCTAAAACCTTTTAGCATTTGTCTAATGCCGCGTACACACGGTCGGACTTTTCAGCTACAAAAGTCCAACGGACGCTGACGGACTAAAGCTGGCTGGTAATCCGATCGTGTGTGGGCTTCTCCGGACTTTCAACGTACTTTTTTAGCCTCAAACCTGACGTACTTTAGATTTGAAACATGCTTCAAATCTTTACGTCGTGACTACGACGGACCCCGAAATCCGCTCGTCTGTGTGCTAGTCCGACGGACAAAAAGCCACGCTAGGGCAGCTATTGGCTACTGGCTATCAACTTCCTTATTTTAGTCCGGTGTACGTCATCACGTACGAATCCGTCGGACTTTTGTGTGGTCGTGTGTAGGCAAGTCCGTTCGTTAGAAAGTCTGCAACAAGTCCGCTGCAAGTCCGCCGAAAGTCTGTCGGACCGGCTGTCGGACTTTTGTAGATGAAAAGTCCGACCGTGTGTACGCGGCATAACCGGAAAGAAGGAATTAATGGCGGGAAGACCTGATATTTTCAAAAAGAATGAGGCCCCTGCTACAATTTTGCTAACCGAAGTTGGGCTAAGTTTAGCTTGAATCAAAGAGGAGACAAAACATAACGCCATATGCACAGTAACTGCATTAAAAGAAAAATTATACTCTTCACAAAATTTACACCATCTAAACCAAGCTTGTGAGTATTCTTCCCAAGTTTTGGGAGTGATGGAATTTCTTATTTTCTTCTATTACTGCCATATCGGGCCCCAGAGAAAATCTGGGCAAGGGAAACCTTCCTGGTTCGCCTCTGGAGATAAGGAATCGGCAATCTCATTAGTAATACCCGGGACATGTTTTGCTTTCAGCCAAATATTAAAAGGCATGCATTGCAGGACCAAAAAACTGAGTAATTTTATCACTAATTCTTAGATCTAAAATCTTAAATCTAAGACTTAGATGACAAACAGTTTACTGCAAAAAATACTCCTTTTTCTTTCTCGAACATCACGGGACACAGAGCCACAGTAATAACTGATGGGTTATGTAGGTACCTTTTAGGTATTGGACACTGGTCACACCCTAAGCAGGAAGTTCAACCCCCTATATATTCCCTCCCCTTCCAGGGATACCTCAGTTTTTACACCATTGTCTTAGGTGTTGGACGTGTAAAGATGTCCTGTGCTGTAGCTCCAAAGGGAATATCCTGATATCCTATACTGGGGCAAGCCAGGCGAACCGGATCCATTCAAAGTGTCTTTTCATGGCCGAATTGGATAGTACCCGGGACTCGTGTCCGAAGAAACAAGGTTTTACCTGAAACGCTTCTCTATTTAGAGAGCTGGACCCCGCATATCAGAAAAGGGTCGTTAACACCTTATTTCTGGCTGGGTACTTTACAGGACCAGAACTGCAGGATCCCCCTATTCGTAGGGGGCCCCAGTCTCTGACGGTTTTTTCAAACGGAGCCCACCGTGTAGGGGTGCAACGGATCAAAAAACTCATGGAGTCACGGTTCGGATCATTTTCGGATCAACAAAAAAAAAAAATCTCCCCCACAGTAATATCCACAATCTCCCTATCGGCAGGGTATTGGCAGGGCATTGCAGCAGGGCATTGCGGCAGAGCATTGCAGCAGGGTATTGGGGTAGGGCATTGCAGCAGGGTATTGGGGCAGGGCATTGCAGCAGGGTATTGGGGCAGGGCATTGCAGAGTATTGGCACTGCTGCCATCCGATCTCTCCCCTCTACTATACGGATCAGTACACAGAGGAGAGAGAGAGAGAGGAACCGGCATCATGACATGACGCCGGTTTGTTACAAGTGATCGCTCTGTCATTCGACGTGCTAAACGGCCGCCGGGTGTACCAAGATGGCCGCCGCTCCGGAGCTAGGCCAAAGCTGCGGCCTTTCCTATGGCCGAGGCCACAGAGGTGTCCCGTACGGATCAACCTCCGCGGATCGGATCACGGATCGATGACGATCCTTTGCACCCCTACCACCGTGAGAGGTGAAGATTGGGTCTGTATATACAGAATCCTGCGGCTGGATAAGGTAAGAGGAGATTCCACAGAATTTTGAATTCTAGTAGGGTTTCTACTTTTAAGGTAAATGCATGCTATGCCTAGTGTGACCACCGGGGGCTGCCAAGAGCACATACCTTCTCATGCTGATTTCTGTCTCAGCGTTCGACTCTGTGCAAGCTCCTCCGACCGGCTCCAGGTAGGATGGGATGGGGGGTTTTCTCCTCGGGGATATTCCCCCCAGGCTAGGGGGAGGCTGCAAGTGGGCTGTAAGGCGGTTTTACACAGCACTGTTGCTGCCGCCGCCAGGCCGCCATTGCATGTATGCAGGCCCCATCGCTGCTGGCCTCTCTCCTTCCTCCCCCACCCCCAGCCTTCCTCCATGCTTATTCGGAAGGGTCAGGCTCGCGCGGGAGGCGCACGTTTTTGAAAAACGATGGGGGGCGGGGCATCAGCACAGCGTCAGCGTGCTCAGACGCCCACAGTGCCAGAAGCATGGCTATTTAAAGCACACTTTACAGGTGCTCTGAGCCTTGAAGGGACACAGAGCTGACAGTCGCATGTAAGGTGGGACACAGGCATTGTCCCAGGCTGCATTTACTAAGGTAACACCAGACTGGGCATTTGGTAGCAAGGCTTTTGCCAGACTACATCGCTCAGCAGTCAGTGTTCATTTTGGATACCTCACACCTTGTTCCTTTGCACTATGGGTAGAAGAGGTTTAAGTACCCCCAGAACCAGAGACACTAGGGGATCTCGTTCAGGTTCTGAGGACCCCCTGTCTGCTACATCCTCCCCCCTTGAGGGGCCAGGGACGGCTGGCCAGGGAGAGACGTTGGGGTCAGGGGCTGTACCTGCTTCCGGCACTTCAGCCCCTGTATACATTACACAAGAGGTTTTTTCCTCAGCCATTACTGGTTTAGAGGAAAGATTAATGGCCTTGATTACAGCTTCACTCAGTGGAAGAAAACGTACTAGGCCTTCTTCTGTTTCCCAAGACCCTCAGGCAGAGGAGCTCTGGGATAAAGGAGATGAATCCCTTTAAGAGGATCAGGATGGGACAGATGATTCCTCTTCTGAGAAATCAGGTGGAGAGGGACCCTCTTCGGCTTCCCAAGAGGAGAAAGTCTTAGTACAGATCCTTACTGGATTGGTCCGCTCCACATTTAAGTTGCCCGTACCTGAATCTGTTAAGGAAGCCTCTTCTTCTTTGGGGTCGCTGAAACCTTCTCAAACAGCACATGATTTTCCTGTTCATAATTTGCTTGAAAAGCTCCTTTATTCTGAGTGGGATCACCCAGATAAGCGATTTCTTCCGCCGAAAAAGTTTTCAACACTTTATCCTAGGGAAGAAAAATTTCTTAAGATGTGGGGAACACCGGCCATTGATGCGGCCATTTCCTCTGTAAATAATAGTCTGACTTGTCCTGTAGACAGTGCTCAGATGCTCAGGGATCCTGTGGATAAAAAGATGGAATCCTTATTAAAGGATGTTTTTTCCTTAGCAGGATCAGTGGCCAAACCTGCAGTAGCAGCGATTGGAGTCTGTCAATACTTAAGAGACCATGTTAAGCAGGTCATCAAAGTTTTACCTGAACAACAGGCCCAGGGGTTTGCTAACCTTCCAGCGGCCTTATGTTATGTTGTTGACGCCATCAGAGATTCTATCATGACAACCTCTCGCCTTTCACTTGGGTTGGTGCATATGCGTAGAATCTTATGGTTGAAAAATTGGTCAGCCGAAGCACAATGTAAGAAGCTCTTGGCTGGGTTTCCTTTTTGTGGTGCAAGGTTGTTTGGAGAAGACTTGGATAACTATATCAAGAGAATCTCTTGTGGGAAAAGCACTCTCTTACCTGTTAAGAAAAAAGAGTAAGCGCCAGGGGCGTCAGCCTCCAGGCAGTCACGACGGCCTCCTCCGTCTGGGGCAAGAAACAAGAGTCAACCCCAGGGACAAAAGAAGTCCTGGGGGAAGAAGTCTTCTAGACAAAACACTAAGGCCTCTTCATGAAGGGGCGCCCCCGCTCGCTCGAGTGGGGGGAAGACTGCTACAGTTCTCAAGGCTCTGGCAGGAGGACTTCCAGGACAGATGGGTAATCTCCACGGTAACCTTAGGGTACAGGCTGGAGTTCCAAGAATTTCCCTCTCCTCGTTTCCTCAGATCAAGTGTTCCCAGAGACCCAGAGAAGAAGCAGTCGCTCCTTCTAGCGTTAGAGCGACTTTTGTCACAAGAGGTCATTATGGTGGTTCCCACAAAGGATCAAGGATTGGGCTTCTATTCCAACCTTTTTACGGTCCAAAAACCAAATGTTGATGTCAGACCCATTCTGGATTTAAGGGATCTGAATCGATTCTTAAGGATACAGTCCTTCCGCATGGAATCAATTCGGACAGTAGTCTCCATCCTGCAGGGAGGAGAATTTTTGGCATCCATAGACATCAGAGATGCATACCTACATGCGCCTATTTTTCATGCTCATCAGAAGTTTCTGCACTTTGAGATAGGAGGGCGCCATTTCCAGTTCGTGGCTCTTCCTTTTGGGATAGCCACTGCACCTCGAGTGTTCACGAAGATCTTGGCTCCTCCTCTGGCCAGATTAAGGGCTCAGGGTATAACGGTCATAGCATACCTAGACGACCTGCTCTTGATAGACCTGTCGGTAGCCTCCTTGAACGGGAACTTGAGGACCACGGTCAAGTATCTGGAACATCTAGGTTGGATCCTCAACCTAGAAAAGTCTTTCCTAAAACCACTAAGAAGACTGGAGTATTTGGGTCTGATCATAGATACAAGCCAGGAGAAAGTATTTCTTCCTCAGGCAAAGATCACTGCTTTAAGGGAGCTGATTCTGACAGTCAGGACCAAGAAGGGGCCTTCGGTCCGCCTTTGTATGAGGCTGCTAGGAAAGATGGTGTCTTCATTCAAAGCAGTTCCCTATGCTCAGTTCCATTCAAGACTACTGCAACACAATATTCTGTCGGCCTGGAACAAGAAGGTTCAGGCATTAGACTTTCCGATGCACCTGTCGCATGCGGTGCGTCAGAGCCTCAATTGGTGGCTCATACCCGAAAACCTGCAGAAGGCAACAGATGCCAGTCTGTCGGGTTGGGGAGCAGTTCTGGAACAGTCTGCGATCCAGGGGCTATGGTCCAAGACCGAGAGGACCTTACCCATCAACATTCTGGAGATCCGGGCGGTATACCTAGTCCTGGCTTTTAGGGCTATCAGGCTACAGGGTTGCCCGGTCAGGATCCAGTCCAACGATGCCACACTTTTAGATCCTCCTTAATGGGCCGTGTAATGGATATATGGGGAAAAAGGATTTTTCAGACCCCTGGTAGCTAGAGCAAATCTCTGAGAAAAGATTCTCGCCACTGGGATGACCCTAGATGCAAAAGAAAAAAGACCCAACAAGGACTGAACGTCCCTTAACAGAACCCTTCTTTTTGACAAAAATGTTTTTATCAAAAACCTCATTTTTATAATTTTGTCCATCGGAAAACGGAATTCCATGGCAACAGAGTCGATTGTGATGGAATTCAATAACCGTTACTGGATCAACCGTTTTTTCATTGGCTAAGGGAATGCCAAAAGACTCAAACGTTGAAAAAAACTATTCAAAATTCCTGAACAAACTGGAGATTTGGCGGGGCCTATAAATAAAAAATAATCTAATGGATAGCGCCACCTTGAGGGGAATTTTGTAACAAAACCCACTGTAAAAATGTCAAAAAGGCCTCAAAATAACTGCAAGATTTGGAAAAACCCATGGGCATGCACTTATCAAAATAGAATTTATCCTCAAAATAAAAACCCAGTGAGTTAAAACCAATGGGGTTGACTGGCAAAAGTCGAAATGCAGATTTTATATCTGCTTTCGCCATAAAAGATGCTTTGCCAAAACGCTTTAATAGGCAAAGAGCTTCTTCAAAAGAAGCATAGGACACCGCTGATTCAAAATCCGCTATCTCCTTTTTTGGTACCAGGCCTAAAGGAGATAAACGAAAATTTACAAAGGGAGGAGAAGGAAAAGGTCCAGCAATTCTGCCTTCTTTTAATTCCTTAGAAATGTTTTCCCTGACTATATCAGGGTGCGCAAGGACAGAACGTAAATTTTTAACCAAAAGACAACCTTGCCCTGCAAAAGCAGGAACTGTGAAACCAAATTTAAATCCTTCATAAAGAAGGTCCGCCATCTTGCGGTCTGGATACTGATCTAGCCAGAACTGCATTTTTGACAATCTCACTGGCGTCCATGCCCTTTGCATTAATGTCTCTTGACTGAGATGTGGTAGCTGATTTTTTAAAACAGCGGGATGCTGGATGGATACCTGCGCAGAATGAGCGTTCGTGCTTATATCTGCAATTCGATAAGAATCTGCATTGGGAATCGTTATATGCAAAGCATACTCCTTTACGAAAAGTCGATTGAACATTCACTAATTGAGGTCTCTGTGTATATTGAGGTCTTTGTGGCAGCATCAGGTTCAACCATAAACCTACATCTTTTACCCCCCATTGGAGGGATGGGTGAACAGAGAGCTTTTGTCTGAAGCTCTCACCATAACTAAACCATGCAATTGCACCAAAGTGGCGGTATGCCTCCACTATATCCAGGTGCTGAAACAAACCTGAGCATTTATCCAGAAAACGTTCCCCCATAACAGAAGCAAAGATACAAAAGGCCTGAAGCCAATTTTGAAAAGTTCGGGTAATTTCCTTCCTATCTTCCTCAGACCTATCATCTATTCTTTTATCAGATTTCAACAAAAATTCTTTAGATGACGGAAGCAATGATAAAATATCTATGAATTCTCCATGCCATATTTTTTCTTTAACAGCAGTAGATAAATGATATCCAAGAGGAGATAATTCACAGGGGAGAGCCTCTTTAAAACAGGATTCAGAAACCAGAGTTTTAACAGGTAAAGAAAATGTAGAATTAGAAACAGAAACGGGCATAGAGGGAACAATATTGGTATTATGTACGTGTAATTTATTCTCAACGTTTGTATTTAAATGGTTAATACTCACTGGCATGGCGGGGTTACCTTGTGAAAAAACAGCATTATCAGATACAGTTAAACCGCCTGAGCCACCGCCAATCCACACTTTATCAATATTAATAGGTTAACCCATTTTTGCAAGTACATTGGCTAAAGAACCAACTACTTTACCCAATTCTATTAAATGTGAATCATTTCTCTCACCAGAATAATGGTCCACGCTAACAGGCTGCCCAGATGTTGGCACCTCACAGGATATGCCCGCAGAAGCTACCTGAGGTGATTCTATTCTGGCTCTGTTTTGAGGAGCGTCACCTTTCTTGTTGTACTTGTTCTCTCACAGGGGAAGAGGGAGAATTATCACCTCTCAACCTCTTTCCCCTGTTACCCCTGCGACCTCTCTTCATACCAGCAGGGGGAGCTGGGTAACTGTCATTTATAATGACTTCAGTGGGCACCGACTGGGCATGCTTTATGTCAGCTGAGGCTAACGCCGACGGAACCGTATCTTCTTCTAAGCACCGCCTTAACCACTCTGCCCCTCCACGGCTCTCAGCTTTGTGGATAAGACGGCGCAGCAGCTCTTCCATCTTACAGGTAATGCTGTCTGGAGCATTGCGGTTCTGTCTTCTGTAGAGTCTCCTCAGGCGGTGAACGGAGCAGGAAAGCCGCCAGCTTATATGGCCACAGCCTGGCTCAATCCCACCCAATTCAGCCAATCGGAGACCGTTGCTACGCTGCTCCAAAGTCTGCCATCACCTGGGGCAACCTAAATAACAAAAACGGAGGGGGGGAAACAGTGGAACATACTACCGCCCTCTCTACTGTCCCATGGAGCCCCGCATAAGCGATAGGGGCTCAGTCATTCTGGCTTAAATGAGAATCACGATTTTTTTGCTTAGAAGATAGATCACGATTCTCGCGGCGTAACATTATCTTTCACATTAAAACAAAAAAAATTGGGCTAACTTTACTGTTTCATTTTTTTTAATTTTTTTTATTCATTGAAGTGTATTTTTTTCCCAAAAAATTGCGTTTGAAAGACCGCTGGGCAAATACAGTGTGACATAAAATATTGCAGCAATTGCCATTTTATTCCCTAGGGTCTCTGCTAAAATATATATAATGTTTGGGGGTTCCAAGTAATTTTCTAGCAAAAAATATTGATTTTAACTTAAGAAACAAGTGTCAGAAAAAGATTTAGAGTTTAAGTGGTTAAACTTTCTGCATTTACACAAGTCTCTCCACTTGTTACATGAAAGAATCGGCAAACTCTGCAATAGAGATCGTCAGGGGTTTGAATCGAGGTCCCAATTTTTTTTAACGATTAATTGTGCAGCTCTAACGTGTATGCAGTTTTCTGCAGGGGGAAAAAATTACAGGAAATCAACATTGGTGTGAATATAAGAGATGTGCATGAAAACCAATGTCAACATGCATAAAAACTCACGGAAATGTGCATGTAAACTGATGTCTCTGCAAGTGAAATCTGCACAGTTTTCCCATCAGTTTTCATGCACGTATGATGTGAACGAGCCCTTAAAGTTCTTACAGGTCATCAGTTTACAGCTAACTGAATAACAGTCCTAGAATTACTGCGCTCATTCTACAACCCCTGGTGAAAATTATGGAATCACCAGTCCCTGAGGATGTTCCTTCAGTTGTTTATTGTTGTAGAAAAAAAGCAGATCACAGACATGGCCAAAAACTAAAGGCATTTCAAATGGCAACTTTCTGGCTTTAAGAAACACTAAAAGAAATCAAGAAAAATAATTGTGGTGGCCAGTTATGCCCCGTACACGCGGTCAGACTTTGTTCGGACATTCCGACAACAAAATCCTAGGATTTTTTCCGACGGATGTTGGCTCAAACTTGTCTTGCATACACACGGTCACACAAAGTTGTCGGAAAATCCGATCGTTCTAAACACGGTGACGTAAAACACGTACGTCGGGACTATAAACGGGGCAGTGGCCAATAGCTTTCATCTCTTCATTTATTCTGAGCATACGTGGCACTTTGTCCGTCGCATTTGTGTACACACGATCGGAATTTTCAACAACGGATTTTGTTGTCGGAAAATTTTATATCCTGCTCTCAAACTTTGTGTGTCGGAAAATCCGATGGAAAATGTGTGATGGAGCCTACACACTGTCGGAATTTCCAACAACAAGATCCTATCACACATTTTCCGTCGGAAAATCCGACCGTGTGTACGGGGCATAACAGTTAGATTTATAGAACAAGCACAGGGAATAAATTATGGAATCACTCAATTCTGAGGAAAAAATTATGGAATCGCCCTGTAAACTTTCATTACAAACACTAACACCTGCATCAGATTAAATCTGCTTGTTAGTATGTAGGTAAAGAGGGTAAGGCTGGGTTCACACTGGTCCGACAAACGCTCCGACATTGGGAGCTCATGTCGCATGACGTGTGAAATGTAATGTTTCCCTATGGGAGCCGTCCTAACTGGTCCGACACAAGTCGTTCCGACTTTAGAAATGCTCCCTGTACTACTTTGGTCCGACTTTGATCCTACTTCAGCCTATTGACTATCATTGAAGTCGGATCAAAGTCGGATTGCCGTCTCGCATGATCCGACTTCGGCACGCGACTTGTGCTCAGATGATCTTGAGGGGGAACTCCGCGCCAAATTTTAAATAAAAATCCGGCATGGGTTCCCCCTCCAAGAGCATACCAGGCCCTTGGGTCTGGTATGGACCTTGAGGGGAACCCCCTACGCCGAAAAGGCGGCATGCGGGGGTCCCCCCCAATACATACCAGACCCTTATCCGAGCACGCAGCCCGGCCGGACAGGAATGGGGGTGGGGACGAGCGAGCGCCCCCCCCCCCTCCTGAACCGTACCAGGCCGCATGCCCTCAACATGGGGGGGTTGGTGCCTTGGGGGAGGGGGCGCGCTGCGGCCCCCCCAGCCCAAAGCACCTTGTCCCCATGTTGATGAGGACAAGGGCCTCTTCCCGACAACCCTGGCCGTTGGTTGTCGGGGTCTGCGGGCGGGGGGCTTATCGGAATCCGGGAGCCCCCTTTAATAAGGGGGCCCCCAGATCCCGGCCCCCCACCCTATGTGAATTGAGTATGGGGTACATAGTACCCCTACCCATTCACCTAGGGAAAAAGTGTCAATTTAAAAAAAAAAACACTACACAGATTTTTAAAGTATTTTATTAGACAGCTCCGGGGGTCTTCTTCCGACTTCGGGGGTCTCTCCGGTTCTTCTCCGCGCTCTCCGGGTCTTCTGCCGGGCTCCTCCTCTCTCTTCTGCTCTTTTGCCGCTCTTTTGCTAAAGAGGAGGAGCCCGGTCTGCTGCCTTCTTCTCTTCGGGGGTCTCTCCGGTTCTTCTCCGCGCTCTCCGGATCTTCTGCCGGGCTCCTCCTCTCTCTTCTGCTCTTTTGCCGCTCTTTTGCTAAAGAGGAGGAGCCCGGTCTTCAATCTTCTGCCTTCTGCCCTCTTCTCTTCTCCTGATGTTGACACGACGCTCTCTCCGGCTAGAATGCTCTCTGTGCGCTCTGCTCTGACTTATATAGGCGGTGACCCCGCCCCCTTATGCCGTCACAGTCCCTGGGCATGCTGGGACTGTGACGTTTTAGGGGGCGTGGTCATCACCCGATGACCACGCCCCCTGTATGCCGTCATAGTCCCAGCATGCCCAGGGACTGTGACGGCATAAGAGGGCGGGGTCACCGCCTATATAAGTCAGAGCAGAGCGCACAGAGAGCATTCTAGCCCCAGAGAGCGTCGTGTCAACATCAGGAGAAGAGAAGAGGGCAGAAGATTGAAGACCGGGCTCCTCCTCTTTAGCAAAAGAGCGGCAGAAGAGAGAGGAGGAGCCCGGCAGAAGATCCGGGGAGCGCGGAGAAGAACCGGAGAGACCCCCGAAGAGAAGAAGGCAGCAGACCGGGCTCCTCCTCTTTAGCAAAAGAGCGGCAAAAGAGCAGAAGAGAGAGGAGGAGCCCGGCAGAAGACCCGGAGAGCGCGGAGAAGAACCGGAGAGACCCCCGAAGTCGGAAGAAGACCCCCGGAGCTGTCTAATAAAATACTTTAAAAATCTGTGTAGTGTTTTTTTTTTAAATTGACACTTTTTCCCTAGGTGAATGAGTAGGGGTACCATGTACCCCATACTCAATTCACATAGGGTGGGGGGCCGGGATCTGGGGGCCCCCTTATTAAAGGGGGCTCCCGGATTCCGATAAGCCCCCCGCCCGCAGACCCCGACAACCAACGGCCAGGGTTGTCGGGAAGAGGCCCTTGTCCTCATCAACATGGGGACAAGGTGCTTTGTGGTGGGGGGGCCGCAGCGCGCCCCCCTCCCCCAAGGCAACAACCCCCCATGTTGAGGGCATGCGGCCTGGTACGGTTCAGGAGGGGGGGGGCGCTCGCTCGTCCCCACCCCCATTCCTGTCCGGCCGGGCTGCGTGCTCGGATAAGGGTCTGGTATGGATTGGGGGGGACCCCCCACGCCGTTTTATCGGCGTAGGGGGTTCCCCTCAAGGTCCATACCAGACCCAGGGGCCTGGTATGCTCCTGGAGGGGGAACCCATGCCGGATTTTTATTTAAAATTTGGCGTGGAGTTCCCCCTAAAGATTCATACCAAACACAGTGTCGGGCATTGGCGGGGATCCAAGTCGGATCCCCGTTCATTGAAAGTCGGACACATGCCGACTTCATGTCGCAGGGCAAAGTCGGATCCAAAGTAGGACGGCTGTCGTGTCGCACCAGTGTGAACCCAGCCTAAATCATCACGCAGTGTTGCACAAGCTGTTGGTTGTTCACAGTCGGCTGTGGCTAAAACATGGACCAAATACAAACAACATGGGAAGGTGGTTAAAGGCAAGCATACTGGTAGAGCAAGGAAGACATCAAAGCGTCAAGACAGAAAACTTAAAGCAATATGCCTTGAAAACAGAAAATGTACAACAAAACAAATGGGGAACAAATGGGAGGAAACTGCAGTCAACATCTGTGACCGAACTGCAAGAAACCGCCTAAAGGAAATGGGATTTACATACAGAAAAGCTAAAAGAAAGCCATCTCTAACACCTAAACACAAAAAAACAAGGTTACAATGGGCTAAGGAAAGGCAATCGTGGACTGTGGATGATTGGATGAAAGTCATATTCAGTGATGAATCTCGAATCTGCATTGGGCAAGGTGATGATGCTGGAACTTTTGTTTGGTGCCGTTCCAATGAGATTTATGCAGACGACTGTCTGAAGAAAACATGCAAATTTCCATAGTCAATTATGATATGGGGCTGCATGTCAGGTAAAGGCACTGGGGAGATGGCTGTCATTAAATCTTCAATAAATGCACAGGTTTACATTGAAATTTTAGACACTTTTCTTATCCCATCTATTGAAAGGATGTTTGGGGATGATGAAATCATTTATCATGATAATGCATCTTGCCATAGAGCAAAAACTGTGAAAAAATTCCTTGAAGAAAGACACATAAGGTCAATGTCATGGCCTGCAAACAGTCCGGATCTCAATCCAATTGAAAATCTGTGGTGGAAGTTAAAGAAAATGGTCCATGACAAGGCTCCAACCTGCAAACATGATTTGGCAACAGCAATCAGAGAAGGCTGGAGCCAGATTGATGAAGAGTACTGTTTATCACTCATTAAGTCAATGCCTCAGAGACTGCAAGCAGTTGTAAAAGCCAGAGGTGGTGCAACAAAGTACTAGTGATGTGTTGGAGTGTTATTTTGTTTGTTTGTTTTTCATGATTCCATAATTTTTTCCTCAGAGTTGAGTTATTCCATAATTTATTCCCTGTGCTTGTTCTACAAATCTAACTGTTACTGGCCACCACAATTATTTTTCTTTGATTTCTTTTAGTGTTTCTTAAAGCCAGAAAGTTTCCATTTGAAATGCCTTTAGTTTTTGGCCATGTCTGTGATCTGCTTTTTTTTTTTTTTTTTTTTCTACAACAATAAACAACTGAAGGAACATCCTCGGGGACTGGTGATTCCATCATTTTTGCCAGGGGTTGGAGAGTGTGTGCGCAATATGTAACTTGTAGTGCATCACTTTAATCCCTCGTTCACATTGAATGCGGCTTTGAAATCAAATCGTGCAACTTCATCTAAAATTTCACAATTTTAAAGCTGCATGTCAGTGCGACTTCAGGTGCGAAGTGCTTTGTGACTTTATTCATTCTTCTTCTCCTCAGTCTGGTTAGTTTTCAGATGTGGAGGTGAAGGATCACACTAAACAAAGAGTGTCGCTATAAAAGCCAATGGAATGAATTATATAGTGTTTGTTTTAGAAGAAGCACAACAGAGAGCACTTTATATCAAGAGCACTACCCACTATATATAAGCATGGACACTTTTTGTTGATTGACTTTGTTAGGAATTGTGTTGGTTGTGCGGTAGAGAGCTGTGTATATACTGTATGTACACAAAACATGGAAAACAAACATTTCAGACCACACGGGGACCCTTCCTCAGGCATGTGATAAACCATGCAAAGATATAAAGAAATAATTTACCAATAGGAAAGAGGACCTCCCAGTGCCACTGACCCCTTTTTGCCTCTAACATATGTAAATAATAGAAGTATTTGCAAATATAATAATGTTAGGGCCATGTTTTACAATGGAAGTATAATAAACAGACATCCACAGTTACTATGTGTAATTAAAAATAGAATACATACTGTGGTCACTGACAAACAGGTTTAACCGGTTTAAGCAACAGCTTGTGCCCGAGTCAGTGCACATACATCTTAGCAATGCAGGCTAATGTGAGTGGACTTGGGCACCCATCAAACTTGTGTGCATGCATATTAGCATTGGTATCACAGGACTGTCAATTGTACTCCTGCGCTATAAAGTGAAAATGCAAAAAATCTATATATGCAATAAAATCAATATAAGCAATGAACACACACATATGCATCCAATAACATCAGATCATTAGTGTAACAAATGATGATGATAATAAAGTTCATAAATAAAAAGGAGGTAAAAGGAATCCCCTGGTAATTCTCTATGGAAATCAGGTGAGAAAGTGGAAAACAAACACACCCTACACAGTGATCCTCCACCACCAAACATATGTGCTTACCAGATGGGAAGCACAATAAGGCACGTCTCGGGACTAGATCCAGGTCAAGCTGTTAAGCAGTACATCACTCTTCCAGATACCGCTATGGGTGATAAGCGTGTAAAATGGGTCCCGGCATCCTATATACGATATCCCTCCGTATAGCGTGGCTCCAACCATACAACAACCTGAATTAATCACTCTGAATCAGCATTTTTCTCTGGTAACTTGTTCTGAATGCTGTAGAATACCTGCATTCTTTGCACCAACCGTGACTTGTTGTAATGTGAAACTTTGTTATTTTCAATTACCAGAACCAACTGTCTAACTGCCTCCTTTAGATTCTCCATGGTGATATACTCAACTTCATCGACAGATATGTCACCTGCACTAAGTCTGTTCTGGGGATCAAACTTCTGCTGCTTCAATTGTTCCCACTGCCTTCCCTGACTGAGCCAAATCCTCCTGCATCCGTTTCTCAGCACTCCCCTCCTGACACTGCAGCTCACAGTGGTAAGGATACAATAAAAAGAGTTGTAAACCCTCGAGGTTCTATGCATTAAGGTGAAAAACCTCCTGGGATGCAGCAGAACAGACTTAGTGCAGGTGAAATATCTGTCGAAGTTGAGTATATCACCGTGGAGAATCTAAAGGAGGCAGTTAGACAGTTGGTTCTGGGAATTGAAAATAACAAAGTTTCACATTACAACAAGTCACTGTTGGTGCAAAGAATTCAGGTATTCTACAGCATTCAGAACAAGTTACCAGAGAAAAATGCCGATTCAGAGTGGTTAATTCGGGTTGTTGTATGGTTGGAGCCACGCTGTACGGAGGGATATCGTATATAGGATACCGGGACCCATTTTACACGCTTATCACCCATAGCGGTATCTGGAAGAGTGGTGTACTGCTTAACAGCTTGACCTGGATCTAGTCCCGAGACGTGCCTTATTGTGCTTCCCATCTGGTAAGCACATATGTTTGGTGGTGGAGGATCACTGTGCAGGGTGTGTTTTGTTTTCCCCTTTCTCACCTGATTTCCACGGATAATTACCAGGGGATTCCTTTTACCTCCTTTTTGAAGGGCAACTGCCACTCTGTTGTCTATACGAAGTAAGACACTTATTCCCCTGACCAGTGGACTGAATGCTATAAGAGCTTGGAAGGCAGCCCTCAGTTCCAAAATGTTCACAACTACCCCTATCAGTCTGAAGTGCCAACGTCCCTGTACCACTTGGTCCCGGTAGTGGGCTCCCCATCCGTCTAGACTGGCAGTCGTCATAATTATCTCCGGCTGAGGGGGAATAATTTGGCGATAACCTTTTAGTTTGTAGGTCCGAGTCCACCACCATATCGACTGTTTCACCGTCTCGTGAAAATATATCAGCTGACCCATTGAGACTCCATCCCACTGCATCAAGAATGAATTTTGGAATGTTCTCATGTGCCACTGTGCCCACTGGGTCACAGGGAAAGTGGTCGGTATGGATCCCAGAATACTCGGGCTGGGAGGTGAACTGCTGCCATCAGTTTCTTCCTTTTGTGAGTTAAAGTTTTTATCTTTTCCTGGTGAAGTTCTACTCTGTTTGCTCTGGTGTTTAATTCTGCACCCAAAAAGATCATCTTTTGGTTGTAGGTTGCTCTTCTTCCAATTTATTAGCCATCCGAACTGCTGTAGTGTGGAAGTGCACTATGACTGGAAGTAGGACCTTTGTGAATGTTCTGGGAGCAGTCGATCTCCTGAACGGTAAGCTTTGGAACTGGAAGTGTTGTTGATTCACCGCAAAGCGGAGGAATTTTTGGAAGGTCGGATGTATGGGGACGTGCAAGTAGACGTCTGACAAATCGATTGACAGCATCCAATCTCCGGTGTTTACTGCCATCAGGATGGATTGAAGGCTCTCTATTATGAATGATTCAACACAAATCTTCCTGTTTAGCCTTTTTAGGTCCAAGACTGGGCGAAGGTCTCCTGTTTTTTCTTTTTTTACGAGATAAGGGAGAATCGGAACCTCTTCCTTTCTGATTGAGGGGAACTTGCCTAATTGCACACTCCTAAAGTAATTGGAACACATACTTGATCAACACTTTCCTCTTTTGCCGAGAATATGGTAGGTTGAAAATGGTCACTGGGAGGACTGTTCTTGACCCGCCACTTGTGGCCTTCGCGGATAGTGGCTATTACCCAAGGATCTTTTATGTAATCCGTCCAAAAAGTCTGGCCCCTACAGTTGCAGATTAGACGACCGTGCCTTCAACTGGATTTTTGTTGATCTCTGGTGTTAGCGGGTTTTGATTTTTGTAGTCACAGAAAGGAAGATTGGGTATTCCTCCAATTGCGCTTGAACTCCTTTCCTGGTCTATATGACCTTGCTTCTTTATACCTTTCAGGTAGATTGCTTCTTTAATGGTGCTGCATTTTTTTGTTTTGGCCTTCTGTCGGATGGGATTAGGCCTGATTTACCGCCGTTGACTTTTGAGATGGCCGAGTTTAGTTTCTCGCCAAACCAATTTTTTCCGTCATAGGGTATTTTACACCACTTTGTCTTGGAAGCTGGGTCCGCCACCCATGTCTTTAACCACAGAGCCCTTCTTGCTGTCACGGAAATAAGCATCCTGATTATGTCTACTGAAGCTTCTGCCACAATCTCCTGCTAAAGTGAGTTCCTGCAGGGCGGACACTTTTTTTTTTTTTTTTCTGATCGGCTCCCTCCAGGAGTAGCTTCTCCGCGTTTTGAGGACCAGCTAGCGATTGCTCTTCCTACTGCTGCCAGCGCAATAGCCAGCCTTCAGTCACCCCCTGCTGCTGAGTAAGATCTTTTCAGGTCTAGGTTGATTTTGCGATCAAGTGCGTCTCTGAAAGTTACTGCGTCTTCAATAGGCAAGGTTACGTGTCTGGCATTAGGGACTGGTGCAGATATGAGTGGGTTAACGTTTAGTTCCTTTTAATGGATATAACTTTGCTAGTCTGTTAAGGCTAGCTTTCTTCTCCAGCTTCTGACATTCATCTTTTATCAGGTCCTCCAACTCTTCTATAAAAGGAAAGGTCTCTGGCTCTTTTTTTCAAATTTGGAAAATATTTCCAAGTCTTGCGTGGTGTTTCCTTTTACTCCTCCCAACCAATCGCTTCTTTTATAGATTTAACAGGAGTGAGAAACAGTTCAAATAAGCCAGTGAGGGAAAATATAAAGACTATAAAGCAACTCACCAGGCAGAGAAACAATGGGACAACTGAGCAGCAAGGAGAGATGAGGGGAAAAAACAGGAATCAGCAGCCCCAGAGAGCCCGTTTTACTCCTACAATGGTCTGTCACTTTTTTGAAAGGTAGGTAAAGAGGATGGAAAGAAATGAAATGGAGGTCGCTACGAGCATTTTAAGTTTATTTAAGGCTTGTATGGTATAAGAATGATTAGGCAACACCCGAGACCATCAGAGTGGGGGTTCCCTCCACTCTGTTTAGAGACTGTACAGGCAGAACCTGGCTGGGGCGAGAGTGGTAAGGGGGATGGAGCCATCCATCCAGTCCTAACCAGGTGAGGGGAAAAAAAGTAGAATGTGGAGACGGGTCTCTCTAATTCTTATAGCTAACCAGTCCTATCAGGTTGTGGGGGCGGAGTCACAACTCAGTGTGTGCTGCCATGATGCGACAGGAAAAAAGGTTTAGAGCAAAAGGACTGAAACGGGAAAGATGTGGTCAAGATCCCCAGATCACATTAAACTCTCTCCAGGTACCGCAGCCATGGCTGCCAGGTCTTATTAAACTTTGACTGGGTATAATTGAGAGTTTTGGAGGTAAAATGGGGTCAGGGGCATTGGGTGGTCCTTTTTCCTATTGGTAAAAAATCCAAAGAGAAAGCGCCTCTTAAGTACCATAGGTTTATTTTAGTATTAAAAGCATATAAAAGCACTTACATTAAAGTTGACAAATTGCAGCTTCCATAGAGAACTAAACCTAGTGTTTGTCATAAACTCCAATAGTGTGGGGCTGATGGATGCCGGGCGGATGGCCGCGGACCTCCGCTCGGAGACGCCGGCTGTGTAAGCGGTAAGATGAGAAAGTCACTTCCGCGTTCCAACAGGTCACATGGGTGATGACGTCACTCAGGTCGTTCAGGTTCGCTGGGGATCACTACGCGTTTCTGAGCATGCGCGAAGCTCGTAACGAGCATGCGCGCTCCTTTGTCAAGTGTCACTGTGCCCTGAGATACGGGGCCCCAAAACCAGTTCGGAAAATGTCATTCTCTGCTACAGAAAAGTGCTTGACATTTTCTGAACTGATTTTTGGGGCCCTGTATCTCGGGGCCACTTGGTGCTAGAAACCCCAGCTTTGGAAATTTTATGGTGCTAGTTCCACTGGGTTTGCACACCAAAATTGGGGTTCTTAGCACTAAGTGGCCCCGAGATACGGGGGCCCCAAATTCGGTCAACTGTGTCCATCTGCAGCAATGTCATTTCGGGACCCTTTGGGTTCAGAGACCCCAAATTTTGGCTGCAGCTAGGGGGCATCTAGGAACCCTTAACTACCGAGTTTGAAGTTCAGGGAACCTATGGCTACAAATGGGCACAGTGATGCTGCAAATGGGCATTGTTGACCCTCTTTTCCACTTACAGTAGCTGTGCATTTCTCACCCTCGTCTTATACTCGGGTCAATAAGTTTTTCCCCATTTTTTTGTGGTAAATTAGGGCCACGACTTATACTCGAGTATATACGGTACTTTATTTATTTTTAGCTTACTGATAGCAACTTAAAGATTAACCCGAAGTACACTTAGCAACCAAACTGATCAGATTATATAACTATGAGCCCCCGTTCACATTGTGCTGATTTGACATGTCAAATCACATGCCAAATTGAAGCCTATTGCCGGCAATGGCACCGACTTTGTAGCGATGCACCGATTCCCAAAAGTAGTTCCTGCACTACTTCTGGTGACTTCAGGGGCAATTTCCATAGACAACTGTGCAGGAAGCCGCGCAGATGTCTTTTAAATCACCCCCAAACTCACACTGAAATGCGGGTTTGAAATCGTGCGAGTTCACTGAACTCGTACGATTTCAAACCTGCCCTCAGGCTCGGTTCACACAGGGACGACTTGTCAGGCGACCTAGTCGCCTGACAAGTCGCCTCCCGTTCTGTGCTATGGAACCGTTCTAAGGGGAGCGACTCAAGTCGCTCCGACTTAGAAAAAGGTTCCTGTACGACTTTGGGGGCGACTTGCATAGACTTCTATACAGAAGTCGTTTTGCAAGTCGCCCGGGCAGTCGTGTGCAGGTCGCCTCGGTGAGGCGACCTGCAAGTCGTGCCGCCTCTGGTGTGAACCGAGGCTTAGTGTGCAAGAAGGCTAAAGCCTATTCACACCTGAGTAACTTGAAGCTCCCAAAATGCTCAGCTTTCAGCTTCCCATGTGTTTCAAAGATGACTGTCGTTCGCATATGACACCTCAAGCTCCAAAAGCTACATGCGCTACTTTTAAAGCAGATTTGGATGTTTTTGCCAGAGTGCCTGAGAACACTTGAATCAAGCACTTTTCAGGCATATCTTAGGCATTTTTGAGTCATTGAACTAGTCTCGTCCTCCTAGTGCTTTCCCTTGGCTAAAAAAAAACACTTGTGTAAAGATCTTTTAGTTTGCTCTAACGAGCAGGGCCCTCTGATTCCTCCTGTATTGAATTGCATTGTTAACTGCACTGTCTGCCCTCATGTTGTAAAGTGCTGCACAAACTGTGGGCACTATGTAAATCATGTATATTCATTTGCAAAAAAAAAAACATGCAAGACCCATTCAAGGCATACTTTAGTAGGTCTGAATTGGAGCCAAATGAAAAAAAGGTCTGCATATATGAACCGGAAGAGGCATTCCTTCCTGTGTTCATGTTGTGATGATGCAATGGTAAGTGTGGGCACAGTATGGCTGAATCCCTGTGATCATAAAGCAGGGTTTAGATGACAAATAGTGAGGAGAGTCTATTTTAGGAAATTTGGTAATGGTCATAATAGCAGCTTTATAAATAGAGAAAAATTAGTAATCTGTCATATTTAGAAATATGAGCAACTATGCAGTAAGAAAGTATAGAAAAATTGTTCAGATTTTCCTACAGTGCTTTAATAAACAAGGTAATCTGTTTCTTGCTTTGGAAGATGATTGTTTGGTGCTACTTTGTTTTTGCCATTGCTGCTAAATACAAGATTTTCTTGGACGTTGTATCCTGCAAGAGGCTATGTTAAAGCCAGGCACACATTAGTTTGACAGCTATGCAAAATTAGTTCAACACTGATCAGCGCTCTCTGCCAACGTGAGTCTGTCGGCTGCTGGTTTCCCAGCACGCACGTCCAACAGAAGCCGGCTATTCGTCGGAAAGACTGACATACACACAGGCAGAATGTCAGCTGGTATTTTTTGTAATGGCAAATGTCTCCCGTCATTCTGCCCATGTGTACGGGGCTTTAGTTGTTGTGCCAATAAGGAATGTCCAAAAACACTGCGTATAATCAGCAGCAGCATGGCCATTGTGTTGTGCATGAAATTAACTGTTGATGTAAAGTAAGCATTTGTTTGTTTTTTTGTATTTTTTATTTTAGGTTTGCCATATTTTTTATTCATTTTTTTTTTTTTTTTTTTTTGGAATAATAAAATTGCAGCGCCTTAGTATAGCAACACCAGATTAAATAATCAAGTGAATATTAAATTGAAACCGCTACTGTAAATCATGTGCATAAACAAAAAACGTGAAGGTGAAGATCACATACAAAAAGATGCATACATAAACTAAAAAGCCCTTTTGACTCCAAAAATGTCCATGTACAGTACCTTTGAAAAAGTATTCATACCTCCTTGAAATTTTTCACATTTTGTCATGTTACAAACCAAAAACATAAATGTATTTTATTGGGATTTTATGTGACCCTAAACATACAGCCAGAGTACTTTTTCAAGGCATTGTAAGACTTCCACCATCCAAAAACAGGAAGGAGGAGGAGTTGAGAGAAAGCAGAGTGAAGACGTTGGAACTGGCAGCGGAGGAGTGGCACTGTGGGTCTTTCTAACCTCCCCCAGTGGTGGGCTACTGCTGTCACAACCAGATGACCTTAGGTGGATGGATAGAGCTGGTTGTCAATAGAATGGAAGCTGAGAGTGATCATTCCCAATGTGTGGCTTGCTGCACTGGCAGCTGGTGAGTGCGGTCTTGCCCTCAGTCACACGTGGCGTTCCTGTTTTTGTATAGTGAAAGTCTTACATTTTTTGAGTCAAAGGACTTTTTTTAGTTTTATGTATGTATCTTTTTGTATGTGATCTTCACTTTTTTTTTATATGCACATGATTTACAGTGGATGTTTCAATGTATTATTCGCTTGATTGTTTAATCTGTTATCGCTATATTAAGACGCTGCAATTTTAATATTGTTATATGTGGGTTTTTTGTAAACTTCTTGCTAGCTGCCTTTTTAAATACTATTCGCATATCCTTGTTCTAGCGCTGACTTATTACATCTATCTTTGTATTTTATTTTTAGGGTTCAATCCTCGGCTTTTTGCCCTCTTCATAAGTGGCTTTTTATTGTTTTGCTTTGCTGGCAAATTAAGTAGGTAAGTGTATTACCTTATATTTTTTTTCTTTTAGGTGACCCATTCATCAAGGGGTCACTTATAAAAAAAACACTTGTGTAAAAGAGGCGCTATACTTGCCTTTTCAGTGACATACAGTCTCTCACAAAAGTGAGTACACCCCTCACATTTTTATATATATTTTTTTATACCTTTTCATGTGACAACCCAGAAGAAATGACACTTTGCTACAATGTAAAGTAGTGAGCGTACAGTTTGTATAACAGTGTAAATGGGCTGTCCCCTCAAAATAACTCAACACTATTAATGTCTAAACCACTGGCAATAAAAGTGAGTACACCCCTAAGTGAAAATGTCAAAATTGGGCCCAGAGTGTAATTATTTTGTGTGGGCACCATTATTTTCCAGCACTACCTCTTCCTAGTCCTCTTCCACTCCTCCATAATGACATCAGGGAGCTGGTGGATGTTAGAGACCTTGCGCTCTTCCACCTTCCATTTGAGGATGCCCCACAGATGCTCCATAGGGTTTAGGTCTGGAGACATGCTTGGCCAAGTCCATCATCTTTACCCTCAGCTTCCTTAGCAAGGCAGCGGTCGTCTTGGAGGTGTGTTTGGGGTCATTATCATGTTGGAATAGTGACCTGCGACCCAGTCTCCAAAGGGAGGGGATCATGCTCTGCTTCAGTATGTCACAATACATGTTGGCATTCATGGTTCCCTCAATGAACTGTAGCTCCCCAGTGCCGGCAGCACTCATGCAGCCCCAGACCATGACACTCCCACCACCATGCTTGACTGTAGGCAAGACACACTTGTCTTTGTACTCCTCACCTGGTTGCCGCCACACACGCTTGACACCATCTGAACCAAATGTTTATCTTGGTCAGACCACAGGACATGGTTCCAGTAATCCATGTGCTTAGTCTGCTTGTCTTCGGCAAACTGTTTTGTGGCCTTTCTTGTGCATCATCTTTAGAAGAGGCTTCCTTCTGGGATGACAGCCATGCAGACCAATTTGATCCAGTGTGTGGCAAATGGTCAGTGGGCAGTGAAGCGGTGTCATTACAAGACACAGACTGCCAGAATGGTTAGTATAGTTTTACTTAAAAAAAATAAAAAAATCTGGTGGTGACTGAGTCACACTAAACAAACAAGAATACAAAAATGGCACACTACAGAAAACAGGGCCTTTGGTATTTGACTTGCTTGTCCTTCTTTTTTTTCTCTCAAGAATTTGTCCTTTTTAGTTTATTAAAATATCTTGTGAGTGGCATGTCATACTCTGCAAAAACGGCTGATAAATATGGAATTTACAACCTTTCTTTTTTTTTTCAACAATGGTTCTATGGCCATTGTGATTTGTATATCTCGCTTTGCATGATTCAGAATGACTAGAAACTCTGTTCACATTTCTCTGTACATGTTTTCTCTACCCCACTTTTGTTAAATTGATAAAAATATACTGAGTGCAAATAGCTTGTGAGTGGATTTCCTTATTTTATTATTTGCTTTTCTAGGACCTCTGCAGCTTTCTATGTTGCTGGCATAATATTTGGAGTGTCAGCTTCCCCTTTGCTACTTGTAATCATACTGAAAAGGTTCATTTCAAAGGTAACGTTGGACACTTTTTGTGTTAATAAAGAAGTGGATACTTTCATTTTAGACCACGATGTGTAGTTTCATTGTGTGAAAATGCTGTTCTTTGATTTTATATATTACTTAGAGTAAGGAGGAATTATCTGGCAGTTGTGTGAACTATTTTTATCTCCTTTTAAGCAGAAAGCTCAAATATTTTTTCCCACATGTTAATTGCTTCTGCCACTACAGTGTGGTGGGAAGGGGGAGAGTATCAGTGGGAAGACAGTGATTTCATCACTGCAGCTCCAACACATTCATGAAATGTCACCTGACGATTTGTTGACTGGGGCCGAAGTTCAATTATGGCAGATAGAGGTTGCTTTTTAAAGTGGAACTTTACCCATTACACTTTGATAACAATATAATGTTCTTTAACAAAAGAACATCTATTGCACATTAAGAATTATGCTAAAAAATGTGTGCAATACATTTCCAGCCTTGATTGTTTTGGTTCAAATAGAGGAAGGTTGTCAGAAGCTTTAGAGGCTGCCATGAGGGAGTAATAAGAGAATATCAGGGAGGTAGGATAAGACCCTATCCTTGTCAATTTAGCTCTTGCGTCTCCCTGGCATCAGAGTTTGTCCTGTCACCTCTCCCGCTTTTCTTTTCTTCCTCCCTAATCTGTGTTCCTTCAGCACAGCCTGTCATCCCTGTTGCTTTCTTCTCCCTTCAGCAACAGTAAATTTTAAAGTTGTCAGCTGATTGGCCTCTAGTGGCTTTGATTTTAGGCACAGTGCTGAGAATAGAGCGCAACTAAGTATGTGCAGAACAGGACGAGACTGTGAATTGACAACTGAAAAAAATATTGTTGCACTACTGAACTTCTGAATCAATATACTGTATAGTGTATAACAAACAAATCAAAAAATAAAATCTTACAAACAAATCAAAAAATAAAATCTTACAAACAAAATATCAAAGTCCATCAAAAGTGTGCAAATTCTTCTTCATGCAACTGCTGTGCACCAACCACCCAGTGATTATATTGTTGCTTACCAAATCCTTAGACCCCCACAACTCAGGAGGTCTAATTCGGCATTGAAAAGATGACAAATCCTGCATGGATGGATGGCTCCAGCAATCTTCCTCTCACACCTTAGCAAGCCTCAAGCCTCACTCTGTAATGAAGGGCGTATCCCAAAAGTGGTCAGTGGATCACTTCTCAAATACCGGTCTCAGCAGCAAAAATGCATACCAAGGAAAGAGCAAGGAAATCCCATAGTGAAGTACCGTTTTAAAACATTTATTATAAAACCAAGTGGGCATTCACAAAACAGATAGTATAACAAGCATATCGCACAGCACCACCGACTCTCCGGGCAGGCGTGATAATGTTGCCACAAAACTCTGCATTACGCATTTGTTTAGTCCGACGGGATGTCTTCCAAGGGACAATGGTCTCTAGTTCACTACGGTACTTCACTATGGGATTTCCTTGCTCGTTCCTTTTCTGGTGCAAATTTGCACCAGAGCCGCAGCGGAAATATGTCAACCGGCTCCATCTCCTGCTATTGCGAATTGAATGCGGGGGAACCGCAATAGTGTGAACCCAGCCTTAAATAGCTGTGCAGCTGAACTGTAATTCTGATGCCAACAAATACATTTAGAATGAGTTCTGGTTAGATGGCGGTGGGTTGACAACTTCAAGTGTCTCATGGATTTCTTCAGAATGATCTATAGGCCTACATTTTTAAGCCTGCTCAAACCCGCCTTGGTCTTTGTAAGGCCTCATTTAGATGTGCAGTTGAGGGCAGTTAAAAATGTGATATTGAGTCGTGTTTTTAACTACCCTCCACTCCCCTCACACACATGTTGCAATAGGCAGCAGATGAAGGTGTTTACATACTGCGGTAGTGATGTTTCGTGTCCGCACCAAAAACTTCCCAATATGTACACGACCCATACAGGTAAACATTCAGGTAAACAAGGACACACCACATGCTATTGTTGTGTGTTTGTCAAGAAAAATGAGGTTGAGACAAGCAGTGAGTAGGGGTCATATCACCTCATCACCACCTGTCACTAATCCCTGAAAAGCGGTCTAAATTGAGTGTCTCGTTTTCAGCATTGGATTCCTATGGTAGAACTTGAGACAAACCGCTAAATGCACTGATAGTCCTCTTATGTACAACTTTTCCCATCTTTAGTTACCCACCACTGAGACCAATAAGGCCTTACTTTAAGAGTATTGTTGATCTCCGTGAAAACTAGGAAAGGGTAGCCATTATTTTATAATATACAGTGATTTTTTTCTGTTGTATAGTCAGAAAACTGCAGGGAAACCTTTTTGAAATCACAGATCTTTGAAGGTGACATGCATTAATTGGCTCTAGCATGTAAATACACCGATCAGTCGTTACATTATAACCTGTAAAAAAATAAATTGCACTTGTATAAATAACGTGAGTGATCACAAATATGCAAATGAGGTACAAATATCAAAGGAAAATGTATACATATAGCTGTATACAAAACCTCCTCAGATAAGGAGGTAAAATTGAGTCCACATAGAAAAAGATTCCACAGCGTGAAAGGGAATAGTTCCAATGGAGTGAAGTGTTCCAGGTTACTTCCACTGCCACCAAGGAGATAGAGTGGGTCTTTTTTTATTCAAGAAACCCCCTGTGTGTGGGGACTGCTACCGGAACTAGTGAACCTCCTAAAGAGCAAAAATTGAGAAGAAATGCCCCAGGGGTTTTGCGGGTGAGAGGGGAAAGAGAAACGAGGTTGTAATCGATATGGAATATATGATTGGTATAGATCAAGTGATCAGAAATAGTAAATATATATATATTTTATTCAAAAACTATCACAAAATAAAGGTTAAAAACAATAGACATATCATACAACTATTGCACTGATATCATGTAAATGAGAGTTCTAGTGAAAGAAATACATGATACGTTTGGAGACCCAACATGTTTCGGAATGTTACAGTTGTAATTCCTTCTTCAGGGGTTTCCTATGAGGTCGTATTGTATAATTAGTTCACAACGCTGTAACTGTTTCATGGACCGATAACTATAGATGGTTTAGCAAATGACAGGTTCCGGTCCCCATAATGCCAGTCAGTAATGTTTTATGAAGAGTGAATCGATATATGGGCACATCTGTTTAGGACTAACGTTGAATATTGTATCGAATTTCTTCCATATATCTAAATGGATCGCAGCATCACATCAAAGAACCATCGGGTATGCCCGGCCCACAGAGTCCACAAGGAACAGCAATAGAAAAAAATAGGTGCAGGACCTATACGGTTAAAGTCTGTATAAAAAATCGGTCTGCTCCTTAATGTGAAGTTAGGGTGTGTAGCACATTTTATGAGGTGAGGGGTTGTTTCTACTTAAGCCCCATACACACGATAGGACTTTGTACAAACTTACCCTTGGATTTTTGTACAAAGGGCGTTGCCCAAAAGTTTGTCTTGCATACAGACGACAGGACTTTTCCAGACAACTTTCACCATATCACGTGGTTTTTCAGCTCTTTACCACCACCCTTTGGTCAACTTGTGTATTGTTGTCTGATATTGTGTCAATCTCGCCACTTTTATTGGCGAGATTGACACCTTGCGAGCCGGGTTGACACTGGTGCGGGGATCCGACTTGGATCCCCGCCAATGCCAGGCACTGTGTTTGGTATGAATCTCGAGGGGGAACTCCACGCCAAATTTTAAATAAAAAACCGGCATGGGTTCCCCTCCAGGGGCATACCAGGCCCTTAGGTCTAGTATGGATATTAAGAGGAACCCCCTACGCCGAAAAAAAGGCGTGGGGTTCCCCCCCAAATCCATACCAAACCCTTATACGATCACGCAGCCCGGCCGGTCAGGAAAGGGGGTGGGGACGAGCGAGCACCCCTCCTCCTGAGCCATACCAGGCCGCATGCCCAGGGGTGGGTGCTTTGGGGGAAGGGGGCGCCCTGAGGGCCCCCCACCCCAAAGCACCTTGTCCCCATGTTGATGAGGACAAGGGCCTCTTCCCGACAACCATGGCCGTTGGTTTCAGGGTCTGCGGGCGGGGTGCTTATCGGAATCCGGGAGCCCCCTTTAATAAGGGGGCCCCCAGATCAAGGCCCCCCACCCTATGTGAATGAGTATGGGGTACATTGTACCCCTACCCATTCACCTAGGGAAAAAAGTGTCAATAAAAAACACAGTACACAGGTTTTTAAAGTAATTTTATTAGGCAGCTCCGGGGTCTTCTTCCGACTTCGGGGGTCCTCTTCCGACTTAGGGGGTCTCTCTGGCGTCTTCTCCCTGTGTCCGCATCTTCTGCCGGCTCCACCGCTATCTTCTGGCACTCTTTTGCCAGCGGTGGTCCGGACTTCTGGATTGTCTTCTTCCCTCTTCTCTTCCAGAGATGTTGACACGACGCTCTCTCCAGCCGGAATGCTCTCTGTGTGCTCCGCAACGGACTTATATAGGCCTGAGCATGCTGGGACTGTGAGGTCATAAGGGGGCGTGGTATTCCCCCAGAGGGGAATTCCCTCTCGCGCCTGCCGCAGTAGGAAAATGTGTTTTTCCTATTGCAGCTAGCGCGAGATGTACAGTACCCTGCCGCCGAGAACCAGCACAATCCGATCGCGCTGGAAACATTCTCGCAGCTGCGTACTGTAGTTTGTACAAAAGTCCGATGGCTTTGTGTACACACGATCGGACTGCTCCATCGGACTTTTGTTGCCGGAAAGTTTGTCCGTTTGCACAGCCAACAAAAGTCCGATGGAAACTGAAAAAGTTTGTCCGATGGAGCGTACACCCGGTCGAATGTTGCTCCAAAACAGCTAATTTGCATGTTTTTTGTTGTCAAAAAGTCCGATCGTGTGTACGGCCCTTTAGTCTAATTGTCTTCCAGTTTGTTTTGGTAGTGCGTTTATATATAATAATATTCCTAAAGAGCAAGGTTGTATGCGCCAGCAGATTTAGACGTCTGAAGGTCCTCCTTGTCCTCTCAGGCAACCACTGGAGGTCCTCCACGGTTTTTGGTTAGAGCTTGGGAACGATTGGTGCCGCACAGACAGCCCTGTGTGTCCCTCAGACGGGCTATCCTAGCTCTAGGCTGGACACCATGGAGGACCTCCAGCGGTTGCCTGAGAGCTCCCGGGACAAGGATGACCTTCAGGCCCTGCAGAGGGTCTTGCTCTTTAGGGGGTCCACCAGTTCCGGTAATGCCGCGTACACACGGTCGGACTTTCCGACGGGAAATGTTCGATGTGAGCTTGTTGTCAGAAAGTTCGACCGTGTATGCTCCATCGAACATTTGCTGTCGGAATTTCTGGCCACAAATGTTTGAGAGCAGGTTCTCAAATTTTCCGCCAATTTCACTTGTTGTCGAAAAGTCCAATCGTGCATACACAAGTCCCTTGCACAAAAGCTCACGCATGCTCGGAATCAAGCAGAAGAGCCGCACTGGCTATTAAACTTCCTTTTTCCTGTCGCATCATGGCAGCATACACGTTGGGTTGTGACTCCGCCTCCACAACCTGATAGGACCACATAGCTATAAATTAGAGAGTAGACACCTGCCCCAGTATTCTCTAATTTTTCTCACCTGTCAGGACGCACGGATCAGCACCCCCTTACCGCTTCGCCCCAGCCAGGTTCTAGCCTCTCCTGGGTGGAAGTCCTTCTTGTACAGCCTCTAAACGAGCTAAATGGAAGGAGCCCCACTCTGGTGATCTCAGGGGCACTCTCTCATCTCACTCAGCTGTCTGACCACAATATAAGCCTTAAACAGGCCTCAAGTGCAGCAGCCCACAAAAGCCTTAAACAGGCTTGCTGGAGGAATGGCCAGGGAAGCTTCAGTGTGGCCTCATGAAATAAGCCTTAAACAGGCTTAGTTGTGTGCAGCGGTCTCCCCCCCCCTCTTTCCCCCTCTCCTACCAGTACCTCTGCCCATCTGCTGGGCTCTGTGGTTCTCCAATCTGCCGTCCGGAGCGCCGAGCGTTCTCAGGGTCCTCGCGCATGCACAGTGCGTCGTTTGGGCACCTCTGTGCCGCTTTCCAGCTTCCAAGATGGCGCCGGGTGTCCCGCGGCGCTACTGCGCATGCGCGAGCGTCCGACGCTGATGGCGGCGGATTTAAAAGCCCAGCAGTAGCTGTATTTGCTGCTGCTGGTTGTCTGTGCATGACAGATCGTTTTGGACTTCAAAAGCGCTCTACAAAGGTAGGTGGCCTTCCTCTACTCGGCATTTAAGTCAGGATTCCTGCTCCCTCTGCATAGCTCTGTTTATTTTTTTCTCCCTGCAGGTTTCCAGTCCGCTTTCTCTCCATGGAGACCGCTGCCCCAGTAGATCACCGCCAGCCTATTAGGTAAGGGGGGGGGAGACAAGTGTAAGTATTGAAGATTGAAAAAGAGAGCACTACTAACGCTGCCTAAATTTCTCCGCTACTACCTCTCCAGCCCGGGCTAGCACATCAAAGGAGCAAGACTCCCTGTCTGATAATGAGGGTCTGGAGGTATCGGCCGGATTCGACTTCAGTCTGATAGAGCCATTTGTTAAATTGGTTAAGGAGGCAATAGGATGGGAGGAACCCCAGGAAGCCCAACCGAAACAAAGGAAGTATTTTCCTCAGCTCAGAAAGGATCCAGAATCTTTCCCGTTCATTGACGAACTAGAGGACCTAATCAAAGAAGAATGGCAGAGGCCAGAAAAAAAGTCTAGTCTAAATAACAGACTCCTGAAGCTATACCCACTCAAGGAGCCTAAGGTGAACCCTCTGGTGTCCCCTCCGGTAGTGGACGCATCCCTGATGCGCCTAGCCAGGCATGTTACCCTCCCGTTAGAAGACGCGGTAACGTTTAGAGATGTCCTCGACAGAAAGATCGACACGGATCTCAAGCGGGCTTACCTGTCGGCTGGAGGCGCCTGCAGGCCTGCAATAGCACTCGCTGCAGTAGGAAGAGCCATCTCGAGCTGGTCCACAAGTGCAGAAAAGCTTGTATTAGAGGGTGCAGACCAAGAAAGAATAGAGAAGGCATTGCAAGAGCTAAGCTTGACGGGTGACTTTGTGGCTGAAGCTTCGGTCGACACCATCAGGTCTGCGTCTAAATCTATGCTGGCCTCAGTAACAGCCAGAAGAGCATTGTGGCTGAAGCCCTGGACGGCGGATCCAGCTTCCAAATCTAACTGGTGTCGTATTCCGTTCGATGGTGAGCACCTCTTCGAACAAAATTAGACACAGCCATCTCCAAAGTAACTGGTGGAAAGTCCGGGCTCATCCCCTCAGACAGGAGGCCCAAGCAGCAGAGACCTCCTCCCTTTAAGCGGAACCTCCCAGAGAGATATAGGGACGCGAGAGCGTACAGACCAGGGAAGGAGTATCGAAGGAGCTGGAAGAATCCTCAAACCTCCTTTATGAAGTTTCAGAAGCCTAAGGCGCCTGCTTCCAGTGACCAGAAGCCCTTTTGAAGGTGCGCCCGTCCGACCAGCGGTAGTGGGAGCAAGACTCTTCAGTTTCAAGCTGGTCTGGGCGGAAACCATAAGGGATACCTGGACCCTGGCCACTGTCACCTTCGGCCACAGGTGGTCCTTCAAAAACTGGCCCCCAGGGGATCAGTTCTATCCAACCCGTATTCCTCCATCTCGGGAAAAAAAAGTTGTCTCTACTGAACTACATCCAAGATCTTCTCCAAAAACGAGCAATAATAGAGGTTCCGCCAGCACAATGAGGCAGGGGATTCTATTCTCCATTATTCCTCGTCAAGAAGAAGTCAGGGGATTTTCGACCGGTTCTAGACCTAAAGAACCTCAACAAGTCCATCAGAGTGGAGTTATTCAGGATGGAGAGCTTGCAGTCTATCCTCCAGGCCATAAACCTGGGAGACTGGATGCTCTCCATAGATCTCCAGAATGCCTACCTGCACATTCCAATCCACGGGGCATTTCAGAATTCCTGCGATTCTCGGTGGGTCAAGGGCACTTCCAGTTTCGAAGCCTTCCCTTTGGGATCTCAACAGCCCCCAGAACATTCACGAAGGTGTTACTACCAGCAATAGCCTTTTTGAGGGAGAAAGGTCTAAGGGTCCACCATTACCTGGACGACATCCTCCTCCTCTCAAGCAGCCAGGAATCACTCGTCCAACATCGCGAGATCCTGGTTTCCACCCTAACGAGTTTAGGATGGATAATCAACTGGCAAAAAAGCAACATCTAACCTACCCAAAGGATGGTCTTCCTGGGAGCCGAACTAGACACCCGAGCACACACAGTGAAATTGCCAGGGGAGAAGTTGTCCCTACTAATTCAGAAAGTGAAAGAGGCTGTCCCAGCGTCATGTCTACCGGCCAGAGCATACCTCAGCCTCCTAGGTTCCCTATCAGCAACCATTCCAATGGTCAGATGGGCGCAATGGAATACCAGACCCCTGCAAGCCTCCTTCCTGCGCCAGTGGGATGGATGGTCCATGTCCCAATTGATTCGCATCCCAGAGGAAGCCAGGCTATCTCTACGGTGGTGGACCCACCCCGACAACCTCAGCAGATGCAAGCAGATAGTCATCCTCCACCAGGAGGTAGTAACTTCGGACGCTAGTCTGGAGGGATGGGGGGCACACTACCTACACTATGCAGCTCAGGGCCACTGGCTCTTCAAAACCAAGGATGTAGTATCAAACATCCTAGAGATGAAGGTAGCCTTCCAAGCCCTCTTGGCATTCAGCTCACTTCTGAGAGGGAAACAGGTCCTCATTCAAATGGACAACCGAGTGGCTGTAGCCTACATCAACAGGCAGGGGGGTACCAAGAGCATCTCCATGATGCGGGAAGTCGGTCCGGTGATGCGATGGGCTCAACTGAACCTGTGGGACCTGAAGGCGGCCTATATTCCGGGGGTTCAGAACTTACTGGCGGATTCTCTCAGCAGAACATTCTGAGTGGTGTCTAAGCCCACAGGCCTTTGCCCTCATATGCCAGACATGGGGTCATCCAGACATAGACCTCGCAGCAACACCAGAGAACAAGAAGTGTCAGAGGTTTCTGTCGAGGAACCCCTTCCCCGCAGCGGAGGGTACGGATTGTCTCCAGCACGCCTGGAACTTTCGCCTAGGCTACATTTTTTCCACCGACCCCACTGATAGCCAAGTTCCTTCTGAGGCTCAAACATTCAACAGCTCTAGTACTGGCTGTGATTCCCTTTTGGCCACGGAGGCCTTGGTTCACCACCCTCCTGCAACTGAGCACAGCGGATCCACTTCCACTCCCGGTAACAACGGATCTACTAACCCAGGGCCAACTACTACATCCGAATCCAGAGAGATTGCACCTAGCGGCCTGGAGACTAAAAGGTCTAGGTTCCTAGATCAAGGATGTTCTCAGAAGGTAGTCGATACCCTGCTTCAAGCCAGGAAATCCTCCACGAATAGCACCTACGAGAGAATCTTGGGAAAGTTCTCTTCCTTTGCTCAGGAACAAGGTTGGGACCCTTCTTCCCCATCAGCAATACAAGTGCTTGAGTTCCTCCAGTCAGGTCTAGACAAAGGCCTTAGGTCTAGCACCCTGAAAGTCCAAGTCTCTGCCATCTCTGCTTTGACAGGGGTTAAGTGGGCACTTAACCCTCTGGTGGTACAATTTCAAAGAGCCTGCCTGAAGCTAAGACCTCCCAGAAAACCTTCATTTCCAACATGGGATCTATCAACTGTCCTAGAGGTTTTATCCGGAGAGCCATTCTCCCCACTTGAGGATACCTCCCTCTGGGACCTGACTCTAAAGGTATCATTCCTAATTGCCATCACATCAGCGAAGAGGGTCTCAGAAATGCAAGCCTTGCTGATCAAAGAACCGTATCTGATGGTTTACCCAGACAGGCTAACCCTGAAGCCTTCAGACAGGTTTATCCCAAAAGTCTCCTCTTCGTTCCACTTTAACCAGGAGATTGACCTCCCGGCTTTGATCACGGATCAGGGCGTCCCTCATCCCCTGGATGTCAAGGGCAACATTCTGCATTACCTTTCGGTAACCAAGCCATTCAGAAAATGCGAGAACCTTTTAGTCATCCCACATGGGTTCAGGAAGGGCCAGGCAGCTTCTGCCCGTACCATTGCATCATGGCTCGTGAAAGCTATCAAGAAGGCCTTCTCCTTAAGCACCTTGCAGATTCCGGAAGATCTAAGAGCGCATTCCACCAGGGCAATGGCTACTTCATGAGCAGCTTACTGTAAAGTTTCAGCGGAAACCATTTGTAGAGCGGCCACTTGGTCTTCGAGAAACACCTTCATTTGACTTTATAGAATAGACGCTGCACGCTTAGCAGCAGTTGATTTGGGAGGCCCGTCATACAGGCCAATTCTTCTGTTTCTTGTCAATAAATTTGATTTTGCATTCCCACCCAGTTTGGCGAGTTACTCCCCAACGTGTATGCTGCCATGATGCGACAGGAAAACGGAAAATTGTATACTCACCTTTCCGTAATTTTCCTTTCCTGTCGCATCTTCATGGCAGCATACAATCACCCACCCTCTGAGGTGACATGTATATATTTACAGAGAATACTGGGGCAGGTGTCTACTCTCTAATTTATAGCTATGTGGTCCTATCAGGTTGTGGAGGCGGAGTCACAACCCAACGTGTATGCTGCCATGAAGATGCGACAGGAAAGGAAAATTACGGAAAGGCGAGTATACAATTTTCCGTTTTCTCGGCTTGCCGTATGTCTTTTACGTCTCCGCGTTCTTACGTTCGGAATTTCCAAAAACATTTGTGTGACTGTGTGTATGCAAGACAAGTTTGAGCCAACATCCTCCTTATTCAAGAAACCCCTATCTCCTTGGTGGCGGTGGAAGTAACCTGGAACACTTCACTACATTGGAACTATTCCCTTTCACGCTGCGGAATCTTTTTCTATGTGGACTCAATTTTATATTTTTATTTTTATCTTTATTTTACCTCCTCTTTTTATTTTTTTTTTACTTTTTTTATTTCTGTTTTGTAAAAAAAAATGTTCCTTTTTATTGAGCATACAATCAAGGACCTGGAACATTTTTCCAGAATGGACTAAAGCAAAAGACAATGTACAGGCGAACAGTTGACAAAGCACACATCTGAGAATCAACGGTCCATAGTGAACAGGAAAGACCCCCAAGGAGGACTTTGCATCACAACCATCTTTAACTAGGGCAATAGCAAGGCATAGCAGTCACCCAGTGCCGAGGTCCTCCTACAGAGAAGAAATCCCTCCTAGGCTGTCCATGGCTGCCATACCTTACTGCAGGGCTTGACAAATTTGCTTGGAATCTAGGAGCCAGCTAAAAAAGTTAGGAGCCAGGTTTTTTTTTTTTTTTAAACGACCGACAAAGCTTTATTTTCAATATAAAAATTAACCAATCTTAAATTTACACAGAGACGACTAGAACTAATGTGACTGCTTTTATTTCCTGCCATGCAGGGACACAAGACCACTATATTCTCGCTAAGGATCCAATCAGGTCCGCCTGAAAAACTGACAGGCGAACCTGATCAGACAGCCCGAGTGAAAGGGGCCAAGCAGGGAGGTGACAAATAATAAATTCATTTTAATTAACCACTTCCTTCCCGCAGGACGACTATATACGTCCTGTCTTTGAAGAGAAATACCGTAGTTATGGTAGCAGCTAACTACCATAACCCCGGTATCTTCTTCAAGAGCCGGCAGTTATCTTTCAGATAAAAGTGGTCTCTGCAGCAGATTAGCAGCAAGATCACTTTTATCGGCGGCAGGAGAGGGCCCCCCCTATCGCCACGATCGTTAGAGCGAGAGCAATAATCCTAGTCCTGGACCTCCTCTGTAACTCAAAACATGTAACCTGTAGAATTTTTTAAACAACGCCTATGGAGATTTTAAAGGGTAAAAGTTTGTCGCCATTCCACGAGCGGATGAAATTTTGAAGCGTGACATGTTGGGAATCAATTTACTCGGCGTAACATTATCTTTCACAATATAAAAAAAATTGGGCTAACTTTACTGTTTTCTTATTTTTTAATTAAAAAAAGTATTTTTTCCCAAAAAAGTGCGCTTGTAAGTCCGCTGCGCAAATACGGTGTGACAGAAAGTATTGCAATTACCGCCATTTTATTCTCTAGGGTGTTAGAATAAAAAATATATATAATGTTTGGGGGTTCTAAGTAAAGGGAAGGAGATGAGCAGGCAGTGAAAACAGGTAGGGAAAGCTCTATTAGCATTGGTGGATGTCTTGTCATACCAACGGCCACCACCAGAGGGCGCCCGATTGCAGAAGGAACCAGGAACCATAGAACTGCAGTAGGCCGCAAAGCCGGGGCCTCAATTACCGGCGCGGCCCAGCGCGATCGCGGCGGGAGGGGGGGTGAGTGTCGAACGGACACAGGATGCCCCAGGCGCCAGGTCGCTAATTCTAGTCGCAAATGCGACCTGGCGCCCGGGTTTTGTCGAGCCCTGCCTTACTGAACTTCTTGGGGCAGTTCCTGTTAATATAAGTCAGTTTATATAGTGGTAAAACAGCATTTATTGATTTTTCCCAAGAACCCACAGAGGGAGGGGTAGGGGCATTCCACCTCAAAACAATTTCCCTCTTTGCATAAAATAAAAGATACCCAATCAATAATTTAGTACATTGAGGCCTCTGTTCGTCATCCTGGATACCCAGAAGAGCTAGTTCTGGGGAGATGGGGAGAGTCAGCCGGAGGTGGTCATTAATAAGCTCCACTACCTTATTTTACCTCCTTTTATCTGAGGAGTTTTTGTATACAGCTATATGTATATATTTTCCTTTTGATATTTGTACCTCATGTGCACTTTTGTGATCACTCATGTTATTTATTTAAGCGCAACTTATTTTTATACAATTCTGTGCTCTGTGGAGATATCTTATAGTCTTTGTTGCTGCTGTATATGTTTTTTATATGATCTAGCGCGGTATAACCCTACATTTAGTCATTACATTATGACCACCCACCATAACCTGTCAAGGCATGGACTTCACTAGACCTTTCAAGGTATGCTGTGGTATCTGGCACCAAGCTGTCAGTAGCAGATCATTTAAGTCATGTAAGTTACAAGGTGGGGGCTTCATAGATCAGACTTGTTTTTCCAGAACATCGCACAGACACTTGTTTGGATTGAAATCTGGAGAATTTGGAAGTCAACTCAACACCTCAAACTTGTCGTCGTGTCCCTCAAACCATGTTCTTTCATGGTTCTGATGCCCACATGCTCATTGTGGGCGCTTTTGGCTGTGGACATGCAGCCCCATACACAACTGTTATGCACTGTGCATTCTTACACCTTTCTATTGAAACTAGCATTAAAGTAGAACTATAGGCAAAACTTTTTTTTTTTCCATTTTGGATAGCGCAAGGGAGGGTTATAACCTCTGTCAGATTAATTTTGGTCTGATTGTGGAGATTTCCCTTCACTTCCTGTCCCATAACCAAACAGGAAGTCAGAGGAAATCCCTGTAAATAAAGGGAATTCCATGGGGACCCCCAGGTCACCAGAACTAGTGTCCCTGTTGGAAGATTTCCCCTCCTATTACTTTTCTGGGGACAACCCAAAATTTGGGATTTTCTTTTACTTTTAATAATGGTAAACAGGACAAATAGAGAGGGTGAATCTTTTTAACAGGGGCACAGACAGCAATTAAATCTGACGGGTGCTCTAATCCCTCCCCACTCTATCCAATACTAAAAAAAAGTTCTGCCTTGAGTTATACTTTAATCTTTTTTAGCAATTTGAGCTACAGTAGCTCTTTTGTTGGAATGGACTACGTGGCCAGCCTTTGCTCCCCAAGTGCATCAATGAGCCCTGGCTCCTTTGGACTATTGGTAGGTTCTGACCACAGCAGGCTGAGAACATCCCATAAGAGCTGTAGTTTTGGAGCTGCTGAGACATTGCAATTTGGCCCAAGTGAAAGTTGGGCAAATCCTTGCACTTGCCCACTTTTTTGCTGTCAACACATCAACTTTAGAGACAACATGTTCACTTGCTGCCTAATTATAGCCTGTCCACTTTCAGATGACATTGTAAAAAGATAATCAATGTAATTCACTTAAGCTGTCAGTGGTCATATTGTTAGGGCTGATTGATGTATTTTTTTTTCCCCCAGGTTATGGGATACCTAGTAAAGATCAATCAAACACAACTACATTAGGTGATTGTTTTATTGCAGAGAGTGGATATGACTATCCGCTTCCCGTTATTCTCCCTAGGGCTATGCATTTTATTGTGTATTCATCAAATGTGGGACACAGTGTAGAACCTAAGATGGCTCATGGCGTTTTGTCTTCTGTTTACTGCAGCAGAGAGATCTCTGTGACTGGAAAAGAGCTGGTCATGATTGACAGGTTAGATGACAATTTCTACACCAGGGGCGTTAAACTCAATTTAATTGCGGGCCGCGACAGCATTATGCTTGCCTTTTTAAAGGGCCGGTTTTATCTGTAAGACAAGATGTCAAGAGCACCCCACCCTCCCTTACATCATGGTGCACCCCCCTTACCTTGTGCTGCTGCCAGGAAGAAGCTGGGGTTGGAGCTGGGAAGCAGAAAGTACAGGGTCTGGAGGAGGACCAGAGGAGGGCTGGAGTCAGCTGCTGAATACCAAGACTGAGGGGGTTCTGTGGCTGCACATAGCGTCCTCTCAGCACATGTCTTTGCTTTATAAATGCATGACTTTTGATTTTTGGTTTGTTTGTTAAATCATGGTATGGCTGAGGTACAGAATCTCGCTTATAAAGGTAACATGTCTGTGCTCTGAGTCTTGTAAATACAGAAAAGTCTGATGAAAACCGAATGTTTGCAGCACATAAGCATGTATCATGTTAAGGGCCGGGTGTGGAAGGGTTTTTGTTCACATCATACACAAGTCTATGTAAATGCAAACCTCGATGCAGTTCAAATGCACTTGTCAATGAATTGTGAACGATCTCAGAAGCCTCCCAGACTGATGCCCTGGACACAGGCCTAAATTCTGTTTATTTCCAACCTGTCATGACGTGTGTCTGTTCTTTGTAAAGTGGATCACTCTCTAAAGACCAGCAATCGATTCATATCTGTGTATCTTGCCATTTCTCTAAGTCATTTGTGATAATAAATAAATGAAAGGCTATAAACTGTACTAATCGCTCTTCATGCTGTAATTGCAGCACAGCACATTTTGGCTTTTGGCGGGCACATGTCTCTTTTTAACTGCATATTCTGTGCACTTCCTCAAAGAAAACTTTAATTGGATATGGCCAGACAACAAGCATTATGTACTGGGTAAGATTGCTTCTATTATACGGACAACAATATTTGTTGCTAAAACGAGCAAGAAAGCTAGAATATATGAAATCTGTACTTCTGAGCATGTAAACAAATATTACAACCATTGGAAGACTTTGTAATGTGGTCATTTTTCTCTGACTCATCTTGAGCAGGGTAATGGCTGAGCTGGTGTTATAGATTTTCAGGTTAAAGTGTTATTAAACCCACAACAGTAAAATCAAATATTGGGACATCGACACAATTCTAATCTTTTTGGCTCTTTACACCACCACAATGGATTTTAGGGCTGCAACTAACGATTATTTTCATAATCGATTAGTTGACCGACTATTGTTTCGATTATTCGGTTAATAACCTTAAAGGTGTGGTGTATAATTTGTTAATATGTACAGTTTTTTTAAAAAAAGGCAATTTATTCTTAAATATCTATATGCAGTGGTAAATATAAATAACCAACTATATGATTAGGGAGCAAAATCTCGAATCCACTCTGAGAATAATAGACAGAATAGATATACTGTATATACCATGAGAAGGTATATACTGTATATACTATTAGAGGACATATGCTGTATATACTATTAGAGGAGAGATATACTGTATATACTATTAGAGGAGAGATATACTGTATATACTATTAGAGGAGAGATATACTGTATATACTATTAGAGGAGAGATATACTGTATATACTATTAGAGGAGAGATATACTGTATATACTATTAGAGGAGAGATATACTGTATATACTATTAAAGGGTGAATCTGGTAAATATCATCAGACTCAGATCAATTTTTTTTATTTAAAAAACAAACAATGTCTTCCTTCAAAAAAATGTAATTTTAAGAACGTTCATTCGATTTTCTAATCGTTAGTGGGGTCAAACCGACGTTCATTTTCAACAACAGTGACGGGAAAATTTGGAAATAATAGGAAACTTCTTGGTGAAGGGAATTTTCAGACAGTGTATGTGGTTTTCGTTCAGAAATTACATTCATTTTAAAAACAGAATGTTAAAAACAAGTGAAAATTTCAAACAACATTCTTTAATTCAGCGAATGTACAAAGAGTTTTTGTATGAATATTCCCGTCTGAAAATTGATCCGTGTGGCCAGCATAAGGCTCGGTACACACCTATGCAGTTTGCTTTTTATGTGTTTCTGCAGTGCTTTTTGCTGTGCGTTTTGTTTTTTTGCGCACGTGATTTTGTTGCGATTTACGCTTTTGCTTTTTTTTTTTTTTGGGCCAATTTGTTGGGCAGATTAAAAAACACAAATTGCTGCAAAAACGCATTAAATGCATTTCTGCAGCTTCTCCATTGAAGTATATTGAACCAAAAAAGCACTGTTTTGCGTTAAAAAAAAAAAGTCTCTGACCCTTTCCAAATACACAGCAGCTGAACAAAGCATAGATGTGAACATGTCCCATAGGAAACCATATAAATGAACTGTAGTGCGTTTCTGCAAAAAACACAAAAAAAAAAAAAACATAGATGTGATGCAGGTCTAAGACATTTTAGTTTAGTAACATAATGGGGTTAAAAAAATTAAATTAGCCCTTTATAGTACAAAAAAAGCAGATAATCAGTACTGTAAGGGGTTCTTTTTTTACTGTAGAACTGTGAAAGTATTACAGTAGTGATTATTTGCTCTTTTTGTACTATAAAGGGCTAATTTTAGTTTTTTTTAACCCCATTATGTTACTGCCTGATTAATCGATTATGAAAATAGTAATCGATTAATTTCATAATCGATTAGTTGTCAATTAATCAATTCGTTTTTTCAGCCCTAATTAAAATGAAACCAACAAGATGTGCTTTAACTGCAGACTTTCAGCTTTAATTTGAGGGTATTTACATCCAAATCAGGTGAACGGTGTAGAAATTACAACAGTTTTGTATATGTGCCTCCCACTTTTTTAAGGGACCAAAAGTAATAGGACAGATTAACAATCATCCATCAAACTTTCACTTTTTAATACTTGGCTGTAAATCCTTTGCAGTCAATTGCAGCCTGAAGTCTGGAACACATAGACATCACCAGACGCTGGATTTAATCCCTGGTGATGCTCTGCCAGGCCTCTACTGCAACTGTCTTCAGTTCCTGCTTGTTCTTGGTGCATTTTCAATTCAGTTTTGTCTTCAGCAAGTGAAGTGCATGCTCAATCGGATTCAGGTCAGGTGATTGACTTGGCCATTGCATAACATTCCACTTCTTTCCCTTAAACTCTTTGGTTGCTTTTGCAGTATGCTTGGGGTCATTGTCCATCTGCACTTTGAAGCGACGTCCAATGAGTTCTGAAGCATTTTGCTGAATATGAGCAGATAATATTGCCCGAAACACTTCAGAATTCATTCTGCTGCTTTTGTCAGCAGTCACATCATCAATAAATACAAGAGACCAGTTCCATTGGCAGCCAAACATGCCCACGCCATGACACTACCACCACCATGCTTCACTGATGAGGTGGTATGCATTGGTTCATGAGCAGTTCCTTTCCTTTCTCCATACTCTTCTCATCACTCTGGTACAAGTTGATCTTGGTCTCATCTGTCCATAGGATGTTGTTCCAGAACTGTGAAGGCTTTTTTTAGATGTTGTTTGGCAAACTCTAATCTGGCCTTCCTGTTTTTTTGAGGCTCACCAATAGTTTACATCTTGTGGTGAACCCTCTGTATTCACTCTGGTGAAGTCTTCTCTTGATTGTTGACTTTGACACACATACACCCACCTCCTGGATAGTGTTCTTGATCTGGCCAACTGTTGTGAAGGGTGTTTTCTTCACCAGGGAAAGAATTCTTCTGTCATCCACCACAGTTGTTTTCCGTGGTCTTCCTGGTCTTTTGGTGTTGCTGAGCTCACTGGTGCGTTCTTTCTTTTTTTAGGATGTTCCAAACAGTTGATTTGGCCACACCCAATGTTTTTGCTATCTCTCTGATGGGTTTGGGTTTTTTTTTTAGCCTAATGATGGCTTGCTTCACTGATAGTGACAGCTCTTTGGATCTCATATTGAGAGTTGACAGCAACAGATTCCAAATGCAAATAGCACACTTGAAATGAACTCTGGACCTTTTATCTGCTCCTTGTAAATGGGATAATGAGGGAATAACACACACCTGGCCATGGAACAGCTGAGCAGCCAATTGTCCCATTACTTTTGGTCCCTTTAAAAAGTGAGAGGCACATATACAAACTGTTGTAATTCCTACACCGTTCGCCTGATTTGGATGTAAATACCCTCAAATTAAAGCTGAAAGTCTGCAGTTAAAGCACATTTTGTTTGTTTCATTTAAAATCTATTGTGGTGGTGTATAGAGCCAAAAAGATTAGAATTGTGTCAATGTCCAAATATTTATGGACCTGACTGTATATGCAGGAAAGAATGCTTGTTATACTCATTGTGGAACCTGAGGGATTAATCCTCTGCATTGTGTAAAAAGGCTGTTTGATCCTGTTTTCGCTAATCCTCCCCTTCTTCCACTGTCCCCGATCCATCTCTACACATGCTCAGTTTGGTGTGTAATGCTAGAAAGGGGTTTTTATTTTTTTTTTTTATTTTTTTTTTTTGTGCATGTGATCAGCACAGGGCCAATCGGCACTGTCTAGACAGAGGGTCAGGGGTCATGCATCCTCAAAGGACAGTCAGAGGAGGATGAAAACTCCTCCTACAAGCTTTAACCAGTGCTCGGCCAGACACTGATAGAAGTCAATCTCTAATAATATACTGTGCTATTAACCCTTGAACTGAACAGCTGCAGGTACCACAATTTGACAAAAAATTGTGCAATTGCAGAAAAAGTTAGAAAGTGCCTTGTTACATGTAGTGATATTAAGTGACTTATATCAGAATTACAATATTGAAAAATTGTGTGTATAAAAGAATAATATATCATACGATCATATGAATATCCACGCTGATCAGTGAATGTGAATTAAGATAAAAAAGAGTCCATAAGTGACATCAGCAAATAAATCTTTAGAGATGAATATCATAGATGTGTTGAACTTCAGTTTTGATAGGAGGGAACCAAGCCAATCCAAAAAGAGGCACCCAGGTGTGTAAGCCGCCAACGATGAGAAGGTTTAAATGCGCTTACCAGATTATATGGACTCTTGTGCTGTCAACACTGAGTCAAATGAGCATCGGGAGAATAAACTCTCCCAAACTTATTGCTGTATGGCAGGTCACCGATACAATTCCACTTCAGACAGGGTGAACTTCTCTTACGGTTGGTTAATCATCATAAGCGTAAAGAGATCTCCACATAGTGTAAAACCATTTAAAATACGTTCTCTGTACTGTACTGGAATAAAAAACGATTGTCTGCTGTTTAGGTGCATTCAGAACAAATGACAATACAACCCAATGCACATATACTTATGTGTTGCTGTACCATGAATTACCCCAAAACAAGTTTCTGAATCCACAGTGAAGGTATCAAAAAAGGTTCTATGCAGATTCTGTTGAATATTTTTAATAAATTCATACAGAAACAGATGGCAATGGCACAGCAAGTACAACTGACAGTGACTCTTGTCATTGTCCTAGATCTTTACTACTTTGCAGGACAGGTAATGTCCTGGGCCCCGCCAATTAAAGGCTTTCTTTGACATTTTTTTTATTTTGGAAGAACACAAACTGTATACGTAGTAATGGCATAATTCTTTTTTTTACAATTTTATGAACAATGTTGTTTTCATCTGTTTTTCCTAGGATATTTAATAACAGTTGGGTTTCTGAGCTTTGTATCCTGCTATAGACATGGGCCCTTGAGCAGTGAACGGAGTATCGCCTTATTCACCTGGACACTGCAGATAATAGCCTGCTTCTTGATTTACTTTGGTCTCGCGGTCTCTGAGATTGCCTTTACACTCATAGCTGGTCTTGCTTCTTGTAAGGGTCTTTACTATTCCTTTAAAGTACTTCATTATGTGAAAAGGTTGGTACTTTTCTATACCATGTATATAGTATCCTTACAGCTAGGTATCTGCACCAGAAGTTGTCTTTGAGAAAGTAAAACTGTTTTTACCAATTATGGAGAAACAGTACTCCCCTTAGAATTTTTATATTGAAGAGGATCTTCAGTCTTCAAAAAAATAACAAAACAGTAGGGATTCTCAATCCTATTAAAGTCTGTGTTTTAACATTCCTCCCCAACTAGAGATAAATGGTGCTTTAAGGACTTGTTTACACTTGTGATTGGGGGGGTTAGATAAAACCCAGTGGTTGATCCATGTTTTTACCACCCCTCAACTGTTCTCTTTTGCTGCAGCGGCTGGGGGTGTACGCTAGTCGCAGCCATGATGCTTTGCTGCTATGACAGGAATGATACTCCCTGTCGCGCTTGATGGCCAATACCTCCCTCCAAGCATGGTCCATTCGAGTGAATGGAGCCACTCTGCAACCACGCACCACACACCACTGTCTGGCATTTGGGGGGTTAAAACTGGCAGTGAGAAGGCATGGTCTTGACAAACATGGATCGCTCTTCAGAGAGCAAAGCAGGAGTAAATGAACCCTAAGGGCTTCAGCAAAGATTGCCAAAAACGTTAGAAATGCTCTGTAAAGCTTTCTGTTCATACTGATCTTCTACAAGCTGAGACCTGTGTAAACAAAAGTGGCTGCATTAGTTTTCTTTTTTTAGGCTTTTTTCATTTATTTTCACCTGGAGATCCTGTCAGTATGTTTATTATTTTTCAACTTCCTTTAAAAAACTGTCCAGCAAAAGTGTCTTAGAGGGTTGGAACAAACCATTTACTACTATACAACATAAATTAGCCACAATACATTTGTGCACTGTGTGAATATGATCAAATATATAGAAAGCATTACTAGACAGGTGTGTCTAGTAGGACATTTACAAAGACCAGGCAGGAGGCCGCTTAATCCCGCAGAGATCTTCCAGAGGTCCTCCAGTGGAGAATTAGTGGTAATGCCAAGTGAAGGACAACTCCATCTAGTGGTTCAAAAAGATTTTGGGTGTAAATATCTGTTGTTTGAAATCCTTGTCAATAATATATTCAAATAATACATTAGAAATACAAACCCCAATGGAAATTTTGTAGTCAAAAGCACTACTTATAAACCTCACTACAATAGAAGGTCGGTTCACACCAGAACCTAGTGCTGGAAAGGCACGTTCCATGCATGTTTCCCACACAGCTTTTAAAATTCACTGCCTTGGCAATCTGCTACCAATACATTGCTAACACCTTATAGCAAAAGGTCGGCCGGGTGAGACTTACATTGTTCTGAGTGGACGTCATATGATGTCCTCCCAGAACGCGCCTCCTGAGGAGGCTGCGCATTGGCGCAATCTGTCACCAGCTGTGTCCACTGGACTGATCACTACACCGGCCCGCTGCCAGTATCATGTGATCGCTGTGACCAATCACAGCAGATCACATGGCAACTGTAAACAATGGTATTTAGTAAGAGGCATGGCTAGTTTTTTGAAGTTGTAATTTTTTTGTCACAATTTTTTGGGGGAAAAAAATCACATTTCCTTTTTTTTTTTTGTTTTTTTAACATTCTGTCACCGGTGCAGTACAGTGTTATCATATAACTGGTGTGGCGGAGATCAGGGACACTGACTGGTGACAGTATGTTAGAAAAAAAATGTAGTTTTCTCTTTCTATTTTTTTAAATGGTATAAGCAACCATTTTTACTGAATGAAACTGAAACTGATTTATTCAGTGTCTTTTGTTGTAATTAGCTGTAATTGGCAGAAACCAATTACATGGTACAGATGGACTGTGATTGGTCCTAGACAGGGCCAATCATAGCTAGCAACACAATTGTGTTCAGTGGATGGCATGATAGGAAGCCACCCATTGTTTACAATTGTCATGTGATTTGCTGTGATTGGTCACAGCGATCACATGGTACTGGTGTAGTGATCAGTAAACGTCTGTGACTGGTATTGCACCATGCGTCCCTGATTACCACCGCCACACTAATGATAACACTGTACTGGTGACCTATGTAAAAAAATTATTAAAAAAAAAATGTATTTCCTTATTTTCCAAAACATTGACAGAAAATTACAGGAAACTACAAAAAACTTGCCATGCTTCTTACTAAATACCTTGGACTGTCTACTTCCCAAAAAGTGGTCATTTGGTATGTATCATAGTTTGTGGACTCTAACTTTTCTACAGACTAAATAATAAACACTGATTTGGGTTATTTTCACTGAGAAAATGTAGCAGACTACATTTTGACCTAAATTTCTGATCAAAGATAATTTATTTGTCAAAATGAAGAACGCATGTTTTTTTCTCTTCCCCTTTTTTTTTTTTTTTTTTTTTTTTTTTAATTTTCGGTCTTTTTTTCATTTAGCAAAGCATAAAAAAAACAGTGGTGATTAAATACCACCAAAAGAAAGTTCTATTTATGTGAAAAAATTATACAAATTTCATATGGGTACAGTGTAGTATGACCGCACAATTGTCATTTAAAGTGTGACAGCGCTGAAATCTGAAATTTTGCCTGCGCAGGAAGAAGGTAAAAGTGCCCTGTGATGAAGTGGTTAACCACACCCCAAACACATGGCAGTACCATTCAATTTGGTGTGGTGCATTTTTTCAAAAGTAGTACATGCACTACTTTTTTATATGCTCTGGTGTAATTTGCAGCTCATTCAAGTGAATTGGCTGCCAAATCAGAATGCAGGGGAATGCACAACAATCACACAGGAACGCAGATCACTGTCCTGTAGGATTCTGTTGTGAACCGGCCCTAAGGGACCAAATATAAAAAGGAGAAAGAGAAAAATGACAACTAAAGACCCATCAATATAAACACACACATGAATGATACATACAATATCAGGACCTCAAAAAAGGATCAAAAGGCATCAGAAGACCTACGACACAATGTTCATCATGCAGCTTGTGTTTGAGAGTCAGATGTATATACGGTCAGAACTGGTAATCAATACATGTATTAAAAAGAAAAGCACATATGGAAACTCCCATTGTGTATGGAAAATATTAAATATATGGGGAAAAAATCTAATTGGCAAAAATAGCCAGAGGGCTGGAAGATATATGAATACTAAAATAAGTTAAAAAGTTAGCAGGAGAGCTGGAAAGTAAAGCCACACCAGGTCAATTTATTTGTCAAACCAGATCTGTAAAGAGCATCAACTTAAGAGATGTGAAAAAAGCAGAAGTAAGGAATGTTGCCCTCCGAGACTATGAAAGAATTGAAATACATGTAGTCTGCAGAATGGGACATATCAACTGTTATTGATAAAACCGTTGACATCCCACTCAATCTATGGCCATAGGGAATAAATGTCCTCGTCTCATAGATCCATCTAGTTTCTAGACATGATATTTCCCTCTTTATGTAGCTACCTCTCCAGTGCAGACCGTATTTGTTAATACCCATGAAGAGGGTTCCTGTTGGATCCGTATTATGGTACATCGCTTAATGCTTTGACACGTTATGGCCCTTGAACCCTCTCCTGGTATTCCTTATGTGTTCATTAAGCGATACTAAAGTATGTTGTACTTACCTGCTCTGCATAAAAATATTGTACAGAGCGGTTTCTTACCTCTTTTACTGGGGTCCCCCACTGGTGCTCTCTGCTGCTCCTCTTCACCTTGTGCCCCCATAGCAAGCCACTTGCTAGGGGGCGCATGTGCAGGCGTGCTCCTAAGCCAGGCTGTGTGCATCTAAGGCACACACAGCGCAGCTTGGCCCCCCCGTTCCTCACATTATTTGATTATTCTTCTGACCAGGGTGCTTACAATGGTCTACTTTCATTCATTTATCCAAAACCTTTAACCCAAAAGGGAAAAACTAACTGCTTAAAAAGTGATAACTGGAGTTTGGCTAAAATGTGTTTGGTCAAGTCCGTCTACTGTAAATCTGCTAGCCAAAAGCCAGCCATCGATGGGTAGAATTTCAAATCAAAATTGTTAGGAAATTTTGTACAGAAATTCTCAGAACACATTTGCTTTTACCATTTGATTTTGAAGTGAATACAATTTACCAAACAAAGACCATACACTGTTAGAAATTCCTTTGTTCGAGGAAAAATGTTTCATCCTGCTTCTTCGAAGTTTCTCCTCATTGCTGTAAAAAACGATCGTTGATTTGACCCACTAATGATTAGAAAAAACGAATGAACAAACTTTCTTAAACAGGGAATGTGTTAGTGCCCTGATCAAACGGTGAAAATAAAGTAGAGAAAGAAAACTAATGCAGCTACCACATCTAAAAACTGGTAAGCTGCAATATATTACATTTTTGTTTTGGTGTTTAAAACCGTTTTAAGGTGTCTTCAACATTTATTTTTGTTTCCTCTGATAGACTAATAATACATAAGAAGCCTGTTGTGAAATTGCTCACAGAAGAGGAATACAGGGAACAAGCCGATACAGAGACTGCAAAGGCTTTAGAGGAACTCCGTGATTTTTGCAACAGTCCTGACTTCAACTCTTGGCTTGTGGTTTCTAGACTTTCGTCGCCCCGACGGTAAATATGCAAGTGGTTGGCATAGCCTGGTAGGGCAAGATTTTCTGCTGTATTTCTAAAATGAGAAAAAAAAACATTTGCCTTTTTTTAAAACAGAGTTTCAGAACAACACCGGTATTGCACCTTGTGGTGCATGCATTATCATGATGCATCATGATGTGAAATGGACTCTTAGGGCTTGTTTATACTTGCTTCAAAATGTGGCATTGGACATGATTTTTTAACCACTTGAAGACCAGGCCTTTTCTGGCATTTTTTGTTTAAATCAGTATTTTTTGCTAGAAATATAATTATAACTCCTAAACATTATATATATTTTTTTTTTAGCAGAGAACCTAGGGAATAAAATGTCAACCGTTGCAATTTTTTATATCACCCCAATATATTTATCCCAATTTATACCTCATTTTTTGTAATATATGAAAGTTGTTTTGCTGAGTAACTAGATACCTAAAATGGCACATGTTCGTGGAATGGTGACAAACGGTCACATGGTACTTAAAAATCTCCATTATCTGTATAGGGTTAAAGAGAGGTCTAGTGCTAGAATTATTGTTCTCGCTAACGTTCGTGTTTATACCTCACATGTGTGGTGTGAATACTGTTTACATATGCGTGCGTGACTTGTGTATGCATTCTGCTCGTGAGCGGAGGGATGGGGCCGCTTTAATTTTTTTATTTTTTTTCTACTGTCCCCTCCCACCGCTTTGGAAAGCGATCCAGCGGCTAATGAGCCATTCTGATCACTTTAATGAGAAAGCCAGCCAACAACTATAGAAATAAAATTAAGTTATATCGCTGATGGCTTCAGCTATAACCCCAGCAAACCACAACGTGTATATATACGTATTGCAGTCGACAAGTGATTAAAGTGCTCTGAATGCCAATCGTCGCTAAATGAAATGGTTAGCTTACAGTCCTGTTTACACTTTGTGTTTGCTTTGCTTCCCTTCACTTCAAAAATGATACCCCATGTCGCTTTTTTCGAGCTTCAGAGCATCTACAAAGTTTCCATAGAAGTCTATGACACAGCTCACACCGGGCTTTTTTTTTTTTCTGGTATTGCTGCAATAAAGATCTCTTTCTGGCAACTCAACCATGCAGCTCGTTTTTGTTCAAGTATCATCGTATTGTGCTCCTTAAAAGCAACCACAACTGTCATTTTCCAGAGCAGCATGTGTTTCTCCTGAGGTTATTTGTGGAGTTTTTTTTGTATCCTGAACAATTCTTCTGGCAGTTGTGGCTGTATTCTTTCTTGGTCTACCTGACCTTGGCTTGGTATCGAGATCCCTGAATTTTCCACTTCTGAAAGCGGAGTTGCACCCAAAAGTGGAACTTCCACTTATCTGATCCCCCCCCCCGGTGCCACATTTGGCACCTCTCGAGGGGGAACGGATACCTGTTTTTTTTTTTTTTTTTTTTTTTTTTTTTACAGGTACCCTGTCCCCACTTCCGGGAGACTGGGCCGTAGCGAACTACGTCAGCAGCTTGGTCCCCCTCCTCCTCCCCTCCCTTTCTGCCGGGCCATTGAGAGAGCGCACATGCGCAGTAGGAACGCGACCGTGTTCCTTTACCCTCAATAGCGGCAGCACCCGATCAGCCGATGGAAACGTCAGCTGCGGTGCCGACATCGCTGGACTCCAGGACAGGTAAGTATCCTAATGTTAAAATTCAGCAGCTACAGTATGTGTAGCTGCTGACTTTAAATTTTTAAAGGGCGGGCGGATTTCCCCTTAAGTTATTTAACAGTACTAACTGGCATGTTCAAGGCTTTGGATATTTTTTTTTTATATACATTTCAATCTTTATAAAGTTCCATTACCTTGTTACACAGGTCTTTTGACAGTTATTTCTTTATCGTACATCACGGGACACAGAGCAGCATAATAATGACTAATTGGGTTATACGCTACCTTTAGGTGATTGGACACTGGCAACCAATAGTAAGACGGTCCTTCCATATAACCCCTCCTATACCGGGAGTACCTCCAGTTTTTTCGCCAGTGTCTTGAAGGTGATGGTCATGGCTGTTGAAGCTCTTCATTTCTTCAAATAATGTCCCAGTGAGGATGTATAATCGGATCCATTCGGATGGCATAAGAAAGCTAAAGTGGATGGTACCCGAACCTCCGTATCAAGAGTGAGGTTTTGCTTGTAATGTGTCTGTGGCACTGGACCCTTGTTAAATTGGTATTCCTGGTCATAAATTGCCCAAGGTAAACCAGAAGGGTGCTTTACAGGTCCAAGGGTGTGGCCCCCAAAGAAAAATGGGGGACCCGGTCCTTGAGGGTCCTCTGAGGCGCTACCCGCCGTGATGGGGGAAGATTGGACCTGATGAACAGGTCCTGCAGCCTGGGAATGGTGAATACTCCCTTGGGAATTTCTATGTGTATGTAGCTATGTTCCCTCTGTTTCTGGTGTGGCCTTTTTTTTGACTGTGTCTAAGGATTACAGAGCGCCAGGCATGGCGCGCTTTTATGGCGTGTGCGCGGGGCACCTCGTGCGCTCCTACCATTGTGCGCAGGCGCGCCGTAGGGGTGCGCCGTTGCGGTGCGCATCACGGATGCATGGCGTGCATCTGGGCACGGCGGAGCGCCGTGCGGCGTGCTATGCGATCAGTCCGGTGCAGGCTTTATAAGGAGCAGATGCGCCTGGCTTGTGCTGGGACAACGCACAGCAATACTGGGGCACGTGAGTCTGAAGGTTTTTGGACACAGTTGCAATAGGTTTACACTGGTCTCAGCTTGTGGGGAGTACTTTTTTCCACGTATGTAAGCAATGTCTTCCAGAAAACGTGGTGCAGGGAGCAGGGCAAGCACAGGGGTAAGGGAACCTTCCTTTAAAAACGGTAAACCAGCCCCATGCTGATGCAGCCTTAGTCTCCCCTGAAAGACCTGCGGCATCTGGCCTGGCTGAGCCATTGCATTTGTCAGGCATAGTGGCCACCACCAATATTCCTGCCTCGGCTTATGTTACCAAAGATGATTTAGCATTGGCATTAGCAGGCCTTGAAGGCAAGATAACTGGCATGATTGCAACTGTAACACAGGGAGGGAAGAAATGTAATAGATCTCCCTCTCCTGAGCCAGGGCCAAGTGGAGAATCACTAGAGCACCAGGACTCTTATAGCCAAATAGGTCCAGGTGATCTGGATCCAGAGTGGGCAGAGGATTTGGAGGAGGTGGCTATGAAAGACCGGGAAGAAGGAGAGGCTGATGAATCCTCAGCTCAGTTCAGAAAAACCAATTCCAACCTCCCATTCCCAGAAATTGTTTATCCAATCTCTGGCTGAGATGGTACGAGGTGGGTTTAAGTTATCTCTGGTTCAGGAGTCGGGACTTTCCTGCTCTACTTTGGGATCTTTGCGACCTCAGCAAGGTTCTCAGGTGTTTCCCCTGCATCCATTATTGGAGCAGGTGATCTATGCAGACTGGGATCATCCTGACAGGATATTTTTGCCTCCAAAAAGATTTTCTGTTTTATATCCTATGGAGGAAAAGTTTAGGAAGAGATGGGGTACACCTTTGGACGCCGCCATTTCTTCAGTGAATAAGAATTTACCTGTCCAGTGGACAATGCCCAGGTATTTAAGGATCCGGCCAATAAAAAGCTAGAATCCTTGTTTAAAGCCTCCTTTGCGGTGGCTGGTGCAGCAGTTCAACCAGCAGTTGGAGCCACTGGGATTTGTCAATCCCTAAAGGACAGTGTTAAAAGGTTATTAAAAGACCTGCCTTGTCAGGAGGAACCTTCCGAGGAGTTGTCGGAGATTGAATGAATGAATGATTTGTAAAGCGCTGCAAATGCGAACTGAATCGCCTCAAGGCGCTAGATTCCTCATGCCTTATGTTTTGCAGTAGACGCATTGAAAGACTCAATTCAACAGATGTCTCGTTTGGCCTTGCTGGCCGTACATATGCGCAGGGTCCTGTGGCTAAAGAACTGGTCTGCTGAGACGCCATGCAAGAGGCTACTTGCAGCTTTTCCCTTTTCATGGAGAATGCTTGTTTGGTGAAGATCTGGATAAGTATATCCAAAAGATCTCTGGAGGAAAAAGTGCTTGCCTCCCTTCTAAGAGGAGAAGTAAGCAACCCTCTTATGAGATTCCCAATGCTCCAGGTCCTAGTGCCTCTTCCCCCAAGCGGTATCGACGGCCTCAGCCGTCAGGGTTTAAAAAACCTCAGGGTCAGAGGAAGCCTGGAACCAAAAGCCAGCCAAGTCCAACTCCAAGTCAACCTTATGAAGGGACGCCCCCACTCTCACGGGTGGGGGGCAGGCTTCGGCTGTTTCTGGAGGCTTGCGAAGATCTGGTCCAAGACAGATGGGTTATTTCCACCATAACACGGGGGTACAGAATAGAATTCCGGGAAATCCCTCCAAACCATTTTCTGTACTCAAGGGTCCCGTCAGATCCAGAAAGAAAGAAATGCCTATTCCTAGCTTTACAGCATCTGCTGAAGCAGGGGTAATCATCAAGGTTCCGCACAGAGAAAGATTCAAGGGTTTTTACTAGGGCTGAAACAACTAATCGATTAATCGACAACTAATCGATTATTAAATTAATCGATTACTATTTTCAGAATCGATTAATCGGCCAGTAACATAAAAGGGTTAAAAAAAACTAAAATGAGCCCTTTATAATACAAAAAGAGCAAATAATCGCTACTATAACTATGCTTTTTTCAGCCGCTGCATATTTGGAAAGGGTCAGGGACTTTTTTTTTAACACAAAACGGTGCTTTTTTGGTTCAATATACTTCAAGGGAGAAGCTGCAGAAAAACATGTAATGCGTTTTTGCAGCAATTTGTGTTTTTTAATCGGCCCAACAACAAATTGTCCAAAAAAAATGCAAAATCATGTGCGCAAAAAATCAAAACGCACAGCAAAAAGCACTGCAGAAACAGATCAAAAGCAAACTGCAGAGGTGTGTACTGAGCCTTATGCTGTCCACACGGATCAATTTTCAGACGAGAATATTCATACGAAAAATCTTTGTACATTCGCTGAATGAAAGAATTTTTCAGTTCATGAAATTTTCACTTATTTTTAACATTCTGTTTTTAAAATGAATGTAACTTCTGAACGAAAACCACATACACTGTCTGAAAATTCCTTTGACCAAGAAGTCTATTATTTTCAAATTTTCCCATCACTGTGGTTGAAAATGAACTTCGATTTGACCCCACTAACGATTAGAAAGTTGAACGAACGTTCTTAAAATGACATTTTTTTTTAAGGAAGATATTGTTTGTTTTTTAAATAAAAAAAAATTTGATCTCTGAGTCTGATATTTACCAGATTCACCCTTTTAATATACTGTTAGAGGATATATACTGTATATACTATCTCGCCTCTAATAGTATATATACAGTATATCTCTTCCGTCTGTTATTCTCAGATTGGATTAGAGATTTTGCTCCCTATCCATATAGTTGGTTATTTACATTTACTACTGCATAGAGATATTTAAGAATAAATTTCCTATTTTTAAAACTTTACATATTAACTAAATTATACACCACACTTTTTTTTAAAGGTTATTATGCGATTAATCGATTTAATCGAAATAATAATCGACCAACTAATCGATTATGAAAATAATCGTTAGTTACAGCCCTAGTTTTTACTCAAATCTTTTTACCGTGCCGAAACCAAATGGGGAACTAAGGCCCATTTTGGGTCTCAAGGCTCTCAACCTTTTTTTAAACGTCCGATCCTTCCGTATGGAATCGGTTCATTCAGTAATAAAATCTCTCACAAAGGAAGATTATTTGGCGTCCATAGACATCAAGGACGCATATCTTCATGTACTGATATTCAGTCCACATCAAAGGTTCTGCGTTTCGCAGTGGAGGGCCGTCATTTACGGGGTCTCCCTGTTCGGGTCCAGTCCGACAACTCCACAATGGTGGCATATATCAACCACGAGGGAGGTACCAGGAGTCGGGCAGCCCAAAGAGAGGTAAACTACATATTGACTTGGGCAGAGAAGCATGTGCCGTTTCTCTCGGCAGTATTTATTCCGGGGGTGGACAATTGGCAGGCAGACTTCTTAAGTCGGCAGGGGAATGGTCCCTACATCCCGAAGTGTTTCTACAGATCTGTCAACACTGGGGGACCCCAGATGTGGATCTGCTGGCATACAGATTCAATGCCAAACTGGACAAGTTTGTATCCAGGACCAAGGATCCGCTTGCTGTCGGCATAGACGCATTAGTAGTTCCTTGGAACCAGTATTCTCTGATATATGCTTTCCCTCCGATCCAAATTCTGCCGCGCTTACTACGCAGAATACAGGAAGAATGAAAGCCGGTGATCCTAGTGGCCCCAGCGTGGCCTCGAAGATACTGGTACTCGGAGATTGTGAAGTTGGCAGTGGGGGACCCATTGGTCCTTCCGTGCCGTCCGGATCTGTTGTCTGAGGGACACATATTCCATCCTTCTTTACGGTTGCTAAATTTGATGGCATGGCTATTGAGACCAGAATACTAAAAGACTGCTGTCATGGGTTCAGTCTTGTCTACTCTGATAAATGCTAGAATATCAGTTTCTAGAGCTATCTATTACAGAGTTTTGAAGTCATACATTTCTTGGTGTGAAGAAAGGAAATGGAATCCTCGTAGATATACGATTGGAAGAGTCCTGGCCTTTCTTCAGGTAGAGGTAGACTTGAAGCTGGCTTTAGGGACAATTAAAGGACAGATTTTGTCCTTATCGATTTTTTTCCAAAGACCAATTGCATCCCATTCTTTGGTACGTACCTTTTGTTAAGGGATTAGCGCACTTAAGGCCGCCGGTTAAGTCACCTTTGTGTCCCTGGGATCTAAATTTGGTCCTTTCGGCTTTACAGTGTCAACCATTTGAACCTATTGGGCATATCCCGTTTGTTCTATTAACTAGGAAACAGGTTTTTTTTGGTGGCTATACCTTTAGCTAAGAGGGTATCAGAATTAGCCGCCCTTTCTTGCAAAGAACCTTTTTTTGATTCTTCATCAGAACAGAGTGGTCATGCGTCCTCGTCCGGATTTTTTACCTAAGGTAGTTTCCAAATTTTATTTGAATCAGGACATCATTCTACCTTCCTTTTTTCCAAACCCTAAAACCAGGGAGAAAAGGTCACTTCACTCGCTCGATGTGGTGAGGGCGATCAAGGTTTATTTAAAGATGTTGGCTTCTTTTCGGAAAACTGACTGTTTTTTTTGTCCTGCCAGGAGGTCCTAAAAAAGGACAGCCGGCAACAAGTTCAACTATATCCAGGTGGATCCGTCAGACTATTATCCAGGCGTATGGATTAAAACGCAAGGCTCCGCCTTCAGGTTTAAAAGCACACTCCACTAGAGGGGTTAGTGCATCATGGGCAGTACGCCAGCAGGTGTCTATGGCTCAGGTTTGCAAAGCGGCCGCTTGATCTTCAGTTCATACGTTTACCAGGTGGATGTCAGATCTCAGAAGGAGACTGTTTTTGGCCACAGCGTGTTGCAGGCAGCTTTGTAAGTCTCTGTCCCGTTGGGCTTAGGAATATGGTGCCCCCCCCCCCTCAGGTGCATTGCTTTAGGACATCCCAATTAGTCATTATTATGCTGCTCTGTGTCCCATGATGTACGATAGAGAAAAATGGATTTTTAATACAGCTTACCTGGAAAATCCTTTTCTTGAAGTACATCACGGGACACAGAGGTCCTTCCCCTCTTTTCTGGGATCGTCATTGCTTGCTACAAAACTGAGGTACTTCCGGTATAGGAGGGGTTATATGGGAGGAACCGTCTTACTATTGGTTGCCAGTGTCCAATCACCTAAAGGTAGCGTATAACCCAATTAGTCATTATTATGGTCCTCTGTGTCCCGTGATGTACTTCAAGAAAAGGATTTTACAGGTAAGCAGTATTAAAAATCCATTTTTACTGCTCTCCATGGCTCAATATTTAACCTGCTCATTGCATCCACATGAGAGCTAACAAACTCATTGACTATTTATACAGACACTAATTGCAATGTAAAAAGCCACAGATGTGGGAAATCTTTAATTGCCATTTTAACCTGTGTGTATCTCTGTCTGTATCAAGGCCAAACATTCCAGGATCTTTTGATCAGGGCCATTTGGGTGTTTTTATGTTTTCATTATGATTCAAGAATGAGCCAAACAACTATGTGATAATAAATGGCTTAATATGATCTCAATCCTTAAATAAGACAGTTTTTTCCCATTTACGTCTTTCAGGACAGCACCATAGAGAGACCTTGGCTCCTCCCCTTCTGAGGAAACACCGCCTTCAACTTAAGCTTTAAACCTCACCGCTCTCCCCCGGCCCCTCAGTTCTGGTGTTTCCTCCGGTGGGGAGACATCGCAAGGAACCAGGGCCGCACAGCTAGGGAGGCTGAGGCTAATTACAGGCTGAGCAAAGGGGGCGCTCTCTCTCTGGCTCTCTCCTGCTCAATTTTCTTAAAAAGGCTGCAGTCTAAGGGGCTAGTGTGGCTGAGTACCTTTTAGAAGACTGCACATCACGCTCCCCCAGCTTCTCTTAGTGAAGCTTGTAAGCTGGTGGGGTCCGTTTTCTTTTTTGCCTAGCAGTGGCATAGGCGGAGGCACAGAAGACCGCCCTGCACTTGCAGCCAGCGTGGGAGCTCTGAGCGCTGGGTCGGACGGCGGGTGACGTCATTTCCGGCGGAGGTCAGTGTTTCCGTCTGACCCGTGACTTCCGGTTCCGGTCGCGGTGATGAAAACGGACCGCGCGATCGGCTGGTGCTGCCTCTGACCTGCTGTGGGGACAGCACACAGGGGCTTGGAACACCACTAAACTCTAAGGAGATGTCGGAAGCAGAGGCTTCAAGAACTGCTCCAGGAGAATCCTGCACCAGCCACTCTAAGGTAAGAGGAACCCTGGGGTGGTGTTCCCTTACCGCTTCCTGTAAAGCTCCACAGGTGTAGAACTCCCCCTGGTGGTGAAGGGGGGGAAAGGGTTGTGACTGGGTCCCTGGTGGTGGTCGGTCCCGGGAAGTGCACCCCTGGTGGCCCTCCGTGGTAGTGCTGGTGGAAGTTTGCTGATTGCTCCCTACTTTTAACTTGTTTTTCAGGGCAAAGCTACAGAGAAAAGCAAGTCGCCCCACAGTACCAAGAAGAGATGCCCCTCATGCAGAATCACAATGGGGGAATCTTGGTCTAAACCCCTCTGCAGGGATTGTATAGAAGGGCTAGTAAGGGAGCAGTCTGGAGAACAGTCTTCAGATTTAGCAGCATCCGTTAAGGAACTTTCCAATACGGTGCAGACTTTTAAAACATTATTTGCCAGTCTTCAGTTGCCACAGCCGCAGGTTGTTTCTCCACCAGCACAGCAGAGTGTTCCTCAATCCTTAATGGATGCTCCCTCGGGAAGTGGAGAGAATCCAGGAGGTGCCAGATTCGAGGTTGAGGAAGAGCCTGATAGCGGGTCCTCAGATCCCCAGGGGGATTCAGAGGGAGAGGAGGTGGAAGGGGAATCCACAAGATCCTCTCGCTACAAGCTTTCCCTGGAGGAGGTGGAGGAGCTCCTAGGAGCCATTCATACCACCCTAGGAATCCAGGAGGAAAGGAAAAAACTTTCACTCCATGACCAGATGTACAAGGGACTAGGGGAACATAAAAGGAAGGCGTTCCCGGTCCATGAGGTCTTAGTCGACGCCATCAAAAAGGAGTGGCAAGACCCCGAAAGGAAGCCTTTCCTTTCAAGGGCACTTAAGCGTAGGTTCCCCTTTGCAGAAGAGGAGGCGCTGGTATGGAACAAATCTCCTAAGCTAGACGCAGCCTTTTCGCAGGTCTCCAGACACACTGACTTGGCCTTTGAGGACATGGGGGCACTCCCAGATCCCATGGATAAAAGGATAGATTCCCTCCTGAAAAAATCCTGGGACTCTTCCATAGGGAACCTCAAACCCGCCATGGCGTCCACGGTGGTGGCACGAAACATGGAGTATTGGCTAACGCAAATTAAGGCACACATAGAGGCGGGAACGCCTAAGGAAACAATCCTATCGTCTTTTCCCATGCTCCTTAAAGGAATAGCTTACCTGGCAGACGCTTCAGCTGAATCGGTGCGTATGTCTGCAAGATCAGCCGCATTGTCCAATTCGGCAAGAAGAGCCTTATGGCTTAAAACATGGCAGGGAGATACCGCATCCAAAGTTAAACTTTGCGGCATTCCTCTCACGGGGGACTTGCTCTTCGGGCCAGGTCTGGAAGCCGTATTGGATAGAACGGCTGACAGAAAAAAGGCATTTCCTTTTAAAAGAAAACCGGCGGAGACTAAAAAAGTCTCGGCCGTGGAAGAAATTGGACCCCCCAAAATCTGATCAACAGAAAAAGGGGTGGGGACAAAAAGGGAAGGGGCGTGGGGGGGCTATTTTTCGCCCTCCTGAACAGCCCAAAAAGACAAAGTGACAGAATAACAGTGGGAGGAAGACTGGGGGCCTTCCTTCCACAGTGGGAGACGATCACCTCCAACAATTTTATTTTGGAAGTCATAAGAAGAGGGTACAGGTTGGAGTTTGCAGAACCTCCACCATGCAGACTCCTGGTAACCACGCTACCGAAATGTGCTGTGAGGTCGGCGGCTCTCATTTCCTCCCTCCAGGAGTTGGAGGAGCAGGAGGTGGTAGTTCGAGTACCAGAAGGAGAGACGGGCAGAGGCTTTTACTCCCACATTTTTGTGGTGCGCAAACCCTCGGGGAAGTTCAGGCTCATCCTGAACCTGAAGCCTCTGAACGTCTCTCTCACCTACAGGAGGTTCCGAATGGACTCAATCTATTCGGTAAAGACGCTCCTTCCTCCGAACTGCTTCATGGCATCGATAGACTTGAGGGATGCATACCTGCACATTCCCATTGCAGATCAGTGTCAAAGGTTCCTCAGGCTGGCAATAAATACCAGAGAAGGGATCTTTCACTGGCAGTTCAGGGCCCTTCCCTTCGGGCTATCCTCTTCCCCCCGCATCTTCACCAAAGTCATGGTAGAAGTCTTGGCTTTCCTAAGGATCAGGGGCATCTCAGTGATCGCTTATTTAGACGATCTACTACTTTTTGCTCCTTCCGCGGAACAACTGTCGCAGGACCTGCAGGTTACAAGGAACATTCTAGAGGGTCTAGGTTGGCTCTTAAATCTGGAGAAGTCCAATTTGACTCCTTCGCAAAGGGTAATCTTTTTAGGTTACCTGTTGGACTCAACAAAACAGAAGGTCTTCCTGCCTATGGAGAAAATCCAGAAGGTAGACAGGGCAATGTTGTTACTCCAGGGCAGCCAACAAATATCAGTAAGAAAGGCTATGTCAGCCTTGGGGCTACTGACGGCAGCACTTCCAGCAGTTCAGTGGGCAGGATTACACTTTCGCCCTTTACAACTATTTATCCTGAGCATTTGGGACCACAGTCAGGAGTCTTTGGATTCCCTGATAGCTGTACCAGACCAGGTCAAGAGATCCCTATGGTGGTGGCGAAAAGAAGCCAATCTCTCACAGGGCCTGGAATGGGTTCTGCCGGCGTCCAGATGCGTCACGACCGATGCGAGTGGCACGGGTTGGGGGGCGCATATGGAGGACCGGGTGGCTCAGGGAGGCTGGCGGAAGGAGGACGCGGGAAGATCCTCCAACTGGAGGGAGCTGAAGGCAGTGGCCTTGGCACTCAAAGCCTTTCAAAAGGAACTTCAGGGACAGCATGTGAGGGTCCAGTCGGACAACTCCTCAGCTGTAGCCTACATAAACAGGCAGGGAGGTACCAGGAGCAGATCTTTGTGGACCCTGGTAGAAAGCATTCTCAGATGGGCCGAAGTAAACGTCTTATCCCTCTCGGCAGTGCATCTGAGGGGGGAACAAAATCTGGTGGCGGATTTCCTCAGCAGGAAACGGCTGAGGGAAGGCGACTGGGTTCTGAATCAGGGGGTTTTCGAAGCAATATCCCAGAGATGGGGAAGGCCATGCATAGACCTCTTTGCCTCGAGAGAAAACAGGAAAGTGCATCTCTTCTTCTCCCTAAACAGGTGGGATGGAGCTCTAGGGGTAGACGCACTGGCTCAGAGTTGGGCTTTCGTCAGGTGTTATGCCTTCCCCCCACCTGTACTAATCCCAGCCGTCCTAAGAAAATTCCAACTGGAAAACACAACCCTCATTCTTATTGCGCCATATTGGCCCAGGAGGCCTTGGTTCTCCATCCTGAGAAGCCTGGCAGCGGAACCCCCCTGGATTTTGCCAGTTCAGGAGAATCTCCTTTCCCAGGGACCAGTTTGTTGTCCCCAGGTGGGGAGATGGAGCCTCGCGGCTTGGCTACTGAGGAAGAATTGTTGAGGATCAGAGGTTTCTCAGATAGCTTAGTAAAGACCCTCCTTAACTGCAGGAAAAAAGAAACCCAGGTCATCTACCAAAAAACGTGGAGGCGTTTTAATAGCTGGTGCACAGAAACTTCTTTTGATATTCACAGCTCTATAGCGGTCTTAGAGTTCCTGCAGGCAGGGGCGGACAAGGGGTTAGCCCTTGGCACCCTGAAAGGACAGGTTTCTGCTTTGAGTGTGTTTCTGGAGAAACAACTAGCCGTCGATCCTTGGATCGTTAGATTTTTTAAAGCATTGAGTAGGCAGAGACCTCTGAGGGTCCCCCCTTTCCCAATGTGGGATCTTTCTTTGGTCTTACAAGCGCTTACAGGGGAACCCTTTGAGCCATTGGAGACGTGTACACTAAAATGGATTAGCCTCAAAACGGTGTTTTTGGTGGCAATCACTACGGCAAGAAGAGTAAGTGAACTCGAGGCCCTCTCTATTAGGGCCCCCTTTTTTCAGGTTTTCCCGGACAGGGTAATTTTTAAAACCGATCCGGCCTTCTTGCCGAAAGTAGCCTCGGTCTTTCATAGAGGCCAGGAAATTGTTTTGCCCACCTTTTGTTTGAATCCTGTGAGGGAACAGGAACATAGGTTTCATAAACTAGATGTAAGAAGGTGTGTCCTACAATACTTGGAGGATACAAAACCATTTAGAAAATCTGATTCCTTTTTTGTGTTATTTTCAGGAACCAGGAAGGGAGGCAAAGCCTCAAGGCGCACTTTAGCTAGGTGGCTAAGGTTAGCTATCAGTCAGGCTTATATAATTAGCGGGTTGGAAGCCCCTAAGGGTATCAGGGCACACTCCACAAGGGCAGTGGCGACCTCTCAGGCCGAGTGGGCTGGTGCGTCTCCGGAGCAGATCTGTAGAGCGGCAACGTGGTCTAGATTCGACACGTTCGTGAAACACTACAGATTGGACCTTCTGTCAGCAAAAGACCAGGCTTTTGGGCGTAAGGTTCTGCAGGCAGTAGTCCCACCCTAAGGTAAGGTGCTCGCTCATCCTCTCTATGGTGCTGTCCTGAAAGACGTAAATGGGAAAATCGGAGTTACTTACCGGTAACGTCCTTTTCCAGGAGTCTTTCAGGACAGCACAGTTACCCACCCTACTTTAGGGATATTCGTGAAGAGTTCATCGCAGAAGAACGTCAGGTAAGATCAGAGTTATTATGACGTGTTCTTGTGTCTCCCCAGCTAACCGGAGGTCCTCTTGAAGAACTGAGGGGCCGGGGGAGAGCGGTGAGGTTTAAAGCTTAAGTTGAAGGCGGTGTTTCCTCAGAAGGGGAGGAGCCAAGGTCTCTCTATGGTGCTGTCCTGAAAGACTCCTGGAAAAGGACGTTACCGGTAAGTAACTCCGATTTTTGGCATGATCGGTCATATTTTTAATATCGATGTCAAAATTTCACAATTTCTGCCAGGGTATGCAAACTTTTGAGCACAACTATATATATGTGCTGTACTCTACTAAGAAGGGATTAAAGGTTGGATTAATTTTTACAAAAGTCTACTCATGCCGGCTATACAAGATAGGTGAAATAAAAGTTGCAGAATACTTCCTAAAAATGTGTATGTGTTTCTGTTTGGCAGGTTTGCACAGTTTATCTTGGGCTCCAATCATGTTTCCTTAGAAGAGACCAGTACACATGAAGAACAGTATGGACTTGGAAGCGTCTTCCTGGAGGAGCAGCTTTTTATGCAAGACCAAGAATCGCACAACTCCCAACAGATGGACTTCGTTCCTCAAGAAAATGAACACGCTGAGGACTATCTAAATAGCTTTGATCCCTCGGACAGTGAAAGAAGTGTTCTGCTTCATTAGTTTTATTACTTTTGTAATATTTTAAGCATTTTTTTTTAAACCTGAACTTTGGACATTTTAATGAACAGACAGTCCTGTAATTCAAGGGCTACTGTAATTTTTAGAACTGAAAATGTGAAAACATTATGAAAAAGGACCTTGCACTGGTCATGATATGCGTATAAATGCTATTGCTGTGAAACGAATTATGCAGGGTCACCCAACTTTATCAAAAGTTGTACATTTTAAGAATTAAGCCTACCTTCTACCTTTTTGGAAGGGGGGGGGGGGGGGGGAGTGGTATATATTGCATATGATTAATGATGGTATGAATATAGTGCTGTGTCGTCTTGTTGCATTTTTGGGACCAGTGGGTAAACAGTGACTTCTCCCCCTGCTATGAACTGGGCTAGTCTTTGGGGGGGGGGTCCATGTAGCTTCTTGGGTTATATTGTGTTGATCTAATATTTCCGAAAGTTGCAACAATGGCGGAAGGAAATAATTGCAATCTAAGTAAAAAAAAAAAAAAAAAAAAACTGGCCAACCTGTGTTGTTTTTTTTTTTTTTTTTTTTTTGTGTGTGTGCATTATCTGTAAAAAAAAAAAAAAATGCCCCAGCCCTGGTGGTGCTAACATTGCTACCCTGATGACTTAGAATTGTTGCAGTGGTTTACAACGAATGGCGCTCTAGTAATAGTATAGTGATTATAGAGGTATATTTAAAGTCCTAAACCTTACATACTTTTCAAAGGCGCTCTGGTAAGCAACAAGAAGGGGCTCAGTGTCTTGAAAACTTGCTGTGATTTATACTGCAGTTAGACTGGATTAATACTTTGGTGTTACAGTACAATCATTAAGGTTGCAGTGAGGTGGTACAAAAGGAACTGAAAAGCCAACCTCTAAAGTACTGAGATACAGCATTGCCTTCCTATAACAGAAGGTACCGTATATACTCTCGTATAAATCGACCCGAATATAAGCGGAGGCACCTAATTTTACCACAAAAAACTGGGAAAACTTATTGACTTGAGTATAAGCCTAGGGTCAGAAATGTGCAGCTACTGTAAGTGGAAAAGAGGGTCAACAATGCCCATTTGCATGCCTCATTGTGCCCATTTGCAGCCATAGGTCCCCCGAACTTCAAACACGGTAGTTAAGGGTTCCTAGATGCCCCCTAGCTGCAGCCAAAATTTGGGGTCTCTGGACCCAAAGGGTCCCGAAATAACATTGCTGCAGATAGACACAGTTGACCGACTTTGGGGCCCCGTATCCTGGGGCCACTTGGTGCTAGGAACCCCAAATTTGGTGTGCAAACCCAGTGGAACTAGCACTACAACATATCCAAGCTGGGGTTCCTAGCACCAAGACATAAAGAACCAACAAACCGCACTCTATGTATATGTTCTTTAAAACCACCTATTTATTAAAAAGCGCACTCACAATAATACAGAGGAGGCTTCATTCGGATCCGAAAACTGACAGCTCTCAAAGAATTATGCACCTCGGGCCCCTAGTGGAGAACCAACCTTCGCTGTGCAAAACAAGATACCTCCCAGCGCTCCACCCTACATGTTACATCTAAGTGACTTCATCAAGGGGGAGGCGCACATTGCACAGGAGCATTCGGTATCTTTTGGGAAGCTGGCCTTCATGATTTTTTCACTAATTCTTTCATGAACTTTTCACTTAATTATTCAATTTTGTTAATGTTTCATTTATGCACATGAGCACTTTATGATCTATTGATGTGGATAAATTATTTGATATATTAGTTGCACAGGATTAAATGATTATTTCATTACTTTTTTTTTTTGCATACTTCCCACTGCTGAATATTCGGCAATTGTTTACTTTAGGGATTGATATTTTTTTTTTTTTTAGTGTGGTACATGGGTGTATGTTTATTGTGGAAAGTTCATAGTAACTTTAGGTACTGCAGCTGACAATAACACATTAACTTTTGACTTACGGTGCACCTTAAGAATCTTTGTGTATATAATCATGGATTATAAGTAACAGAGGGGAGGGACCTGTGTCCTGTAATGTATGCCAAAAAAAGGATTTTTACAGGTAAGACAAGTATTATTTTCATAACCATACATTACGGGACACTGGAGATGTATTCTAGAATGTTGGGATGTTCATAAACAATTCAACTGAGGGGTTGGCAACACAGAAACAAAAGTCTAACAGACCCATAGGATCTCTACAGTTTACGGGGCATCCTGAAAAAGAACCTTCCGAACTGATGCTGGCATCAGCTGAGGCCTGAATGTCCACCTGGTAGTAATTGACAAATGTGTGCAATAAAGCATTGCAAATCTGAGAAACCTAGGCCTGATGCTAAAAAGCCCATAAAGCACTCCCAGATCTAATAGAGTATGCTTTGACTGGAAAAGGGGACATCTGGCCCTTGAGGCTATAGGCTTGACTTATGTGTGGACGAATCTACCAAGCGATAGCAGAGCAAAAAGCTGGCTGCCCCTAATTGTTCTGAGCTGCGGAATACTGATAGAGAGCTGTACTTCCTCTGACAGCTAAGTCCATTGTACTAAGAGGATACCCAGAACTTCTCTCCAGCCTGACAAGCTGGCAGTCATCAAGAGCAGCTTCAAGCCCATTGGGAAGAAGGATTAACCTGATTTCAACGCTGGACTAAAGAACCACCATGCCAGGGACTGAAGGCATATGGGACAATGCAGACTGTGCCCACTTGCACTATACTGGAACAAAACTGGACACGGGTGCTACCCTAAGAGAGACCACCATTGAGCCCAAAAACCTCATGCAAAGTTCATTTAGGGGAAGAAAGATAGGGCCATATCCAAGACTAGGCCCAGATACTACTCTTAGATCCAGCATTGATTTCTGAAGATCTAGGATTCACGTAATTCTCTAACGCTTGCATTGGACACTGGCTGACAAATAAAAAAAAAAAAAAGTACAGTATAAACAAAATAAATAATAAAATTTTTAAAAAAAATGTAGGCCTCATGCACATGGGGCATTAAAAAAAACAAGCTGCAAAGTAGGGCTGAAACAACTAATCGATTAATCAGCCAGTAACATAATGGGGTTAAAAAAAAACTAAAATTAGCCCCTATAATACAAAAAGATCAAATCGTTACTGTAAATATTACTTTCACTGTTCCACAGTAACAAAAATGAACCCCTTACAGTAGTGATTATCGCAAAAAATGGCCTGGACATTGAGCAGCCAAATCTTTCGGGGCTGAAGTAGTTAACACGCTTTCCTATGGGACACATTCACATCTGTGCTTTTTTTCAGCTGCTGCGTATTTGGAAAGGGTCAAGGACTTTTTTTCAAAGCAAAACTGATTTTCTGGTTCAATATACTTCATTGGAGAAGCTGCAGAAAAGCATGTAATGCGTTTTTGCAGCAATTTGTGTTTATTAAATCTGCCCAACAAATTGGCCAAAAAAAAATTTTAAAACGCGGATCGCAGCAAAATCACGTGCACAAAAATCAAAAAGCACTGCAAAAACAGATCAAAAGCAAACTGCATAGGTGAGTACCAAGCCTTATGCTGGCCACACACCTATCAATTTTAAGACGAGATTATTCATACGGTAAACAGAAAATTGAATTCAAATACTTAGGGAACTAACTAGCCAAAACAGGAGGGATAATGCTACACACTCCTCAATTCTGACCTAAAAAAAACAGAAGCCAGGATGCCTCTGCCAAACTCAACTGTCATTAAGCCACGAATATGAATATTTTGGTGCCCACGTAGCTGCCTTGCAGATAATTTCAGACACTTGGCCTGCTGCCACTCTCAAGGTCGAGACCCTTCTACTGAAGGGTGCCGTGATTTTCCTGGCACGGCCAACCCTTTCAACTTGTAGGCCAAGGAGATGAGCTTTACCAACCAGGAGGTAAAAATCTTGCTGGAAGCCATAAAATCATTATGTGTTCCACCTGGAATGACAAACAGATGCTCCGACTTCCTGATGGCAGAAGAACCCTTGATTAAACATTTCAAAGCTTGGCCCACATCCAATGGGCTAATTTCCTGAGTACTCTCCAAAAGGAACGTAGGAAAACAACCTCTTGTGTGATATGGACTCTGAAGGTCAGTTCAGGCACAAAATTTGAGCATTGGCATGAGCTCCACCCTGTCTGGAAGTACGCGAGTATGGGCTCTTTAAACCCCAAGGCCACCAATGCTGACTCTTCTGGTTGATGTTATTGCCACCAGTAAAGCAGTTTTCAGTGAAAGGTAGCACAGGGTGATTGAAGGCATTTGAATAACGATAACGTCCAACAGCAATGGGAGATCCTATTTCAGAAACAACAATTCGAGGTTTCAACCAAATTGCATCTTGAAAAACAGTATAATTAGGTGTTGGATGCCCACTGTATGCCGGTGAAGGCAGAGCTAGCCGAAATGTGTGCCCATAGCATACTTACGCATAGACCTAAATCAAGCCACGCCTGCAGGCATTTCAGAACAGACTTCTGAAGAGTCCAGCGTAAAATCTTGATCAGCAGTAATAATGGGAATTTATGCCATATTCTACTTTAGGCACGGTTAGCGATGTCCTTTCTTGTTTTCGTAAGAGTATTTACAATCTTCACAGAGCATTCAAAATCCATTAGCCTCTGCCTCTCTAGACCAAGGCCATCAGCCTGAGCCTGACGGATGCTGGATGAATGGGACTTTGGAGAAGATTTGATCGTACAGAGGGAGTCAATGCTTGACACTTATAAGGATGAGCAAAGGGTACCAAGGCCCCTTCAGCCAATCTGGGATCATCACCAGAACTGTCACCTCCCCCCGCCACAGCCTCAGCTGGAAGCTAAGAATCAGAAGGAGCAGCAGAAAGGCATAAGCTGTCTTGGAGATCCACTCTGCAGTCAGCACCTCCACCCCGATTGCTTGCGAATTCTGGGCCCTGGAATGGAACTTCAGCAACTTGGTGTTGACTGGGGATGTGAGCGGTCTACCTCTGGAAGAAAAATACCAAGCTCTTTTAGTTCTCGAAAGATTCACAGTAGTCTGGACCATTCATTGTCATCCAGACTTGTCCTGGCAAATAGTTTGCCTGAAATTTCTTCTGACCAGGCACGTAGGCCGCAGATAGTTGCATAAGATTGACTTGGGCAGATTCTAGAATTGGAGAAACCTCCTTCCAAAGGGAGAGACTGAGCCTTGTTTCCAGATGTAGGCCACAGTCGTTGCGCTGTCCAACTTTACCAGGACAGGCTTACCCCGGAACATTGCAGATGATTTAGTTTCTTCAATCACAAGTTTAGGCCACTGGTCCAGAAACCCGACTTGAATGGGAGCGAGAGTTAAACTGAGCCTACCTGAGCTGCTGGAGCGAGGCGATTATCTATGGCTCAATCTGAGACGTGAAGGATGAAAGAGCTCCAAATATGGCCTAAAATGCTTGCCTTAATGGACCACGTGTTAATCACCAAAGCTGTACCTATGTCCACAAAGGAGCCACATAGTGCCCCTAAAGTATGTATTTGGGAGGCACAATCCCAAAATAACAGAAAACATCCTGACATGGAACTCTTTACTGACTTCTTGGTTTAGGCGTTAGCTTCCCAGTTTTTCCTGGACTCCCAGCCAGAAATGCAGAAGCTAATCTCTCTGGAGTGAGAGTGAGCATGGAAACTGACTCTTGAGTTTTTCGGTCTCCTTTAACTCAGCAGACATTCATCTTGAGTCAGGAAGCCAAACTGACCACTATTAAATTTAGGCTTGACCTTCTATGATCAAGAAAAATGCAGTGATAGCGTTTGTGCTTGAAGGCCACAACATCTTCTGATGGTAAGGACATGTATATGGCTAATCCCACAAGGGACACACGCTGACCAGAGGGGTGATCCCAACCCCTGGACATCTTTTAGTTCAAAAGGGCATAACTTTCACATCCTGCTATGACAACATACTCCAATCTTGTAGAACGAGCGCTTGATCCATCCAACATAAGAGAATTGTCAAGCTGTCCTCTGGAGGTACTTCAAATACTTCCAAAGCATCACTTATAACTAAAGGCATTTCACCAACCTTACCAATCTGGCCAAAGGTCGTCCTCATCTTCCTGTTCAGAAGAGACTTGATTGGCTTGAGAAGGGCCTGCATAGAAGACTGGACATTGCCAGAATAGATGGCCCTTGCAGAACAAGAATTCAGCAATTCCTTTAGAGTGTCTTGACCATATGCTTAATTTTGACAACTTGGTCACCATCATCTTAATCACAGCCTGCCTGAACCAAGTAGGAATCACATATTCACCTCCTTCTTGGGAAGAAGCTGACAAGAGTTAATTTGCCTGAGGAGGTTCTGAGACTATTCATTGGCACCATATATGACCCCGTCACAGAGTGAGTAGAAACGACTCCTTTAGAGTGTATTGATCACATGCTTAATGAAAGTGACAACCGGTTAGGTGTCGTCATCATCTTTATCCTTGGTTGCTTGAACAAGGCAACATTCTTGCAGTCATGCTCGTCTGTTTTCTCTTTGGAAGAATCTGAAGCAGATTGCTTGCCTGGGAAGGCTTGAGACTGCTCGGTAACCCTTTCACAGGGTGAGTGGAAACACTCCTTTAGAGTGTATTGACCACAGGCTTAATGAATGTGACAACCTGTTAAGTGTCATCATCCTTATTCTTGGTTGCTTGAACAAAGCAGAATTATGCAGTCATGTCCATTAGCGCTGCTGAAATTAATCGCAGCATCGATGCATCGCGATTCGGGTGTCCCCGATGCGGCATCGATGCATGCGACCCAAAAAATCGATTTCTTGCCCCGCCCCCTCCCGGGAGAGCGCTCCGTGCGTAAAGCTGTTATTAGTGTGTGTATATTCCGCTCATGTGACTCTTGGCCCTCCTCTCAGTCTCTCCTGATGTCAGCCCCGCCCACTGACTGGAGCTATCAGGTCAGAAGAGAGGCGGGCGGGGCTGACATCAGAAGAGACGTGAGAGTAGGGAGGCGTGGCCGAGAGTCACATGAGCGGAATATACACACCCTAATAACAGCTTTACGCACGGAGCGCTCTCTTGGGAGAATTCCCTGCTGACCTCAGGAGAGATGAGACAACCGGCGGAACACCGGCGGCTGGAATGGAGATCGGGGGGAGATGGTGAGCAGGCAGATCGCCCTGCTCATTACAGGCTGCCACCAGCACCGGCAGAGCAGCATGTAAGTACAGAGGGGGAGGGGGGGCGCTGTGACACAAGTCCATATCATAGAATTGTCTATGTGCCTTCATCACACCACAACTCTGCATTATTGTCCGCAGTCTGTGACCATCTCCTGTGCCATGTCCGCCGCAGTCTGTGACCATCTCCTGTGCCATGTCCACAGTCTGTGACCATCTCCTGTGCCATGTCCGCTGCAGTCTCTGACCATCTCCTGTAGCATGTCCGCTGCAGTCTCTGACCATCTCCTGTAGCATGTCCGCAGTCTCTGACCATCTCCTGTAGCATGTCCGCAGTCTGACCATCTCCTGTAGCATGTCCGCAGTCTCTGACATCTCCTGTAGCATGTTCGCAGTCTCTAAACATCTCCTGTAGCATGTCCGCAGTCTCTGACCATCTCCTGTAGCATGTTCGCAGTCTCTGACCATCTCCTGTAGCATGTCAGCAGTCTCTGACCATCTCCTGTAGCATGTCCACAGTCTCTGACCATGACCATCTCCTGTAGCATGTCAGCAGTCTCTGACCATCTCCTGTAGCATGTTCGCAGTCTCTGACCATCTCCTGTAGCATGTTCGCAGTCTCTGATCGTCTCCTGTAGTATGTCTGCAGTCTCTGACCATCTCCTTTAGTATTTTGGAAGAGAGCCTGGAGCTCCTCTGCTGTCTCTTTTTTTCTAAAGAACAGATAGAATCAGGGGCGTAACTACCACCATAGCGACCCATGCGGGCGCTATGGGGCCCGCAGCCGAGTGGGGCCCAGTGAGGATAAGAGCACCGCCGGCACAGTCTCCCAGCCAGGGGAAGAGAGAGGAAAGGAATAGGCGAGCTGTCCGTATCAGCAGAGAGCTGAATTGCCCAATGTAAGTGCTTTCATTAGAACTTCCAGTGTTCCCGATGCTCATGTCACATAGCTCCACCTTTTGGTCTGGTGCCTTTGATAGACAGAACGCCGATCCAATGCGGGACATGTGACGTCATCAAAGGCGTCGGGCCAAGAGGTGGGGCTATGTGACGATGAGCCCCGGGAAGACAGGAAATTCAAATGAAAGCTATTACAGCGGGCAATTCCGCTCTCTGCTGATCCGGGTGGCTTGCCTCTTCCTCTGCATAGGTGGGGCTGTATAGGGCACAGGCAGACCAGGCTGTATTGGGCACAGGTTACGCTGTATGGGGCACAGGTCACGCTGCATTGACACTAGGGCAGCTGTGGGGGGGGGGCTGTTTGCACGGGGGCCCCATACAACATTTTGCTATGGGGCCCTGCTATTTCTAGTTACGCCCCTGGATAGAATTTAAAAAATTGAGTTCTCCTGACTACTTGAATTTTTTTTGATGAAAACCATGAGCACTTGTGGACTTGCGCTGTAATCGTGATGCATCGGATAATCGTAATCGAATCGTGAGGCCAGTGAAGATGCGCACCCCTAATGTCCATCCGGAAAATGGCTGTTTCACCTGCTATGGCTAGGCAGCTTCTCATTGCCAGAGCAGATAACCCTTTCTAAGGGTGAGCAGAAACCACTCCTTTAGAGTGTATTGACAATGTGGTTATTGAATGTGACATCCTATTAGGTGTCATCCTTATCCCTGGCTGTTTGAGCCAGTGGGATACATACTGTCATGCCCATCCGTGTATTCCACTTAGAGTCTGAAGAGGGATGTTTTGCTTGGGAAAACTGTGATACTGCTCCTTTCCAGAGAATTCAACCCCTTCACAGGATAAGTGGGAATAACTCCTTTGAGTGTATTGGCCACTTGTTTAATAAATAAGACAACCTGTTAGGTATCATCATCCTGAGCTTTGGTTGCTTAATCAAAGCAAAATTCACACAGTCATTTTCCTCCACATCTTCCCCTTTGGAGAGTCTGAAGAGGCTGATTTGACTGGGAAGGCTATTAGACTGGTCATTGCCAGAACATATAACCATATAAAAGCAAGACTCATACAGCCATGTTCATCCACATCTTCTTTATTGAAGAGCCTGAAGAGGGCTGTTTTGCTCTGAGACTGGTAATTACCAATAGATAACCTTTCCACAGGGTTTTGCGTGCCATTTACCAAACCAGTATAGTATTGGACAGCGGAATTAAATATGCACCTAAGGCAACTTTCAACCAATTTGAAGCTTTTATTGATTTACAAAAGTTTATTAGAAAACTAAGTTTAAAGAAATATTTTTTGGAAAAAGAAGAATCTCAACACCAACATACCGATACGGTATACAAACATAGCAAGCTAAGGAATAAATCCACGTTCAACCCCAGGTCTACCACTAACCAACACATAGAGGTGTTCAAAAGGCTAGTGGAAAAGGAGATAAGAAACATTAAACCAACAAAATGTAGTAAGGATAGAATATGGCAGGGATTAAGGAAACTAGAAAAAAGGAAAAACATAGTAATACGACCAGCCGATAAGGGGGGGGGTGTAGTGATCCTAACAAAAGAAGACTATTATAAAGAGTTGGAAAGATTAGTCAAGGATCTAAGTACTTACCAACCCCTCAAAAAGAATCCAAACAGAGAGTTAAAAAAGAAATTAAAAGAGTACCTAGACAAGGGTATAGCGGATAAAATCCTGAACAAAAAAGAAGGAAGATATCTACTGACAGAGGCCCCAAGAATACCAGTGATATACCAAGTCCCCAAAATTCACAAAAGTAAAACCAAGCCACCAGGGAGACCCATAATCAGTGGCATTGAGTCAATACATTCTAGATTGGGAGAGTACCTAGATGTATTCCTCCAACCTATAGCAGGAGAAGGAAAGTCATTTCTTAAAGACAGTAAAGATGTTATTAACAATTTAAAAAACTTAAAGGTAGACAACTCCACACTATTGGTGACACTAGATGTGGAGTCGTTGTACACCAACATTAAACAAACCGATGCCCTGGCAGCAGTAGCATGGGGAATGAAACATCTATCGGACCTAAAATTAAAACAAAGGAGGTTTATTTTGGAGGGACTAAGAATGGCCATGGGGAACAATTTTTTCTGGCATGACCATAAATACTATAGACAAATTAAAGGGGTAGGTATGGGAAACAAGTATGCACCGAGTGTGGCCAACATCTTCCTGAGTAAATGGGAGGAGGAAGAAATTTACGGAAGATGCTGGCCACATTTGCTGCTATACAAACGCTACATTGACGATATCCTGATCCTTATTTTTTTTTATTTATTTATTTATATTTTATTTATTTATTTATTTCATTTTTCTTTATATTTTTTATATTTTTAATTTTTTATATTTTTATTTTATTTTTTATTTTATTTTATTTTATTTTATTTTATTTTATATTTTTTTCTATATATTTTTTCTATACTCCCTCTAAATACTTTTTCCGGTTTTTTCTTTGTTTTTTTCGTTTTATATCAATTCCATTTTTAATTTCATTTGCTGGATAGTTGCTATGTTTAAAAAAACCATTTTAGAAATGGTAAGGATTTGCTGTTCCATATTACGGATCTAGCGGTAATCAATTATGGAATAACAATGTGCATAAAAGTTTTTTTAGTTAAAGCATATAATGTACTTTTTTAACATGTGAGAGCCTCTCCAGCAGATACGGACGGGCTAGTTTATAATCATTTATAACCATTTATACACAAATAATATAATAATAGGTAAATTGGAATGAGCATAAATAATTGGTAGAGGGGGGAAACAGCGTGTGCAATGAACAATCACAGAATGGGCGAATTGCCCATAATTAAAATGGCGCTAAGAGTAATTAAGCCCCAATAGAACGGAACTAAGGGAATTCCCACATCCAAGATGGCGGCAGAACAATTTCCGCCCGCATACAACATAAATAGAATGAGAACCAATCAAACAGCAGCTTCCTGATGACGCAAATTTGATTGCGAAACGCGTAGAGGCTGCTGGGAGATTATCGCACCCACGTGATCGGTAACGAACGGGGTTTGGAGAGGACGCGAACGCAAACAGGGGGGAACGAAAGCGGCAACGGAGACTACCTAGCATATACCAGACGAACCGGGCTGCAGTGCCCACCCGTCCTTAACTGCGGGAGAAGCTCTGTGCCGGCCTAAATGGCACTTGGAAATGTGAGTGCAAAGTGTTTTTTATGTATGGAATAAAGGTTTTTAAACGTTATTGCGCCATGATTGTTTTTCATCCGTTTGCATGAGGAACATTGAGGACCTGGTATAGATATTGGAGCAAGTTTCCTTTGAGTGGAGTGGTTATCCCTATTAATGAACCAAAGGTGCAGTTTTAAAGATTTATCTGGTGAGTGGCAAATCTCACAGGTGGTGGTGAAGCACTAAGTCACTTTAATCTGACACAACACACAAGAGCACGCCGCCCACGGCAATTATAACGGATGATTTGCAACACATATGAAGAAAAGTCTATCATTATGTGACATACATCACTGGACTTTTATATGAGTTAAAGTATTTGGATAAAGTTGTTGTTTCACATGTGATGAATTTACAAACATATGATTATTGTTTAAATGAAACAAAATTTTTTAGGTGGATGGTGAACCAAAATAGGCTATTAAGATAGCACATACACAGGTAATATAGAAAGCACAGATGGGAGCAGCGCATCCACCCATATAGCACATTTACCAAACCAGCCCATAAAAATAATTAAATGCAGTAAAATAGTTTGCTTAGTAACCACTGCTAGAGGGAGACTGAAGCCTCCATCTACAGCCCTGATTCACCAGGTGGTTCATGAGCTAAACCTTGCCCTGCCAGGAATCAGGACATAATGAAAAAGTTTGTTCAGAACAGTGACAAAAACGGTAGGAATTTTTAACAGATTTACAATAATATTCTGCAATGTACACAAACCAAGGGAATGGTAGACATCATAAACATGCTTCTCCCCATTTTTTTTTGTGAAAAACTGGAGAGCACATAGAAATATAAAAGGATATCCCAACAGGCCATAGCTGGCTCCAGTAGTCATCCACAGGTGACTCCTCTACCTTCTCTGGAAATGCTGGTCTTTTGAGGGGGTGGCATAATGGCACAACAGTAAAGCAAACATGAGAAGCCACCAACAGGTTATTGCCATGTGTGAACAGACAAAGTGTTACTTTGTGTACCTGTTGTACTGAGTACTCCCTGTGGAGGAGCTAAGGTTATGCATAGAGGCTGCAGGGAGCAAGGCACCACAATACTCAGCAATGCAGCATTCATTTGGATACAAAGTATTTTTGAAATTTAGCTCACCCATCCTACGTCATCCGACCATAAACACTGGCACAGCGCGGGTGTGCGTGCATAGCAGAGACTCTGCCAACACCACTGCCCACTTTACAGGGACCCAGTGGACCCCAGACAAAGCTGATAGCCCTGATAAAAGCCGCCCCGAGGACCAGCAGCAGGGCTCCCTAAATTATGGGATTTAGCCGAGACACCAGGGACTGCGTCCAGTCTAATTCACACATGGACGGATGGCCAGCCATTTAGACCAGCCAGGTAGAGGAGCACATCTAATTCCTGCGCATAGGAGGAAAAAAGAAGAACGCTAAGGCTGTAGGTGGGCTCATATTTATATGAGTTAAGTCCTGGAGGCATGGGGGGGTGGTGCCTATACCCAGCTGTGCTGACATGGAGCCGTCAGGAAAATCTTTGTACATTCGCTGAATGAAAGAATGTTGTTTGAAATTTTCACTTGCTTTTACCATTCTGTTTTGAAATGAATGTAATTTCTGAACGAAAACAATATACACTGTCTGAAAATTCCTTTGACCAAGAAGTTTTCTATTTCTAAATTTTCCCGTCACTGTGGTTGAAACCTAACGTCGATTTGACCCCGCTAACGATTAGAAAATTGAATGAACGTTCTTAAACTAAAAATTTTTTTGAAGGAAGACATTGTTTTTGTATGGCCAGCATATAATATATTACAGTTCTGTTTGAAAATCTGCAAAACGGTCTATCTTTTTTTTTTCTTTAAATAAAAAAATTTGATCTCTGAGTCTGATCATATTTACCAGATTCAGCCTCTAATAGTATATATAACAGTGTATCTCTTCTGTCTGTTATTCTCAGAGTGGATTAGAGATTTTGCTCCCTAACCATATACTGTAGTTGGTTATTTATATTTACCACTTCATATAGATATTTAAGAATAAATTCCCTTTTTTTAAACTTAACTAAATTTTACACCACACTTTTTTTTAAGGTTATTAATCGATTAATCGAAACAATAATCGGCCAACTAATCTATTATGAAAATAATCGTTAGTTGCAGCCCTACTGCAAAGCCACTACCAACACCAGGGAAAAGCGTCTGTAAAAACATGCTTTTAGTAGCTTTTTGCTACTAATGTTAAGCCGCGCTAGCTTTTAGCAGCGTTTCTCTGCCTCTATTCAAAATCAATGGTTCCCTGTGAAAGGCCATTGATTTGAATAGAAGTCGCACAAGTCGGGTCATGGTGATCTGACTTGCGGTGTGGCTTGTGTGCTGAGGATCTTGAAGCATGACCCTCGCAAAAATAAAAAAACTGGCGTGGGGTTTCCCCAAAGAGCATACCAGACCCTTTGGTCTGGTATGGATTTTAAGGGGAACCCCTAATGCTAAAAAAAATTGGCGTGGGGTCCCCCCCAAAATTCATACCAGACTTTTATCCAGGTACGAAGCCTGACAGGTCAGGACCATACCAGGCCACGTGCCCTCAACATGGGGGGGTGCTTTGCACCCCCCACCCCAAAGCACCTTGTCCCCATGTTGATGAGGACAAGGGCAACTTCCCTACAGCCCTGGCCTTTGGTTGTCGGGGTCTGCGGGCAGGGAGCTTATCGGAATCTGGAAGCCCCCTTTAACAAGGAGGCCCTCAGATCCCAGCCCCCCACCCTATGTGAATGGAGTATGGGGTACATTGTACCCCTACCCATTCACCCCCCAAAAAAGTGTCAAAAATAAAAACATCTCACAGGTTTTTGAAAAAATTATTTATTAAAGCAGCTCTGGCGTCTCTTCTCCTGCCCTGGGCGATAATGTCACAAGGGGCGGGGCCTCTGTATGTCATCACTGTGTGGTCCCGCCCCATGGCTTTATAAGTAATGGCACACTGCGGACCCAGCATTACAGCAGGAGAGAGCATCGGGAGAACATCGAAGGAAGAACAGAGGGAGAAGACAGTGGAGAGAGGAGAACCTGCAGCGGAAGAAGACAGCAGAGTGAGGAGAAGAACTGGAGGATGAAGACATCACCAGAGGGAGAAGAAATCGGAAGGGGAAGAGACGCCGGAGCTGCATTAATAAATTACTTTGTCAAAAACCTGTGTACTGTTTTCATTTTGACACTTTTTTTTGGGTGAATGGGTAGGGGAACAATGTACCCCATACACAGGCCAGGGGCCACCCGCTCCGTGGCCTGTTGATGTCCAGGCTGCACAGCGGGAGGTAAGTGGTGACCGTGGCCTGGACAGGGTGAACACAGGCCTGCCACTGCCGCTATGCAGCCATGCCTGTGTCTTCTCTGGCGGAACTACAAATGTCGTTAGAGGCTGCATGGGCTGAGCTGTGTGTCTCTCTCACACACAGGTCAGCCTCAGAGCCGACACGAACAGTTCCGCTCTCTGCTCTCCGCTCGGACGGACTGGTCCTCCTCTTCCCGCCCCTCTACTTCTGTGTCTGCCACCCCCACACACTTGGGGAGATGTGAAGGAAGCAGACAGCCTGTGCCTGAGTAAGATCACCCTCTCTCCTGCCTCCCAGTGTGTAAAAGGAATTTAAGGGGTGCTCTGTGGACTCTGATGCAAGAGGGGGGCTTTGATGACCAGAGACCCCCTTACATCAGAGTTCCCCTTTGCGCACATTCCCTCTATAGGCTGGGTTCACACTAGTAGGATGCGGTAACCCTGCGAATCCACTGCGGGTTCCCGCATTGCACCCGACTCGCACGGCAGTTCACACTCTCATATGCGAACTGCTGGGGAGTGTCATACAACATTGATGACGTCCCCATTTCAGCTCACATCGCACTGACAGTCCGGACATGAATCGGATCGCATAGTTGTGAACACCCATGCAATCCGATTTTGGTGTGGACCAAAAAAAGGGTCCTGTGCAAGTTTGATCTGAATGTGGTGCAATATCAGCCATACTATCTGTATGGCTGAAATCGCATTGCACGAACATCGCATGTGAAGGAGATCCCCCCCTTAAGGCATGGTTCACACTAGTGTGCTGTGCAATATCGCATGTGATGGCTGATATCACACCGCATTCGGATCAAACTCGCACAGGACCCTTTTTTTTGGTCCACACCAGAATCGGATCGCAATATGTGATCCGATTCATGTCTGGACTGTCAGTTCGCAGTGCAATATGCAAGCTGAAATTGGGGTGTCATTAATGATGTATTGACACTGCCGTGCGAGTCAGGTGCGATGCGGGAACCCGCAGTGGATTCTCAGGGTTCTTGCATCGCACTAGTGTGAACCCAGCCTAAAAAAGGGTTCCCTTTTACACTAGGGTCCACAGAGCTCCCCCTTACAGTAAGTGGAAATTCTGCAGACTCTAATGGGGTCTGTGCAGACTCGGATGTAAGGGGGGTCTGTATGGACTCTGATGTAAAGGGGCTGTGAAGTAAGGGGGGGTCTGTGCGGACTCTGATGTAAGGGGGGCTCTGTGCAGACTCTAATGTAAGGGGGGTCTGTGCGGACTCTGATGTAAGGGGGCTCTGATGTAAGGGGGGGCTCTGTGCAGACTGATGTAAGGGGGGGTCTGTGTGGACTCTGATGTAAGGGGGCTCTGATGTAAGGGGGGTCTGTGCAGACTCTGATGTAAGGGGGGGTCTGTGTGGACTCTGATGTAAGGGGGGGTCTGTGCGGACTATGATGTAAGGGGGGCTCTGTGCAGACTCTGATGTAAGGGGAGTCTGTGCAGACTCTGATGTAAGGGGGAATCTGTGTGGACTCTGATGTAAGGGGGGGTCTGTGCGGACTCTGATGTAAGGGGGGCTCTGTGCAGACTCTGATGTAAGGGGCGGTCTGTGCAGACTCTGATGTAAGGGGGCTCTGATGTAAGGGGGGCTCTGTGCAGACTGATGTAAGGGGGTGTCTGTGTGGACTCTGATGTAAGGGGGGGTCTGTGCGGACTTTGATGTAAGGGGGGCTCTGTGCGGACTCTGATGTAAGGGGGGGTCTGTGCGGACTCTGATGTAAGGGGGCTCTGATGTAAGGGGGGCTCTGTGCAGACTCTGATGTAAGGGGGGGTCTGTGCAGACTCTGATGTAAGGGGGCTCTGATGTAAGGGGGGTCTGTGCAGACTCTGATGTAACGGGGGGGTCTGTGTGGACTCTGATGTAAGGGGGGGTCTGTGCGGACTCTGATGTAAGGGGGAGCTCTGTGCGGACTCTGATGTAAGGGGGGGTCTGTGCGGGCTCTGATGTAAGGGGGCTCTGTGCAGACTCTGATGTAAGGGGGGTCTGTGCGGACTTTGATGTAAGGGGGGGTCTGTGCTGACTCTGATGTAAGGGGGGTCTGTGCGGACTCTGATGTAAGGGGACTCTGATGTAAGGGGGGGTCTGTGTGGACTTTGATGTAAGGGGGGGTCTGTGCAGATTCTGATGTAAGGGGGGTCTGTGCTGACTCTGATGTAAGGGGGGGTCTGTGCGGACTCTGATGTAAGGGGACTCTGATGTAAGATAGGGTCTGTGCGGACTCTGATGTAAGGGGACTCTAATGTAAGGGGGGTCTGTGTGTAGACTCTGATGTAAGGGGACTCTGATGTAAGGGGGCTCTGTGCAGACTCTGATGTAAGGGGACTCTCATGTAAGGGGGCTCTGTGCGGACTCTGATGTAAAGCGACTCTGATGTAAGGGGGGTCTGTGTGGACTCTGATGTAAGGCGGCTCTGATGTAGGGGGGCTCTGAGCGGACTCTGATGTAAGGGGGGTCTGTGTGAACTCTGATGTAAGGGGGCTCTGTGCGGACTATGATGTAAGGGAACTCTGATATAAGGGGGGGTCTGTGCAGACTCTGATGTAAGGGGGCAGGAGGAGCTGGAGAACTGTATAGTGAGCAGAGAGTAAAAGGGGGCACTGTGATTACAGAGGGTAAAAGGGGGCACTGTAATATAAAGGGGCCTAATCATAAAGGGTAATCATTACAGTGCCCCTTTACAGTGCTGTCCCCATGATATCACAGTGTCCCCTGTACATTACAGTGTGGAGGACACCGACATCAGCCACCCCCGCGAATGCCTACCGAAATTACCCCCCCCCCCCCGGTTCCTGGAAAAATTGGCTGCTCAGTCTTAAATGCCCGGGCTTATTTTTTGTCCCAGTCGGGACCTGCCCATAATCATTTACATGGGGTGAGAGGGCCGGGATCTGAGGGCCCCCTTGTTAAAGATTCTGATAAGCCCCCCGCCCACAGTTCCCTGACAACCAACGGCCAGGGTTTTCGGGAAGAGGCCCTTGTCCTCATCAACATGGGCACAAGGTGCTTTGGGGTGGGGGGGGGCGCAAGGCTCCCCCTACCCCAAAGTACCTCCCCCATGTTGAGGGCATGTGGCCTATTTTGGTCTTGACCTGACAGGCTGCATGCTGGGATAAGGGTCTGGTATGGATTTTTTTGGCATGGGGGTTCCCCTTAAAATCCTAATCCCTTCGGTCTGGTATGTTCTTGGAGGGAACCCCACGCCAGTTTTTTTTTTTTTTTCATTTTGGCGAGGGTACATCCTCAGATCCTCAGCGCACAAGCCGCACCGGAAGTTGGATCATCATGATCTGACTTGTGGTGCGACTTCTAATTAAATCAATGAGCCCTTATAGGGAACCATTGATTTTGACATGTCAGCTCTAGATGTTTTTACAGCTGTAACTCCGGTCCTCAGAACGCCGGTGTCTCAGAGACAGGTACTCGGGTAAACCGATGAGCTGCAGATAGGTACTCAGGTACTCTGATGGGCTACAGATGGGTACTCAGATGGACTGTGACAAGTACTATGGTACTCTGATGGGCTGATGACAGCTACTCGGGTACTCTGATGGACTGTGGCAAGTACACAGGTGAACTGTGACAGGTAGTCAGGTACTCAGATGGACTGTGACAGGTTCTCAGATGGACTGTGACGGGTACTCAGATGGACTGTGACAGGTACTCATATAGACTGACAGGTACTCGGGTACTTTGATGGCTGGTGATAGATACTTTAATGGGTGGTAACAGGTCCTCTTTATTGGGGGGGGGGGGCAATCAGTGTGTGTTGGTGTACAATGTAAGCGGTAACGAGATGTTTCCGCAATCTCCTTCTCACACACAATTGGTGTGTGAGGAGGAGAACCCAGTAACATCTCGTTACGGTGGTTTGTTGACATTCTGTGACCAACTGATTGGACACAGCCGGTCACGTGGTAAAGAGAGAATTTCATTGGCTCTTTACTGCGTTCGGGTTTGGGCTGCGTCAGGGTGACAAGCCTCGCCCCCGATCGCCGCTCTGCGCATACCCTAGGGGCACGCACAAGCGCCCTGCACATGAACAATGCATGTGACCGGCTGTGATTGGACACAGCTGGTCACGTGGTAAAGAGACATTTTTTATTGGCTCTTTACACAGATCTGGGATGGGCTGTGCCCGATCGTCACGTTGCAGGCCCCGGGGGGCCCGCAGGAGCAGCGAGAAGCCGAGGACGTCATATGACGCCCGCCCAGGATGGGAGACCCCATCTGCGGATGTAATTTGACTATGGGCCAGGGGTGAAATGGTTAAATAGCCTTGCAGGATTTAAAAGTAATTTTTGTATGTGTGCTGTAATCTATTTTGTAATCTGTTTGCGGTCTTATAGCAGGACCATCTTGAATGTAAACACATTTTTAGGGTGTGCCCCCCAAGTCTGTTGTTCTTACCTCAGATCAGCCACGTTCTGGCATAGAAGTGTGCTGCTCCCCGCTTCCTCCTCTGTGTACAGGAAAACAGGAAGTGGAGGAGGAGGGGCGGGTTCAGTGCACTCCACTCTGTGTGCCCAGAAGAGATGGCGGCTGCTATATAATGTGTTGCTCGCGGCATGCAGGAACTGAGACGCCCCGCACACGCTGCGGGCATTCTGGCACTCAGCCCTGATTCGCTGGGACTCAGACCAATTTCTGGGACGGTTGGGAGGTATGCTAGTGCAGTGTTTTTCAGCTCCAGTCCTCAAGGCGCCCCAACAGGTCATGTTTTCAGGATTTCCCTCAGATGAAACAGCTGTGGTGATTACTAAGGCAGTGAAACTGATCAAATCACCTGTGAAAAATAATGGAGAGCCTGAAAACATGACCTGTTGCAGCGCCTTTAGGACTGGAGTTGAGAAACATTGTGCTAGTGATCTAGCCAGTAACACTTTGGGGTAGATTGATTAAAACTGGAGAGTGCAAAATCTGATGCAGCTGTGCATGGTAGCCAATCAGCTTCTAAGTTTCGTGACGGCTCCACACTTTCACACTGAATCAATCTACTGGTGACTAAATGTTTTTTTTAAACCGACAGATCGGAATAGCTATTTGTCGATCCATAGCAGACACCACCCTATACGGCTGAAGAATATACCTAAAGGCCAATTTACAAGAGTTAGGAGGAATTGTACACAAGATGACGATTATTTAGCACAAATTTTAAAGAACTGTTTTGTGGAGAAGGGGTATTATACAGTAGTCCTTGATAAGGCCATCAATGAAATACATAAAGTTCCCCAAAGTAGTTGATTGATAAAAATCAAGCAAATGGGCTTTATTGGTGCCTATCATGCACAGTATAAAGAGGTGGAAATGATTTTTTAAGAAATATTGGCCGCTATTAAGTAGCGATAAAATTTTAACAAAAACCATTCCAGAAAATCCAATATTCATTTACAGAAAGGGACATTCCTTCGGTGATAAGGTCGTTAAGAAAATTTTAAACCCACCGATTAGACCCACTATGTTCTGGGACAGTCCAGGTTTTTGCGCATGTCGCAGATGCATTGCCTGCCGTCAAGTACATACTAGACTTATGCCCCGTACACACGGTTGGAATTTCCGTTGGAAAATGTCCGATCGGAGCGTGTTGTGGGAAATTCCAACCGTGTGTGGGCTCCATCACACATTTTCCATCGGATTTTCCGACACACAAAAGTTTGAGCGCAGGATATAAAATTTTCCGACAACAAAATCCGTTGTCGGAAATTCCGATCGTGTGTACACAAATCCGATGGACAAAGTGCCACGCATGCTCAGAATAAATAAAGAGATGAAAGCTATTGGCTACTGCCCCATTTCTAGTCCCGACGTACGCGTTTTACATCACCGCGTTCAGAATGATCGGATTTTCCGACAACTTTGTGTGGCCGTGTGTATGCAAGACGAGTTTGAGCCAACATCCGTCAGAAAAAATCCTAGGATTTTGTTGTCGGAATGTCCGATCAATGTCCGACCGTGTGTACGGGGCATCAGAGGTGTAACTGAGTTTCAATCGACAGCCAATTCTAGGATGTTTAAAATAAAAGATTTTATTTCATGCAAGTCCACTTATGTATTGTATGTGCCCTTCAGCGCCCATGCGATTTAATGCACATTGGTCACACCAAACGCACTTTAGGCAATTGTGTATCAGAGCATATTAACCACTTCAATACAGGGCATTTTTACCCCCTTCCTGCCCATGCCAATTTTCAGCGCTGTCGCACTTTGAATAACAATTGCACAGTCATGCAACACTGCACCCAAATTAAATTTTTATCATTTTTTTCCCCACTAATAGAGCTTTCTTTTGGTGGTATTTGATCACCCCTGCGTTTTTTATTTCTTGCGCTATAAACAAAACAAGAGTAACAAGTTTAAAAAAAAAACACAAGATTTTTTACTTTTTGCTATAATAAATATCCAATTTTTTTTTTTTAAACAAATGTTTTCCTCAGTTTAGGCCGATACGTATTCTTCTACATATTTTTGTATAAAAATATCGCAATAAGCGTATATTTATTGATTTGCGCAAAAGTTATAGCATCTACAAAAAAAGGGGATAGATTTATAGTATTTTTATTTTTATTAGAAATGGCGGCAATCTGCGATTTTTATCGTGACTGCGATATTACATCGGACACTTCTGACACATTTTTGGGACCATTCACATTTATACAGCGATCCGTGCTATAAAAAAAGAATTGATTACTGTATAAATGTGACTGGCAATGAAGGGGTTAACCAGGAGGGGGTGCTGTAGGGGTTAATTATGTTCCCAAGGAGTGATTCTAACTGTGGGGGGAGGGGACTCACAAGGGGAGGAGACCGATCGGTGTTCCTCTGTACAAGGAACATACCATCAGTCTCCTCTCCTCTGCTCTGACAGGACGTGGATCTGTGTGTTTACACACACAGATCCGCGGTCCTGCTCAGTTACCGGGCAATCGCGGGTGCCCGGCGGACATCGCGGCTGCGGGGCACACGCACCAGGACCCGAGTGATGGCGCGCGCGCGCCCCCTGGAGGGCCTGGAAGGCCGCCACGTCATATGACGGCGGCCCAGGATAACAGCTGCACCATCCTGCCGTCATATGATGGTGGGCGGGCAGCAAGTGGTTAATAACATTACGATTGGATACAAAGAACACAGCGTTTCAATGCACTTTAAAACTAAACATAATAGTGATCCCTCAGGACTAAAATTCTGGGGGGTAGAGAAAATGTACCTAGATTGGAAAGGAAGTAAAAGGGTAAGGGAATTATCTAAATGCCAAACAAAGTGGATTTATTTAACCGATACCCCGAGTCAGAGAGGAATGAACGTTGAGTTAGATTTGAATTGTTTTATTAATGATTACTGATTATTATTGATTTTGTAATATTTTTGAGGTGTTTTATGAATTTCATGATGATATATAATATTATAGGTATATGTTTTCAAGCATTAGCTGAATAAGTATATTTTATTCATACTTATTGACATGCGTTTTAGAGATATAATGATGTGCACTATCCTGGGTTTTGACAGTCTTTGATATTAATTATGAGATGCACATTGGGGTATCACGCATTAATAGTTTTAAAATATAACACATGGGATATGCATTTGCTATACATCTAAATTGTCTAGGCAATTAATACTGCATTTATGAAATTTTTTAATATGGATGGTATTAGCATGATATATATAGGATGAGAATTTATTTCTATCCAAATTTTATGTGATTGTTTGGGCAAGCAATATATATTTATTTTTTGGTGTTGTTCACACATTAAATAAGTATGGCATCAGTATGAGATAGATGAAAACACGCTTTGGGTGGAACTATACTGGGATTTGAAATATAATTCCCATCAGTTCCCCCGTTCGGTAGTTTGGAGCGTGTATAGTTGCCATATATGGAAGGATCGGTTTTGATTGCGGGTTTTGTCACCGATCTGATCCTAGTATGCATTGTGGCAGTGGTATTCTGTACACATCCACCCTAGGTATACGAGGGTAAAATACTATGCCACTTAAATGTATAAGTTATGGTTGTACAAAAGTCGATCGATGGATCGACTTGGGTACAATGAGCCTGCCCCATAGATGGTTTGGATCTTGGATGGTCCCTGCTGAGCCAGGTGCCCCTGATGATGTCATTTCTGACGAAACGGCCGTAGGGTAGACACGCACGCACGGACTGCGCATGCGTGGACTTTCTGTATACATCGGAGCTGTTTTTAAACTCCTTGCAAGGAACTTTTATGGATGCCTGTATGGCAATTTAAATAAAAAGAAGTTGAAACTTTTTTACACTATTGGAGTGTCTTCTCTTCCTTTTTTTTGGATACTTATCATCGTTGAGAGGGGATTTCCCCTCCCCCCTCCCTCTATTACTGAGAATCAGTCTGCAAATCACCTTTCCAGCGCTCTCTATTAGGAGCCATCCACAGGGAGGATAACATCCAAAGTGGAGGATACTTCATGCGGTCTTTCAATGGCTGTCTGGTAAGCCTTTAATCTTTCTGTGGTGACGGTTTTTATCAGCGGTGGAAGTCACGGATTTACCCAGCAGAATTTTCACTCATGCATTTGTGGACACTATAATATAATTAAGCACGTTATTTATAAAATTTGAATTGGTGTTTGCTATTTTTCACCTATGGATAATATCCATTAATCCTTATTAGGTCAATTAGTAGTTAAATCATGTGCACGATTTGTCAGTTTTTCATGGTTTCATTTGCTTTTTAATATAGTTTATTGTCCACTGTGTAGTAGTTATCCAGCGCTGCACTTTTTTGTATATACATTTGGTTTGTGCCCCCTATCAGGGTTACAGTGTTCAGCTGCAGGACACTTCATTTTTTACAGATTTTTGAATTCACACAGTTTCCAGCCACTTATTTTTTTGTACACCTAGCGCAAATTTTTCTTTTAAATAATTCCTGCTGAGCCAGCCAAGATTCGAACGGTCTATAGCTGGCTTAAAGTGGTTGTAAACCCGAAAATAAAAAACCCTGTAAGACAAAAGGCATAATGAGCTAGTATGCATCGCATACTAGCTCATTATGAAATACCTACCTTAGATCAAAACTGTTGCAGCGCCCCGGCACACTGCTGACTGGGCGACATGGCTCCTGGAATTATTTACGTGTTAGCAGGCTCCGGCTGTGATTGGCCGGAGCCGCGATGATGTCACACCCGCACATGTGCACAGGAGCCGCAGGTCACGGCACAGCTGCTGAAGAAACGGCTCAAGCGGGCTGTTCCTTCAGTGCGTATGCACCAATGGCATCGGCGCAAGCGTATATGTTAAATATCTCCTAAACCATGTAGGTTTAGGAGATATTTACAGTACCTACAGGTAAGCCTTATTATAGGATTACCTGTAGGTACAAGTGGTGTAACTAGGTTTACAACCATTTTAAGGCTCTGCAGTTTGGAGACTACAGATGACTTCTGATCTCCCCACTCTCCTTGAATTCTCATCTGTGTGGATTTCCCTTTTTTCCTCCCCCATAAATTCTCTCCTTCCTTTAAATCCCTTCCCTGATTTCCTATCTTCCTTCTGTCTTAGATCCATGTGGGGTTGAAGGTTTACACCTTTATTTCAGAAATAACTCCATACACCGAGTTCCACAACTAGCCAGCACTGAAGTGCATTGCCCTTTCATAGATTACCGTTTTTACCCATGGCTCTGAATTCATTGAGTCGTTTGTTATCCTTTATGCTGAAAACGTAAAAGAATTTCCAAAAAGGACAGCTGCAATATATTAAACTTTTGGGTTTAGGTATACATTAAATATTTATTTCTGTAACTTCACTTAGGCTTTAATTTAACTTTACAAATAATAGGTGCAGCTTACCCTTTGCTTGCTGGAACTTTGTCAAAGTGGAAACTTGACAAGTGGTGAGTTAAAAACCGGAGTTTAAAACAGGAGGCTTTACCAGGAGTCTTCTGGCCTGATTATTACTTATGTGTGATTACTGTAAACGGGGTGTGGAGCCCAGGATACCTGTACCCATCCAGCTATACCCGATTGATCGTGGTGGATTGAGAGCAAGGGATTTCACCTTATTCAATGCTCATTTATCCCCCTTAATAAGGGTGTAAAGAGGAGGGCAAGAGGCAGTGTGTTTGGGTGCCGGTGGTGCTTATCCTTTCCTGTTAACACTTCAAGTATATCCCATCAAGTGTGCAGTCTTTATTAACCCTTGAAAACCAAAGGGTCTATGGACATTTTATTTGAGCACTGCACCTATTATTTGTATTGTTTTATTGCTGTTCATCAATGTTGTGCTGGCTGCTTTAGTGACTGCCTCATCTTAAATTATTGCTTTGAAGTGTAAATTAGCACAGCAGGCACCAATTACTGTTATTTAACTTTGAGGGATATTTTTCATAACTTCATCAACAGGCTCTGGTGAGATCTATACCATTAAAACAAGTAAAAAATTCTTCAAGGTGCAGTTTAAAATGCATAAACAAGTGAACCTAAAGAACAAATGTAAAAATTAATGGGTAATTAAATTAATTCATAACCCTTTTGGACCATACCTACCAGATGTATGCCAATATATTTTTGAATAAGAAGTTAACTAACTGAAAAAAAAAAAAAAAAAAAAAAGACCTGGCACACAATAGGCAATCTGATTTATTCAGTCAAAAAAATCCACTTTTACAGGTTTTCATTTTTGCAAACTTTACAGAAAAACTAATATATGTACAGTAAATAAATACATTCCAGATCACAAAGGACACTTACTGACTGGAAAGCTTTAGTTTGCATACTAGTAATACATTCCAGATCACAAGGACACTTACTGAATGAAAAGCTTTTAGTCTGCAAAACTAAGACGATGCAATTTAGGTAAACCACCAAAAAAAGAAGAAAAAAAAAAAAACTGACTTGCTTGCAACATATTATGCACATTCTAAGAGCTTCCTGTTGTGTTAGGTTACTATACACAATTAAACTGGACTGACAGATAAAGTTTTCTTTGGTGGAACACATGTTGCATAAAAACTGTTTTCTCAACATGGCAATAGTTTAATAAACTTTAGGTTTAAGAAACTCAAAAGAACAAGATCTATATTAAAAAGAAACAAAATGAAAGCTATTTTTTTAAAATATTAAATAAAAAAGTACTTCATGAACAGACATTCTGTATCTTCCTGTATTAAGTTCCTTCTATACCACATAGTAAACTTCACTCTGTTCAACTCCAGTAATAACAAAAATGTTAAATCCCAAGATATTCAACTTTAACATGTGTAAAGCGACATCTTTGGTTTGGTTTTAAAATATTTTGAACTTCTAATGCCCCGTACACACGGTTGGATTTTCCGACGGAAAATGTGTGATAGGACCTTGTTGTTGGAAATTCCGACCGTGTGTGGGCTCCATCACACATTTTCTGTCGGATTTTCCGACGCACAAAGTTTGAGAGCTTGCTATAAAATTTTCCGACAACAAAATCTGTTGCCGGAAATTCCGATCGTGTGTACACAAATCCGACGGACAAAGTGCCACGCATGCTCAGAATAAATAAAGAGATGAAAGCTATTGGCCACTGCCCCGTTTATAGTCCCGATGTACGTGTTTTACGTCACCGCGTTTAGAACGATCGGATTTTCCGACAACTTTGTGTGACCGTGTGTATGCAAGACAAGTTTGAGCTAACATCCGTCGGAAAAAATGCTAGGATTTTGTTGTCGGAATGTCCGAACGAAGTCCGACCGTGTGTACGGGGCATTAGAAACAAAAAATAGTCACAGGTTTAACTCCCTCTAGTGGTTCCTTATAAGGCCCCTTCTTCGGGTTAAATATATATGATATGCCATCCTTTTGGGGAAACCTGAGGCCATGCTGAAGAGATTATATATATTTATATATATATATTATTCTCTATTCTCACACTGCAAAAAAGATACTTCCATGTTATACCCTGCACCTTACTGTTGCTGTGACCACCAATTATAGTGATAGTCCACTGGAGAAGACTGGCACTATAGAAGTTGGTTGCTCTTTCTATGTCTGCAAAAGACTGACATGAAGGCACCTGGAGAGGACCAATATGAATATTTAACAACGTTACTGCAGCTATATGTTTAGAACCACTGGATCCTGAAAGATGGTTTTACCATAAGAACAACTCCATGAAATGTATTTTGAAGCTGTGGGGGGGGGGGGGGGGGTGTATGTGTTGCAATTACATCCTTGCGGTCTTAACAGATAACACGTTTTTTTAAATAATGTTGCTCTTTCCCAGTGTTCTGGCTTCCCAACACTTTACAAAAACACCCCTCACATGTACAAGAATGCAATTCAGTGTCACATCAGATTGTCCTACCAAATAGATGTACTACTTACTGGTTGTCATGGCACAAATCAGCTTTTCTGAGGCACTTTCTTGGACCTACCTACAGCAGTTATGGCACAGGTCCTTATGTGCAAAACGCTAAACATAGTGCATTATGCTCTTCAATATACATTTGTCTAAGGCTGGGTTGACACTGCTGCCTGATGCGGCTTTCAGCAGGGGTCCGGTGCGTCCCTGTTCTCCATTTCAGGGCCGAATTCAGCCAAAAATTCGGCCCTGAATGGGAGCCAAAGACGCACAGGACTCCTGTGCAAGCTGTTTCAGAGACATGTGGACCCAGTTCACATATCTCACATCCGATTCGCACTAGTGTGAACCCAGCCTAAAAGAAAACATACCCATCATCTTCATCTATTCCTTATACATAAAAAGGAAGCCACCGAACAGGCAGCATCAATGCTGAAATAACTCTTTCCTGACACTTCCTTCTTTGTAGAGCGGCTGCTTCTAGGAAACCTGTCAGGAGGAGCAGGAAGTGGGATTGCTACCAATCAGATAGGCCTTGAAATAGCCAAGAAGACATTGATGCTGACCAGAGGTTCTCTAAATGAATTCCCTTTAGCTTCTTCATATTTAATTGAAGTGCATTTCAGTCATTTTTTTTCCTTTCAAGAGAACTATGAATTTTTTTAGGAGTTTGCCTTTGTTGAATATTTAAGCCTACATAAAGAAATATTTACAAGCCCAAAGACTACAACCTTCTTCACGGCAACCATAGTTAATTCAAATGACCGCCTATTCTGTCAAAAGGGTGATTTGAAAATTATGCAAGATAATTATTGCCTTTAGAATATCTTAATATGGTGCACTCTCTACACAGATTTCGCTTTTTGCACTCAGTTGACATGAGCTTTTTACAGTAAATTAAAAGTCCAACTAGAAGTTGTATACCCCCAAACAGTTTAATGTGTGCAATGCTATTAAGAATGCATGTTCATTTGGTCCATCTACTGGTTTGTATGGGTAAGCAAATTTTTCAGATTTTCCTATGATAACCTACGAACTATAAATTTTCCCACTCATAGCGAATGCACCTGACATTCTTATTAAACGATTTATGTACTGAGGATAGAATTAGGACTACAGCCTCTAAATCCATTTATATAAATTAATCCCTTCTCAATAGAAGTGTAAAGCAGCCATTATTGCCCATGTTCAACATGAGTATTCAGCTGCTAAAATTAATTAAAACTGAACTAGCCATACTTCACTTTGTTTAAAATTTGTTAATGGTTTGACATAAAGGATACCCAAAGTTTATGCTCAAGTGACTTAAGATAATACTTTTGCTTTTGTATCCAAACCGTTTTTTCGTTCACTGCAAACAGCATAAAAATATGAGAACTCATATGTAGAATGTTACATACCCAGCAGAAAACACATGCTTTAGTTGCCTAAATGCTGTAATTGTGTGTAATATAGGTCAACGGGTTACACTGTGATTTTGCATATGCAAACAAATACACATGCTTTATATATAAAGTGCAGCTTTAAAAGCAATCTATGTATATTAGAAGTTTTATCTAAAAGAGGATAACTTGCCTTTTTTCACAATATTGTTCAAAGTGGTATTAAAAAAAATATATTTTTTAAAACATTTAAAGACAACTGTTCTACCAAAATGAAATCCACAGTTCTGATATTTACACTTTTTTCCCCATTTCAAATCTGTGTATTGAAATTAAGCGGTCACTTATAAAAATCCCTGTATATTATACATTTCAATAAATCATTTTTGATTCAGTAATCTATTGGCCTATCACTGGCATCACCAAGGTCTGGGAACAAATGAACACTTAGGCCTCTTGCACACTCGTGCTTGAGCATCTACTTTTTCAGATTTTTTTTTTTTTGGTATGCATTTGCACGTATTTATGTGCCATTTCACATATATGCGTTCGCAGATTTTCGAGCAAACTTATTCTCATGTGCTTTTTCTGCACAATATATAAACGAGCATTTGCACAAATTTGTGCACACGAGGTGTAGATTACTGACCAAAAAAGCAGATTTTTCTAGTTTATTTTTACTGAAGAATGCATAGCGCTCGTTTATGCACCTGTGTGCATAGGCACATTACAATTAATGGGCTGTATTTTTAGCTCAGTAAAAAAAAAAAAAAAAAAAGCTGTACTGAGCTTTTTCGCTTTTTCAAACTGCAGTGTGCAAGAGGCCTAATACACAGATATTAAAGGTTTTAGTAACAAATATATCTTTCACTTGAGGCTGCATAAAAACCTTTGACTTGCCCTTCTCTCCTTTATAAAACAGACCCACCACCAGTCCAAACGTATCTTCTCCATGCAATAAATGCAATGCAATAAAGACTAAATTAAAATTGATATAGGTTACTGGAACGTCAATGGGGCTTTAATGATCATCAACAAAGAAACTGGGAGCTTTGGGGCCAAGTTACTAAAGCAGTCATGTCTCACTTTGCTCTGTCAATCATGTGCATATGTTCCCATTTTTAAATATTTGTCATTACAGCTGGATGTTAAAAGTTTGTAGTAACTGGTTGAAAAAAAAAAAAAGAATAGTGACAAAATTTTAGGAAAAAAAAGCCAAGTATCCTAAGTGTAATAGTGCTGACAGTGCTTGTACTGTATATATACACACACACAGTATTTTAATATTTAATTTACAAAGCAAATCTTCTGGCTGTTTCAGTCTGTAAACTTTAATACGCAATGTACGCTACAGACTATAAATACATATATAAATAAAATGTGGTCCCCAGGGTTGAAACCAGAGATTCATCATCACCTCCTTTGTAAATGTTAATATCTACATAGATTTCTTTTTCTATTTGTTGCCATTTATTCTACAAAATATTTTTGTAGTTTTTTTGTCTGTCATTTGCAGAGGTTTCCAGTGTATAACCAACATACTTCCCAATATGAAGATAGCAATCATATTAATGCCCCCCATCTGTGTGTGGGGTGGATAAGTTGTCTTCTGAAGAATTGTCCTTGGAGATGCCAGTGTCACTTGGCTGAACGTGGTCAGTATCTCCTGGTGCACCAAGGTCACTGTGCTTCTGGCTATCAGCAGTTGCCTCAGCACTGGGGGCTTCACTCATCACTGACTGTGGTGATCTTGAGGAATTGTTCTCACTTTCCTGTGTGATATATGAACAGGTAAAGCATTAAAGTACTTTTCCATTACGTCTGTTAAAAAGTCTCATCTGTTTTCAAGAATTTGTTTACCATGCACATTGAGCAAGACATTAAAGTGGTCAATGAAATGTGTTTCACAAAGAAAACATCTTACAACAAATTCAAAGTTGCATGCCTTGGAAACTAGATTAATATTTCTGAAATTCAGCCAGTTCCATACATTGACATTATCTCTTTTTTAAACTATTTAAAGTGTTACTAAACAGTAAAATCAGTCTGTATATGCAGTAAAGCATGCTTGTTATACTCATTATAGAACCTAAGGGAATAATCCTCCGTGTAAAAAGGCTGTTAGATGCTGTCTTCTCTGATCCTTCCCTTCTTTTACTGTCCCCAATCGCTCTGCTGATAGTACAGAGCCCTAGGAGGCACTCTGCACATGCTCCGTTTGGTGTGTATTGCTGGAGGTTTTTTGGGGTAGAGTGTGCATGTGATCAGCACTGTCCAGAAAGAAAGTCAGTGGTCATGCAGCCTCATAGGACAGTCAGAGGAGAATGAAAACTCCTCCTACAACCTTTAACCAGTGCTCGACCCGAACACGGATAGAAGTCACAATACTGCTATATACTGAAGATGAGAAAAGATATTTAGCAGTTTATTTACTAAAATTATTGCATTTCCATGTTCTGCGTGCTGTGGTAGACCAGTTACAGTAAATGCAGGGTCCTGGGTTCAGTAACACTTGAAAGGATTGAGCCGCCTAAAACTTTTTTCACTTGTGTATATAGATGGTGGTGGTACATGGCAATGGGTTTGGAAGGAATGCACAATATGAAATGAGATACTGCAGCAAGAAGCCCAAGACTCTGTCACATGAGTCCTCAAGAGATGCAGAAGGTAAGGAAGGGCTATTCAACTTCCAGCAATTATATAAAGCTATAATAATTCTTGGGGTAACTGAATATCTATTAGTAATGCAGAAAGACACACCAAAAGAATTCCAGAAAAATGTTGGTTTGAAAAAAAAAAAAAAAGGCACAAAAAAACCCCCCGAAAAAACGGTTCCCATTTCTGCAGTCTCTGACCATCTCCTGTACTATGTCTGAATTGTGAAAATGGGTGAGGATGACTCTGGGTGGGGATGAGAGTTACATTGTGGAGGGCATCTTCACTATGTAACTCTCATCCCCACCCAGAGTAATCCTCATCCCTTTTCACAATGGAACTCCATCATCCCCATCCAAAATTATCCATCCCTCTCCACAATGTATCCCCATCCCCACCCAGAATTATCCATCCCTCTCCACAATGTATCCCCATCCCCACCCAGAATCATCCACCCCCTGCCACAGTGTATCCCCATCCCTGTCCAGCATCATCTATCCCTCACCACAGTGTATCCCCATTCCCGCCCTGCATCATCCATCCCTCTCCATATTGTATCCCTATCCCTGCCCTGCATCATGGGTGGGGATGGGGATACATTGTGGAGAGGGATGGATGATGCTGGGCAGGGATGGGGACACATTGTGGAGAGGGATAGATGATGCTGGACGGGGATGGGGATACATTGTGGGGAGGGATGGATGGTGCTGGGCAGGGATGGGGATACATTGTGGGGAGGGATAGATGATGCTGGATGGGGATACATTGTGGGGAGGGATGGATGGTGCTGGGCAGGGATGGGGATACATTGTGGAGAGGGATGGGTGGTGCTGGGCAGAGATGGGGATACATTGTGGAGAGGGATGGATGATGCCGGAAGGAGATGGGGATACATTGTGGAGAGGGATAGATGATGCTGGACGGGGATGGGGATACATTGTGGAGAGGGATAGATAATGCTGGACGGGGATGGGGATACAATTTTGAAAGGGATGCAGAGAATTGTGGGCAGGGATGGGATTTATTTATTTATATTTGTAATGGGTGGGATCATTGGGCGAGTTCCCACACTTTTTCCCAGGACTTGACCCCTGGGTATTAACTGTGTGCTTTTAGATATACAAAGGGGGTTGCATCACATACATTTACTACACATGGACATTCACATCAACAATACACGCATGTAGACTTATGAAGGACTAGCTCAATGAAAAGGAGGTAGAATTGCACCAAAATAAAGGGATTAGTAATACAAAGCAAGCATTACCTTACCTTTAGTTCTTGTTTCCTGTTATCCCACAAACAGCAATGGAAAAACAATACTTAATGCACATCACTACACATTAAACCAAATGTTATACCAAATAACCGAATAATATCAAATAAAAGTAATAACCAAAATGTATATTTAATATATTGAACATTTTAAATTTGCAATTTTTAAGTGAACGTTAAAAAAAAATGCATTATCTGTAGCAAATCTGATCACTATTGAATTGCCTTATCTTTGAATGTTGAAAGATTAGCTCTCAAAATGTAAAAGAGAATGACATTCTGCACTAACTACATCACATTCCCCAATGTCCTGGTGCAGCTGCTGGAGAATGAAACACCCCCAGAGTATCCTAAAGTTTATTATATAAGCGTCTTCCTGTGGTACTCTCAGCCTTGGAGAGATCACTGGGGAAAAATTGTGGTGATTAGAGAAAAATACATGAGTGGACTTTATTTACTTAGGTTTATGGACTTCACTTCTTTATTTATAATTTGTTCACTTTATCTGTAGTGTTATTTGAGATCAATTTTCATGTTATTGTATCATATGTAAACTGTGTTTGTGGTGAAAACGTTTATTACTGAGGGTGAATGTTTCGGCATTGTTAGTTAAGTGGACTTAACTTAAGGTGATTGTAAAGTTTATTCTTTTTTTAAATAACAAACACGTAATACTTACCTGCTCTGCTCAATGGAGTTGCACAGAGCAGCCCCAATCCTGCTCTTCTGGGGTTCCCTGCCAGCTTTCCCAGCTCCACCTCTTCTCGGTGTTCCACCATAGGAAGCTGCTTTCTACTGTGGCACACCTGCAGGCTCAAACCAGAGCTGCGCTGACGGCCATTAACAGACAGCGCAGATCGGCCCCACGCTTCTTCATTGCATATAGCTGATCACAGATAGTGGTAAAGTGTCCAATCACAGCTGATCAGTGTAAACAGACTTGCCAGTTATCAGCACCGCTTTCCCTCACATGCTGAGACAGAGGAGAGGAGAACCGGTAACCAGCAATCCTGACAGGGGACATGTACACAGATAATCAGGGCACTGATCATTCAGTGCCCACCAGTGCAGCCTCTTCAGTGCCCGCCAGTGCAGCCTCATCTACACGCATCAGGGAATGAGAAAAATTACTTATTTGCAAAATTTTATAACAAACTAAAAAAAGTTGTTTTTTCTGCCTTTCTTTGTTTGTTTAGTAAAAAATATAAAACCCAGTGGTGATTAAATACCACCAAAAGAAAACTAAAAAAAAAAAAAAAAAGATTAAAAAATTCAGTTTTGCATGACCGCGCAAATGTCAAAGTTGAAAATTTTGAAAGCTGAAAGCTGAGATTTCCCCTGGTCAGTAAGAGGATATAAGTGCCAAGTAAGCAAGTCGTTAAACCACGGTTCCAAGCAAAAGTAAGCATTCCTGTGGGCGGTAGTGGTGACACCATAATAAAGCAGCAGCAATTCTGGCTCTACAGCTTAGAATCTACACAGATGACATCAGGTGATATCTGCTGGACAATGTACTTATTCTAGTGTCATAAATCACATTTGAGTGTCAAATATGTCACCCTCTTAGGTTGTAACTAGGAGGAGGTGCTGAGTGTTCAGCTCTCTATGTGTACTAATCCCATTACCTAGCATCTACTGTATCTGTTCACATTACATTCAGTAAAGTATACCTTTTATTTCACACCTACATTTCAGCTGTGTTATTGTCTCTAGAAAGTTTATTAGTTACTGAAAAAAAAAAAATGGACTAGCATTTTATTCAAAGACAGCAGCCCACAAGTTAAAGTTGAAAATAAACCTGCAAAAGTATAAAACTGCTAGCCGATAGATATTTATGGCAGAAGTGACTGTCTCTTCTACCATATTATTTCACCACTGCCTGCTACAGTTTTTTTTAACAAATTGTACACTAACAGCCATGCATATGCAGCCCCGTTCACAATCCCGGCAAAAAGTCCCTTGAATTGGGGGGGGTACCTTGTTTGTTTGGTCTATTAAAAATGCAGAATTTAAACATGATCTCTCAGCTCTGAAAAAGCAGGGGGTGGAAAGCTGAAGTTACATCAGTGAGGAGAGCTCTGAGAGCTGATTGGAGGGAAGGGACACATCCCCTTCACACAGCACACAGGAACAGAGCCAAGGCTGTCAATTACAGACTGTGCCCTCCTGTTACCATTTTTCTGTCAGAAAAACTCATCAGAAGTGATTCATGCACATAGAGGAACGAAGTAGCAAAAAGAAATTACACTTGGTGCTCTGGACTGAGACAAGCACACACTATAGAAGGATATGCTTTGTTCATATTACGTCTGAGGTTTACAACCACTTTAAAGCAGAACTAAGCTCATTAATTTAACTCATTAATTTAATGGAGCCAAAAAACAGTTACATTCCAGGTATGCTGGGAATGTTAACTGTCACATTTGCCTGCACTTTCAACCAAATTATCAAATCATCAAATGGCTGGAGTCATAACTGATCACATGTGCAGCACTTTGGCAGTTGCAGATCAAACGGAGGCTAAGATGGCAGCTTCTTTGGCTGAAAAGGATAGGAGGGAGGGTTTAGTTCTGCTTGAAAGTGAAACTGTAGGATCAATACTCACTTGTCCAACTGTCCATCGCCAGCATCTTTTTCTGAGTGCCGATCTTCAGCCGCTTCATTGGCAAGAGCTAGATGACATCACTCAGGCGGCCATCATCCCAGCGCTGTAAGGCGAGCTGTGCATGTGTAGCTCAGTTTGCAGTGCTGGAGAAGACAGCGAGCAGGCAGGTAGGGTCATTTAATTGAAGAAGAGACATATCTCTTCTGCAATAAAAGCCTGTCTGCTCAGTGTTTGTTACAGTAGAACTTTAGTTCCACTTTAAGCCCTCCACAAGCATTATATATTAAACATATAAAGCTTTAACCCACCTAATTTAAGTAACAAAATGACAGAATCTGTACATTTAGGAGCATTACAATATGGGGGTTCTAATCCTACACTAATTTGAACAATCATATGCTATATTTCAATACATACTATTATAGTATTATTTTGTTTGAGTCTACGTACAGTATGTTCTTTTCTGCAAAGACCTTATAGAGTAAAGTAAAATTCAAATTTTCACTAAGGCTAAGTGCATGACATATGGGCGTTGTGAACGATAACTTCCTTAACTACAGTAAACTGCTTGACCTTTACACTTTGTAATGTAGACATTACCTGGAGTGGCTGGTTTTCTGAGGTCTGGGTGGTTTTAGAAAGGGCCATCATTTCCTTTATTTGATAAAAGGCATAAGCAAGAGTGACCCACGGCGATGAACTTATTCCCCAGGCTGGTCTGTTAACATCTTCCTGCTCCTCCTGGTGTTTTGTCTTCTTAGGTGGCAGCTTGACCTGAATAGTAGGCATAATGTTCTCTGAGTGCTGTGGCATCAGGTCGATAGTTGCTATGGGAACCGGGCTGGAGGGAACAGGGATTCTTTCTGCCAGCATTGATGCATCTGCAGTAAAAGAAAAGAATAAAAAAAAAAAAAGACTGATTTAAGCATGCACTTTAAAAGTACTATACAACAAGAGAAAAAATGTTTTATTATTTTTTTTAAACCATATCAAGATATACAGACATGGCCAAATGTTTTGAGAATGACACAAATACTAATTTTCCTGCCTCCGTTTTTATGATGGCAATTTGCATATACTCCAAAATGTTATGAATAGTGATCAGATGAATTGCAATTAAATTGCAAAGTCCCTCTTTGCTATGAAAATGAACTTAATCCCATAACGAACATTTCCACTGCATTTCGGCTACGGGATAGGGGCACCGCCAGTGCAGAGCTTGCTCAGAAATGGCAGCAGGCAGATGTGAGTGCATCTGCACACACAGTGAGGCGAAGACCTTTGGAGGATGGCCTGGTGTCAAGAAGGGCAGCAAAGAAGCCACTATTCTCCAGGAAAAACATCTGGGACAGACTGATATTCTGCAAAAGGTACAGGGATTGGACTGCTGAAATATGGAGTAAAGTCATTATCTCTGATGAATCCCCTTTCCGATTGTTTGGGGCATCCGGAAAAAACCTTGTCCGGAGAAGAAAAGGTGAGCGCTACCATCAGTCCTGTGTCATGCCAACAGTAAAGCATTCTGAGACCATTCATATGTGGAGTTGCTTCTCAGGCAAGGGAGTGGGCTCACTCACAATTCTGCCTAAGAACACAGCCATGAATAAAGAATGGTACAAAAACATCTTCAGAGAGCAACTTCTCCCAACCATCCAAGAGCAGTTTGATAACGAACAATGCCTTTTCCAGCATGATGGAGCGCCTTGCCAGTTGCCATAAGGCAAAAGTGATAACTAAGTGGCTTGGAGAACAAAACATTCAGACCAGGCCATCATGGCCAGGAAACTCCCCAGACCTTGATTCCCATTGAGAACTTGTGGTCAATCCTCAAGGAGGCCGGTGAACAAAAACCCCCCCACAAATTCTGACAAACTCCAAGCATTGATTATGCAAGAATGGGCTGCCCAGAAGTTTATTGACAGCAAGCCAGGGTGAATTGCAGAGGTCTTGAAAAAGAAGGGTCAACACTGCAAATATTGACTCTTTGCATAATTGGCAATAAAAGCCTTTGACACTTATGAAATGCTTGTAATTATACTTCAGTATACGATCGTAACGTTTGACACAAAGATCAAAAACCACTGAGGCAGCAGAGTTTTTGAAAATGAATATTTGCGTCATTCTCAAAACTTTTGGCCACAGCTGTATATAAAGCAATACACAAGTACATAAGGGTATATGACCAGAAGCTCCAAAAATCCATCTACTTTTCAATCTTTTTGACATCAAAACAATGACAGGATGCTGAATATTCCTGATCTGCTCAAAATTATTTAAATAATAAAAAAAATAAACATAGCGTAAGAAGCAATGATATGAAATAACCCACAGTAAAAAATACTCCTGAAGGCAAATGTAATCACTTTCGTAGAAAGAATTAGTAAACCTTTGGCTGATAGATAACATTGCAGGTAAGACCCTGCCTATTACTTTATTAAATGCTATATTTTTTGGGTGCAATGGATATGCCTTTAATTGCTTAGCATCTGTTTGGTTCTGAACAATTAAAGTTTTTTTTTTAACCAGTTGTGGACTTTGGATGTGCTACTCATGCCCAAAAAACCTAACTGAAGTACACAGTAAGTAGTACACCCTGTCCTTCCATTTGCATTAGTTCCCTTTATTCAGGCTTTCCTTTTTTTAAAACTGATGATCCTGACAGATGATCCTGACAGTAACACACTTCTTGTCCTACAGTGACAAATTTCACCTTCTATACTGTATCTGTGGAGAAGCAAATTTGTCACATTAGGCTGCCCTCTTGGTTTGAACTACGAACACCCCTTCCTCTCTATCACATAGGAGGAGGTGTTCTGTAGTTCGCAGAAGATAGCTGTTACAGGAGCTAAAATGATCTGAGATCTCTGTTCAGCACACAGACGTTACAAGGACACAAAATTTCTCACAGGATCAATAGGTATTTTCTGTAATCTCAGAAACTGTATGTAAATTAAATGTAGCCACATATCTAAGGACTGATAAGCTACAATGTATTGCTTTGTTTGTTCTTGGGTTTAGATATACTTTACAGGGAGCTTTTTTAGGGAAGTCTGCATTTGAGACTGGTGTATATCACATTGCTGTGCGTGTTCATTTGCAACTTAGATTTCCAAAATCTGTTTGTTGTCTTGCCTAAAAGATGTCAACCACTGTCATGAAGATGAAGTCTTGTAGATCCTGTATGAAAAAAAGAGACAACACCTTTTCAAAGTCCACTAAACTGGTATGAGACCAAAAAGACACTAGCTGTTCTACCTTTCCATCTGTGTGGATATACAGCATTTGTGTATAAATTATCTATTCTTTACCATGTCTAATCTGGCCTTTTGGCCTTCATTTGTGGCTGTATGCATAGTATTTAGAGGATGACAAAACCCAAAAACAAAAAATGTAACCTACTGCAGCTTAACAGACTCTAGATGTGATGACTGCCTTTGTTTTTTTAAGTATATGAACATTTTCAGCAATTACAGAAAACACTAATATTGATCTTGCCAGAAAAACAAATATCTTTTGTCAAACTGAACTAAAACGGAAAATAGTATTTTTCTTCTGTAAACTACTAATAACCATACCCCCCACATAGCAAATATTAAAAAAGGGAGACATGTTTCTAGTCCAGTATAGGTGGCAACCACTGCTCCCTCCTCCATAGATACAGTGAAGGAGAGAGAAATAAGAACAAGATTACTAAGAAAATAAATAAAATGAATTACTATGAGAATGAGAATATTATATATATATATATATATATATATATATATATATACATATATATACATATATATACACACACACACACACAGCATCTCACAAAAGTGAGTACACCCCTCACATTTTTGTAAATATTTTATTATATCTCTTCATGTGACAACACTAAAGAAATTACACTTTGCTACAATGTAAAGTAGTGAGTGTACAGCTTGTATAACAGTGTAAATTTGCTGTCCCCTCAAAATAACTCAACACACAGCCATTAATGTCTAAATCCCTGGCAACAAAAGGGAGTACACCCCTAAGTTAAAAAAAACAAATTGGGCCCAATTAGCCATTTTATCTCCCCGATGTCATGTGACTCGTTTGTGTTACAGGGTCTCAGGTGTGAATGGGGAGCAGGTGTTAACTTTGGTATTCTCGCTCTCACTCTCTCATACTGGTCACTGGAAGTTCAACATGGCATCTCATGGCAAAGAACTCAGAGAATCTGAAAAAAGAATTGGGAAGTAGACATGAGTGCTGCCAGCATTGCTGCAGAGATTGAAGGGGTGGGGGGTCAGCCTGTCAGTGCTCAGACCATACGCCGCACACTGCATCAAATTGGTCTGCATGGCTGCCGTCCCAGAAGTAAGACTTTTCTAAAGATGACGCACAAGAAAGCCGCAAACAGTTTGCTGAAAACAAGCAGTTTAAGGACATGGATTACCGGAACCATGTTTTGTGATCTGATGAGACCAAGATAAACTTATTTGGTTCAGATGGTGTCAAGCGTGTGTGGCGGCAACCAGGTGAGGAGTACAAAGCCAAGTGTGTCCTGCCTACAGTCAAGCATGGTGGTGGGAGTGTCATGGTCTGGGGCTACATGAGTGCTGCCGGCACAGGGGAGCTACAGTTCAATGAGGGAAACCATGAATGTCAACATGTACTGTGACATACTAAAGCAGAGCATGATCCCCTCCCTTCAGTGACGACCCCAAACACACCACTGTCTTGCTAAAGAAGCTGAGAGTAAAGGTGATGGACTTGGCAAGCATGTCTCCAGACCTAAACCCTATTGAGCATCTGTGGGGGATTCTCAAACGGAAGGTGGAGGAGGGCAAGGTCTCTAACATTCAACAGCTCGGTGATGTCATCATGGAGGAGTGGAAGAGGACTCCTGTGGCAACCTGTGAAACTCTGGTGAACTCCATGTCCAAGAGGGTTAAGGCAGTGCTGGAAAATAATGGTGGCCACGCAAAATATTGACACTTTGGACCCAATCTGGGCATTTTCACTTAGGGGTGTACTCACTTTTGTTGCCAGCGGTTTAGACATTAATGGCTGTGTGTTGAGTTATTTTGAGGGGACAGCAAATTTACACTGTTATACAAGCTGTACACTCACTACTTTATATTGTAGCAAAGTGTCATTTCTTCAGTGTTGTCACATTAAAAGATATAATAAAATATTTACACAAAATGTGAGGGGTGTACTCACTTTTGTGAGATACTGTGTGTATATTTATTTTTAAGTCAAATCTGAACATATAAACTTTTAGCAGAAACTATGCTTTGTAAATAGGGAATTTCACTTTAAATATTTGTGAATGAAGACTCTGCCTTGATGAGGGTGTGGTGTTATGCTACCAGTTTCTACTAAACTGATACATATTGAGTCAATCTTATCATAATTCCAATTTAAATAGTCTTAAGTCACCAGTAGGTGGCAGCAAGTATTTTAAGAATTCATGTTAAAAAAACGTGTCCTTTGTTGCTGCGGTCATAAAAATATTGTTCCTTTATAAGGTCTACCTTTAGTAAGGTTTATGGTAAAATAAATTATATAAACACGTACTGAAAATTAGCAAGATATAAGTCAAGACCTTGCTCAAAAGTTGCCAAACACACAGATAATGCCTGAAAAAGTATCAAACTGCAAATATATACACATACACACACACACACAATATTGGCAAAAATATTGGGGCGCCTGCCTTTACATGCACATAATGTTTAATGGCATCCCAGTCTTAGTCTGTAGGGTGTAATATTGAGTTGGCTCATCCTTTGCAGCCATAACAGCTTCAACTCTTCTGGGAAGGCTGCCCACAAGGTTTAGGAGTGTGTCTATGGGAAGGTTTGACCATTCTTCCAGAAGCACATTTGTGAGGTCAGGCACTGATATTAGAGAGAAGGCCTGGCTCTCATTCTCCACTCTGATTTATCCCAAAGGTGTTCTATTGGATTGAGGTCAGGACTCTGCAGGCCAGTCAAGTTCCTCCATCCCAAACTCGCTCATTCACACTATATTGCCAAAAGTATTGGGCCACCCCTCCAAATCATTTAGTGGGGGGGGGGATTGTGGTGTGGGTTGTTTTTCAGGGGTTGGGCTTGGCCCCTTCGTTCCAGTGAAGGGAACTCTTAAGGTGTCAGCATACCAAGACATTTTGGACAATTTCATGCTCCCAACTTTGTGGGAACAGTTTTGGGCTGGTTGCTTCAACATGACTGCGCACCAGTGCACAAAGCAAGGTCTATAAAGATTTTGGGGTGGAGGAACTTGACTGGCCTGCACAGAGTCCTGAACGCAACCCAAGAGAACATCTTTGGGATCAATTAGAGCGCAGACTGCGAGCCAGGCATTCTCGTCCAACATGAGTGCCTGAACTCACAAATTAGCTTCTTGAAGAATGGTCAAACATTACTAAAAAAAAAAAAAAAAAAAATTAAACATTACCATAGTCCACTCCTAAACCTTGTGGACAGCCTTCCCAGAAGAGTTGAAGCTGGTATAGCAGCAAAGGGTGGGCCAACTCAATATTGAACCCTACAGACTAAAATGCCAGCTTTTACTGCTATCCAGGACTCCGTTCTAAAGATTTCCTCTCAGTTCTTCTCCTGACTCATACATGCTGCTTTTTATAGCATATATCCATTTTTTTTTTTAGGTTCCTCTTTTAGAAGAGCATTCGCTGGCATAAATACAAAACCTGTGTTCAGAGAGATGTTACTGGCAAATTTTACACACATGCATACATATATTATTTCCAGTTGCCATAATAAATGAATATTTTAGCCAATAAAATGAGTTTATGTGCACAGGCTTCTAAATGCCCTGCACCTGTAAAATGCACAAACATGCGTAATTACGCACCAAAACTAGCCTTTTTTTAGGTTGGAATTTTCTGCCAGCTCCATACTCCATAGGTTAGAGTGTTTTAATACACCCGTGTGCATGAAGCCTTTCTGGACACGAAGAGTGGAGAGTTAGAACCCCTTTCAAATTTTTGTTGCTATCAGGGTTCCTGTTGCAGTTAATTTCCCGTCTCATGAAAATGCCAGCAGGATAAGAAGAGAAGATACATTTCCTCACTTTCCTCCACAGCATAACAAACCTGATTGGTGGTTCTAATCCTTCCCCACTATATCCATGACTAGAGAAAAACTTTCCCCAGTCGTCTTCCATGACAGTCCCCAACCTCACTCAGAACGTAGAGCTCCTCTCCCACCGGGGCAGAAAACAAGTTACCCCACAAGCTTTAAAAAGGCGGTCCTTCATTCTATTACTTCTTTTGTTAATGTTTTCTCCGCACGAGGGTGACACGGTACCTGTGGAAACAGTGGGAAGCCTAGTCTCAGGTCTATTTGTGTTTTCTTGTCTGTACCTTGCACTGTTTGCTCATCTACAACCCCTTCTTTACAGGCAGGTGGTAAATGTGGGTCTGCTGTTGTCAGTGCCTGAGGAAGGCAAACACCGATGAAGTGTCTCCCTCTTGCCCTTGCTGGCTCTGCTACGTGGATTGGGTGGCCTCTGCGGGGCAGGGCTCCTGCACTCCAGGCTGGTTGATCGAAGGTGTAGAGGCATCACTTCCGGGTGGGTTGACATCATTAAAGATGATTCAGCTGCGGCCTGTAGTGAGCTTCTGTCATTAGAGAAGGTTTGGCTACTACCTTCCACTCCTTCAGATCCCTACTGAAGAATATGAGGTCTAAGACGGGCTCTCCTGGTGTCCTTCTAGGGCCCTCTTCAAGTACTTCTTCTGCCTCAAAACATTTATTCATTGAAGTGGCTGAAGAAGCATGTGTGGATCAGTCTTCCTCTCAGCCAGATTCAGGCAGTGAGGAGGATTCCGGGGATGAGGAGCCAGCACGATACAAGTTGTGCCATGAAGATATGGACAATCTATTCAAGGGCATATATGAGACCTTGCAGTTACAGAAGGAAAAAGGTACAGCTGTCTGGGCATAATCTGATGTACCAGGGTCTGCACACAAAGTCGTCCAGAGTTTTTCCAGGACATACAGTAAGACTGTCAGACACCTTTCAACTGGAATTGGTCGGAACCAGAGAAGAAATACTTTTTTTAAACCGTTTAAAAAAGGAGGAGATTTTTCTTTGATAAGGATCCTGTACATCTTTGGAACAACCATCATAAATTGGATTCACCACTATCCAAGGTGTCCAAAAAGGCTAATTTGGCTTTTGAAGATATGGGGGTCTTTAAAGATCCCATAGATAAGAGGGGTGATGTCTTTCTTTGCTGGACCTGGGACTCTGCCATCTCAATCTCAAGCCTGTGTTAGCCTCTACTTGTGTGACCAGGAACCTTGAATTATGGCTTTCCCACTAGCAATCAAAATTTGAAAGCTGATACTCCTAGAACCAGACCTTGCATTTGCTTCCTTTGTTTTTTAAGGCAGTAGGGTTTTTGGATGATGCTGGTCACATCCTCAGCCTTAATAAATTTGGCTAGGTGGACTCTCTGGACCTAAGACCTGGTCATGGAATTTGGCCTCCATGTGGCCCTCACTGCTCTGGGGATCGGCTGTTTGGGCCTGATCTTCAGGCAGTTTTGGAGATCACTGACAAGAAATTGTTTCCCGAGAAGAAAAGCAGGGCAAGAAATAAGTATTTTTGTAGCCAAAGACTTCAGAGCCAGCAGGAAAAAGAAGGGCAACCTAAAAAAGCACTTCTCAGGCCATAATGGCCTGCTAAATCTCAGTCGGAGGATGATTGGTGGGTGTGTCCTCACAATGGAAACTAATCACCTCCAATGAGGGTGTGTCCTCACAATGGAAACTAATCACCTCCAATGTATAGACTTGAACATAAGAGGCTACAGCATGAGGTTTGATTGGCCCCCGCTTTTGAGCTTCTTGGTGACCAAGCTGCCCAGGGATCCCAAAAAGGCAAAGGCCTTGTGTCTATAGGTAGAGGAGTTAGTAGATCAGTGTTAGTGCCTGTTCCCCAGCAAGAAAGGAGCCACAAGTTTTATTCACATAGCTTTGTTGTAAAGAAGCCCTCGGCGGAGTTTTGACTGTTTTGAAATCTAAAGCCTCTCAACAGGTCCATAAAATAGAGGTTTTGCATGGAGTCGATCTTATCAATCAGGCCTATCCTTCATCCCAATTGTTTCATGACCACACTGGATCTGAAGGATGCTTACCTTTATGTTCCTATACATTTGGACTTTCAGAAATTTCTGTGCATTGCAGTAAAGATTATTATCAATGGCGGGCTTTTACTCTTGAGCTCTCCTCTGCGCAAAGAATGTTTTCAAAGATCTTGGGGAAAGCCTAGCACCCTTAAAGTGGCAATTAAACCCAAAAATGAACATTATATTGTAACTTACCAATTCTTACATGCGATGGCAGCATTCATTTTCTTTTTAAAAGTGGTTCTAAAGGCAGAATGGTTACCTTACTGCAAGGGTGTCAAACTGGTAGGCCCTCCAGCTGTTGCGGAACTACAAGTCCCATTATGCCTCTGCCTGTAACCATCAGCCTTGCAATGCCTCATGGGACTTGTAGTACCACAACAGTTGGAGGGCTGCCAGTTTGACAACTGTGCCTTATGGCATTCTATGCAGCAATGTAAAAAACTTTATGCATACAGCTTCCCCCATAGCTCCCCTCCCCCCCCAAATATATACCTGAGCCTGGTAAGGGGGTTGTCATTGCGGCTGTGTCAGGTCACATTCTTTGTTTTCCCGATCTAGATCCAGCAATGTGCACGAGAGCCAAGGATCTCTCGCTCCTCATTGGCTCAGATACAGCAGCAGGAGCCACTGACTCATGCTGCTGTCAATCAGAGCCAGTGAGGAGGGAGCTGGACACACCACGCACAAGCACCCTCATAGCAAAACGGCTTGCTATGGGGTACTCGAGGGGGTGGAGCCAAGAGCGCCAGCAGGGTACCTGAGATGAGGAGGATCAGGGTTAGTCTATGCAAAACCATTGCACAGAGCAGGTAAATATAACATGTTTGTTATTTTAAAACAAACAAAAACAAGAAAAAAAAAAAACACACAAGCCTTTAATATTACTTTGCTGCTGTCCAAAGGTGCCTCTGTGCTCCTTCATCTGAAGTGAACGCACTCTAATACAAGAGTTGCGTTACTGGCCTGATCACCAGCTGAACACAGAGGGGGAAGAAAGCATAAGAAAAGAAACCTAATGCAGCCACCACATGCAACGATTGGTAAGCTGCAATATATTACATTTTTGTTTTTCAACTTATTACAGCTTTAAGATTGAGAGCAGTCACAATTTTCCTTTATCTAGACGACCTCTTGTTCATTGTTCCCCTTCAAGAAAAGTTACGTATAGATCTTTTGTTGGAGCAGAAATAGTTCCAGGGCCTCGGATGTTAAAATTATGTGGAAAGTCACCCATGATTTCATCTCTGGTAGTCAAATATCTGGGTTGCAACATTCATTCCAGAGATCAGAAATTCTTTCTCCCAGAGGAAAATATCCTCAAGATAGACCAGCAGATAGCACTGCTGCAGACAAGAGAGCTAATTTCTATAAGGTTGGTCATGGCAGTGGTAGGCCTAATGACTGCGTGCATCACAGCTGCTCCTTGGGCCTGTCTTCACCAGAGGGCCCTGCGGTTTTTCCTTCTAAGAGTTTGGGATGGCACCAAGGAGACCCTCAACAGCCTCGTAAAGATTCCTAGATGACTCAAATGAGCCCCATCATGGAGGAGATCCCGGGCACAAAAGAGCTTTCTTTGGAGTCGGCCAGTCTCTCGAATAATGACAACAGATGCAAGCCACTAGGGGTAGGAAGCTCACCTAAATGGCCAGGTAGCACAGGAACAGTGGTCCAAAAGCGAAGCCAAAGCCTCCTCAAATTGGAGAGCATGGATGGCAGTCAAGAAAGCTATGAAAGGTTTTCAAGAGACAGTGAAGGGACATTATCTCAAATTTTCTGACAGCATATCCACAATGGGTTAAATCAACAAGCCTGGGGGTGCAAACTGTCTGGTCCTGCAAAGAGTGGCTCAGAACATTCTGGATTGGGCAGAAGTCAATCTGGCATCTTTCGGCAAAGCACGTAAAAGGCATATAGAATATCCTAGGAGACTTCCTTAATCATCCTCAGGTGTTGCAAGACGAACGGCCCCTCAATCCAAAAGTTTTCTCCTCTCTGGTAGATATATGTGGGGCAGCCAGAGGTGGATCGATTTGTCTCCCAGACAAAAAGTAAAACATTTTTTTTTTCTCTCAGGGTTCCAGCTCTAGCGATGGATGCCCTTGGCCTTTCAGTCTTTGTTATGTCTTTCCCTCGTAAAGACCAATTCCAAAATCCCTTTAGAATTTTCTTCAGGAAAGAACAAATCTGATCCTTATAGTGCCCAAGAGATTTTGGTGTTCTCTTCTTCAGGCCACAGTTCCTCCAGTATTCCTTCCTCTGAGGGAGGACCTGTTGTCTCAAGGACCAATTCTGCATCCTCAAGTAGCTGTATTGAAGTTGATGATATTTCTGAGGAACAGATTTTGAAACCTTAAGATAGAGTAATAAAAGAAGTTCACTTCAAGCCCCCACTGCTCTATTCACACATTGGAGTGAGGAGAAGCCCCCCTGTAAGGACCAAGTTGATCCCACTTGAGTTTACATACAGCTGAGGATTCTTTCCTCACCCCCAGGTGACAGGGCTGGATGCCTGAGCAGGAAAGCATCAGGAGAAGGTCACATGCTCTTATACCCCAATAACAACAGGTATTTTTCGTTTCAGACAAAAAGAAATGGCAAGGGAGTGAATGAAAGTTTAAGCAGCTGTGAGGGCCAGGATTAATATGAACTTGTTGTTTTGCCTGGAATGCAGAAAACACAGACTCATTTTAAAGATAACCAGTCATTTTTAACATATAAGCTCCATTTTAGTCCAGATCATGTATGGAGTACGTAGAGAAGCAGTGGTCATTACAGTGCCAAATTACCTTGTGTGCAAATATTGACACAATGTAATCTAATAACGGAGGATGAAAGACTTAGTGCCATGTTCTTGAAGTGATGAATGATCAGTTTGCCTGTGCAATGTCACATTTATACAGAACATTAGCCATCTGCATTTACATGATTAGGTCTTCCCTTTACCATTGGAAAATGCAAGTCTCATAAAAACAGCAATGAAACTATGAAGCCAAACAGAAAATGTAACAGAAATGTTGCAAACACCACAAATTAATTTCCCATGAGTTCCAATAGAAGACCCACATTGGATTGCACTCACCATCACACCTTACACATGTTGTAAAAGAAGATCCTAGCCTTTCACCCCCTAGACCTGCCACTGGGTGAACTTATGACTTCAACAAAATGTGTAGAGCAGAAGAGATCCATTCCAACAAGGAAATGTGCCTAGATTTAACCTCTTTTTATAAAGGGGCCCATGTGTCCAAATGAAGACCTGGCCTGTATGAACTTTCATTTGTAGGCTCTAGAGAAGGGACAGTTCACACACACACACACACACACACACACACACACACACACACGTTACATTAACATGGATAAATAACCATTCAAAAAAGTTATATACTGTATGTAGTAAAATAGCTTTTAACAATTTGCTTAAATGTATATTATATATGCTACATTTAACATTTTAAATTTAATATATAATAATTTTATTTTTTTGCAAGTAAAAAAAAAAAATGTGCAGTTATTTTTTTGTTAGGTACCTGTAAAGCATTGCACCCACAATCAGCAGATCGTAGGTGTAATGCCATGGTCCTGCAGACTGTCTGTGAAGTGGTACGGGCAGGCAGTTACACTCTGCAAAGTGTAACTCCGCAAAAGCTGTCAGGACTTATAGTTTACCCATTCACAGAACACTGTGAATGGGTGTTTCAGCCAGGAAGGCAGAGCCCTGCACAGTGGTGATTTTTGTAGATTGTAACAGCGAGCAGGGGGGGGGCAAGGATTCCCCGCTCGCTCTGAAATGGGCATTTGGGGGTGGGGGAGGTGGGGGGGATTTTTCTTTCATTTTGGATAGAGCAAGGGGGAGTTTTTACCCATGTCAGATTTTTTTTTTGGTCATCTGTGTCCCATGTCTGAATTGTCCGGTTCTGTAAGACAAAGGCATAATGAGCTAGTATGCATCGCATACTAGCTCATTATGAAATATTTACCTTAGAAATAAGCTGTTGCAGCGGCGCCTGCACACCGCTGAGACAGCGGACATTTTCCCCGGAGTTTCTTGCTGGCTCCGACGCTGTGATTGGCCTGAGCCGCAATGATGCCTCTCCTCCGTGTGCATGTGGGAGTCGCCGTTCATGACACAGGCACCCATGGCCGTTCCTTCAGAGCACATGCGCCAGTGATGTCACTGGCTGCATGTAATGTAAATATCTCCTAAACAGTACATGTTTGGGAGATATTTTCACTACCTATAAATGTCAGCAGAGAAAGTTTACTTTCCCTTTAAAGGGGCACAGACGGCAGTATAAACTGACAGGTGTTCTAATCCCTCTCCACTATCCAAAACTGAATTACATTTTTTGGCTATGGTTATATTTTAATGCAAGTATATATAGATATATATATATATATATATAGATATAGATAGATATATATCTATCTCTCTATCTATCTATATATACACACATACATACACATATGTATATATACATACACACACAATACAAACAATAATACAGACCTTCTCCTTTTTGAGGGACTCCAACCCACTGGATCAAAGCAAAGAGCAGAAGTATCACAAGAGATGCCATTCCAATCCCTCTAAATGTTTCTGCCGCACCTAAAGTATCAGAGGATACACTCATTAGCAGAGGGGTTAAAGAAGGAGGATTATTACACAGGATCTCCTATGATCAATGACTGTGAACAGATCATTTAAAATTGTGTAATCCAGGAAAGGGTTTACAATTTTCATGCCTACTGAGATCCTTTTCTATACACTGCATATATTAGGATATTTAGTAGTAAGATTCATATTCTCTATACAAAGAAAACACAGCTTTGATTCCAGTGTTCCATATATCTAGACGTACAGTTGAACCCCGGATTGCGAGTAACATGGTTAACAAGTGCTTCGCAATACAAGCCATTTTTAAAAAATCCTGACTCGGTTTGCGAATGTTGTCTCGCAAAACAAGCAGGATTCAAGCCTCTGCGGTGTGCAGTACCACATTTGGCCAGAGGTGCGGGGGTGCCGATGACACTCGGAAACGCTCCATTCTTGAGACTTTCCGAGTGCATCCAAGCGGTTTCTGAGTATTTACGAGTCTCTCCGGCACCCCCCACCTCTGGCCACATGCGGTATTGCATGCAATAGAAGTCAATGTGGAACTAATTATCTTTGTTTCCATTGACTTCTATGGGGAAATTCGCTTTGATATGCGAGTGCTTTGGATTACAAGCATTCTCCTGGAACGAATTATGCTCGTAATCCAAGGTTCCACTGTATTTCTTTTCATAAATTTATAAATTGCTGCCATGGAACATGTTAAAAATGAGCCATGAAGAGATGTAAAGACAATAGACATCGTTACTGCAGGAAAGTCCAGTTTTACTGGACTAAAGACAATCTAAGGATGTTACCATTTTTATCAGAATATATATATGAAACCTTTGCCAGTATGTAATGTGTATATGTTAACCAACTGGAAAGGATCATGGACTAAGTGAATTGATAGGCAGGAGGAGTCAGTCACAGTGATGCACCTAATAATATTGCTGGTCTTCCAGCCTAAGAAAACAAAGAAGTACTGTTGTCCTTGTTTTTCAGTTATTAGAAAAGTACAGTTATTATACAGGATTTATATAGCACCAACAGTTTGCACAGCGCTTTACAATTGTAGAGGGGGGGGCGGGGGAGAACCATTGCAATACAGAAGGGACAGGTGGGACAGGAGGAACAGGAGGGCCCTGCTCATTGCTCTTACAATCTAAAGGGAGGGTGAGGCGGTACAAAAGGCAACAGCTGCCGGGAGTGATCTGATGGAGGTGGCCCAGGTGCAGTTCTTAGGTGGAGTTGGGGTAGGCTTCCCTGAATAAGTGAGTTTTCAGGGATTGCCTAAAGGCGGACAGGGTGGGGAGTGACCGGACATACTGGGGCAGGGAGTTCCATAGGATGGGAGAGGCTCTGGAGTAGTCCTGGAGGGGAGCATGCGAGGAGATAACAAGGGAGCTAGAGAGCAGGAGGTCTTGGGAGGAGTGGAGAGGACGATTTGGGTGATATCTGTAGGTTGGGTTAGTGATGTAGCTGGGAGCGATGTTATGGATGGCCTTGTATGTTGTGGTTAGTATTTTGAATTCTATACGGTGGGGTAGTGCAAGCCAGTGAAGGGATTGGCAGAGAGGAGCAGCAATCACAGATCGGTTAGTAAGGTATATTAGTCTAGCAGCAGCATTCAGAATAGACTGAAGGGGGGATAGTCTGTGTAAGGGTAGGCCAGTGAGGAGAGAGAGCGAGAGTTGCAGTAGTCGAGGCGGGAAATAACCAAGCAGTGAATACGTTGTTTTGTGGTGTCGTTAGTCAGGAAGGGGTGAATTCTGAAAATGTTGCAGAGGTTAAGGCGACAAGATGTAGCCAGTGATTGGATATGAGGGCTAAAGGAGCGGTCAGAGTCTAGGATTACACCCAGCACCCTGGCATGTGTGGATGGACCAATGGTTGTGCCATTGATCTTGATGGTAAAGTCATGGGAAGGGGGGGATCGGGCAGAAGAAAATATTAGAAGCTCAGTTTTAAAAAGATTGAGTTTGAGGAAGTGGTGTGACATCCATACTAATCTGTTGCTCAGTAAGTTTGTTATATGCGAGGAGATTGAGGGGGTAAGTTGGGGAGTGGAGAGATAGATCTGGGTGTCGTAAGCATAGGGGTGGCATTGGAAACCATGGGAGGTTATCAACTGGCCCAGGGAATAGGTATAGAGAGAGAATAAAAGGGTCCCAAGGACTGAGCCTTGGGGTACTAGAAAAGAAAGAGGAAGAGGAGCCGAGGAGATTGTGTTATGTGCGACACTGAAAGTGTGCGGAGATTGGTAGGAGAAGAACCATGAAATAGCAGAATCACGGAGGCCAAGGGAGTGGAGTTTGTTGAGGAGGAGCAGGTGGTTAACTGTGTCAAAGGCAGCAGAAAGGTCCAAGAGTAAGAGTATGGAGTACTGGCTGTTGTTTTTAGCAGTTAGTAGGTCGTTGGTGAGTTTTAGTAGGGAGGTTTAAGTGGAATGTTGTGGGCAGAACCCAGACTGTAGGGGATCGAGAAGGTTGTCAGTGAGGTAGCAACTCATATGGTTGTGGACAGGGCGTTCAAGAAGTTTGGAGGCAAACGGAAACAGGGAGATTGGTCTTGAGTTACTCAAACATGTGGTGGGGGTAGCCAATGCATGTTTGGGCAGAGAGGAAAAGGTGCCAGAGGAGAGGGAGAGGTTGAAGATTTGGGTTTGAGAATTTAGGAATCAGGAATGTGGTTGCAGTAATTGTGAGGGAACAGGGTCCAGGGGATAGGTGGTGAGGAGGAAAGGGAGTTTGACAACTTTCTCAGTGGTAACAGGGCTGAAGGAGGAAAGTATTGAGTGTGGTTAGACAAAATTGCACAAAATAAAATAAAAACTATAAGAAATATTGGTAACTTACCAAAAAAATTCACCAAGACACCACCAACCATGGCACCGCATCCTCTACCAAGTCCAAGATGGAGGCCCTGAAGAATTCCCTGAGCAGATGTCCGTAATTCAGAAGGAACTGCAGCACTGAGATATGAAATGCAGGCAGCCCATATGGCTGCATGAGTCACACCTGGAAAGAAGATCAGAAAGAGCCATCATAAACCAATATATTTTTGTCCAATGAACTTTTGATTTGCTGATGTACCATTTCTAAAATAATTTTTTGCTCCTAAAAGGCAGTCTTCTGGATCGCCTCTTAGGGTGCACACACACATCAGAGCACTGCAAAAAAAAATCAGTTTTGGACTGGAACGGGGACATCTGTGGGATCAATGTTACTATTTAGGGATCACGCTCCCTACACTGCACTCCATTTAGCATGGTGCAAGTCCAAAAATGACCTAAACACCTATTCTTGTTCTTTGTGCTATAGGAACCATGTGCAAAGCATTTCCTTGTGGTTTGCACAAGACTCATTTTTTTTCCCTAATTTTTTCTCTGGGTTAGTATAAGGAAAAGTTGGCCATACACGGATCAAACTCTGTCCATTTCCTGCTGAATCGGCTAAAATTCGACCAATGGGTTACCCTGCATGCACCACTTGACTAGACAAAACCTTGATCTGAAAATTGGCTGTTTTCTGCCTGGCTTCCTTAAGCCTAGTACACACGATCAGAATATCGTACAAAAAAAATATCGCTTTTGAAGCGATCGTACGATAATCTGATCGTTACTCCACCGCTTTCGTCCGAAAATTTCTCTCATACGATTTTCATGTAATTTGTACAGTTTTCATCCGAAAATACAATACATGTCGCTTCCAAATTTTTATTCTGTTGTACAAGAACTTTCGTACTTTAGTAACCTATTCGTTTTCGATATGGAAATTAGCATGCAAAAAAAAAAAACAAAAAAAAAACGTGTGTACTAGGCTTTAATAAGCTGCAGTCATTGTTAGAGTATTCTCACAGCTGGCACTCGCCAAAAGGGGAGATTCATCCATCTTTGCTGTTTAGCTTGGATGGAGGAACTTGTTTGATTTCTTATATTCAGCCTGTAGGCGGAACTAGAATAGAAAAATAAAATCTATACACATATGGCAAGTTTAAGTTTGCAAGCGTCATGAAATGTATGTAGCATGACTGAGGGTTCTAAAGCATCCTTTTATTAAGAAAATGTAATTTTTACCTTTAAACACTACTCTTGTGTGGTCCTAGGACCCCGCCCCCAGAAATACAGCTATATAGTTGGACTGCCTCTGTACAGTGTGGGAAAAATTATGAAGTTACTACCGCCACCATGTAAAAGTGCAGGACAGAACTGAAGAGACAGACAAGGTCCTCCTCTTTAGCAGTGCTTGACAAACCCAGGTCGCCACGGTGACCATAAGTCCCCCCCTCCCCCGCTATACATCTCAGGCTCATCTGCAGGCCCTCCGTTATCAGCATGATAACTTTTGACAAGCTATCCGAGACAGGAGATAGAACTGTGTGTCGGGAGGTTGCTATAAATAGATTTTCAGACTGCTAAGCTATACACAAGCAACCTCTGCATGTGTGGGGAGGGGGTGTGTGCACCTTTCCTCCAATCAGCTGTCTCACAATGTCTAGCAATAATCCCCTCCTAAAGGGGAACCAGGAAGAGAACATTCTAACAGGACATGCACTTTCTAAACTTATGTAGGGAGATTTGTTTCATCCCTGTGTATTATCTGGGGCTATTCACTTCACTGGGTATATGGAGGGTTTACATCCACTTTAAAGAGAAAAAAAAATGATGCCCTCCACCTCTACATATACACACGTACCAACCTAAACCGATTGTGATACATGTTACATACCGCCACGCACGCTGGAATGAAAGCAATGATTCTAGCACCAGACCTCCTCCATAACACTAAACTGATGACCTACAGGGGGGCTTTTAAAGCATCACCTATGAAAAATATAGGGTACTGACATGTTTAAGGTTTGATGTGTTGGGTCTCTATTTACTCGGTACAACCTCGACTTTTATATTTTACCAAAAATTGGGTAACTTATTGTGTTTTTTGTGCCCCCTAAAATTAACTTTTAATATGTTCTTTAGCTGAAATTCTGTTGTAATATCACGTGACATAAAAAAATTGGAACTACCACTATTTTATTCTCTAGGGCAGAGGTGTCAAACTTGATTTCATCATGGGCCGCATAAGCATTATGGTTGCCCTCAAAGGGATGGTTGTATCAGTTAGACTTGATGTCCAGAGCACCCCACCTTACATCAGATGTCCAGAGCTCCCCCCTTCTTACATCACAGGGCACCCCCCCCTTACCTTGTGCTGCTGCTGGGGGTGGAGCTGGGAAGCAGAAAGTGCATTGTCTGGAGGAGGACCAGAGGAAGGCTGGAGTCAGCTGAATGATGAGACCATGGGAGGCGGAGATAAAGGGGTGCTGCAGCTGCACAGAGGCACAGGACCTGTAAGAGGAGCTCTGTCCTCCTTTCTATTGCCAACTGCTGAGACAAGGTGGAGACAAGAGGGGTGCCACAGCTGCAGGAGAGGTGTGAGGACCATATGAAATGACCTGGAGGGATTGGATTCGGCCCGCGGGCCTTGTGTTTGACACATGTGCTCTAGGGTGTCTGCTTTCAGAAAATATATGATGTTTTAAAGCCTGACGATTACATAAAACCTCCAATTATTTATTTATTTTTTTAAACGTGTGCAAAAAAAACAAAATTGGCTCTGGTTGTGAAAGGGTTAAAGAGTTAACCCAATAAAAAAAATATATATATATATCCCGTTCCCTTAAAGCATGTTATACAGCACAGTGCTTGTGCTGTGTAATTTGGCCTCCTGTATCACCTGCAATACCTGGCTGATCCTGCCTGGCTATGCCCTCCCCTCTGTAAACTGACCACGATAGATCATGGCTGCTGAGCCCTGACACAGTGGTCAGTTTACTTGCCTCAATCATCCATAGCCCCGCTCTGTCCTCTCCCCACTCCCTGCCCGTCAGCTCCTTGTCTGTGCCGCTCTGCTCCCCACCCCCTCCTGTCTTGCTGTTCAAATTATGGTAACATTACACCATTCTCTCTATATATTCTGTAATGTGCCCTGTGTCTATGCCTTATAAAAATAATGCTGCTATATACCTGTTTCAAAGCGCCGATTGGCAATCACGTGATCGGCCACCTCACTTTCCTCTCTTGCATGACAGCTGCAGCGGGAGGGGCCTCCTCTCTCCTCCTCCCCTCTTGACTGAAGTCAGTGGGGGATCCTCGGACCCGCCCACTGCAGCTGTCAGGCAGAGGAGAGAGAGAGTCGGTGGATCACGTGAGTGCCGAGCAGCGCTCTGAAACAGGTATATAGCAGCATTATTTTTATAAGGCATAAACACAGGGCACATTACAGGAATACATAGAGAGGATATTGTAAATTTTAACTTTGTGGGTTAACATCCCCTTTAAAGGATGCGTTCACCTTCAAGAACATGTTACATGTTCCACCCATAAGATTTGTTAGTTACAAAAAACTGGCTCCTAACTTTTTTAGCTGGCTCCTAGATTTAAAGCAAATTTGTCAAGCAGGAATGTCCAGGATTTAATAAAAGAATAGTGCGTAGTTTTATTTGAAAGTCTGAATCAGGCTGTATTGCATAAAGTGTAGCTTTTTATTTTCATTTGGATAGAGCAGGGAAAGGTTAAAGACTGGTCTTTCTTTAACCTTCTGTTAGGAAAGGCAGTGATGGGAAACCGGTCAGACAGGGATAAAGTCTGACGGCATCAGTCGGTTCAATAGACTGCAGCCGGTCTGACAGAAGCCGGCTATTCAAAGGGGCATGACTGAAAAAGGTCCGGCGATCGGCTCCTGACCGGAATGTTCCCCCCAGGTGTGCAGCCCCCCCTGTCAGAACACAATAGCACAGCCAGGGAGATTGCTGTACTAACATCAGATTGTTCGTACAGCGGCTCCTGAGCCCTGTTGGGTTGAATGAAAAAAACTTAGTGTGTACTAAAGAAAAAGATTGGGACTTTAACTTCTTCAGAGCCGCGCAATAGCTGAATGACAGCTACAGTGCTGACCTGCTTTGCCGGGAGGGTGTCTATTGACGTCCTCTCGTGCCCAAGTGGCCTGCGCCTCCCGCAGGGAGCGCGCATGGCGCGTTCTGTGATCAGCGAGTCTATGAGACTCGCTGGATCACAGATCAGAGTAAGAGGTTGATCCCCGACCCCTTACCATGTGATCAGCTGTCAGCCAACGACAGCTGATCACGTGATGTAAACAGAGCCGGTAATCGGCTATTTTTTCTCCTCAAAAAAGCCGATCACCCGCGGCCGTGAGAGGGACATCAGTCCCGATCACGGAGGGCTGCCGCCAGCTCCAGTGCCCACCTGTGCCACCTGCCAGTGCCACCTACCAGTGCCCACCTATCAGTGCCACCTATCGGTGCCATCCAGTGGTACCTATCAGAGCCACCCATCAGGGGCCATCAGTGCTGCCTTATCTTTTACCATCAGTACCGCCTAATCTGTGCCTATCAGTGCCGCCTTAACTGAGCCTATCAGTGCAGCCTATCAGTGCCTACCAGTGACGCTTCATCAGCGCATATAAATAAAGGAGAAAAATGACCCGTTTGCAAAATGTTACAACAAACTATGAAACATGATTTTTTTTCAAAATTTTCCATCTTTTTTTGTTTGTTTAGAAATCCCAGCTGTGATTAAATACCACCAAAAGAAAGCTCTATTTGTGTGAAAAAAATGATAAAAATGTCATTTGGGTACAGTGTTGTATGACCATGCAATTGTCATTCAAAGTGCGTCAGCGCTGAAAGCTGAAAATTGGTCTGGGCAGGAGGGGGGTTTAAGTGCCCAGTAAGACCCCTTGCAGGCGCTACAGCGCTAAAAATAGAGCCTGCAAAGTGACTCTGCTGTGTCTCCAATGTGAAAGCCCCAAGGGCCCATCGTCATATCCAGAGGTTGTCTTTGGGAAATAGAATTATGAGCGCTGCCAGCATTGCTGCAGAGGTTGAAGGGGCGGGGGGTCAGCCTGTCAGTGCTCAGACCATACGCCGCACACTGAAACAAATTGGTCTGCATGGCTGTCGTCCCAGAAAGAAGCCTCTTCTAAATATGATGTACAAGAAAGTCCACAAACAGTTTGCTGAAGATAAGCAGACTAAGGACATGGATTACTGGAACCATGTCATGTGGTCTGATGAGACCAAGATAAAATTATTTGGTTCAGATGGTGTCAAGTTTGTGTGGCGGCAACCAGGTGAGGAGTACAAAGACAAGTGTGTCTTGCCTACAGTCAAGCATGGTGGCGGGAGTGTTATGGTCTGGGGCTGCATGAGTGCTGCCGGCACTGGGGAGCAACAGTTCATTGAGGGAACCATGAATGCCAACATGTATTGTGATATACTGAAGCAGAGCATGATCCCCTCCCTTCGTATACTGGACAGTATTCCAACATGATAAAGGACCTCAAACACACCTCCAAGATGACCACTGCCTTGCTAAAGAAGCTGAGGGTAAAGGTGATGGACTGGCCAATCTTGTCTCCAGACCTAAACCCTATTAAGCATCTGTGGGGCATTCTCAAACGAAAAGTGGAGGAGCGCAAGGTCTCAAACATCCACCATCTCTGTGATGTCGTCATGGAGGAGTAGAAGAGGACTACAGTGACAACCTGTGAAGCTCTGGTGAACTCCATGCCCAAGAGGGTTAAGGCAGTGCTGGAAAATAATGGTGACCACACAAAATATTGACACTTTGGGCCCAATTTGGACATTTTCACTTAGGGATGTACTTACTTTTGTTGCCAGCGGTTTAGACATTAAACGCTTCAATACCGGGCCAATTCTGACACTTTATATGTTTTTTTAGCAAAGACCCTAGAGAATACAATGGCGGTTGTTGCAACTTTTTATCTCACACAGTATTTGCGCAGGAATTTTTCGAACGCGTTTTTTTGTGTTTAAAAAAAAACAAAACAGTAAAGTTAGCCCAATGTTTATGCATTTTGTGAAAGATGAAGTTACGCAGAGTAAATAGATACCTAACATGTCACGCTTCAAAATTGCACACGCTCGTGGAATGGCGCCAATGTTCGGTACTTAAAAATCCCCATAGGCGACACTTGAAATTTTTTTTACTGGTTACATGTTTTGAGTTACAGAGGAGGTCTAGGGCCAAAATTATTGCTCTCGCTCCAACGTTCGTGGCGATACCTCACATGTATGGTTTGAACACCGTTTTCATATGTGGGCGGGACTTACGTATGCGTTCCCTTCTGCGTGCGAGCACACGGGGACAGCGGCGCTTTAAAAATTTTTTTTTTTTTTTTTTATTGTTAATTATATTTTATTTTTTTTATTTTGACACTTTTTTGAAAAAAAAAAAATTGATCACTTTTATTCCTATTACAAGGAATGTAAACATCCCTTGTAATAGCAATATGACATGTCAGGTGCTCTTAATAGTCTTATTGACCCCATATCTCACCACTAGGCTGGGAAGCCTGAAATAAAAATAAATAAATAAAACGATCGTCGCTTCCCAGCCGAAGCGGCGCCGTTTTTTTGAATGGAGAGGCCGGGCGTGACGTCATAACATCGCGCCCAGCCTCCGACGATCAGAGACTCCGGGGACCATCTGGTCCGCCGGAAATCTCTATGATCTACATCCGGCGCCGGCGGATCCACTCTCCGCCTCACCGATAGTAACGGTGAGTCAGAGCAAGCACCGGAGGGCGGCGGGAGGGGGACACGTCCCCTCTCGCCTCCCATAGGAATGATCAAGCGGCGGAACGGCCGCTATGATTGTTCCTATGGTGTAGAGATTCGCTGGCTGAAACCGGCAATATCTGAATGATGTCTGTAACTACAGAAAAAAGGGGTTCCCCTAGGTGGACTTTACCGGCACTTGCATAAACAAAGAAAGGTTGTAGAAGTAAAGACTGTTGTACATAGTAAAAACATACAAATTTTATTCATATGGGAAAATACAAATATTAAAAACAGAGATAGATATCTAGAGTAACATGGTAGTGCTACACAGTAAACATGATAGACATCAAGTAATAAGCAATAATGAAGAAAACAAAAAAGCATAAAAAAGCAAAACAACTCTTCTCAAGCCCGACGCGTTTCGGGGTATTTAGTGTTTGTAGGGTCCTTCTTCAGGGACATATTTGAGAAAGAGGGGTTCATCTAAACTAATTGAAAAAATGGAGAAAGGGGGTCAAATGTTAGTAGGACTATCAGTAGATATCCAGTAAGAGGTTAAAGTGATCAGTAGATCGCCTACCTGAAAGGATTTCATTGATTGCTTGTAGAACGGAGATTTTTGTTAAAAGCAAGGAGAACCACAGAGAAAGGGCAGGACGTGGGAGTAAGCGATAATCGTATAACAAGTATAGGTACTATTGTTAGGTAGTAAGGGCTGCAAATAGGTGGGCAGCAGTCTCCATAAAGGAGTATGGCAGTGCTCCAGTCCCGCCCGACCCGGGCATGCGCAAGCCAGAGCGATATGCTGGCGTCACAGGAAGGCGTCTCTAAAAATGAAAAAATCAATTCATCATTGAACTGCTCGAGTACATCCTCACCCACAATGTTTTCACCTTTCTCGGCTCCCACTACCTCCAGGTGCAGGGGGTAGCTATGGGGACATGTTGTGCCCCGTCGTATGCCAACCTGTACCTGGGGGAGTGGGAGAAGGCCCTCCTTGTAGATGGTAATTTTACTCAATACACAAACCACATCCAAGGGTGGTATCGATACATAGACGACATTTTTGTCGTTTGGGAGGGTCCCTCGGATGTACTCGAGCAGTTCATACTTAGAATGAATAAAAATGACTTCAATTTGACATTCACCATGTCCTTTAACAATACTCATGTAACTTTTTTAGACATTGAAATTTTCAAGGATGGACAGGGCAAACTTTCTACCAAGCTATTCAGAAAAAGCACTGCTGGCAATACTATATTACACGCTGCTAGCTTCCACCCCAAACCTTTGATCAACTCCATACCTTATTCCCAATACATTAGGATTAAGCGCAATTGTACAGACAATAAAACCTTCCTCATAGAAGCTGCTGCCCTTCGAGATAGACTGTTACTACGCGGATACTCCCACAAATCCCTCAAAAAAGCCTTTAAAAAAGTCGCTAATAAACCCAGACAAATACTTCTTCACTCTACTAAGGAAAAAAGAGACACACACCAACTTAGCATTATCACAACATACAATCAGCAACACTGTCAAACTAAAAAAATCATTGAAAAATACTGGCACTTACTGGCCCTCAACCCCAGCCTGGGCCATTTAGTTCCAGAAAAACCTTACTTCACCTTTAGAAGAGCCACTTCCATTGGTGACCAGATCACCAAAAGTGAGTTTAGACTATCAACCACCCATTGTAAATACAAGGGTACCTTTGCCTGCGGCTCATGCCACTACTGTGGTTACATGCTTACCCAAAGAAATCCCACTCTCCCTAACGGGAAAACCCTCTTTCCAAAACATTTTGCAAACTGCAGAACCACTGGAGTGGTTTACCTACTCCAGTGTAACTGCAGTTGTTTTTACATAGGAAAGACTAAACTTGAGTTTTGGTGAAGAGCGTACAGGCATATTGTATCCATGAAAACAGCTGATCCAGACCTCCCTTTAGGTCGACACGTAACACTGGTACATGGAGGCAAGTTCCCCTCCATCAAATTCTTAATTTTGGATCGTATACATCCTAGCCCCAGAGGGGGCGACTGGAATAAAATCTTACTCCAGAGAGAACTCAAATGGATCCATTTACTTAAGGCCACCATACCCCAGGCCTCAACGAGGCGGTTTGTTTTAAGCCCTTCTTAGAAGGCTTTAACTCTGGAGGAATGGAAAAATAATGTCATGACCACCCCCCCACTACTATTTGCCGCCCCACCCCTTCCTTCCTTCTTTCTATATTGTGGTCACCATTCCAATTTTCGATTCTATTCTACTGTCTATTACATCCGGTTGTTCCTTTTTTGCCCTTACACCTTGTACACCAAGCTGTGCGTCTGGCCACTTACATGCTCCCCGCAATTTTTTTTTTTTTTTTCCCTGCTTAGGGGGTACTATAGGGGACCATGTATTGTACACACAATCAGCTTGGTTGGTTGCTTGATTGCTTGCGATACATTTTGTGTTAGCATTCGTGTACCCTTCATCATGGTTAGGTTTCTTGATGCCCATCGCAGGTCTTTTCATTGTCCCCCCTCTTCTCCGTTGCTCATTATTTGGTATCACAATGTCTGTACTAAGGCACTAATATGCCTCTTCTATTACCAGTCCTGCTGTATATTTTATGTTCATACACTGTTGATTATTCGACCATGCCTTTTCCCTTATACATAGAAAAAATACTTACCTAGCATTACCCAGTTCCCACCCATCTTTCAAAAGAAACCACTTTTGGATTTGGCAGGATTGATTGTTGATCCCACTTTAAATTTTTCTTTTTCAGGCCAGGTTTACTCCAGTTATTCGTTTTTATACCTTTATTATTTCTCCTCCCTGTGGCTAGTTCCCTCCTTTTCCCCCCGCCCCCCACCGTGGCGTGGGTGGTCGGAGCGGTTGCCCGGCACGGCAAGCCGCCCCGGGAACCTTTCCTCCTAGGGCGGCGCTTAGGGAGGCACTTGGGCGTCCCTCCATCTCACGCCCACTGCCTCCATGTTGCCACTCCGGCGAGCATGCTCAGTTCGCCGGAGTGGCACTTCCGTGCCGGTGGGGCGGGTGTGCGCGACGTCGCTCCGACGTCATCGCGTTCGCGCATGCGCGGCTGGGGCGGCGCCGCGCACCCTCGCTTCGGGGGGTCGGTACAGGGCGTCTCAGCTGACGGGCTCCACTACACAGCTGTGCCTCGTTCCAGCTAATTGGAGCCCGCATACTATTTATACCAGCCTCACTCACTCCCAGCTAAGGCGCTATACACGCCGGACGCTGGGCTGTGAGGCTGTCTACTTGAGTGGTCTTTTCAAGGTATTTCACCCCACCTATACATATTTTTTTACTCCCCTTTCACTTAAGCATTATTGTTATAAGTGCAGTAATATTTTTTCTTTGATTGTGTACACACTTACAAGTATACAGTTATAATTTGCTTGCTTTATCATTACTTCTCAGCCTTCTATGGCTCTTAGTCCCGGTAGGCTATTGCTAACACATACATAGGTTTTTGTAGTAACATATTTGTCTCTTACAAACTTCCCATATACTTTTATGATAATTACATTACTCTAGCTCCCAGGATGTACACCCATAGAATCCCTTAATACTTATACAGAGTGCATTATTTGTTTACTCTGGGGTATATATATTTTGCATTTACTATCCTCCTTTTTCTACCAGGCAATAACCTCATCACAACACTCATCTATATATATGTACATCTCTCTCTATCCCAATGTACTTTAAGCCATACCTCCTCTATAAATTTGTTTTCAAGTTTACTATCTATCTATCTATCTATCTATCTATCTATATATATATATATATATAGTACCTTTAGTGTGCTCCCTTTGCACAGTATTGTTTACATCAGTTTACTTAATTATTTACCCCTTCAATCACCTATACTGGATCTTTTCTAAAGGTTCCTCAATTTTTTCATTTTTAGAGACGCCTTCCTGTGACCCCAGCATATCGCTCTGGCTTGCGCACGCCCGGGTCGGGCGGGACTGGAGCACTGCCATACTCCTTTATGGAGACTGCTGCCCACCTATTTGCAGCCCTTACTACCTAACAATAGTACCTATACTTGTTATACGATTATCGCTTACTCCCACGTCCTGCCCTTTCTCTGTGGTTCCCCTTGCTTGTAACAAAAATCTCCGTTCTACAAGCAATCAATGAAATCCTTTCAGGTAGGCGATCTACTGATCACTTTAACCTCTTACTGGATATCTACTGATAGTCCTACTAACATTTGACCCCCTTTCTCCATTTTTTCAATTAGTTTAGATGAACCCCTCTTTCTCAAATATGCCCCTGAAGAAGGACCCTACAAACACTAAATACCCCGAAACGCGTCGGGCTTGAGAAGAGTTGTTTTGCTTTTTTATGCTTTTTTGTTTTCTTCATGATTGCTTATTACTTGATGTCTATCATGTTTACTGTGTAGCACTACCATGTTACTCTAGATATCTATCTCTGTTTTTAATATTTGTATTTTACCATATGAATAAAATTTGTATGTTTTTACTATGTACAACAGTCTTTACTTCTACAACCTTTCTTTGTTTATGCAAGTGCCGGTAAAGTCCACCTAGGGGAACCCCTTTTTTCTGTATTTATGTATTATTGGACGTGGCACGGCCCCCTTCCCTAAACGAGTTGGTCACCCTTTCGTTGTTCGATGTCTGTAACTACAGGCATCATTCAGATATACCCGCTCAAAGCCGAGGACGTCATATGACGCCCTTGGTATTGAAGTGGAAGTGGCTGTGTGTTGAGTTGTTTTGAGGGGACAAAATTTACACTGTTATACAAGCTGTACACTCACTATTTTAAATTGTAGCAAAGTGTCATTTCCTCAGTGTTGTCAGATGAAAAAATTTATATATATATATATATATATATATATATATATATATATATATATATATATATATATATATATATATATATATATATATATATATACACACACACACACACACATACATACATACATATATATATATATATATACATACATATACATACATACATATACATACATATACATACATACATACATACACACACACACACAGGAAATACAATTTCTGACATTGCTGTTCACAGGTCTATTTAACGTCTAGGCAACGGACGCTTTGTGCCAAATATGATCTTATCACGATTGCCTTCTGACAGTTTTGTGGTTGGTGCACGGTTTACATAATGAGTCACACGCCAGTGACACAGTTGAAAGTGCCTTGCCACAATATGGCCATAAAATGCATTAGTGCTGCCAAGTACTTTTCTAGAAATGTTTTCTTACATACAGAGTGCATGGTTATAAAATGTTATCAAAGATGACTGGCATGTCTGATAAACTGTTCGTGTTCGTTTTTATCTACAGTCACGTGAAAATGGAAAATACACCCCATGAAAATTGTTATCCATTTTCAATATATATGAGCAGCAACATTGGATCTTCATTTAAACAGTGCCTGCAGATGAAGGTGATATACTTGAACAAGTGAAAAAATGAATATGAAGCATTTCTCTACATATGGCGTACCACCCCTACCTGTACCACCACTTCACATCCATGAAATTACAATCAGATGGTCCCAATAATTAGAACCTCTTCCAGGGGTTTGACACTCCTCTTGTCCATAGCTCCAATCAACAGAGATCATGCTGTGCATGTTGATTGGAACACTTTGCAGGGGGAGTGTCAGACCACTACATTCTGTGTGATAGCAGAGTCCTGGCCCTGCAGTGAGCTGCCAACACAGGTAGTTTTCATATTGGAGGGTCAGCAAGTTGTCGATCGAAGGGAGCCGGCAGATGGATCGTGATCATGGCTCTATCTCCCCCCCGGCCTCTGCCGCTCTCGTTCACTGCAGTGTGGAGAGCGGGAGGCAGCACAGTGCTGGATGGAGGGCATCAACGATTGGTTGTTAGGCGGTCCTAACAACCAATCACTAGGTTGTTATAAAATATTAACTCCAGCAGCTCCAGCTTCCACCTTTCACCCAGCACTATGACGTCTCCTGATGTCCTCTACACTACAGTGGGGACACTGCATGGGAGGGTACAGAACACCACATCTTTGGGAGCTTGATCGTTTTTTTTTTTTCCGTTTTTTTAGGGCGCCGCCCAGTACAACAGAACCCCCCCCCGGAGATCTGTGCTTACCTTCATGTTGTCCAGGTAGATCTCAACCTCCGAACGGTTGCATACCCCTGTTTTGCATTATGAAACGTATACACTAAAGCCTCGTACACACGATCGGATTGTTGGCCAACAAAACCGTGGAATTTTGTCCAAAGGGCGTTGGCCCAAACTTGTCTTGCATACACACGCCACATAGTTGGCCAACAATTACGAACGTAGTGACGTACTACGTGGTTTTTCAGCTCTTTAGCGCCACCCTTTGGGCTCCTTCTGCTAATTTCGTGTTAGCAGAAGTTTGGTGAGTGTTAATTCGCACTTTTCATTTCACGCTTTTTAGTTTGCGCTTTTCAGTTAGTCAACCAGACATGTTGCGGAATCGGAGGAGATAACATGTTATTATTATTGGCCTTGGAGTTATTGCTTTGACATGATTTTTTTGGTTGAATAATGATTTGATTTGATATATTTTCTATATGTTTGGATATATAGAATGCAAGTTCTATTGGCAGATAGAATGTCTAATTTTATATTTTTAATGCCCAATAAAAAAAATTGTGGAGAATAATACTTGGTTATGTGTTTTACTTCAAATGACATCTTGGGAGCAGGCAGTTACATTTTAAAAAATACAATGTAAAATTAACAAGGGACACCAACATAGTTGTATCTTTGATCTTAAAAACTACGGGATAATGGTGTTGTGGTAACTTGCCCAAATAGAAAAAAAAAAAAAAAAGCATAATATTATTCTTGATATCACTAGAAAAAAAAAGCCTTTGAAAATTTGTTTGCAATAACTCCATCAGTATCACCAGCAAAGCAGCTTCATTATTATCCCATTAAAGAAGATGAGAATATGCGCTGCATTTCAAGATTTCATAATTTGCCACGTCACAAATGTTAATTCTCCATTACAAACGCTAGTTTACAAGACCGACCGCTTCCGAACATGCGTGTTTGTACTTTGGACTTTTGTCCGACGGACTTGTGTACACATGCTCGAAAAATCCCACAACACACATTTTGGCGGCAAGCCCACCAAAAGCTACACATTTAAGTCAACAGAGAAGTGTGGCAATTGCACGCAGTAGCAGCATGTTTGTCGGCAAAAATGGGGTACAACAGGTGGTGAGGAGTCGCCACATCGCTTCCTCACCGTCTATCAGTAGCCTCCGGAGTGCAATCTGAATGTGGATTGAGCTTCAGAGGCAAGGGAATCTAAATCTACCCTTAGAAGAAAAAAAAAAAAAAACATCCATAGGCAGTCAGGGTGCATATCAAGTGAAAAAACCCCAAGGCTTTAGCTGTACTTCTCTTGACAAAGTTCATATGATGCATTACAATTTTAGCCTGAGGCCAACTGTTCTTTTTAATTGATGTATAAAAATTGTCCTCTGTGTTAGAAACCGCTCTGTCCAGCTCTGCCTCTGAAAAAAAAAGTCCTCTTCCTCTGATGCAATCTGCAGTCTCTCTCCCTCTCCTCCCTTCATCTGCATAATTCAATAGATGTCCTCATCGTTCTGCCTTCATGAAATTTCCTGCCGCTCTAGAAGATTGTAAGAGTGGTAGAGATTCCATGCCAACAGAGGTGGTGTACATTCTACAAACCAGACCCCTAACTTACAGTGTCATGCTAAAGACGCCTGTACTGCTCTGAAACAAATTATTAAAAATAATGAAATAATAAAATTAGACCCTATCAGGGCAGGGGAAATAATATTTTTTTCCATTTCTAGTAGTTTCAGGTAAAAACCTGAAAAAAATAAAATAAAATAAAATAAAAATACTCTACTATTAAAGAACTCCAGGTATGGATATTTAATTCATAGCTCCATATACCATATCTGGCCACTGCTCATGGAAGCTGGAAATTACTGAAGCAGACACTGATTCCAGTGATTTCCATTTGCTTCCAGGTTCCATGCTGAGCAGCTGTCCTGCTGCATTGTGAATACAGGAGGTCAGTCACTCGGGACGGGTGCCATTGAGAACATGCTTTTCATTTTCTGAATGAATTTAAAGCATTAATTGATTGGGTAAGGTGGGGAGGCTCTGCACCTCATTCCCAGCTTCCAGGGGTAGCCAGGTACGGTAAATACAGTTACATTAACTGGACTGATGTAACCCTATAAAATATTCATACCTGGAATGCATAATAAATCCTGTACAAAAGTATAAGCAATGGCTGAGAACTCCTTTCTCCGACAAACTTTAAAAATTGAAAAAGCACTTGATTAGACATTAAAAAAAAAAATTATATTATATATATATATATATATATATATATATATTTTTTTTTTTTTGCAGTCCAAAAGGTTAAAGCAGTAATAAACCCAAATGCAAACATCCATTCGTTTTCTTTTTTGTAAGTCTGTAGTTTTTCAAAAAACAAGCTCTCCTGCAGATGTATCAATTACAGGGATGAGACAAATCATTTACCACTGGCAGGGGTGCTTACAACAATCAGCTTTTATGTAAAACCTATATCCCAAAAGAAAGGAAATCCATTGCTGTAACTGCTTATAAAGTATGAGCTGGAATTTGGCTTCTGTAGAATATCTAAATCTGTTAGTACATCTAACACTCCCCTTCCCCCAGCCTGCTGTCCAAATGTGTCCCCTGTGCTCCTTCATCCAGTGTGAGGGTACTCTATTACATGAGGTGTGTTACTGGCCAGATCACCGGGTGAAAACAAAGGGGAAAAAGCCTAAAAAAAGAAAAAACTAATGCAGACACCACATCTAATGATTGGTAAACAAACACTAACCTAAACCTATGCTATCTTTATACAGATAAATGGTCACAGTTTAGTAATCCATCATGTAAATGACAATCTTTATAGCTCATTTCATAAACTAGATGTTCTCCTCAGATTCTCAATAAATTCTATTATTTAACCACTTGAGATCCAGAAGGTTTTACCCCCTTCATGACAAGGCCATTTTTTGCTATACGGCACTGCATTAATTACTGGTAATTGCATGGTCATGCAACGCTGTACCCAAACAACATTTAAATAATTTTTTTCACACAAATAGAGCTTTCTTTTGGTGGTATTTGATCACCACTGAGTTTTTAATTTAACATATAAAGCATATAAAAGTAAAAAAAAAAAAAAAAAAAATTATACCATCAATGGTGGGGATTAGTAACTTCTAGTGGGACTGTGATAGTGTGGCAGGTAATCTGACACTAACACACTGGGTAAAAACTGACTGCCACTGACATCACCATGGACACTAATACAGTATTCATACCCTGTGAAATTTTCCACATTTTGTCATGTTGGAACCAAAAACTTAAAATGTATTTTATTGGGGTTTTAGGTAATAGACCAAAGTGGCACATAATTGTGAAATGGACGGAAAACTATAAAAAAAGTTTCAAAACATAGATCTGAAAAGTGTGGCATGCATTTGTATGTAACCCCCCCGAGTCAATACTTTGTAGAACCACCTTTTGCTGCAACTACAACTGCAAGTCTTTTTGGGGATGTCTCTACCAGCTTTGCACATCTAGAGAGTGACATTTTTGCCCATTCTTCAATGCAAAATAGCTCAAGCTCTGTCAGATTAGATTGAGAGCGTCTGAACAGCGAATTTCACATCTTGCCACAGATTCTCAATTGGATTTAGGTCTGGACTTTGATTGGGCCATTCTAACACATGATCTAAATTATTCTATTGTAGCTCTGGCTGTATGTTTAGGGCCGTAGCCTTTTGCAGACTCTAACAGTTTTTTTTCTAAGATTGCCCTGTATTATTCCATCCATCTTCCCATCAACTCTGATCAGCTTCCCTGTCCCTGCTGAAGAAAAGCATCCCCACAACATGATGCTGCCACCACCATGTCTCATAGTTGGGATGGTGAGTTGAGGGTAATGTGAAGTTTTAGTTTTTCGCCACATATAGCATTTTGCGTTTAGGCCAAAAAGGTCAATCTTTCTTCAAACCTGAACGGATTCTCCTATCCAAACAAGAGAGGCGGATGGAGAAATCCTCACTGCTGTACTATCCCTGAACCGGACAAATTTCTGCCACACACTCTGCTCTAGGATGCCAACACTCACCACGTGGTCAAAATAGATAGCTGGGAACGAAGCTAGCTGAAAAAAGGTCAGGCAGAGATCAGGACGTTACCTGGAAGAATCACCAGGTATTTTTTTTGCTCTTATAGCAGGGCTTGACAAATTTGCCTTGAATCTAGGAGCCAGTTAAAAAAAAAAAATGGCTCTTACCTTTTTAACAAACAAATCTTAAGGGTGAAACATGCAACATGATACCTAAGGTGAACTTATTCTTTAACCCTTTCACAGCCAGAGCAGTTTTTTGCACACGTTTCAAAACTCATTTTAGGCCTGAAGATTACATACAACCCCAAACATGATACATTTTCTGAAAGCAGACACCCTAGAGAATAAAATAATGGTAGTGCCAAATTTTTAGGTCACACAATATTATCGCAAAGGTGTAGGAAACAAAATTTCAGTAAAAAAAAAAAAAAAAAATCACCACATTAAAAGTTAATTTTAGGGGGCACAAAAACGCAATAAATTACCAAATTTTTTCATAAAATATAAAAGCCGAGTTACACAGAGTAAATAGATAACCAACATGTCAAACCTTAAACACGTCAGTACCCTATAATTTTCCATAGGCAACGATTTAAAAGCCCCCTATAAGTTCTCAATTTGGCGTTATGAAGGAGGTCTGGTGCTGGAATTATTGCTCACATTCCGGCATGCGTCGCGATATGTAACATGTGTATCTCACTGAATGTTTTCAGGCGTAGACGCCCCATTACATGCGTATAAGTGGGGGGCCTCAATGTTTTTTGGGGGGGGGGGATTTTATGTGCTTGGGTGTAACTTAAATTCTTTACAATAAAAAAAAAATTATATATATATATATATATATATATATATATATATATATATATATATATATATATTTATTTATTTTTTCCCCTTTTCCCATCACAGACAAAAAGTCCCCTATGTGATGTGATGTTTTTTTTTTTCCGTGACAGGTTCTCTAATGGGACCCTGCTTGCCCCCCCTGTGCTCCACTGCATTACATTCTAGTTGATCTTAAAGTGGATGTAAACCCAATGTCATCCTTTCTAAACTACTGACATAGGGGTTATCTATAAGGATATACATGTCTCCTGCATGTATCTTTACCTGTCAAATGTCTCCCCTCTGTCTGTTATGAGAGCTGAAAAACTGCAGATTCTGTGGGTGGGTCTGTTGTCTGGAGCTCGGTGGGTGGAGTCGTGATGTCAGTAGACTCCCTGCCCACCTCTACACTCCCCTTGTCAATATGCATTTTCTCCTGTGTATTTCTAACACTGAACTTCCGCTATGATCTCTAACATCCAGTGAAAAGACAGGAAAGTAACCACATGACTTTAGCATGCCAAATCATGCTGAGGTGTGGAACAGCCAATCCTTGCAGAGCTGCTGAAGAAAGGAGTGGGGGAGGGAATTAAAAAACAATTCATGTCTTAGGCTAGTGCAGGAGATGTAAATCACCTGTCACTCACAGCAAGGGGGAGGATTTGACAAAGTTTTTCTCTGTCAAGATTTTTCTCACTGAACAATAAAAGAAGATTGCTCAGAGCTGGATTAACTCTTTGTGGCAAGACTGGGCTCAAATGATAGGAAATCTTATACTATATATTACGACATAAAAAAAAAAGTAATTTGGGTTTACATCCACTTTAAGGGCCAGGGAGACCATCAATGGGGACCTGGATGTGATGTCATACATCACTTCCTTTTTCATTGTTGACCCAGGAGGAGAGCAGATGTGTGTCCACTCTCCTCCCACCCCTCTACCCAGCAGCACCTGCTATGCTGGTCCAGGGCCCGCATATGGGCAAGCGGGATCCAGGATACATAGCTGGGGGGGGGGGGGGGGTTCTTCCCCTAAAGGCCGAGTTCACCCTCTGAACATGTTACACTCTTATTTAGAGTGTAACATGTTCAGCTCCACCCACACAGACATGTAAATTATTCACAGAGATCTGTGAATGAACGAACAAGTCTCATCTGGTACTGCAGCAGACGGCTTGTAGTTCTTAATGGACTGAGAGAGCTGATCAGCTCCCTCATAGTTCATGGACTCTTCCTGCAGCTCAGTAATAGTTTGCCCATACAGAGGTACGGGCAGGAAGCTGTACTGAGCATCTGCAGGAGCCTTACATTGCACCCACAATCCACTGATCACGAGTGTAATGCTTTGCAGGCTCCAGTGTAAAAAAAATTAAAAATAAAATGCACATTTTTATTACCAGCAAAATCTTGTGCATTTATTACTTGTTTACTAAAGGTGAACTTAGATATGGCATACTAAGGGCATATATCTACTCTTAAAGGCCATCATGGGACAGTTTCCTGGACAGTACAGCAAGGATAGAGAATTAAAATACAAATTTCATGACAATCATGTAGCATGGGTGTAGAGTAGACAAGGTTTTCTATACTGCAGTGCCAATACCTTGTTTATCTTCTGGGTTGACTCATGTTAGTAGTTCACTAAACTTCTACAACTAAACTCTTGTTAAAGTCAAAAGCACCTGACAAACGTTCTGACACCAACTGTTACCATAACAAATATACAACATGGGGTAATGGTTACACCAATGACACAATTAGGAGTAGTTTCCGTTTTGATTTTGGTAAATACTCATTCAAAATTTGATCATAAGAAAAATATAACAAAGCTTGCAGAAAAGTTTTTTTCACTCCAGGCAAACGAAAATGTATACATCTAGTGATACAAAGGAGTCTCCTGGAGATTAATGGCAGGAATACACGATAAAAAAATCCAGCGAAAATTTACATTCTGCGAACAGAAAAAATTATGCCTGATTTTCTATTCGTTGATGCCCAGCAAGTAATACCCAATATCGATATCATGAACGAAAAAGACCAATTGAAAAAAAAAATGGAAAAATTGTGTTGTATCGTTTGCAAACAATCGATATTCTATTTGTTGGTGTGAAAGTCATCCGTAAAACATCTCTTGAACATTATCACGCATGAGCGGAACTAGTAGACGACCCCACTTGTACGTGAGACATCCACACTACATATGAAACCAGTTGCTCTTTTAAAGATCTTTTTTGATTGGTTAATATTGGCGACGATTTCGACCAACGAACGCCGTTTCATTGGTCGGTGGTCGAGCGATCGGTCGATTTGCTAACTGTGTATTCCTGCTTTAAGGCCCCTTTCACAGAGTCAGACTGATCGAGTCCACTTGTCAGTTTATTTGGCGGACCTGATTGAACCCTCTATTGTCCTCTATGGAGCGGCTGGTGTCAACAGACATGTGTCCGTTGACACCCGCAAACATGCAATCCTGGCCATTAAAAGCAGACAATTGGGGATCGGTTCCATATCTGTCTAGCGGGTCAAATGTAAACAGACTGCCTACCCTTTTACACCTGGCCACCATTCGATCCGATAGACCAGGGATATGCAATTAGAGGACTCCAGCTGTTGCAAAACTACAAGTCCCATCATGCCTCTGGGTGTCATGCTTGTGGCTGTCAGAGTCTTGCTATGCCTCATGGGACATGTAGTTCTGCAACAGCTGGAGGTCCGCTAATTGCATATCCCTGGTCTAGCGGATCGAATGGTGGCCAGGTGTAAACAGGTAGGCGGTCTGTTTACATTTGACCGCCCATAGAAGGCAGCAGGCTGTGTCTGTGCTGCATAATTGGAGCAAACATGGACAAGCCATCCGCTTGCTCAGCGGGTATCAGTGGACAGATTCCCCACTGAGCTGGCAGAGTCCGCCCCATGTGAAAGGGGCATAACTTTTGTTCTACACAGCCTACTTACTGTATCTGTACAATACCTATACACCCAAAAAACACAGCACTATCTGTAAAAAGTGCTCTGTAAGGTGTGCCGTTACCGAGTTCCCTTCTTAGTGCTAAATTCAACCTGTGAAAAAATATATACAGTATGTGTAGGTTCTAAGTGCAATACCCATTTTAATCGCATTCAAATTTTTACCATTTTCATTAAACCTCACAAGAGAAACTATGCGACATGTGAATGAAAACAAAAAAAAAACAAAAAAAAACACACCCTAAATTTCTAGGTTTTGCAATTCTAAACATCTGAGAGCTTTTTCAAAACTGGAGCAGATGTAAATGGCAACCAATCAGCTTGACAATAATATAACTGAATACTAACATTTGTAGGTAAAGTTGATCCAGGGAATATCTGATTGCCTCTTGGGGGATCAGGAAGGAATTTTTTCCCTGCTGGAGCAAATTGGTTCATGCTTTGCTGGGGTTTTTTGCCTTCCCCTGGATCAACTGTGGGTATAGGATTGTGTATTTAGGATTGTATATTTTTTCCCTCCCTTCCATTGGTTGAACTAGATGGACTTGGTTCTTTTTAGAACTTAAATCTTTCATTGTCAAAGCTTAACAGATTGGTTGCCATGCGCTGCTGCTCCATGTTCTGTCTGCTCCAGTTTTGATAAATGCCCTGCATTGCATCAAAAAACCAGTCTGTTAATAAAATATAATAATGTGTCCTTGAAGTGTATTTTCTTCAACCACCTCTATGTGCAATCTTTTAAGACCAGATTGTGTCCACCACCTGTGCTTATTTGGAAGCGCACCAAAGCTGTATGACCATAATATCTTGTTGGATATAAATGTTCAAGCCCCAGTGTTTCAGTCTCCAGCACCTCACAAATTGTAGAGAATGGATATTACCTGGTACGTGTCTGGTGACGCCCGTGGCGGAAGAGTACATTACACAATGGCTTGGAATCCAAACATATGTTTGCTACATATACACTACTGCAGGTTGTTGCAAAACAAGCTGTGAGATTTGTTGGTGGCTTTTTGTTGTTTTTACGGCATGTGGAGTATGATACTTGTTATAATAGGTACGAGAATCGCGAGTTTATAACACGTTCTGGAGGTGGAGTACAAGTGGAACTGATAGAGGGACGAGTGTTCCCATAGACTGCATTTGACCCGAAGTGATAGTAGGGCGACAACTCTGGTCAGTTCCAATTAGGCACAGGTGATGAACACAACCTGGTGTTGAAGATCGCTCAAACAGGTGGTGGAAGAAAGGAAACTTCAAGAACAATTGATATATTTATCAACAGACTGCTGTTTAAATACAATGTTGTAAAAAGCAGGAAACTAGGTTTTTTATGCCTTAAAGTGGATGTAAACCCAATGTCATCCTTTCTAAACTACTGCGATAGGGGTTATCTATAAGGATATACATGCCTCCTGCATGTATCTTTACCTGTCAAATGTCTCCCCTCTGTCTGTTATTAGACCCGAAAACTGCAGATTCTGTGGGTGGGCCTGTTGTCTGGAGCTCGGTGGGTGGAGTAGTGATGTCAGTAGACTCCCCGCCCACCTCTACACTCCTCGTCAATATGCATTTTCTCCTGTGTATTTCTTACACTGAACTTCTGCTATGATCTCTAACATCCAGTGAAAAGACAGGAAAGTAACCACATGACTTCAGCATGCCAAATCATACTGAGGTGTGGAACAGCCAATCCTTGCAGAGCTGCTGAAGAAAGGAGTGGGGGAGGGAATTAAAAAATAATGCATGTCTTAGGCTAGTGCACGAGATATGTAAATCACCTGTCACTCACAGCAAGGGGGAGGATTTGACAAAGTTTTCCTAGTTTGTCAAGTTTTATTTCACTGAACAATAAAAGAGGATTACTCAGAGCTGGATTAACTCTTTGTGGCAAGATTGGGCTCAAATGACAGAAATTCTTAAACTCTACATTATGACATCAAATAATAAAAAATTCGGGTTTACATCCACTTTAAAGTTCGTAACTCACATGTAAAAAAGGCTTACTTGATAATTATTTTTTTGGTTCTATGAAAATACTGTGGGGTTTTTAAGGCAGGTGTAGCACCCTCCTCTAGTTAGGTGGCTACGTTAAATGTAGTTTTTAGCTCCACTGTAGTGAGCGGAGCAGTGATTTATTGTTTTGGTCATCTCAGGGTTTCCCAAGCTGAGATTTTGATTCCTCCCACCTGCCTCTGGGGAGGCGATAAATGTGCAGGAGGCCCAAGCAGCATGTCCTTCTCCCTGCAGGGAGGGTTCCATATCTCTTGGGGCTGTTGCACTAAATTGGTTGTAAACCGTTATATATACCTAGTGAAGTGACTGACCTCAGGTGATACACAGAGATGAAACAAATCATCCTACATAAAGTTGTACCTGTCTATCGGCAGTCTTCTGTTCTTTATATCTGTTCACAGTGCTTTATTATAAAGCTTGTCTGAGAATTCAGAAAAGGAGGGTGGAGAGCTGAATTTACATTATGCAGAGCTCCGGAGGGAAGGGACAAACCCCCCCCCCCCCCCCCCTTCACATAACACACAGGAACAGAACTGAGGCTATCAATCTGCTATAGCTCCTTCCCGTTACCATTTTTCTCTTGGTGTCAGGAAAACTTGTCAGAAGTGATTCATGCTGATAGCAGAGGAATGAAGCAGCAGACAAATGTGACACACTATAGAGTAATATGCTTTGTTCATATTTCATGTCTGAGGTTTCCAGCCACTTTAAGACAGACAACTGCAGTCTGGGCCTCAGCAGCTGTTGGGCTAAGTGCCTGGGGAAGATCCCCCTACCCTAAGTGCCTGGGGAACACCCCCCCCATCCACGCTGATCCGATCGGGTGCGCAAATTAACTTTTGAAAAAGAGAGGGGGCATGGCAGGGAGAAGAGGGGCGTGGCTTAGACCAGCTGTAGCGCGGCTCGGCGTCACGTTCCCCACACGGCGCAGGACTGCAAAGTTATAAAGCCTCCATATTTGTTATCTGGCTGACAGAGGGACACAGGAGCAGACGGGGCATGTAAGTGGTGATGCAGGCATTCCCAAAGTCACATTTACTCAGCATCAGGCTGAGCATTAATAGCAGCATCAGTTTTCTGGACTATTGCTCAGCAGTGGGTGCATATTTTTGTAAGTACCTCTGCTTTTGTGCTTAGGACTATGCCTTCCAAAAAGGGGGGTATGAACACCCCAAAAAAGGGACCAAAAGGTATCACCTTCGGGCTCTGAGGACCCTAACCATGCCTCTGCAATGCCATTTTCCCCGAAAGACCAGAGGTGGCTGGTCAGGGTGAGCCATCGGGTCTTTTAAGTGTTGCAGCTGTTTCCAACATTTCAGCCCCTGTCTATGTTACTGAGGAAGTTTTGTCCTCAGCCTTAGCGGGGTTAGAAGAAAGGTTAACTGCTCTAATCGCATCTTCCCAAAATGGGAGAAAACGTGATAGGTCCCGTTCTCCCGCCCTGGGCCCTCAAACAGGAGAGCGGTGGGTAGAGGAAGATGAGGCACCCTCAGGGGACCGGGAAGAGGCTAGCGATTCCTCTTCTGAAGAATCGACTACAGAAGAACCCTTTACAGCTTCACAATCTGAGAAATTGCTGGTGCAATCTCTTACAGAAATGGTCCACTCTACATTTAAGCTGCCCTTAACTGAGTCAGCTGAAAGGCCCATTTCTGCTTTGGCTTCTCTAAAGCCTCCTCAGGCTCTACATGCCTTTCCTATCTATCTATTGCTGGAACAGCTTATATATACTGAGTGGGATCACCCAGATAGGCATTTCCTCCCTCCTAAAAAGTTTTCAGCACTTTATCCTATGGAGGAGAAATTCACAAAAAATGAAATATACCAGCAGTTGACGCTGCTGTATCCAGTGTGAATAAAAGTTTAACTTGTCCGATAGACAACGCTCAAATGCTTAGGGATCCAACAGATAAGAGGTTGGAATTCCTGTTAAAAACCTCCTTTGCTCTGGCAGGTACAGTGACTCAACCTGCAGTGGCAGCAATAGGCATATGTCAATCCCTAAAAGGACCAGTTGAGACAAGTGCTCAAGGTTATACCTGCTCAGCAAGCCCGGGACTTAGCAAAACATAATGCCCTTGGCAGCTTGGCTATTAAGGATTCTATTAATCAGGCATCATGCATTACGCTTGTGCTGGTGCATATGTGTAGGATCTTGTGGTTGAAAAATTGGTCAACCCAAGAACCATGCAAAAAACTTCTGGCTGGTTTTCCTTTCCACGGTGAATGGCTATTTGGGGATGATTTGGCCAAATACATCCAAAAAATTTGAAGTGGAAAAAGTACCTTTTACCAGTTAAGAGAAGAAGTAAACGTCTCCCATTTAAACAGGCTTTTTCTCCAGGGCCAGGGGCAACTGCCTCTAGGCAGTCGCGACGGCCTCCGCCTTCAGGTTCAAGAAATAAACCTCAAAGTCAACCCCAGGGACAGAAGAAGTCTTGGGAGCGGAAGCCTACAAAACAAAATTCTAAGGCCTCTTTATGAAGGGGCGCCCCCGCTCGCACGGGTGGGGGGGAAGACTTCTGCACTTCTCAAAAAGGTATGGCAGGAAGAAATTCAGAACAGATGAGTCATCTCCGCAATAGCTCTAGGCTACAAACTAGAGTTTGCTTAGAGAAACAGAGATTGTCTTTTTCCTGGATCTCTGGGAATGTTTGACCAGAGATCCAGGAAAAAGACAATCTCTGTTTCTGGCATTAGACCGGCTCTTATCTCAAGGGGTGATCATGGAGATCCATACGGAGGAGCAGGGGTTAGGGTTTTATTCAAACCTCTTCACGGTGCCAAAACCAAATGGAGATGTCAGGCCCATTCTAGATCTCAAAGATCTGAATCAGTTCCTGAATATCCGCTCCTTTCGCATGGCGTCAATCCAGTCAGTAGTGTTCATCTTACAAGGAGGAGAACTTCTGGCGTCAATCGACATCGAGGATGTATACCTGCATGTGCCTATCTTCCCAGCTCACCAGAAATATCTGCGATTCGAAAGTGCCATTTTCAGTTCATGCCTTGCCTTTTGGCCTAGCTACTGCACCGTGTATTTACAAAGGTTCTGGCCCCTCCTCTGGCCAGACTAAGGGCTCAGGGTATAACAGTTGTTGCATACTTAGACAACCTGCTGCTGATAGACCGGTTGGTAGTCCACTTGGACCAGAGCGTGGTCAGCACAGTCAACTACCTGGAATACCTAGGTTGGATTCTCAACCTAGAGAAATCCTCCTTAAAACCACTAAGAAGATTGAAGTCTGATCATAGATACAGCTCAGAAAAGGGTGTTTTTGCCTCAAGCAAAGATCAGCGCCATAAAAGAGCTGGTCCAGGTGGTCAGGGCGAAGAGAGATCCTTCCATTTGCCTTTGCATGAGGTTGTTAGGGAAGATGGTGGCTTCATTCAAAGCTGTTCCCTATTCCCAGTATCATTCAAGACTGTTGCAAAACAGTATCCTAGCTGTTTGGAACGAAAAGGTCTAAGCGCTAGATTTCCCAATGCGTGTGACTCCAAAGGTGCGCCAGAGCCTCAGTTGGTGGTGGATAACCCAAAATCTGCAAAAGGGGAAATGCTTCTTACCAGTTACCTGGAAGGTGGTAACAACGGATGCCAGTCTTTCTGGTTGGGGAGCAGTCCTGGAAGAGGCAACTGTCCAAGGGAAATGGTCCAGAAACGAAAAGACCTTGCCAATCAACATTCTAGAGATTTGTATGGCACAATTGGCTCTGAGGGCCTGGACATTCAGATTACAGAATTTTCCTGTCAGGATCCAATCCGACAATGCAACAGCAGTGTCCTATATCAATCACCAAGGGGGTACCCAGGAGTCACGCAGCCCAAAGAGGTGAACCATATTCTGGCTTGGGCAGAGAAGCATGTACCTTGCCTATCGGCAGTCTTCATTCCAGAAATAGAGAATTGGCAGGCGGACTTCTTGAGTCACCAGCAGTTGTTCCCGGTCTCTTCACCCCGACATCTTCTCAGCCATATGTCAAAGATGGAGGATCCCGGACATGGATCTATTGGCATCCACGTTCAACAAGAAAGTGGACAACTGTGTCAAGGACAAGGGATCCACTCGCATGAGGAACAGATGCGTTGGTGACCCAGTGGGATCAATTCTCACAGATTTATGAATTCCCTCCTATTAAGCTGCTTCCACGGCTTCTTCGCAGGATCATTCAGGAAAGGAAGCCGGTGGTTCTTGTAGCCCCCAGCGTGGCCCAGAAGATCTTGGTATGCAGAGATCGTAAAGATGGCGGTAGGGGACCATGGACCCTACCACCACGTCCAGATCTGTTCCCGCAGAGACCAGTATTCCATCCTACCTTACAAACTCTAAGTTTGATGGTTTGGCTATTGAAATTCACATTCTAAAGAATTGCGGGCTTTCCGGGTCAGTGGTATCTACCTTGATTAATGCAAGGAAGCCAGCTTCCAGAGTCATATATTATAGAGTCTGGAGGGCATACGTTTCCTGGTGTGAATCCAGAGGTTGGCATCCTTGGAAGTATGTCATAGGTAGAATTCTTGCCTTTCTGCAATTAGGAATAGAGATGTAGCTGGCCTTGAGTATTATCAAGGGTCAGGTCTCTGCCTTATCAGTACTGTTTCAACAACCACTTGCTTCACATTCCCTGGTCCGTGTTTTTATACAGGGGGTAACATGGCTTAATCCACCGGTTAAGTCACCCTTGAATCCTTGTGACTTGAATTTAGTTTTGTCGGTATTACAAAAGCAGCCTTTTGAGCCGATATGGCATACTCCCTTGGTCCTTTTAACAAGGAAGTTCATTTTTCTGGTTGCCATATCTTCGGCAAGAAGGGTATCAGAGTTGGCTGCTCTTTCTTGCAAAGAGCCATATTTAATTATTCACAAGGACAAGGTGGTGTTGCGTCCTCATCCAAGCTGACGAAAGTAGTGTCAGGTTTTTATCTAAACCAAGATATTGTTCTACCTTCATTTTTTCCAGAACCCTGTTTGGAAGAAAAGTCGCTACATTCTCTGGATGTAGTGAGAGCAGTCAAAGTCTACTTGAAAGCGACTGCTCAGTTTCGATAAATTGATGTTTTGTTTGTATTGCCTGAAGATCCTAGAAAAGGACAGGCAGCGTTGAAATCTATTTCTAAGTGGATTCGGCAAGTGATTATTCAGGCCTATGGATTGAAGAGGAGAAATACACCTTTTCAAATCAAAGTGCACTCCACCAGGGCTGGTAATGCTTCGTGGGCAGTGCATCACCAAGCCTCCATGGCTCAAATCTGCAAGGCCGCAACTTTACCTTCAGTCCATGCAATTCACTAGATTCTATCAGGTGGATGTAAAATGGCATGAGGATATAGCCTTTGGGTGCAGTGTGCTGCAGGCAGCAGTATAGGTCCTCAAATCTGATGGCGCCCTGCCTTGTTTATGTCTCCCTCCCCTCAGATAGAATTGCTCTGGGACATCCCACAGTTATTACTATGCTGCTCTGTGTCCCGTGATGTACGATAAAGAAAATAGGATTTTTATAACAGCTTACCTGTAAAATCCTTTTCTTGGAGTACATGACGGGACACAGAGGTCTCTCCCTTCTTTTGGGATATACGTATATTGCTTTGCTACCAAAACTGAGGTACTCCTTGTATGGGAGGGGTTATATAGGGAGTGAACCTCCTGTCTTGGGTGTGCCAGTGTCCATCACCTGAAGGTGGCCTATAACCCACATAGTTATTATTATGCTGCTCTGTGTCCCATGATGTACTCCAATAAAAGGATTTTACAGATAAGCGGTTATAAAAATCCTATTTTTCTGGAGAGCACTAGACTGAAATCCTGGTCTGGAGAAGGATCTTGTTATCTCTCTCACTGAGGATCTACCGTTGGATGCTGGGTGACAGCTGCTGGGATGCTTGAGTAAAGGTCTCATTGGGGGCTAGTAGTTGTGGAAATGTCAAGCCGAAGAGAGTGCCAGACATGTATAGTGATATCCCTCGCGCTGTTGTGAGTATAAGGAGTGTGATGACAACAAAACATCAATTAAATTGTATTAATAGTGCCAACGTGAGTAAATAGTGATGATGTCTAAATAGACTGCAGCAAAATCAAAAAGGTGTTCACATTACACCCTGCAAAACTATGACAATAAGATGCGCTTCAAATATCACATAATCAATAAAAATCAAAATGACATATATAGAAAGCTATAACTTAGCTGTGCAAGAAAAATATGTAAATAAATGAAAACAATCTGTAAATAAATGAAAACAATCTACACAAAATAGTCCAAGCGAACTAATTATTGAATTCCCATCGTGCAGTGAAATAGTTCATAATAAATGTGTCACATCAGCTGGGATCAAATGTGGGGGGAGATAATGATGATAATCTTCCTATGGGGAGTGGCGGTCTAACTAGGCTCTCAGAACTCTCACCTTGAGGGAAGCAAATTCAGGTATCAGGGCAGCACAAAACCTAAATACACCACTGATGTCAGTCTGAGAGAGCCGGCCGGTCACGCGATTGCGGGAAACCGCTGTGAAATCCGCCTAGGTGGGCAACCTCCTCTTTTTTGATAGGTATCCATTATTGAGAAGAAAATTCAGCCATCACAGATGCTAAACCTGCACAACTAAAACGCTACCACATACAGCATTCATTAGAGAAACCTTTTGATGCCTGAATTTGCTTCCCTCAAGGTGAGAGTTTTATTATGAACTATTTCACTGCACGATGGGAATTCAATAATTAGTTCACTTGGACTATTTTGTGTAGTGTTTTCATTTATTTACAGATTTTTCTTGCACAGCTAAGTTATAGCTTTCTGTATATGTCATTTTGATTTTTATTGATTATGTGATAGATTTGAAGTGCGAAATCTTCTTATTGTCATAAAGTGCCAGACATGGCTATATAAGACTGCTATTGTAGGGTCCTAGATGTACTGGCCATTCCCTGTTACCTCCAGGACAATTTGCAATTAGTAGATTAGTGAGACGTTTGTCCTGCTATTATGGCTAATGATTGGTTTGGAGAATCCCGTGACCCTAAATCTTTCCTGCTAAAGTTCTTTAACCACTTCAATACCAGGCACTTAGACACCTTCCTGCCCAGGCCAATTTTCAGCGCTGTCGCAATTTGAATGACAATTGCCCGGTCATGCTACACTGTACCCAAACAAATTTTTTATCATTTTGTTCCCACAAATAGAGCTTTTTTTTGGTGGTATTTGATCACCTCTGCAATTTTTATTTTTTGCGCAACAAATAAAAAAGACCGAAAACTTAGTGCTCGGAACCCCAAATTTAGTGTGCAAACTCAGTGGACCTGGTACCATAACATATCCAAAGCTGGAGTTCCTAGAACCAAGTGGCCCCGAGATATGGGGCCCCAAAATAGGTTCGGAAAATGTCATTCTCTGCTGCAGAAAAGTGCTTGACATTTTCTGAACCGATTTTTGTGGTCCTGTATCTCGGGGCCACTTGGTTCTAGAAATCCCAGCTTTGGATATTTTATTGTGCTAGTTCCACTGGGTTTGCACACCAAAGTTGGGGTTCCTAGCACTAAGTGGCCCCGAGATACGGGGCCCCAAAGTCGGTCAACTTTGTCCATCTGTAGCAATGTCATTTCGGGGACCCTTTGGGTTCAGAGACCCAAAATTTTGGCTGCAGCTAGGGGGCATCTAGGAACCCTTAACTACCGAGTTTGATGTTCGGGGGACCTATAGCTGCAAATGGGCACAGTGAGGCATGCAAATGGGCACAGTGAGGCATGCAAATGGGCATTGTTGACCCTCTTTTCCACTTACAGTAGCTGTGCATTTCTCACCCTCGTCTTATACTCAGGTCAATAAGTTTTTCCCATTTTTTTGTGGTAAATTAGGGTCTCGACTTATACTCGGAACGACTTATACTCGAGTATATACGGTAAGTAAATTTATATTTATTACATTTTTTTTTTTTACATACTATGAACAGAGCAATACATTGTTACCATAGTAACACTGTACTACTCTGGGGAGGTGATCTGGATTTTTTTTTGTACACATTATGTTTAGAGCAGTGAAAATCACGATTATAAGCAACCATTTTAAAAAAATCTATTCATTCAGTGCGTACAATTGTGATTAATGTGATCTGCCACAGCTAATCACATGGTACAGATGGGCTGTGATTGGCCCTGTCTAACATATCGCAGAGATCAACACAATAGTACACAATGGATGGCATGAATAAAAGTCATCCATTTTGTACAACTGCCATGTGATTTACTGTGATTGGTCACAGTGAACAGATGGTAACGGCAGCGAAAGCCTTTACATCCACTTTAAGTCTAGGTTCATGTGTGGTGCGGGAAATGCAGCGATCCCTACGCGTTTCCCGCACTACATTGCAATCGCGCTACCTTTGTGATCTGCTGCGCGTGTCAATACAAAGTTAATGACATCTAAAACATCTCGCAAACGCAGTGCGGTTTGCCTACACCGGATTGCATGGTACAGAATGACCATGCAATGCGCTTATGGTGCAACCCAAAAAAAAAAAAAAAAGAAAAAAGGGACCTGCACTTCTTTGGTGCGATGTGAGCCATTTCAAAACTAATGCAATTTAGAGCTGCACCACAAAGCATTACATGGTCATTTTGCACGAGTGGGCTAAAATTGCACCATACTGAATCGCATGCGAATTGCACAGGAAGGTGGTGCGGTTCCTGTGCAATTTGCATGCGGTTAAAGCGGAGCTTCGCTTGTTTGCACCCTCCACTGCCACATTTGGCACTTTTTGGGGGGGAGCATGTACCTGGTTTTGACAGGTACCCGCTCCCACTTCCGGCTCAGATCGCTGCAGTGATCTACGAGGATGTTCAGCCCCATCTGCTTCCCCCTGCAGCCTTCTGGGACACACACAGGTCCCAGAAGACTGCAGGACCATTCACAAAGCACAGTGTGACTCGCGCATGGTCAGCAGGAAACCAGCTGTGAAGCCGGAAGGCTTCACTGTCGGTTTCCCTTACTTACAATGTCACCTGAAGCTGATTGAAGAATCTGCTCAGGTGCCAACATGGTTGGATCCCTGGACAGGCAAGTGTCCTTATATTTAGGCCTCATGCACACTGGCCGTTAAAATATTATAAAAACGCCAGTAGCTTTACAGTGAGTTTTTCAACTTTTTTCAACGTTTTTAGAATAGCGTTTTTTAGCGTTTCTTTTTTTTCTTTTAAGAAAAAAAAAAATATATATATTTTTTTTCTAATGGATCAAAAACATTAAAACGCTGGTGAGCGAAGTTTTTGAGCATTTATCGACGTTTATACAGCTGAAAAACGTCTCTCAACACCTACTAGTTTTGGTGTTTTTTTACTGCTCAAAAACACCACTGCCCAAAACTGCTGATAACAGCCTATGTGTGCATGGAAAACTAGGATAACATGATGGAGAGTTTAATGACTGTAGAAAAAAAAATGTCTACAGCCAAAAACAGCTGCTGTAAAAAAGTCAAAAAACCTCCAGTGTGCATGAGGCCTAAAAGTCAGCAGCTACAGTATTAGTAGCCTCTGAGTTAAATTAACTTTTTGGGAAGACTGAAACTAAAACATTCCACATTTCATGTAAGCGGGCATTCTTTTCATATTCTACCTAGAGGCATTTTTCAAAAATATACTCCCACTACTGGATTTTCACATACACAAGCACACATATTGCATAGTTTCATATGTCACATGGAATATAAGGTTGATACCGAACATAAAAATCTACTTACCTTGTAATACTTCCATAGGCAGAACTGTCCAGGCATTATCCATATAACTAATATAGAGATAACGGGCTGTATTACAGGCGAGGCCAATGTATAGCACCCTAAGAAAGACAAAACATTGTTTTTAGTCTTTAGAATTTAGGAAAGTTGTAGTAACGTAATATACTTTTATATTAAAGGGTATCCACAGTTAGAAAGGTAAATATATATTCAATTCCACATTGAATTACTATTTCTAACTACCTTGTATTACACTGAACTAGTAAATAAAGTTTGTAAACTTGCTTTGTTAACCCCTAGGTGCCGACGGTCCGCAAATATGCAGCCCCTTGGTGGGTGGGCCTAGGCTCAGAGAGGCCGCATATTTGCTTACCAATTTGCAGACTTAGCTGTGCCGAGAGCGTGTGCCCTGCGTGCTCTCGGCACAGTTACCGGCAACTCGCGGAAAGCTTTCCGATCATGTGACCGCCAATCATAAACCTTGCCTCCCGGCAGCTGAAACCCCCTAAAGTCCCGGGAGGCGCTGGCACAAAGGGTTAGGCTTAATGGACATTTTAAAACCTCTCCTGAACGATTTAACTTGACAGATAGTAACTGACGTTTAACCACTTCAGCCCCGGAAGATCTGGCTGCTCAATGACCAGGCCATTTTTTGCGATACGGCACTGCGTCGATTTAACTGACAATTGCGCGGTCGTGCAACGTTGTACTTAAACAAAATTCACATCCTTTTTTCCCCCACAGATTTCTTTTGGTGGTATTTGATCATCTCTGCGGTTCTTATTTTTTGCGCTATAAGCAAAAAAAGAGCGACAATTATGAAAAAAAAAAACCACAATATTTTGTACTTTTTGCGATAATAAATATCCAGAATTTTTTTTTAAAAAAAGCAACATTTTTTCCTCAGTTTAGGCCAATATATTTTTCTAGCATGGAAAAGAAGAAAGGTAACAGCGCTCTCTGCAGGGACAACTTAATCAATACATCAGGTCCACTCACAGGTGCCGAGGCTCGATGTGTCCCAACACACTCCAATGCAACAGTAATAAGGAGAGCCGGCAAAACTGTAATCCTTGAAGTGACGTTTATTGGTACATCAGAGTGACAATAAAACAAAGCTGACGCGTTTCGGCAATAGCCTTAGTCATAGCTAGTTTGAAACAGATATGGCAAAATATATATATATACTCACATACACACATGCAAACTCCATCTCTACAAAATTGGCCTATCAAGTTGGTGTGGCCAATTTTGTAGAGATGGAGTTTGCATGTGTGTATGTGAGTATATATATATTTTGCCATATCTGTTTCAAACTAGCTACGACTAAGGCTATTGCCGAAACGCGTCAGCTTTATTGTTTTATTGTCACTCTGATGTACCAATAAACGTCACTTCAAGGATTACAGTTTTGCCGGCTCTCCTTATTACTGTTGCAATATATTTTTCTACATATTTTTGGTAATAATAAAAAATAAAAATAAAAAAAATCGCAATAAGCGAATATTGATTGGTTTGCGCAAAAGTTATAGCATCTACAAAATAGGGGAAAGATTTAGGCCATTTTTATTATTTTTTTACTAGTATTGGCTGTGATAAGCGATTTTTATCGGGACTGCGACATTATGGCGGACAGATCAGACACTTTTGACACATTTTTGGGACCACTGGCATTTTATACAGCGATCAGTGCTATAAAAATGCACCAATTACTGTGTAAATGTCACTGGCAGGGAAGGGGTTAACACTAGGGGGGCGATCAAGGGGTTAACTGTGTTCCCTAGGAAGTGATTCTAACTGTGGGGGGAGGGGACAGACTGACTGAGGAGAGCGATCATTGTTCATACTTAGTATGAACAACATAATCGCTCTCCTCACCCCTGACAGCACAGAGATCTGCCTGTTTACATTGACAGATCTCCGTTCGTGCACATGCATCGGCTCCGGCGTCGCGCCCCCTAGTGGTCAAAAGGCAAACCGACGTAAAGTTACGTCGGTTCGCCCAGGGGAGCCAACCTGCCTCAGTACGAATATTGACTGGTTTGCGCCAGGCAGCAAGGTACCATGGGATATGTAGTCCTTGTAAATTGAACGCAAAACAGCAGAGGAGAAGCTGCAGAGCATACAGGAAATACAGGAAGATGAGGAAAGATGACCAGCAAATAGGCAGCACTCACAACAGGATTTTTCAAGTAAGATTCTATTGGCTTTTCAATAATAACTATTGTTTGTATTGCTATTACAATACTGATGTTATAAAATGTAAGTGTCTGCTGGGACTATAGAACTCTTAAAAACACAGAATCATTTAGACTCCATTCCCACATAAGCACTTTGAATCGCCGCTATTTTGCCCGCAATTCCAAATTGCAGCAAAACGGGGGGTGCATTTGTGATGCCATTACGTCTTAATGGCACCCCAATAGCAGTGTGATTGAGCGGGTACCTGGTTTTGACAGGAACCCACTCCCACTTTCGGGTAAGATTGCCGCGCGGCGATCTACGACATTTCCAGACCCTCCGCCCTCCTTCATTTGATAAGCATCTGCAGTGACGAGTGGTCTATACTGACATAATACAATTCCTCTCTCTACCTCGAATGTGTAGATGGGCAAATCCATTCAGTCCCCCCACACCCCCAACTCCCCGATAAAAAAAAGTCATCTATGGCCAGTTTTAGATTGGGAGTCTATGACTACATGCTTTTCCAGGTTTACAAGATAATGTCATTACTGCAAAAAGGTTCCTCAATATTTACAACCCCTACTGTATGAGAAGATAATATTTTCTAGCCTCCAAACTACAACACTGGCACACAAAAAACACAAATTTTGAACATCTGCAAGAAAACAGAGGTCTCAATTATATATATTTCTTGTTCATACATCACAGGACACAGAGCCTTTGATAATTACTTGGTGGGTTAGATAGTCACCATCAGGTGATTGGACACTGGCAACCCTAATTACAAGGCAAGTTCCTCCCCTATATAACTCCTCCCAAATGGAGTAGCACCTCATTTTTTTCGCCAGTGTCTAAGGTGGTTGGTCATGTTAAAGGTGTGCTAAGAAGAAAGATCTGTTTGACGGTCTCTGCGGGGGGCCTAGGAGCTAAACCGGATGCATGCCTTGGGCCAATAAATACGCCTAAGATGGATGCAACCCGGGCCTTGTGAAAGAAACAAACAAGGTTTTGCCTGTAATGTCTCTGAGGACTGGGCTCTGGGATCCAGCGCTTTGGTGCACAAATTTAAGTTGCGCAAAAAGTTTCTGTCAGAGTCTTTTACAGGTCCAGGGAAGAAGATCCTGTGAGTAGGTACCCAGAACCCTGAAGGTTGGCGCAACGCTACCCACCGTGATGGGTGAAGGTTGGATCTGTCTGTTCTTAGCAGTTCCTGTGGTGGGGATAAGGTAAGTGAAGACAATCTTGAATTATACACATTATGGACTATCTTCTTTTGAGTAGTTTGCAGGTCTTGCCTGGTTTCCGCCACTAGAAGGAGTAAGAGACATACCTGGTGTATACTTACATGCCATCCAGGATACACGCTCAGTGAAGCTGGTCTGAGAAGCCGCTCACCTCCTCCGCTGCAGGCTCTGCCACATAAACTGAAAGGGGGGATTCCACGCAGTCCAGGGGTCCCGCGCAGTCCTCAGGTTGTCTCCTTTCTCCCCCGCCATGACGATCCTACGCGGGCGCGCTTTTACAGTGGTTTCGGCGAGGAAGGAGGGGAGGCGTGGTTGCGGCGTCGTGCGCGTGCATGGCGCACCAGTGCGCAGGCGCAAAGCGGCTATGTTTAAAGCCCAGTACACCGGAGCTCCTGTAAACGGTGGGGCAGTAAGCAGCTCAGTGGATTCGGATCCAAGCATACCCAAGACACCTACTCAGCATCAAGTTGTGCAGACTGAGCTAATGTTAATATTGTAAGACTAAGGCACAACAGTGATTGCATTTGTACTAGTACCTCTGCTTTGCAGCTTAGGACTATGACTCCCCGCAAGAGGGCTTCAGGGGGAGGTGAAAGAGGCAGTAAGAAATCACTGCCTAGATCTAGGGGTTCTGAACATGCCTACAGGATACCATCCCCCCCCTGAGAGACTGGAGGCAGCCTCACAGGATGAGTCTGTGCCCTTGTCAGGCTTTGCAGCCTCTCCCAATGTTACAGTCCCTGTATATGTCACTGAAGACACTATGAAGGCTGTATTGGATGGTTTAGAAGGAAAGATTACTAATTTTATCACAGCTTCCTTAACCACTTCCCGCTCGGCCTATAGCAAAACGACGGCCGGGCGGTGGTTCAGTTATCCTGACTGGGCGTCATATGACGTCCAGCAGGATAACAGCCGCTGCGCGCAACGTGGTGATCGGTGGTGCGGTGTGCCAGTCTGACAGACTGCTACACCGATCTCGGTAAAGAGCCTCCAACGGATCACGGCTGATCACGATGTAAACAGGAAGAGCCGTTGATCGGCTTTTCCTCACTTACAGAATAAATAAGAACAAAAAACCGCGCTAAATATGAGTCCAAATGGCATTCAGTGAAATTAAGTTCAATTAAGTCCAGAGTAACACAATAAATCCTTCTGAGTGATAAAGTAAAACCAATTGAGTGATGAAGTGAAAACAACTGTGTGGTGAACTGCTTACCAGAACGTAAGCCAAGTCAGACAGATGGCTTAAAACCCAGCCTGGGCCTTTCGGAGCACTCCAAGATGGGCAGAATCCGTCAGGCTCATGCAGCAGAACGGGTCCACATAAATTTGGCAAATAAAAATACAAAAACCATAGCGTGATACTGACAAAAATATGTTATTTCAAAAAAAGGGAAAGTGTTCACACAAGATAATCATGTAAATCATAAATGCACCCTGCATGCATAGCAAATCCAGGGGCGTGGAGAAGATGAAGAAGGTGACATGCAGCATGCAATAGGTGGTATCCTTGGAAGTAGGATATAAAACATCAAATATATCTGTTTACCAGAAATACATTTGGACAAGCAGACACAAGCCAAAGCAGGGAGAACACCCGGTGCACAGACACAAGAGGCCGCTTACCAGATGGTAAACTGGTGAGAGTATAGTCAGCGGTAGGCTTATTGCCTCTGTGTAACCCAGAATAACCTATAGGGGTTCCTGCTCACCAGAAGAACGACTGGAAAAAGCCAAAAACGAAACAGTGGCGGAGTCACCGCGATCCCATCCTGGCAGGCTCTTCGCAAGCTCGGATGATGTTAAATTCATTTGCACGAGTATCGGTACTTCTGCAAATTCTCCGATACCTGAAACCGATACTTTCAGGCTCAGTCCTTTCAACTGTCAACTTGAACCGAGGCAGGATTTGTCCGATTCAAACATAGGATGATCATTGGTAACTTTTGCTCACTTGAGCTGTTGAGCTCTATAAGACTGAATCCTAAGCAGTGCAGTCAGCAGGTTTTCCTCACTTGCGTCTGACAGACACGAATAGAGGAGAGACGATCGGTGGCTCTCCTGACAGGGGGGGTCTACGCTGAATGTTTATCAGCGCAGCCCCCCTGTGGATGCCCGCACTGGAACACCAGGGAAGCCCCTAGCATGTGGATGACCAGGTATGTACCCCATGGCCAGCCACATAAAAAAAATATGCCCAATACATGCCAATCAGTGCCCACAAATGGGCACTGACTGGCAACATTATGGATCAGTACAGACAAGTGATGCCCAGCAATGCCACCCATCAGTGTCAGTGCCACCTAGTGTCCAACAGTGCCACTTCAGTGCCCATCCATGCTTATCAGTGCCCACCTATTAGTGACCATCAGTGCCCATCATCAGTGCCACCTCATTGGTGCCACCTTATCAGTGCCCGTAATTGAAGAAAACTAATTTACAAAAAAATTAACAGAAACAAAGAAAAACGTTTTTTTCTAAATTTTCGGTCTTTTTTTAGTTGTTGCGCAAAAGATAAATAAATTTGCAGAGGTGATCAAATACCACCAAAAGAACGCTCCATTTGTGGGAACAAAATGATAAAAAATTTGCTTGGGTACAGTGTTGTATGACCGCAAAATTGTCATTCAAATTGCGACAGCGCTGAAAGCTGAAAATTGGCTTGGGCAGGAAGGTGTATAAGTGCCTGGTTTTGAAGTGGTTAAAGAGTAGCAGAAAAAGGGGTACATCCCCTCCCTCTGCTCTGGGTTTCCTATCGGATGGGCATTCTGATAGTGATGAAATATCCCTATCTGGGGATGGGGATCAGGAGCAGTGGGACGATTCAGGGGAAGAGGAGAAGCTCTCTTCTGCCTCCCAGGCCCTCAAAGTACAGGTGCAATATAATACTGAGTTGGTGCGTACCACATACAGATTGCCCTCTGCTGAGGCTGCCATATCCTTTGTTTTCTCCTTGGGATCCCAAAAACCCCCACAGGTTTTCTATGCTTTATCCGGTGGAGGAAAAGTTCACCAAGTAATGGGGGGTGCCAGCAATTCTTGTGTGAATAAAGCCTTACCTGTCCTGTGGACAATGCTCAGGGGTTCAAAGATCCAACTGATAAGAAGCTGGAAACTTTATTTAAAGCCTCCTTTTCTATGGCTGGTGCTGTGGTCCAGCCTATGGGCGCAGCAATTGGCATGTGCCAGTTCCTCAAGGAACAAATGAAGGAGGTGCTTAACCTACTCTCCACTGAGGAGGTCAAGGTTTATGCAGACCTTCCTAAAGCCTTGTGTTTTGCGGTTGATGCCATTACGGATTCTGTTTAGCAACATCCCGCCTTACTCTCCTGCTGGTACACATGCGCAGGGCCCTTTAGCTTAAGCATTGGGCAGCTGAGGCTTCATGCAAAAAATATTTGACTGGGTTCCCGTTTTATGGGGAACGCCTGTTTGGGGATGATATGGACAAATATATCCAGAAGATTACCGGGGGTAAGACCACGTTGTTACCAATTAAAAAGAAGAATAAACGTCCCTCATTTAGACGTTCTCTTTCCCCAGCCCCTGGAGCCTCGACCTCCAGGTAGTGGCAACAGCCTCCCCAGTCCAATACTAGGGGAAAGGTCCAAGGCCAAGCCCAAGGCCGAAAGAAGTCTTGGGGTCCAAGATCTGTTAAACAGAACCCCAAAGCCTCCCTATGAAGAGGTGTCCCCGCTCGGCCGAGTAGGGGGAAGGCTGCTGCAGTTTGCAGGCACCTGGCGGGAAGAGATTCAGGACAAATGGGTAGTCTCCATGGTGAGCTACAAAATGGAGTTCCGGGAGCTTCCGCCATCTCGTTTCCTAAGGTCAAGAGTCTCCAAAGATCCAGAAAAGGGGAGGCCCTTGTTTCTGGCCTTAGAACGTCTATTATCCCGAGGGGTAATTATAGAAGTGAGCCCAGAAGAGCAGGGCTCAGGGTTCTACTCAAACCTTTTTATGGTTCCAAAACCGAATGGAGATGTCAGACCTATTCTAGATCTATAAGACCTGAATCAGTTCCTAGACATTCGTTCTTTCCGCATGGAGTCAATCCGCTCAGTAGTTCCCACCCTTCAGGGGGGAGAATTCCTGGCATAAATAGACATCAAAGATGCATATTTACATGTGCCAATATTTCCCGCTCACCAAAGATTTCTAAGGTTTTCAGTGGATCAGCATCACTTCCAATTCGTGGCCCTACCTTTCGGTCTTGCTACCGTTCGAGTGCTCACGAAAATTCTAGCCCCACCCCTGGCAAAACAAAGGGCTCGGGGCATAACAGTGACAGCTTATCTGGACGATTTGCTACTCGTAGAACAGTCCATAGCACGATTAGATCGCAACCTGCTCAGCACAGTAGATTACTTAGAGTACCTAGGCTGGGTCCTCAATCTAGAGAAATCTTCCTTACAGCCCCTAAAAAGGCTGGAGTATTTGGGCATGGTCATAGACACAGTCCAAAGCAGAGTATTTTTACCCGGGTCAAAAGCCAAAGCCATAAAAGATTTTGTCCGGGTAGTCATAGCAAGGAAAAATCCCTCCATTCGACTATGTATGAGACTATTAGAGAAAATGGTAGCCTCTTTCGAGGCTGTTCCTTACGCCCAGTTTCACTCAAGGCCTTTACAGAGCAGCATCCTCTCTGCCTGGAACAAAATAGTTCAAGCCTTGGATCTTCCCATGTGCCTATCTCCATGGGTACGCCACAGCCTCGATTGGTGGTTACTGACCAAGAATCTACTGAAAGTCGCAACCACAGATGCCAGCCTAATAGGCTGGGGAGCAGCTCTGGAAGAAGCTTCCAGCCAGGGAAGATGATCCAAAACCGAAAGGCTCTTGCCCATTAACATTCTGGAGAGTCGGGCAATTCGCCTGGCCCTCAGGGTCTGGACTTACAGGTTGCAGTGTTGTCCTGTCCGGATACAGTCCGACAATGCTACGGCAGTGGCCTATATCAATTCACCAAGGGGGCTCCAGGAGTCTGGATGCCCAAAAAGAGGTAAATCACATTTTTTCCTTGGGTAGAGAGGTATGTTCCTTGCCTCTCTGCGGTCTTCATTCCGGGGGTAGAAAATTGGCAGGCGGATTTCCTAAGCCGCCAGCAGCTGTGTCCAGGAGAAAGGTCTCTACTCCCCAACATATTTCAGGCCATAGGTCGAAGATGTGGTACCCCAGATGTAGACCTGTTGGCTTCTAGGTTCAACAAAAAAAAACTGGACAGCTTTGCGTCAAGAACAAAAGGATCTGCTAGCACAAGTGTCAGATGCCTTAAACGATTCCATGGGATCAGTACTCTGATCTATGCGTTCCCTAGAGTTCTGCTTTTCCCGCGATTCCTACGGAGGGTCAAAAGGGAAGGAAAGACAGTAATTCTGGTGGCCCCGGCTTGGCCCAGACGACCTTGGTATGCGGAGATTGTAAAAACGGCAGAAGGAATACCTTGGGTTCTTCCGCTGCACCCAGATCTACAGGGTCCAATATTCCATCCTGCCTTACGAAGTCTGAATTTGACAGTTTGGCGGTTGAGATCCACATTCCGAAGAGTCGTGGCCTCTCGGGGGCCAGTCCTGTCCACTCTAGTTAATGCTAGGAAGCCGGCCTCCAGGCTCATCTACTTTAGAATCTGGAAGGCATAGGTTTCCTGGTGTGAATCCAGGGGATGGCATCCTAGAAAGTATGCCATTAGCAGGATTCTTGCCTTTCTTCAAGAGAGATAAGAGAGAGAGCGTAGAGATGAAGCTGGCCTTGAGAACTATCAAGGGCCAGATCTCGGCCTTGTTGATATTCTTTCAAAAGACCGCTTGCCTCTCATTCCCTGGTCCGGGCCTTTGTTCAGGGGGCACTACACTTGCTTCCACCAGTTAAGCATCCTGTGTGCCCATGGGATTTGAATTTGGTTTTGTCGGTTTTACAGGAACAACCTTCTGAACCGTTGCACCATGCTTCTTTAGTTCTTTTGACAAAGAAATTGTTTTTTCTGGTAGCCATATCCTCAGCTAGAAGGGTATCGGAGTTAGCAGCTCTTTCTTGTAGAGAGCCATATTTGATTATTCATAAAGACAGGGTGGTGCTGCATCCTCACCCGACTTTTATGCCTAAAGTAGTTTAAGGATTCCATCTGAATCAAGATGTGGTACTACTGTCCTTTTTTCCAGAGCCGCAGTCCGCGGAGAAGTTGTTACACTCTTTAGATGTTGTAAGAGCAGTCAGAATCTATCTGCAGGCAACAGCTCAGATACGAAAGACTGATTGTCTATTTATTCTCCCAGAAGGCCCCAAAAAGGGCCAGGCAGCGTCAAAATCCACTAACTCTAGATGGATTTGACAGGTTATTGTTCAGGCTTATGGTGTAAAGAAGAAGATTCCTCCTTTTCAGGTTAAAGCGCACTCAACTAGAGCAGTTAGTGCTTCATGGGCAGTGCATCACCAGGCCTCCATGGCTCAGATTTGCAAGGCTGCAACTTGGTCTTTAGTCCATACATTCACTAGATTCTATCAGGTGGATGTAATAGGGCATGGGGATGCCGCTTTGGGGTGCAGTGTGCTGCAGGCAGCAGTATAGGTCCTCTTGTCCGTTGGCGGTCCATGTTTCTGATCTGTGTCTCCCTCCCCTCAAATTTGGGTATTGCTCTGGGACATCCCACTAAGTATCAAAGGCTCTGTGTCCTGTGATGTATGAACAAGAAAATAGGATTTTTTTTAAAAACAGCTTACCTGTAAAATCATTTTCTTGGGAATACATCATGGGACATAGAGCTCTCGCCCCTCTTCGGGATTATACGTTGGGATATTTATTGCTTTGCTACAAAACTGAGGTGCTCTCCATATTGGAGGGGTTATATAGGGGAGGAACTCGCCTTGTAATTAGGGTTGCCAGTGTCCAATCACCTGATGGTGACTATCTAACCCATTAAGTAATTATCAAAGGCTCTGTGTCGCATGATGTAATCCCAAGAAAAGGATTTTACAGGTAAGCCGTTTTTAAAAAATCATATTTTTTGCCCTTTAACATCTAAATCTTTGTCAGTTTGTAATCAATGTTAGCTGATACTAAAAAGTGCACCTTTGTAAATCTCAAAAGCTGTTAATGAGCATATTTGTACGGATTCGCTCTGCTAGTGATCCGTCAAATCTGGCCCTGAATGTTCACATAAAATGTATGTGCAGGGAAGACTGTCACTATTGTCTCTGACCAGCTACCATCCCCAGCTCAGCAAATCAGTCAAACTGTGGTCCGTGAGAAAACTGGAGAGCCATGGGAATTAACACTCAATATAAAACACCCCATAAAAGCCAGGCACTGTAATGTGCAATGGCTTTTGAATACAGGTGTGTGAATACATGTGAATACAGGTGCCATGTGAATACAGGTGTGTAGGCACTTCCACCTTCTCCCATCTGCCTGGTGTTCAGAGACTTACAGCCTACCGAAGCCTCGGTACTACGAATCACAAGAGAAGTCGGCACTCAGAATGGCATCCAACAATGGTCATCCTTAATTGGAAAAACATGTATAACAGCTGTAAAACAGCCAACACGTTTCGGCCATCAGGCCATCTTCGTCATGGCTAATCCGCCACGTCTATTCAATGGGGGAGGAGAGAGAGGCGATACAAAAGGTTATATTAAAACAAAAGTGGTTTTATCCTTTAAAAACTTAATTGAAGACAAAATAGCCAGTAAACTTCCATACTACATTCTAGGTATTAAAGTGGAATTCCACTCAAAATCTAACACTAAACCTACTCCCACACCACCATTCTAAGCCTAATCCATCTAACCCTGTAAAGAAAAGATTGTTATAATCACCTGTTCTGAAGCCGTTCAGGTCTGGTCCCAGGCATCTATGTAGAGCAGAGGCAGCCAACAATGGATGCCCCATAGTAAGTCTGTCGGTGACATCTCCTATTCATTTGCCTGCCGTTGTCAGCTTTCTGTCTCTACACAGAAGCTGATGCTGGAGACCGGACAGGAGTGGCTTTAGAATAGCGATCTCTTTACAGGGTTAGATAGATTAGGCTTAGTAAGGGGGTGAGAGTAGGTTTAGCAGTTAAGTTTGGGTGGAATTCCACTTTAACTTCGGTCCACTTGACACGCCTTCTGCTGGCCATATACTGCATGACGTTCCAGCCAAAGTTTACTCTGTGCATGGCTCTTTTGGCACACTCCCACCTGACAGCCTATGCCAGAAAAATTAAAAGGAGCCAGATGGAAATGTATGGGTCAAACAGCAGCTGCATCCAATCTGATGCAGCCATTGTTCAGGTTTTTAAGTAAACTGTATTCGGTTATGTGCTATTCGAACAAAGCAGAGGAGAGCCAAAGATGCTAAAATATTGGTAATTAGAGATAGGCCAAACATAAACGGGAAAAATTCCAACCCGAATGGCAAACCCCATTGAAGTCTATGGGAACAGAACAGGAAAATTCAAAAGTGCCCATTTTGAAGGCTTACATGCAAGTAATTGGACATAAAAAAAAGGGGTATGGGGGACTGGGTACTGCCCTGGGGCACATGTATCAATGACATTTTTTTTTTTTTTCTTTTTTTAAACAATAGTTTAAGAGCAGCGATTTTAATGATGCTTAACCACTTCAGCCCCGGAAGAATTTACCCCCTTCCTGACCAGAGCACTTTTTGCGATTCAGCACTGCGTCTCTTTAACTGACAATTGCACGGTCGTGCGACGTTGCACCCGAACAAAATTGACGTCCTTTTTTTGCCACAAATAAAGCTTTCTTTTAATGGTATTTGATCACATCTGCAATTTTTATTTTTTGCACTATAAACAAAATAAGAGCGACAATTTTGAAAAAAAAAAAAAAAAAAAAAAAAAAAAAAAAGCATTATTTTTTACATTTTGCTATAATAAATATCCCCCAAAAATATATAAAAAAAGCATTTTTTTTCCTCAGTTTAGGCCGATACGTATTCTTCTACATATTTTTGGTAAAAAAAAAAAAAAAAAAATCGAAATAAGTGTTTATTTATTGGTTTGTGCAAAAGTTATAGCATTTACAAAATAGGGGATAGTTTTATGGCACTTTTATTCATAATTTTTTTTTTTTACTAGTAATGGCGGCGATCAGAGATTTTTATTGTGACTGCGACGTTATGGCGGACATGTCGGACATTTTTGACACCATTGTCATTTATACAGCAATCAGTGCTATAAAAATGCATTGGATTCCTGTATAAATGACACTGGCAGTGAAGGGGTTAACCACTAGGGGGCGGGGAGGGGTTAAGTCAGTACTAGGGAGTGATTTCTAACTGTAGGGGGGATGGGCTAGCTGTGTCACTACTCTGATCACTGCTCCCGATGACAGGGAGCAGAGATCAGCGACACTTGTCACTAGGCAGAATGGGGAGATGCTGTTTACATCAGCATCTCCCCGTTCGTCCTCTGCATGAGGCGATCGCGGGTATCCCTGCGGCGATCAAGTCCGCGGGACCCGCGACCCAACTCACGGAGCTCCTGGCCAGCGCATGCACGCAATGGCACGGCGGGAAATTCAAATGGACGTACCTGTAAGTCCATTTGCGCAGCCGTGCCATTCTGCCGACGTACATCGTCGTGCGCCGGTTGGGAGGGGGTTAAAGTGCAACAATAAAAATGATTAAATATAGTTCCTGGGGTTCCCCTAGTCTGCTTGTAAAGTGGCGCATCTGTAGCACATATAGAACATGCTGCAGCAAAAATTACATTTCTAAAGGAAAAAATAAATAAACAAACACACACCAGTCAAATCCAATTCAAAATGACTCGTGGTTGCAATTGCTGGCACCCAGCATGCACTGCACTGCAGGGCATTCAGCGGGGTGAACACCCTGCAAATTGGTGGCCTGGACTGCTTGATTAGTCCGAAATAAGTAGATAAAGTACTAATTGCTTGTATAAAATAAGTTTAACAGCTCCTCAATTCCAATATTTTAAACTATGTCTGACTTTTCAATTAGCAAGGAGTTTCTAGATTATTCTTACATTATTGTTATACAGGATTTACATAGCACCAAACAGTTTGCACAGCGCTGTACAATTAAAAAAGGGCAATGGGAGTGTCTCTCCTTTATTTACATTGTTATAGACATCTAAGCATTGATTAACGCATCACATTTCCACATTCTAATCTTTGGACTACATTTTCAAACACACAAGAAACGAAAAAAACAGAACTAGTTGCAGACATAATAGTTGCACAAATGCAAAGACTGCAGACACACTTCTGCAAAGCCAGCGGAGGTTGTTCTATGCGACAGTTCAGCTTCATCTAAGAAAAATCCTGTCCTGCCAGAAATGTTAACAAAGGCTTTCCACTAGTTTGGGTGTGCCTCAAGGAGTTTCCTGCAAACATGGTGCATTGTGACCGTGTCAATAAAGCACACCCTAGTTAAAGACTGCAATTTATGTGGAACATAAAGGTCAGTATTATATCGATCTCTCAAATAGATGAAATTGCTGAGATTATGTGTATGCAGAACGAAAATACTAGGTTGCTGTAATCAATTGGATTTGCTATCATGTAGGTAGGAGTTTTTTAATGGGCTGTGTATGATTTAAACCTTCCATTATATATTTTTACTACCCAGAGTGAATATCACGGCTAAATGAAAGGAAGCAAGAACTCGGTTATCCTGATGGTCTGTTGTCTATAGTAACTAGAACAGAACGATAGCAGATGGTACTATCCTTTATAATAGGCCAATCTGATCCTAACACCCCTTTTCACACTGGGTTGCTTTTCAGGCATTTTCGTGCAAAAAAAACACCTGAAAAGCTCACGAAAACCTATTTCCAATAAAATTATTATTATACAAGATTTATATAGCGCCAACAGTTTACGCAGCGCTTTACAATGTATAAGGGGGACAACACAATTACAGTACAATTCAATACAAAATGGTACAGGAGGGCCCTGCTCGTAGAGCTTACATTCTAAAGGGAGGGGGTGGTGGTACAAAAGGTAATAGCTGCAAAGGATGATTTGATGATCAAAATGAATGAATGCTTTCACACTGGGGCAGTGCGCTGGCAGGGCGGTGAAAAAACGCCCCCTCTCCATTGAAATGGATGTAAAGCTCCTCAAAAGCGCCTGAAAAGCTCTTCAAAAGCGCTCAGTGTTTTACTGGCAGTTTAGAAGCTCCTCAGTGTGAAAGGGACCTTATGTTTTTACACTTCAGAATATTTCAGGCCATCTAGTTGGCTGCCAAACCAAAATAAACCTCCACAAGTGAAATATTGGCAATTTTCAATGCAATGCAAAATATAAAACATTACTGTTGATCTTTAAACAGTGGCAATGATGCCCTTAATTCATTCTTTGACTTAACGCAATGAAGATAAAAGAGTGCCATCATTTTATAAAGGTTCATGCCTGGCAGAAGCAGCAGGAAGAGCTTCAAGGCACAGAATGATACCGTCTCTGGAGCTCACGTTGACAACCTGCCAGGATTTTTACCCTGCTTTGTAGGAAAGGTTCACTAAGCCTCTCCCGTTACGCCACTCTGAATAATGATCCTTTTGGACAGACAACAAAGGTATGGTCTTCCATTTGCAATAGTTTACGTTGGTTCATATTGTGTACACGGAATTGGAGCATACAGAAAACCATTAATACACCTTTTGCTACCATTAAAGCAGTTGTACATCTCAGACATGAAATAGGAACAAATCATATCCCTCTATAGTGTGTGCCTATCTCAATCCAGAGCACTAAGTATCATTGCTGTCTACTGCTTCATTCCTCTGCTCTAAGCATGAGTCACTTCTGACATTTTTTTTCTGACACCAAGAAAAATGGTGACGGGGAGGGCACAGTCTGTGATTGACAGCCTCAACTCTGTTTCTGTGTGTTTATTGTGCTCATTACCACACCTTTGTCTCCTAGAAAACTATTGGGGGATGCGTTTATACTTATGTGTATTGTAAGTTGTGAGTGGGGAGGTGGCAAGTCTACCCTGAAAGGTCATATCTCCGAGTCATCAAGTCTGGGTAAATGATTAGTAAACTAGCTCATGTTAATTAGGTTTCTGGTTACAGTTTGTATTGTCAGCCCGCTGTATATATTTGTGTGTCATCTCAAATAAATCAGTCCATGTTCAGCAACCAAACGAGTATTGTCTTGTTTGTTGTCAGCAGTTGGAATAACTGATATCTATATTCAGACTGGGAGGAAGCGGTATATGATGAAAGCACATAAGCGTAGTGTAGGACGTTTCGTTACACTGTGTTGTATGAAAGGGGGTGTGCCCCTTCCCTCCAATTAGCTCTCAGAGCTCTCCTCACTTTTGTGACTTCAGCTCCCTGCCTTTCAGAGGTGAGAGGTTCTGTGTAAATTCTGCACTTTGAATGGATGTAGGGGAAAGATTGCTGTAGATAAACAGGTACAACTTATGTAGGGAAATTTGTTTGATCTCTGTGCATCACCTGAGGCCAGTCACTTCACTGGGTTTATGACCACTTTAATGCTAAAAGAGAAGTATGGGGTTTTAAACCTCACCTAGGTGGATGCAGCATCGGTCTGATGCTGCAACTGTTCCCCCGCTGCTTCCAGAATGAGAGCCCAGTGATCAACAACTGCTGATCTGCTCAGTCTTCACTGAACCAGTTACTGACAATCACTGGCTCTCTGCTCTTTCCCTCCAATGCTCACTGGAGAGCTGGGCTGTGGAAGGAGTTGGAGCGGCTCGCTGGGAGCCCGAGTCAGTTGCCAGTTTAGGCATCTGGATGGAACCCCACTAGTTAGGTTCGATCCAGAGCCTCGACTGGCCGAGTGACATTAGCCGACAGCAGCATTGTCGGCTGAAAACGGGTCACAGGAGTGAAGAACAAACTGCATTGCTGTAATCCATAGAAGTAGGGTGAAAAAAAAGCTTTGGCCATACTTCTCCTTTAAAGTGATAAATGAGAACAAGACAGGTGTATACCAAAGTCTGTCTCTCTGTGCAGACAAGTGTGTATATCATTTAACGATCTACAACTTTTTCTATCACTGATAATCTGGTTGGTAAAATTCAACTTAAGAGTCTGGGACAAAAATCCAAGAGGTTCCTTCTTTTCACATTTAGAGCCCTTGCACACTGGGGCGGGGTCGGCGGTAAAACGCCGCTATTATTAGCGGCGTTTTTACCGTCGGTATGCGGCCGCTAGCGGGGCGGTTTTACCCCCCGCTAGCGGCCGAGAAAGGGTTAAATACCACCGCAAAGCGCCTCTGCAGAGGCGCTTTGCCGGCGGTATAGCCGCGCCATCCCATTGATTTCAATGGGCAGGAGCGGTAAAGGAGCGGTATACACACCGCTCCTTCACCGCTCCGAAGATGCTGCTGGCAGGACTTTTTTTACCGTCCTGCCAGCGCATCGCTCCAGTGTGAAAGCCCTCGGGGCTTTCACACTGGAATGAAAGCAGCGGCACTTTTGGGGCGGTTTGCAGGCGCTATTATTAGCGCAATAGCGCCTGCAAACCACCCCAGTGTGCAAGGGCTCTTATGTCAGTTTATTTCAATCCATAAATAATTTATTTTCAATTCAACAAAAATAACTAAGGGGATAGTAACTGCAATATTAAAATGTAGAACAAAAAATAGGGGGATGGTGGGGAAAGGGGTAAACCCAATAGAGATGGGTTTCAAAGGGGTTACTCTGTGCAACAATATAGTCAATGGTCTTGATTCAATAAAATAATTCTGTTTATTCAATCAACTTAACTTTTAAAATCACATGTAGAGGTAAATTATGCAAATGAGCACAACAATAATGTTGGTGCGGCCGCTAGTAACAAAACAGACAGGACTAACATTACAAAAGACAACATATAAAGCTACCCGGTCAGGGCGTGTTGCATTATGCCTCGGTGACCATTGGGGGCCATCAAATTAGCCAAATTGTGGTGTTTAATAACTCCTTGGTCAATTTGGATTTTGACTTTTACGGTCAAGCGTGGCAAAATGCAAATGGGGTGGAGGGTGCAATAAGGAGGAAGTACCTATGGTGAACCTGGGTAGTGAGGTGCTAAACGTATTCACATCTGTTGAATCAGGGTTTGTATTTTACTGATATTTCAAAAGTCCTGTTAAGGAGGGTAAGGAACGTTCCTCTTGTATGTGAATGATGGCTAAATAGCAATTAGTAAGTCATTTGTAGATCTTAGTTTAGGTTATACAGGTTCATGGTTCAGACAAGTTCCAAGCAAAAAGTAAGATCATTAATTTCAATCAACACAAATTAATCAGGTGTTGTTTGAGACAGTTATGCTAAGCAGTATGGTATTGCAGCCTGCAAATAGAGTTTCTATGACAATCAGTCCTATTGAAGTGGCTGTACGTTACCATCTACATCTTTACTGCAAGGCTCCTGGGCGGTACGATCATCTAAGCTTGGATGTCAGTGCTTCCTCTGTCAAACATAGGAATCATTAAGGTGGCTGCTGGGCGAGACCGACAGTGTTAGTATGGTGGCTCCTCGGGAGCTTCTGCTGCGGTGATCCCAGTACTGAAAGGTTCCTTAGTCAGTATGGTGTCCGTGTGGTGTCCGCCGCTCTTATAGCCCGGACAGGTCAGAACAGAGACAGACTATTTACAAAAATTGAGTACTGTAAACCTGGGTATACACTAGTAGATTTTCTAAGAAAAAAATTACATGGCAATTCTCAGTACATTTGACAGTTTGAATGTTTAAATTTGCTTTTAACATTCAATTTTGGAGTGAATGGACTTCATCGCATGAAAACCACATACACTATTAGAAATTTGTTTGTTCGAGAAAAAAAAAAAAAACAAACACATTTCAATCCTGCTCTTTGGAATTTTTCTCATCACTGCGGTTGAATACGGAAGCTATTTTCTCCCCACTAAAGATTAGAAAACCAAATGAATTTTCTTAAAATGAACATTTTAATTTGAAAATTTACTAAATGTATATCCAGCTTTAGTTATGGTTATGGCTAAGGCCTTATAGGCTGAAACGCGTCAACTGACTTAATCTGCATTTGTTCACTGTAGCTATTTAATAAAATGAAGACATTGTAAGAGCAACAACTGGAGTGCGGATCATTTTTTCTACATAACTCTACTCAGCCAGTGACTGTGGATGGAGCACCTGGGAGCTCTGCTATCTATGTGGTGTATGGGTAGTAGAACTGACATTTCTGTTTATATCCAGTTTAAGGCTTGAGGATAACAAGCAGTCAGTGAGATGAATGGGAGTGGTCACATTCCTCTTAGACATAGCCTGTTGAATATGACTTAATATACTAGTTATGCCATGACCTGGATAAATAAGAACCTTCACAGACAAGTTGTAGGAGCATTCACTGGCATGGGTATTAGACTCCAGTATTCCAGCTGTTGCATATACAGTATGATATTAGTTACCAGCATTCACCCAAAACTGCCCATTTCTATCAGATTGGGACTTTAAAGCCAAATCTGTTGCAGATCAGGTTGCCCGAAGCCAACAATCCATCACTGCATCTGACATTGAGGTCTAAAACACAATTGTCTTTTTTAGTATAGATTTATTAATACTTTTTTTTTTGTTTTTTTTTAACCAAAAACATGACAGCTAAGTAATCGAACAGCATAACAATATGCAAAAAGACCCGTCTTATCTCAGCATTTATGAAAAGGGAAAGGGGCAGAAAACAAGATTTAAAAAAAAAAAAAAAAAAAAAAAAAAAAAAACTTGGCCCACCAACAGCTTCCTAAAGGTGTTACATTGCATATACTATTAAAATATCATATGCAAGATCACTAGGTGATCCTTAAAGTGGTTGTAAACCACATTTATGAAATTTGACCTAGGCACATTTATCTGTAGTGTTTACTTATCTCTCTCCAAAGCTCTAAGTGCAGTTTCTCTCTGGTGCTCCGTTCCTCTGTTATCAGCATGAGACACTTCCGACAAGATCTCCGACACAAGAGAGAACAGTAGCTGAAAATTTGTGTAGGGGAGGGAGCTTAGAGGGAGATTAGCAGAGAGCTGGTCTATTCAGAGTACAGCTCTGCATGTTCTTTTGTTCCTCTGCCTATGTGGAGGGGGGTGTGTGCCTTTCCTCCATTTAGCTCTCACACAGTGTAAGTGCAGCTCTCCACCCACTGCTGAAAGAGGAAGAAAGATTTCTAACATGATCTGCGCTTGTCAAAGAGTGTAGAAAGGGGAAGACCGCAGACTAGAAAACGTATGTAGGAGGATTTGTTTCATCTCTGTGTATCATCTTAGGCTATTCACTTTACTGGGTATAGGAGAGGGTTTACAACCACTTTAACCACTTGCCGACCAGCCACAGTATATATACTGCGGCAGGTCAGCTCTCCTGTGCAAACAGACGTACCCATATGCCAGTCTGTGCATGTTAAACTGCGGGCGCGAGTCGACTCAAAGCAAAATGCAGGACATTTGCAGAGCCATTATTTCCTAATGGCACCCCAAACACTGTGCAATTTTGCTACAACTGTCGTAAAACACAACGCATGAAAGTCGCAGCAAAGACATTTCTTCCTTTAAAAAGAATGCAACGTAAAACGCGCCTGGCTCAGTGCCAAACTTTTCGTTCGGGTTTTTGGAGTGGAGCTGCTGATGAATGGTGCTGCTCCTAAAAACGTACCCCAAAAATCACATTTAAAAAAAAAAAAATGTGACGCAGTAGCTTACGTCCAATTTTAGGTACGCGGTAGCTTAGGTCTCTAGGTAAATGTTTTACCAACTGCTTTATCAAATTCATATTAAAAAAATGAGGCCGATTCGCTTTAAAGCAGGCCTATACTTAAAGGCAACGTTTGCCTGTCAGATTAATTTAGGCATAAATCTACTTTGAGGCTCGGTTCACACCTATGCGTTTTTTTATTGCTTTTTGCAGAATTGCACTACAGTCCATTTAACATGATTTCCTATGGGACACATTCTTATCTATGCTTTTTTTCAGCCTTTGCATTTTTGGAAAGGGTCAGAGACTTTTTTAAAAGCAAAATGGTGTGTTTTTGGTACAATAGACTTCAATGGAGAAGCTGCAGATAAGCATGTAGTGCGTTTTTGCAGTTTAACCCTCACAACAAATTGGCCAAAAAAAGCATTTAAAAAAAATAAATAAAAAAATAAAATTCAAAAATATATAAAACAAGAAAAAAAAACAGTTCAAAAAACGTATTTGCAAACACACAAAACGCACCACAAAAAGCACTGCAGACACAGATCAAAAGCAAAAACTGCATAGGTTTGAATCAAGCCTGAAGCAATTAATGCATTGTTAGGAAACAAACATCACTGTACAAAAGCCTATAAAACAAAAATTTGATTAAGCGTATGACAATTTGGTACTGTGCCTTAAAGAAAAACTGAGGTTCCACTGTAAGAAACAGCGAGCAGGCAGGCTTCTATTGCAGAAGACACATGCACTAAAAAGCCTCTGCTCACTGTCCTCTCTGGCCCTGTAAAATGAGCTTTGCATGCGCAAATCTAAGTGTACATCACCAAACAAGTCTGAGTGCCGCGACGATGGGCTCCTGCACATGTGCAGAAGTGATGTCATCCCCGCCAGCTAAAGAAGAGGCCCAAAGACCAGCAGGCACTCAGAAGAAGATGACGGCACCGGACATGTGAGTATTAAAGTGGCAGAAGGTATTTTACCCTAATGCACTCTCGGCATTAAAGTGGTTCTAAAGTCTCAAGGTTTTTTTTAACTTCAGGCATTCTATGCATAACCCCCCCCCAAAAAACTTACCTGAGCCCCGTCGTGATCCAGTAATATGCACGAGAGTCCCAGTTCTCCGGGGACTCTTACTGTCAATCACAGCCTGTGAGTAAATGATTGGGGGTTGGGGGGCAGAGCCGAGCTGCTCTGTATGTGTCAATGGACACACAGAGCTCAGCTCACACAAGTGCCATATATAGCAAGAGGCCAGGAGTGCCGGCAGGTGGACCCCAGAATGGAAGAATCAGGGCTGCTTTGTGCAAAACCATTACACAGAGCAGGTTAAGTATGACAGGTTTGTTTTGTTTTTTTAATACCTCTCACTTTAAGCCTTTAGTTCTGCTTTAAAAGCTTGAGGATAAGGAAGCATATGACCAAAGTAATCCTACAAACCAGGATTTCAACCCTCATTTACACATAATTATAGAAGATGAGGCACATCTGTAGCTCAGCAGATTTCTTTACACTCCTTCAAATGTCATTCAGTTACTATAAGTATTACTGTCAGAATTTCAGTCACCTGCTCAGTTACTAAATAATATCTGATAAAATATATTATATTCCAGCCTTTGGAAATGTTAGAGTTACAAGATCTTAGCCTGGGTACATTTAAAGTATATTCTAGTGAGGCGCTGGCTGACAGGATTGTGGACAAAGTATTTATGTAACCTAGGTATAACTTCTATATTAAATTGATTTGAAAGGCATGATTTTTTTTTTTTTTTGATTTTTTTTTTAAGGACAAACTATACTTACCTGCCCTGTGCAATAAGTTTGTAAAGCAGCCCCTGTCCTCCTCTTCCCAGGTCCCCCCAGTGAGTGCCCACCATAGCAAGCTTTGGGGCATGTGTGCGGACTTGCTCCTAAGCAGACTGTGTGTGTCCATAGACAAACAGAGCATGGCTCAGGCGTTGACCCCAGGGGAGCTGCACACAGAAGGCTTTTTTTACCTTAAAGCGGAGTTCCACCCAAAAATGGGACTACCGCTGTCCGGATTCCTCCCCGTGTCACCTTTGGCACCTTTCAGAGGGAGGGGGGGGGGGGTGGAGCAGATACCTGTCTAATACATGAAAGACTGCCGCAGTATCTGCGGCCATATATGCCATATCCAGCCCCTGCCCTGTCCCCCCCCCCCCCCGCCGTCTTCTGGGGGACACATAGGTCCCAGAAGACAGCAGGGACCACTCAAAACGCGCAGCGCGACTCGCGCATGTGCAGTAGGGAACCAGGCTGTAAACCTGCAAGGCTTCTCTTCTCGATTCCCTTACTAGCAATGCCGGCGTCTTCACCCGGAGCCGAGGGGACAGGTCAGCTTCAGGTGAGGACATCGCGGGCGTCCTGGACAGGTAAGTGTCCTTATTTTAAAAGTCAGCAGCTGCAGTATTTGTACCTGCTGACTTTAAAAACTTTTTTTTTTAACCACGTTAATTACTCCCGAGTTTCAATGTACGTGTGCTTACATGCATCTATATGCATTTACACACGGTTAGAGGTGTTCAGTTTATTTAATCTGTCCTTGGACTAACTTAATTCTATTTTTTTTTTTTTTAAATGCCGCTAAACTGAATACAAATTAACACAAAAGTGGTGCATTATACTATATCTAAAATCATCACATGCATTTAGAAATATCCTATACACAAAAAGATGAATATAATTGGATGGCCTTGTGAATGAGACCTCAGTCAGGAACAGCGTTTACTCAGTGGCTCGGATGAGCAGATATTTTGTTTGTTAATGCCATGTTATGGACTAGATGTACCGAGCCCTTCTGCATTGAAACAGTTTGCTGCCTCACTGCGTAAAAATGCCAGACAAACCTGTTCAGACTGTTCCTGTCTAGCTTACCGCTGCCAATACTAGTTAAGCCTGTCCCATAAAGTATTTAAAATTTTATATATATATATATATATATATATATATAATATTTTAATATATATATATTTCTTGGGTCCTAATGTAGTCACAAAGAGTGTATGCCCTTTTCTCACTGTTACCACCAATGAAAGACAATACCACTCATGGAGAAAAGCTTTGTATTTTACGGTTACAATGCAATAGCAGATTTCAATAGCCATGTGCATGGAATCTGAAATTGTAGCTTCAGATGTGGGAAAAAGGACTCCATGGTGGGGTCACAAAAGAAAAATGTAATTGGCAATGTTGTCACACAGTATAGAACTAACTATATAAATATGTACAGTATATTTCCATAACCTTACTTTCCAAATAGCACAAGTTTTGAAAAACCCGTTATACAATTTAAAAAAAAAGTACAGAGATCTGTCTTTGGAAGATTTCTATAAAGAAAAGTTCCCAGTCACAGGCTAAGAGGTTTCAAGCCGAACTGTCTTTTTATATGGCCCCAAGAATGGTTGGTAAAGCAAATAGTGGCTTTTAATATGACCCCCACATATCAATGGTAGGACAGATGATTGCTTTTCATATGCCCCCAGGCATAACTGGTAGAGCAGATAGTGTTTTTTCATATGTTCTCTACACATGACTGGTGGAGTCTCCACATCTGGAACCCCAGATGATGCACAGTGCTGGGAAGCAGCTACAAAGGCACTAAAACTGGATGCTACAAAGTTAGTTGGCTCAGTTAAACCTAGTCTGAAAATGCAAAACCAGTTTATGCGCTTTACTGTGCAATAGGCAGCAGCTAACAATGCTCTAACCCAGGGGACGGCAACCAATGGCTTGCAGCCGCATTTATGGTGGCACGTAAGGGATGCCTGGGACACCCCCTTTCCACGCATCAGCAAAGCTGGTGTTTTGTCAGATATGGCTCCCCGTCAGAATTGGTAACGAACGTGACATTCCGTCGCCGCCATCTTGCTACACCCTGCACTCCTCCACAGTAAGGATACACTGAGAAGGGGGCAAGCAGACATCTTATTACACCCACCGGAGTTTTGCATTTCACACTTCTTTTTAACAGTAAACTGAGCTTATAAGGTGAAACACAGTACTTGGAAACCAGACAGACTGTTTAGATGTTGAATTGTAAAAGCAGAGGCAAGCCTGCTGATCTCACAGGTTTGCTGATGAGACAGAACACCACTGTTTTTTTCGTTTCAATATATTTTATTTTCAAATAAAAGTGAATACAACATAGATCATAAACATGAAGCAGGTCCTCAACCCCACTGGAGCTGATAATGATTTAACAGTTACAGAAGGTTAACCACCAAATTGTACAGGTTAGCTCTATAGTGATCAGAAAGTGAAAAGGAAAACTTGAAAATCAATAATACATAAAAGGATTCATGTAGGATGAAGAGGAAAACCCGGAGAATAAAATTCAGAATTATCTAGTCATTTTTTTATTTTAACCCGGGATAACCCACTATAGGAAAAAGTGGGCGATCCAGGAGGGGGTGCGCTCCACCACCCCATTAGGGAACACACTGTGGCAGAGCCCTCCATCCCCAAGACCCCCCACCCCCGTAAATTACCTAGGGCTGCGTAAATTTGTGAAAGATCATGTAAATCAACCCATCACTTTCTGTAGAGGGTAGAAAGTATTGTTGTCATACAAGAAGAACCAAAGGTCTTGGAATATCAAGAGACCAAACACCGCTGTTTTTTTTAATTCAACATGTTAACGGTCTGTCGGATTTCTAAACACTGTATTTCACCATATAAGCTGTTTACTGTTAAAAAGAGGTGTAAAATGCAAAACTGCAATGGGTGTAACAAAATGTCTGCTTGCCCCTTCTCATTGTAAACTTTCTGTGGAGGTGTGCGGGGTGTAGCAAGATGGTGGGGACGCAACGTCACTTCAGTTACAAATTCTGACGGATCGCCTAACCTGATGAAACACCAGCGACTGCAGCTGGCTACATAGGAGGGAGCACGGCTAGTTCTCTATTATCTCATTTCCGACCTGCCTCCATTCCCACCTACCTCACTGGGCTTGCCTACAGCTGCTCTCCAGACCTCGTTTTGAGTTTCATCCCCACCGCGGCCAGCTTAACCATCCTGTGGTGTCCATTACACACGGCCATACGCCCGGCAAGCAGGAAGAGTTCCCTCACGGATCTGACGACTACCTCCACGATGGATGTACTTTTTCATTTCATTACATGCCTATTGATGACTTCCAAAATGTGAGTTGCCTATACATGTCATCTGAATAAGTTGTTTCTTACATCTACACCCAGAGGCGCCTCTCTCTGCGTTTTCTCTCAGATTTTTGGAACTTGGTTTCAGTTCCCCCCTGAAGGCAGTCCTGTATGTGGATCCTCCATCATCATTCCTCCCTCCCTTTTTTTAATCATGGACTTTTATGAACTATGAACTTTTTCCCTTTCTCCCAAATAATGTTTTTAATCTACACATACAAAATTTTTTGTATATATCGTTTGCATGAGATATGATATGATATATATATACATATACACATACATATACACACACACACACACAGGGGACGGAAAGTATTCAGACTCCCTTTTATTTTTTTTCCCTCTGTTATATTGCAGCCATTTGCTACAATCATTTAAGTTTATTTTTTTTCCTCATTAATGTACACACAGCACCCCATATTGACAGAAAAACAGTGACATTTTTGCAGATTTATTAAAAAAGAAAAAGAAAAAGTGAAATATCACATGGTCCTAAGTATTCAGACCCTTTGTTCAGTATTTAGTAGAAGCACCCTTTTGATCTAATAAAGCCATGAGTCTTTTTGGAAGGGATGCAACAAGTTTTTCACACCTGGATTTCAGGATCCTCTGCCATTCCTCCTTGCAGATCTTCTCCAGTTCTCTCAGATTGGATGGTAATTGTTGGTGGACAGCCATTTCTCCAGAGATGTTCAATTGGGTTTAAGTCAGGGCTCTGGGTCATTCAAGAACAGTCACGGAGTTGTTATAAAGCCACTCCTTCGTTATTTTAGCTGTGTGCTTAGGGTCATTGTCTTGTTGGAAGGTAAACCTTTGGCCCAGTCTTAGGTCCTGAGCACTCTGGAGAAGGTTTTCGTCCAGGATATCCCTGTACTTGGCCACATTCATCTTTCCCTCAATTGAAACCAGTCGTCCTGTCCCTGCAGCTGAAAAACACCCCCCACAGCATGATGCTGCCACCACCATGCTTGGTGCCTGGTTTTCTCCACACATACCACTTAGAATTAAGGCCAAAAATTTCTATCATGGTCTCATCAGACCAAAGAATCTTATTTCTCACCATCAAGTCTTTCAGGTGTTTTTTAGCAAACTCCATGCAGGCTTCATGTGTCTTGCACTGAGGAGAGGCTTCCGTCAGGCCACTCTGCCATATAGCCCCGACTGGTGGAGGGCTGCAGTGATGGTTGACTTTCTACAACTTTCTCCCATCTCTTGACTGCATCTCTGGAGCTCAGCCACAGTGATCTTTGGGTTCTTCTCCCCCGATGACTCAGTTTGGCCGGACGCCCAGCTCTAGGAAGGATTCTGGTCGTCCCAATTGTCTTCCATTTAAGGATTATGGAGGCCACTGTGCTCTTAGGAACCTTAAGTGCAGCAGAAAATTTTTTGTAACCTTGGCCAGATCTGTGCCTTGCCACAATTCTGTCTCTGAGCTCTTCAGGCAGTTCCTTTGACCTCATGATTCTCATTTGCTCTGACATGCACTGTGAGCTGTAAGGTCTTATATAAACAGGTGTGTGGCTTTTCAAATCAGGTCCAATTAGTATAATCAAGCACAGCTGGACTCAAATGAAGGTGTAGAACCATCTCAAGGATGATCAGAAGAAATGGACAGCACCTTGTTAAATATATGAGTGTCAGAGCAAAGGGTCTGAATACTTAGGACCATGTGATATTTCATTTATTCTTTTTTAATAAATCTGCAAAAAATGTCAACAATTCTGTGTTTTTCTGCCAGTATGGGGTGCTGTGTGTACATTAATGAGGGAAAGAAATGAACTTAAATGATTTTAGCAAATGGCAGCAATATAACAAAGGGTGATAAAAATTTAATTTAAGGGGGTCTGAATACTTTCCATCCACACTGTGTATAATTATACATATACACACACACACAAATATAATATAATATAATATAATATATATATATATATATATATATATATATATATTTTTTTTTTTTTTTTTTTTTTTTCATATATTCTGGCACTCTCAGAACATTTTTCCGCACACTATGCTCAAAAGGTTGCCTACCCCTGCTCTAAACCAACTGCATGTTCATTATCTACACTAAATACAACCCTAGGAAATGTAAACGTGAATGTTTACCTGACCTTATAAAGCATTAGTAAGAAAATGCCAATCTGATCCCATTCTACAAACAATAATAGAGTAGGGAACACCTAGAACCTCTTGTCAGGTTTTTAATAGTCACTGGACAGATTTACGCTAAAAGTCCTGGTAAACATCGCCACTAGGACAGAAATCCATAGGAATTCCAAAAAACAGGGGATGGGCAAAAATGTGTCAAAAATTATAACTGTTGCAAAGACAAAACATCTGAGAAGCGATTTCCCCTGTTTTTGGAGAGAATTTCTTCTCACTTTGTTGTGACTCTAGAAAAGGCGCTTGAGTGAAATCTCAACAGGACACAGACCGTAAAAATAAAATAATGAATAATCAACCAACCCTGACAAATGATCCAACCCTCCCATACTCGATCCAAAACTTTAACGTTTTGCCTATAGATACATTTTGAACATTACACCCGGATATTAAGTTATTGAAGACTTAAACCCTTGATAACAACTTTAAAAAAGGTAACAAGAGAAGTGAAAATAGGGCGGCCGCACTCCGATATATTGCCTTTATTAACCATTTGACAACTGGGCACTTAAACCCCCTTCCTAACAGACCAATTTTCAGCTTTCGGTGCTCTCACATTTTGAATGACAATTACTCAGTCATGCAACACTGTACCCATATTAAATTTTCGTCCTTTTTTTCACACAAATAGAGCTTTCTTTTGGTGGTATTTGATCACCTCTGGGTTTTTTATTTTTTGTGCTATAAATGAAATATTCAGTATAGCCTCACATATTATTCAGTAGTATTCAGTATAAAAGTACGATCATCCAGATTGACAAGTAAACATAAGGAAGGTGGAGATGTGGGGGCAGTTGCCGAGGCTGGCCAATACACAAACACCCAAAAGAATTAAATGGACTGGATAAAAAGCCAGGGTATCACCAAAAATTGCTACAAACAGGGAAAATGGGTCGTCCATATGGATCTGACAGTTAGGGACATTGTCGGCACCATGGGACACAAGGCAGGCACACTGATGGATTGTACCTGAGTGTGATATGTTCCACATCATCGGGAACAAAGCCCCTTCCTTCCCCCTTCCTCCTTTTTCCCCACCCCCCTTTTCCCCTCTTTCCTTCCTCCTTCTTGCTTTGTGTCTTTTCTCCCCATTTCCTTCTTCCCCCCCCCCCCTCTCTCTCTCTACCTTCTCCCCCCCCCCTTTTTCTCTCCCTCTCTCCCCTCCATCTTCCTCTCCCTGTCCCCCCTTCAAACACAGGCTCCACTCTGGTTCTTTCATCCCTGGACTTTACCATTTTTTAATATTCATATACATACTATCAATATTGATTCTGAACATTATTACCCTAATTAGAGATGGTCATCTACATCCCTCCTTGTCTGCCGTGGGGGGAAACTTTGGGATCCTGTTGCTAGCCATTTTTTGGTCCATCCGGGTAAGCAGACTTTCTTGTATTAACACTGATTGTAACACTCATTATGCCTTGTAATTATTGTAAATATTTTGTATGCATTTTTTATGCACTGTTTCTTTTTTAATGCATTGTTCTATTTTAGACCTCCTATCCTAATGAAGAAGCGGTTTATACCACAAAACCGGTAGAGGAATTGTTGAGGAAGTCTCTATACCCCACCTTAACAGAAACTCTACGGGGGAACCTGTTATTAGTTAGTTATATATGGTGTATATTTTGTCATATATCCATTTTAAAACATTTTCTGCATACTGTTATATAATAAAAATTTGCATTTTATCATATCAATCCTGTCATTGTATCAGTACTGAGACAGTCCATTTAATTCTTTTGGGTGTTTATGTGTATTGGCCAGCCTCGGCAACTGCCCCCACATCTCCACCTTCCGTACCGTAAATTTTGTAAAAAAAATGAATTTTTCTTCATTTCGATTGTAAAATTTTGCAAATAAGTAATATTTCTTCATAAATTTGGGCAACAATTTATACTGCTACATATCTTTGGTAAAAATAACCCAAATTAGTGGATATTATTTAGTCTGTGTGAAAGTTAGAGTCTACAAGCTATGGTGCCAATCACTGAAAATTGATCAATTTGATCACACCTAATGTACTGACAGCCCATGTCATTTCTTGAGACACTAACAAGCCAGTAAAGTACAAATACCCCCCCAAAATGACCAGGCGGCACTGGTGGGCACAGGCAGCACTGATGCGGCACTGCAGTGGTGCAAATGAGCACTGATGGGCACAGGTGGCACTGATTAGCACACAGGTGGCACTGGTGGGCACAGGCGGCACTGATGTGGCGCAGATGAGCACCGATGGGCACTGGTGTGGCACTGCTATATATGAAAAAAACTCAGTTGGGCACACGATAGCTCTCCTCTCCTCTCACGCTGCATCAGTGTGAGGAGAGGAGAGCGATGAACTCCTGATGACCCTGCTTTGTTTACATTTGTGATCTCTCCGTCATTGGCCGCTGTCATTTGCCCTTTACCGCGATCCGTGTTGCGCCGGGTCCCGTGAACCCGGCGAGCACAGATGTTCCCGTGTGCGCACCCCAGCGATTTTCTGGGAGGACGTCAATGTATGCCCTCCCAGAGTTATCGAACCACCCTGTAGCTGTCATTCGGCTATGGGCCGTTTGTTAAGTGGTTAACAAACGTTAGTCCATACACCAACAGAGGCACAGGCACAGATGATAGCTGACGAGTTTCGCACCGTCAATGGCGCTTAGGCATTAGCGCCATTAACAGTGCGAAGCGTATCAGATATCATCTGTATCTGTGCCTCTGTTGGTGTATGACTAAGTTTTGTTAATAAAGGCATTATATCAGAGTGCGGCCGTCCTATTTTCACTTCTCTTGTTATTACCTTTGCTGAGCCAGCACCCTTCATCTCCTGAACACAAGAATGGTGTGAACACAGAGCTATCACCTGGAGCAGTAATTTCTTTGAATCTCTAAAAAGGTAAGACTGATGAAAAAAAAAAAAAAATTATATATATATTATTTTTTTATTTTTTTTTTTACTTACCATAAAATCCTTTTCTTGGAGTACATTATGGAACACATGATCAGTATTCGGGTACACTGGGATGTCCAAAAACAATCCAATTGAGGAGAAAGCAATAGAGCAAACAAAAGGCTACACAGGTAAAACAGAGTCGGCTCAACAGAGTTTACAGAGGCGCCCGACTAACCTTCACATAAAAGCCGGCATCAACTGAACGTCAACAAAAGTCGTAACAGAGGGGGGGGGGGGGGGGGGGGGAAGAAAAAAAAAAAAAAAAAACCACACGTGACAGCCTTGCAAATTCAAGAAACAAATGACTGCCAATTAAAAGCCCAAGAAGCATTAACTGATCTAGCAGAGTTGTGCCTTGGCAAGGAAAGGACCTTGCCACTGAGATCAGAAGCTTTAATGATGAGCTCTCATCACAGCTGAAATGTCATTGGTTGTTAAGGAGCAGGGCCGCTGTGTCCTTAACAACCAATGACATTTTAGCTGTCAGTGGGGATTTCCCTTGTCCGCAGTGGACCCGCCCTGGTTCCGCCCCCTCCCATGCTGGCTCAGCCCCCTCCCTCTTAGCTCCGTTTTTGTGTTCTCCGGCGATGTGCTTCTCCTCCTCGGGCGCCTCTGCGGGGTGACAGATCTGCCTGCCAGATCTGTTCCCAAATACCCCCTTTCCCCTCCGCCCAAAATAATAGCACAATAATAGCACCTGCCCCTCCCCCCCCTCTCCACCCTAAACAATAACTACCCCCTCTCCACCCTAAATAATAACAGACTCTCCACTCTAAACAATAACACCCCTCCCCGCCTCTCCACCCTAAACAATAACTCCCTCCCCACCCTAAACAATAACCCCTTCCCCACCAAAAAAAGTCTACGAGTACTTGAGGAAAAGTATCAGTACTTGTACTCAGTCTTAAAAAATTGGTATCAGTGCAACCCTACCTTGTACTAAGAGGGTACACCTAGGAATTGTCCCCAGCCTGTTAAGCTGGCATCCTTCAGGAGCACCTTCAATTCCAAACTAGAGATGCACAGATTATTCGTTAAAGAATCAAAAATCACAATTCTACCCCCCTACCACTGATTCTATGTAACAGTGCAGAGTTTTCTGCTCACTTCTGACAGCTGACAAAAAATAAATTAAAAAATCCAGGCATCCTGCCAAGTTTATCTCAACATCAGAATAACTATAAACAAAGTAACATTTCTTCTTAGATCAAAGGAATGAATGTAGGTCTGTAAATGAGACCAGTTTAACCACTTAAGACTAAACATTTATCTGACATTTATTGCTTACAAGTTAAAATCAGTAGTTTTTGCTAGAAAATAACTTAGAGCCCCCAAACATTACTAATATATATATATATATATATATATATATATATATATATATATATATATATATATATATATATATATATATATATATATATATATATATATATATATATATTTTTAAGAGACTCTAGAGAATAAAACGTTGGTCGTTGCAATATTATATGTCACACTGTATTTGAGCAGTGGCCTTCCAAACGCAATAATTTTGGAAAAAATACACTTTAAGGAATAAAAAAAATAAAAAAATAAAAAACAGTAACGTTAGCCCAATTTTTTTGTATAATGTGAAAGATGATGTTACGCTGTGAGAATAACGATCTTTATTCTAAGCAAGAAAATGGTGATTCTCATTTTAGCCATAATCGTGCAGCTCTATTCCAAACTAGGGTTGCACTGATACTAGTATTGGTATCGGGGCCGAACCCGAGTATTTGCACAAGTATCAAGACTTGTGCAAATGCACTGCTCAGTTCTTTGAGCTGTCAGTGGGTCTCCCCTGTTGACAGCTGAAGTGAAGTGTTTAAGATGTCCGGTAATTGGATTTGTCAAAAAAAAAAAAAAAAAAAAAAAAAAAAAAAAAAAGCAGCCGGCAATGTTTATTAACAACACTGCTCATCCGCTGAAACACTAAAATTAAGAAACGTTGTTTCCTTTTGTATCTTTCTGTTTCTTCATCTGCAGATCAAAGGGATGAACAAATGTTCCTCAGTTTAAAACCTTATTAATCCTTAATTTACTCTAATCAGCCTTAATTAACTCTCTATTCTCCTCCATTTAAATTATCGTATTTTCACGCTTTTTTTTTGTTCACGTCTATTTTATAAACGATAAACAAATGAAAACTTTTTTGTTTGCTTTGTTAGTGAATATTTTTACACATACATATATTAACATATATTTACACATTTCACATTGAAAAAAAGCTCAAAAAATTTAAATAAATAAAAAATCTATTTAATTTGTAAATAACTTTTCAATGCTTTGTACTATTGCTGACAGCTGAAGTGAAGAACAAAAGAGTAGTAGGCATCGGTAATTGGAGAAAGAGAGAAAGAGAGAAAGGGAGAAAAGGGAGAAAAGGGAGAAAAGGGAGAAAAGGGAGAAAAGGGAGAAAAGGGAGAAAAAGGGAGAAAAGGGAGAAAGGGAGAAAGAAAGTAGTATAGGCACTCGTAAAAAAAAATAAAAAAAATAATATGGTAGCGATGCATCCCTATTCCAAACCATTTGAAGGAAGCTTGATCCTACTGGTCAGATGTATAGAACAAACGAATGCCGCGTACACACAAGCGGAATGTCTGACAGAAAAAAAAGTCAGACGGAAGATTTTCATTGTCTATTCCGATCGTGTGTAGGCCTCATCGGATTTTTTTTTTTTTCGAAATTTCTGACGGGCCTAGAAATGGAACAAGTTCTAAATATTTCCGATGGAACCAATTCCTAACAGCAAAACCGCTCGTCTGTATGCTGTTCCGACGGACCAAAAACGATGCATGCTCTGAAGCAAGTACAAAGACGGAAGCTATTGGCTACTGGCTATTGAACTTCCTTTTGCTAGTCCCGTCGTACGTGTTGTATGTCACCGCGTTCTGGACAGTCGGACTTTGGTGTGACCGTGTGTAGGCAAGACTGCTTGAGCGGAATTCTTTCAGAGTTCCGTCAGAGAAACCTTCGCAGTTTATTCCGACGGCAAAACCGGTCGTGTGTACGCGGCATAAGAGTAAAATTGGGCATATGGCGCAGGCACGGAACAGGAGGTTCCAGTTTCTGAAGGCTAAAGGATCAATCAGGATAGATCCATGCAGTTGGTCTGGCAGTTGGACACGGTTGCAGACGAGGCCCTGCAAGGGACAAAAAAAGCCTTGGAAAGGGCTTCTAGCCTTTCATCTCGTGTCTTAACATGGGGATATCCTCAGCAAGGGCAATCAAATTCTTAAGGCAGGAAAAGCTTGCGTTCAAAATGGAAACAGGTCATTCTAGAACTCCTCCACAGGGTATTGCTGGGCAAAAAACACTAAAGAAAAAAGTGGAACTTTTCATCCCAATTACTATACAGGACCAGATGCAATAGGGAATGCACTGGTAAAATCTTAACAGGTTGAGGGCATTATAGAGTGCCCAGGCTAGTCACTTTAGGAGAAGCTGATGCAGGCAGCTACAGATACAGGCATATGCAGACTAAGTGAAAATGGGTCAAAATTGCATTTTTAAACTACCTCGATAGTGGGCACTTTCACCCCCCTCCTTCTCAGACCAATGTTCAGCTTTCTGTGCTCTCGCACTTTGAATTACAATTTTTATCATTTTGTTCACACAAATAGAGCTTTTCTTTTGGTGGTATTTATTCACCATTGGGTTTATAAGAGCAAAGATTTTGAAAAAAATATACATATATTTTCTACTTTAAGTTTTAAAAGAAGTCCAATACAAACAAATTTCATCATAAATTTAGGTCAGAATGTATGTTGCTACATGTCTTTGGTAAAAAAAAATCCTGATAAGTGTATGATAATTAGTATAAAAATTATAGTCTACAAGCTATGCTAGGCATAATTGAAAACGTATCAATCCTGATGTACTGACTGCCCATCTCATTTCTTGAGGCCCTAAAATGTCAGGACAGTACACATACCCCCCAAATGACCCTTCTTTGTAAAGATGACAGTTCAAGGTATTTAGTAAGAGGCATAGTGAGTTTTTTAAATTTGCAATTTTTTTGCCCACAATTGTTTGGAAAAAAAAAAAAAATTTTCCCCTCCACAAAATTGTCATATTAACAAGTTATTTCTCACACATGGCATAGGTAAACTTGCAATTACACCCCAAAATATATTCTGCTACTCCTCCCGAGTATGGCAATACCACATGTGTGGGACTTTTCCACAGCCCACATACAGAGGCCCAACATGCAGGGAGCACCTTCAGGTGTTCTAGGAGCATAAAATACATATTTAGTTTCCCGAGCACATTTTTAAAGGCCCTGGAACACCAGGACAGTGGAATTACCCACAAAATGACCCAAATTTTGGGTTGTCCCCAGAAGTGTAATAGAGGGGAAATCTTCCAATGGGGACACTGGTTCTGGTGACTTGTGGGTCCCCAAGGAATTCCCTTAATGTGCAGGAATTTTTCCTATTTGGCTATAAAAAGTGAAGGGAAGTCTGCACAATGGGACAGACACAGCAAAAAAAATAAAAAATAAAAAAATAGAAAAATCTGACAGGTGGTATAGCCCTCATTTACTCTATCCAAATTGGGAAAAAAAAAAAAAAAAGTTTTGCCTATAGTTATACTTTAAGTTTTGGAGTCATGTCTGCATACTGAGACTCGTTGTGTACCAAGTCCTTAAATAAGGTTAGGGTGCAGTCCTCCCTGTCCTTGCTGACTATGCAGAAGCAACATTGAGAGGAAAATCAGAGATAGACTGAAGGAATCGGACTGTAATTTTCCCCATAAACTGACACAGTAGAGGAGAATTATTTCCTAGACAATACCGAGGAAGGGTTACCCTTGAAGGGGTTAAGGAAAACACAGAGGAGTGCTCTGACTCAGGCATGGAACAGTGATCTAGGTCATCAGTGTCCTTTGGAGAGAACACAGAACGATCCCCTGCACAGTTAGCAGATCACAAGCTGGCCAGGCTCCCATGACAGCTGCTGCTCTTGTGCTTAGTTCAAAATGAGAAATATCCCTCAAGGGTACTCACAAATTTTACAGAGGAGGAAAGGTAAATGCCATCTGTAACCAAATCACTTGTAAGGCAGCAGATAGCCCAGGTACTGTCCAGAGGATCCTAGAACCAATGGTGGTGCAGAGGAGAGGGCAGGGAGGCAAATAAGGTTCACATATGCACAAAGAAAATGGGCACGCATGTGCAACGCCTTACGCAGAGTCCAGCAGCAGTTCTATCATTCAATGTACCTGCGTAATACCCTATAATGTACGATTAGGAGAGACTAAAGGGGAATTTATCAAAATTAGAAAAGCCTAAAGCCCAACGCCGGGAAGCTATAAAATTGCAAGGGTTACCTGGTCTTTTTGTCAAGAGTAGAGGAAAAAAAAAAAAAACCCATGCCTTTACTTTTACCGATTCTCCGCTCTCCAGGAGATGGTGCTGCCCCTCACTACAGTGGTAGACTGCCCCTTATCGTCCTCTGATTGAAAGCAGGGACATGGATTCTGCATTGGTCTTGATGATGTCAGGACCTTAGAGCAGTGGAGTGTTGGGGACTGGTCTAGCAATGGGGAGGAGGGAGAAGTGGAGGAGTAGGTAGATTGATCTGCTTTTCTGTGTTTCTTAAACCAGATTGAGCAATCAACCCTTACAGTGCAAGCACGGCCCCATTGCAAGGGATACTTTTAGCTTCCCCAGAGTTAGGCTTTAAAGGCCATCTCTGGGCAACTTTTTTTTTTTTCTCCCATGCAGTGGGGCTGTGCCCGCACTGCATGGGTCAACTGCTCATTTTTTCTTTTACAAAGTTTATACTCACCTGATCCACCAACTCTCCGGAACACTACGCTCCCAAACATTCCAGCGCTGGACATCTCCTGTCTATGGAGCGTGCTCTGGGCATGCCAACGTCAGAACCCTCCATTTTCAAGACCGTTGGAGTGGATGCCCATCTGGTCTTGTGTGGAGAGGTTCAGTTGATCAGGTAAGCATCTCTGCTGTCCCCTCCCCTAGAATAAAACGAGCAGTTAACCCATGCAGTGTGGGTCACAGCCCCACCGGGAAAAAATTGTTTGCCTGGAGTTAACTGAACAAGCTGAAGATAAAGACAAATTTTTGCCATGCACAGCTGCTCCAGATTCAACAATTTCTCCCAATGTATTTCTCCCAAAATGTACCTATTTTAACTATTTTTAATCCTTATGCCGCTAGCATTAGTAAATAGATAGGAAAGTATATCATATTTACTTGTTTGAAACTTTTTTTTTTACATTTCTTCTGTTAGTTCCTAGTTTCTATGCTTAGGCAAATGATGTCATACATCCCAGGAGTCTTCAGGAGGGGCGCTCTCAACCAAACATACTGCTGCCTTTCAGGCCTGAGCTAAGGGCAGATGGATTCCAGGAAGTAAATGCTACATGAATCATCTACCCTTACTCAAGATGGGAGCAGCCAGAAATGCTAGTGGGGTGTTTTTCAAAACAATTTCTCAACAAAATAAAGCATAAATACATGAATATTAAAAAATGAATTAAATAGCGTTTATGGCTTGTGGTGCTCTGATGCAGTGCATTTCTGCTTTAAATCATTTACAAAAAAAGATGTAAAAGCAATAGTAAAAAATAAATAAATACATAAATAGACAAAAAACAACTTACCTGATGTGACCGACCAGTTCAATTAGCTTGTGGCTGAAGAAATAAGCAGTCAGTTCAGATACATGACTTAGTACAGAGCAGACGCCAAACAAAGTTGTAGTCCCATTAAGATCTTCCAGATGCCAGAACAAAAAGGTAAAGACATATCCATAACCGAATCCCATGAACCAGGCTACAAAGAGTACAGATCCATACTGTACAGTGCAGATAATCTTGATCAGATCCCAAAATCTGAAATTTTGAACCATTCCCTCCATACTCTCATTTTCGTTTTGATTTTGTCCTGGAGATTCTGGTTCAGAACTTAACGCCACGGGAGAGATTTCTAGGTCCTCCCTTCGCTCCTCATTTGGTTTTACATGGTGATAATGAAAGTGAAATTGTGTAGACACAATAAGTGCAACTGACATCAAGACCCCAAAAACAATGAAAGCAATCCGGTAGTTCTTATAATCAGGAGCTGTACAACCAATACCCTCAATAATCACAGATACGTGGGTGTGATCTATTCCAATGCCCACTGATAACATTGCCAAGCCCCAACCAAGGGATCCCCACATTCTTTGCATTCCGTAACGGTCCCGGTGTTTACCTAAATACTGAAGCGTCACTGTATCTACAATAGTTACGGCTGGTGCACTAAAGAATTCTCCAATGATTACCACCAGCAAAATCAACAGAAATATGGTCTCTACATCTTCTTGGTTATACTGTAGCATACTATCGGCACTCGCTTGGGTGGTAGGAGCCATTGTAGTTGTAGTAAGAGCACTATTGTTTCCATTATCACTGCCGTTTCTAGCTTCTCGGATAAACCGATGCACTGAGATGGAAGTTGCTTCATAAAACCTTCCTCCCGACTCTCTCGTCTCCAGGTCAAACGGATCTTCATATAAATCTCTCTTCCGTTTGGCTTTTGTTGGAATGGAGCTTGCCTTTGTAGTCAGGTTTGGTGTGGTTGGAAGGGGCAGAGTGGTTGTGTGAACCATGCTGGAGTTCGTGGGTCTGACCGGTAACGGATTTTTAGGCACACATAATAAAGCTGCTGGTTTTACAAACCCTATTCCCAAATTGAACAACACCCAGCAAAGCAAAGCAAAGAGCAAGACTATCTTTCCTTTTCTGAAGCGGTCAGCTATAATACCCCAAAAGGGGGCACTGCAAAATTCAATAAAATATCGAATCCCTACTAAAAGACCACCCTGAGTGGGAGACATGCCTAACTGCTTGTAGTACACTGGAAGTAGGGGGTAGAGAGAGCCATACGCAGAATAAAAAAAGAAGTAGAAAACTTTTGAAATGAGGAGGTCATTGTTAATTTTAATGCAGTGTTTTTCCAACCAGTCCATGTCCTGATCGGCAGTGGAAACGAGATCAGTAGCCCCAGAGGGGTCTCTAGGTCCAGATTGGTTTTGTTCCAGGGTAACACCATTGAAAGGATCGGCAAGTACATACTTCCTCTTCTGTTCCTCCTCATCTTCAGACAGGATTGCAACTTTGTCCCCAGTAGCCATTGCCTAATAATGTCAGCAGGGCCCAAGTATAGTTATTCTTCTGTCCTGTAAAATAAAATAAAAAAAGGGGGAGTGTCAAGGCAATGCAATAAAACGCATATACATTTTTTGGGCTGTATTTTAGCTCAGGAAAATAAATAAATATGTACTGAGCTTTTTCAAGCTGCAGTGTGCAAGAGGCTCAACGGAATCAATAAGCCTCTTACACACGATACTCCAGTTTGAGCATCTATTTTTTCAGCCTTTTTTTTTTTTTTTTGCATGCATTTGCCTGCATCTTCGTGAAATTGCGCAAATGCATATGTGCACATTCACAATATGTTAATGTACATTTGCACAGCTCAGTAAAAAAATAAGCTGTACTGAGCTTTTTCAAGCTGCAGTGTGCAAGAGGCCTTAAGGCTGGGTTCACACCAAATACCGATGTGGCTCCCAGCAGGGGTCCGGTGCGTCCCCCGTTCACTGTTTCAGGTCCGACTTCAGCCAACATTTTTGGCTGAATTCAGACCTGAAGACGGACCAAAAGACGCACAGGGCTCCTGTGCAAATTCGCACCGGAGCCGCAGCAGAGATTCGTGAACCGACTCCATAGAGAGACTGTCAAAATTCGCATCCAATTCGCAATGGTGTGAACCCAGCCAAAAAGTATAACTAAAGGCAAACTTTCTTTTTAGTTTTGGATAGAGTGGAGAGGGATTAGACCACCTGCCAGGTTTATTTTATTGCTGTCTGTGTCCTATTTAGGCAGGTCATAGATGGTGCAAATTTCTTTCCTGCAACAATGGGTTGAAGGAAAGAAATTTGCACGATTCCCTCAACACAGACAGTGGTGACAAGGGAAACCCTTCTGCCGAGACATTGGGGTTTATTTACAAAAGCTGGAGTATGCAAAATCAGGCTCACTTCTGCATAGTAACCAATCCACTCCAGGTTTTATTGCCAAAGCTTAAAGTGATACTAAAGTCTCGCTTTTTTCTATAAAAATAACAAACATGTTATACTTACCTGCTCAATGTAATGGTTTTGCACAGAGCAGCCAGTATCCTCCTCTTATTGGTCCCTCTTTGGTGCTCCTGGCCCCTCCTTTCAATCAGCTTGCTATGGGAGCACCCGAGCCGAACTGCAGCTCCCTGTGTCCATTCAGACAGAGCCGCAGCTCAGCCCCACCCCCTCTCTCTGACTGGCTAACTGACTTTGATTGACAGCAGCGGGAGCCAATGGCACCGCTGCGGTGTTTCATCTAATCAAGAGGGAGAGTACTGGACGGCCATGGTACTTGTCCACATCGCTGGATCGAAATGGGGCTCAGGTAAGTATTAGGGGGGCTGCTGCACACAGAAGGTTTTTTTTATCTTAATGCATAGATAAGATAAGATTAAAAAAAAAAAAAAAAAACACCTTCTGCTTTTACAACCACTTGAACAAGCTGAGGTTATACATTTATTGGTTTCCATGCAGAAGTGAGCCTGATTTTGCACTCTCCAGCTTTAGTAAATAAACCCTAAGACAGTGATTACTTCTAGCAGCTATAGCAGCCACTAGCAATAATCACAAGTGAATTCTGCAGGCTGGTTGTACCCAAGTTGATCGGTTGATTAACTTGGTACATTTAGACTGCCCACAGACAGTTTGAACAGTCTATGGCCGACCTTAGGGAGATTCACCCTCTCCATTTGTCCTGTTTACCTGTACCATGCAAAGTGAAAGCAAATCTCAAATTTTGGGTTGACCCTAAAAGAGTAATAGAGAGGAAATCTTCTAATGTGGACACTCGTTCTGGTGACAACCAGGGATTCCCTCATTTTGGAATCTCCACAATAATACAGATGACGGAAAAAAAAATTAAATAAAAAAAAAAAAAACTCATGTTATAACTCTCCCAATGAAGAAAAAATAAATTAATAATAACTTTGGCCTTTAGTTCTACAGTAAACACACAAATCCCTGTTCTGAGAGGAGAGACAGAGACAGATTGCGAGTTCTTACTAGCTAGGAACAAAGATCTGTCATGTCCTCTAGTCAGTCCCATCCCCCTACAGTTAGAACACACACATAGGGAACACAGTTAACCCCTTGATCGCCCCCTACTGTTAACCCCTTCCCTGCCAGTGACATTTACACAGTAATCAGTGCATTTTTATAGCACTGATCGCCGTATAAATGTCAATGGTCTCAAAAAATGTATCAAAAATATTCAATCTGTCCTCCATAATGTTGGAGCCCCGGAAAAAAAAAAAAAAAAATAAAAAAAAAAATCGCTGATCATCACCATTACTAGTAAAAATAAAAAAATAAAAACAACAATAAATAAATTAAAAAAAAATAAATAAATCTTTCCCCTACCCTGTAGACGCTATAACTTTTGTGCAAACCAATCAATATATGCTTATTGCGATTTTTATTACCATAAATATGTAGAAGAATACATATCGGCCGACACTGAGGAAAAAATTTGCTTTAAAAAAAAAAATTTGAGGATATTATAGCAAAAAGCACAAAATAGTGGGGTTTTTTTTTCAAAATTGTTGCTTTTTTGTTTATAGCGTAAAAAAATAAAAAAAAACGAGATGATCAAATACCAGGAAAAGAAAGCTCTATTTGTGGGGGGAAAAGGACATCAATTTTGTTTGGGTACAGCGTCATACGACCGCGCAATTGTCAGTTAAAGCGACGCAGTGCCGTATTGCAAAAAATGACCTGGTCATTGAGCAGCCAAATTTTCCGGGGCTGAAGTGGTTAAATCACAACCCATTTAGAAATAGATCTCTTTTTTCAGTAAAATTTAAACAGTTTTATAAATATTCCTTGTTTATGGCAATTTCTGTACAGTTGGAATAAAAGCATACAATAAAAAGCTTGATAGTCCAAATAAAGAGCTACTATTTTCACTTCTGCAGTATAATTATACAAGCAGGTAAAATGAACACTGTGTACACAAACCATTCAGAGCAGATAAAACAGAAAACACTAATACTATAGTAAACTCATATTAAGCCAACAGTGACGTTCTCTTGGTGCAACATAAAAAAAGATCCAAAGGTCATGCTGAAGGCTGTGCGGGTAGAAATGCCCTACAAATCCCTTTATCTTTAAGACATATGATATGGATTCCAAGATCTTTTTCCCCCAATAGTTTCCTCATTCTGTGAGTCTTAAGCCTAGTACAAACGATCAGAAAATCAGACAAAAAAAAAAAAATACCACTTTGGAAGCGATCGTGCAATAATCTCATTGTTGGTACACAGCTTTCGAGAGACAGACAATCACGACAGTTCATTCAAAATTATCCAAGGGACAAACATTTTTCTCCTGTGTTAATCAGTACAGTTTTCGTTCAAAAAAAAATTAGAAGAGCACGGCTACGCATGCTCGGAAATGAAAGAATACATTACAACACATTCCATCACTTCCCAAGTTGTATTCTGTCACATGAGAATTTTCGTAAAATTTAGTAACCTCTTTATTTTCCGTATAAGACTAGCATGCAAAAAAAAAAGGCGATCATTCGTCGGATATTCATGTGTACGAGGCTTTAGGCTTCGATTATGCGTGGCTGAGCCAAGTTTTTGCCGCCTTCCCCTCTCAAGCTGCAATAGGCTTCGCCCACCGCAGCAAAGTTCACCTGACTTGTAGCTGCACATTCAAGTAAACAGAGGTGCCATAAAGCCCAACAACCACGTTCAATCCAATTTATCACCCAAAATGGGGTTTAAACAGGCGTCGCATTGCTTCCTTACCACCTGACAGTCGCCTCTGGAGTGCGGTATGAGCGTAGATCAGGTTTCAGAGGCAAGGTAGATTTGGACGCATGTCTAAATCTGCATATAAAGTCAGCACTCACTTTCAGCAATCCTATTAAGATTGCTAATAGTGGGACTTTTTATGTCTAGGATTGCAGAAAGGGAGCTCTGACTTTATATACATGTTATTTCCCCACTGGGATTGTGGGGTTCTCTCAGCTGTTACTACTATATTTGGATAGACAATGGAGTAGCCCCTGGTGTGCCAATTTGTGCAATAGCATGTCCAAATCTACCCGTAGGGTGGCTTCACACCGCTCTGCTGCATCTTTGCTAAAGCGCAGCTAACTGGTGTTTTTTCATGTGGGTTAGCTGGGCTTTCCCATACACTTCTATGAGTTGCAGTTTTGGTGCCGTTTCAGAAAGCGTACCAAAAATCCTGCATGTTGCATCTTTGGTGTGCCTTCCAGAACCACACCAAAACTGTGCAACGTCAATGAAGTCCGTAAGAGAGGGCAGCAGGACCACATCAGGGCAGTGTAAAGCCGCTAGACTAGGTTAAAGTGTTACTAAACCTACAACAGTAAAATGTCTTTCTGTATATGCAGAATAGCATGCTTGTTATACTCACTGTGGAACTGAAGGGGTTAATCCTCTGCATTGTGTAAAGATGCCATTTGACATTATATGGACAGATTCTTCTCTCCTGCACTGTCTATCTTGGCAAGGCCATATAATACAGTGAGGGTAGCTGTCTTGCACATGCTCAGTTTAGTCTCTATTGGTGGAGAGAACATTTCCTGTTTCAGTTCAGGTCACATGATATTGACATCATACATGTGGGCATGTTCATAGGCTGTAGTGAAAAATCTTCTACCTGAAAACTCAGCACTGGAGAAACTTTGTAGTTTATCATGTGACCGTGATATACCATACCTCCCAACATTTTGAGATGGGTATGAGGGACACCTACTACCAAAACGTATGTAGACATAGGACACACCCCCTGTCACAGCCCCTTAAAAAGGAGAATTAACCAAAAAAAAAAAGTTTATTAAATCCACAAGGGCTTTTTTTAACCACTGCTATTACTTTATATTGGCTTTTAAAATGTACAAATGCAGCAATTTGGAAATTGGATGAAGGGTTTAGCACTGGGAAACACTTTTTGAAAGATACAAAGTGCATTTTATATACAACTATATGGATCAGACCAAAATGAGGGACAAATGAGGGGGAAAGAGGGACATTGCTCCAAATCAGGGACAGTTGGGAGCTATGGTATACAGATCAGCAAAAAAGGTATATAGTGGCAGTACAGTAATGTAAAAAGATGTACAAGCTGTGGGCACTGTGGGGGGGCAGAGGAACTATTTTCATATTTCTGGGTTTAATAACACTTTAACTGTTGCTACTCGACTATGAAAAAGCCTAAGCACAATATTCTTCATGTGTATCAAGTTGATACTGTAAAAGGATGTCAATTCACGCCAGTAACCATGGGTTAATATACTAAAAGAATAGATTGCATGCAAAAAGAAAAAAGAGCTTTTGCTCCCACATTGTTGGATGATTGAAGTCAACATAGCTTTACCTTATTTACTAAGCCTGTGAATAAGGTGGAGCTCTGCTGACTTCAATCATTCAGTCACGTGAACGTAAAAATAGGTTTTTGTTTTTTTTTTCCCTTGCATTTGATTGGATATTCTTTGCAAGGAGAAATTCTTCATAGGATATAGCACCACACTTATTTTGATGGCGTTTTATTTATTAGTGTGTACCGTATAGAGCTGAAGTACATATAAATAATATAACCTAAATAAAAAGCTTTTATGTATGTAGTTAATTAGTTAGTATCTAGATATACTAGCAGTGAAGACTTTGTATTATATAAAGTGATGGGACCTACTGCATTATTGTGTGTCAGGTTCACCTCCCTGTATACATAGGAGAAGAGGACTCTGCTGTCACAAAGCAATGCTGTCACCAGGCTAAGCTCACAATGATCTCATGTCTACATCTCTGCCAGATGGAGGGAAAGCAATCCCCTGCGCACATTTTACTGTGTAGAAAAAAAAAAAAACAGCTGGAGAGCTGTGCCCTCCTTTTAGCAATTCAGAAGTATCTCTATTTAAAGTGTATCTAAATTCAAAAGCAAACATGTCATATTATAGCTTACCAGATTAATGTGGTGGCTGCATTCGTTTTCTTTTCACCTGTTGATCTGACAATGGCAGTAAGTCTGTTATGGTTTCAGCTTTCTTTACCAGACTGAGCTATCCAGAAAAAAGTGGCAGGGGGTTGAGACCACCCATTTAACACCAACAGAAGTGCTTACAATGGTCAGCTTTTATGTAAAATCTTTATTCCAAAAGGAAAAAAAAATAAAAAACACACCTCTTCCTATAACTGATTAAAACATGTTAGATGGAGTTCGGCATTAGGTGAAGTCACTTATGTAAAGTCCATCTACTGGGCTATTTAACACTTCCCTCTCTCCAGACTGACAATACTGCTGTACTAGGGTGTCTTTGTTGCTCCTCCATAGGAAGTGTGTTACTGGATGGATCACCAGATGAAAAAAAAAAAAGACTTAAAAGCAGAAAACAAATGCAGACACCACATTTAAATAGATGCGTAATTAGCATTTATTTTTATTTTTTTGACATAAACCTCTAAAGCCTCATGTGCACAGGGCGTTTGTTTCTCTCCTCTGAACGCTGCTATTAAAAAAAAAAAAAATGGCCTAAAGCAATGTACTGCATGTGTGATTAGGTACGTTTAAGTTTGTTTAGGGCAGGGGTGGGCAACCACTTGCCTTCCAGCTGTTGGACAACTACATTTCCCATGAGGCATTGCAAGGCTGACAGTTCCAATTACTCCTAGAGGCATGATGGGACTTGTAGTTCTGCAACAGCTGGAGGGCCCCAGGTTGCCTACCCCTGGTTTAGGGGCATCAAGCATTTGAGTATTAATGCATTCCACCGGCCAGACTATTATTTTATTCTGGCCATTGGAAGGCATTTACACTCAAACATAACTAAATACGTCAATTGGAGACCATCAAAGGAAATCCTCTTAATATCTCCTTGAAACATCCTGATGTACAGTTCACCGTATTGATTTTATCACATTCATTTTAGGGTATCATTCAGGTAAAGGTCTCCTTTGATGGTTTTTATTTGTATACATCTTTGAGAAATTCAATGTACTCATTTATGGTTATTCATTTCATACATATAGGTGCTTTTCTTCTGATAAATGCTAGTCCCATATGTGACTAATATATTGTCTAACTTTTAGTGATTACATATGCAGTACTTATAACAGTCTCCTGAAGACGCCATGGTCTGGCGAAACACGTAGAGCCGAAGTCACTGCACCTGTACCATAAAACGCATGGATACTGTACTGTATGATGGTTTTATACATGAAATGTTGGTTTTAAAATATTCAAATAAAGGTTTGTTACTTTTATAAAACAATTTGTTTGTGTGGCACCTTAAAAATCCCACTTCCCATTAATGATCTGTGTATAAAATTCCCAAACAGAAGCTGAAGGGCTCTTTAACCTTTTGACCTCCAGAAGATTTACCCCCTTCACGACCAGGCCATTTTTTGCATTATGGCACTGCGTTACTTAAACTGACAATTGCGTGGTCATGCGACACTGTACCCAAATAAAATTGATGTCTTTTTTTTCCCGCAAAAATAGAGCTTTGTTTAGAACTTTAGATTTTTTTCTGCTTTAAAACATATCCAATTAAAATAAAAAAATAAATAAATAAAAAAGTGTCTTCAGAAATTTAGGCCAATATGTATTCAGCTACATGTTTTTGGTTTAAAAATTCCCCAAAAAGCTTTTATTGGTTGGTTTTATGTGAACAAACTATGGGATACATTTATGGATTTTTTTTTTATATACTAGTAATGGCAGCAATCAGCGACTTGTAGCGGTACTGTGATATTGCGGTGGACATTCTGACACTGCCTGGAACCAGGGACACTAAATACAGTTAATGAGCTACACACATCCTGTCCAGACATCATGTCATCGTTCCCTAAAATAAAAACAATAGATTTTGAACCTTGGACCAACCGCATAGTGCAAATACCTGCTGAGACCGCTATTACCTAGCATGAGCCCTGGGTAAATCAATGCTCACCTATGATACTTTAATTGGTGCAGACCACGTGACTTAGACATAAGACAAAAGGAAAGATAAACTTTCCAAGATAGTCATTGAAGCCCCATACACACTATCAGATTTTCTGCTGAGTTTTTCCTTCAGATTTACCAAAACCATGTAGTGCAAGGGCCTGCCTGATTGCATACACATTGAAACTTCTAAGGTTTGACCTCATATTATATGGTTTTTGTAAATCTGAAGGAACAACTCAGCAGAAAATCTGATAGTGTGTATGGGGCTTAAGAGTCACACTTCAATTGAGTAAAACACACAATAAACTGGGAGGGTGTTCGTGCAAATGCAAGTCAATACTACTATGTATGAAGAACCTGCAAACTTTTTTCGCTCTTCTTCAGGTACGGTGAATGGATTGATAAAGGTAAGCCCACAACTAGGAGATACACTTGGGAAAGGTGGATGCACAATAGAGGGCCAGTATAGACAAAGCAGGGGATCTCACCACCAATGTCTTCCATCTAGCCCATCCATCCAATGATCCAGTGCCTCCACTGTAGTGATTTATCTGAAACGGTTTTTACCTTGCTATTGGACTTGAAGAACCCACTTTGTCTATACTGGCCCTCTATTGTGCATCCACCTTTCCCAAGTGTATCTCCTAGTTGCGGGCTTACCTTTAGCAATCCATTCACCGCACCTGAAGAGCGATTTAGTTCACAGGTTGTTCATACATAAGAGGAGCATTGACTTGCATTTGCACGAGCACCCTCCCATTTTTTCAGGATGCATTAAGGTGAAAATAGGAGGGTTTACAACCCCTTTAACTGTGCACCTAGCCAGTGTTTTTGTGTACTGCGCGCGCTGCTTCCACTAGGGGAAGAGATGGATTCTAGCCCCTGCTTTGAAGAGACACAGAATACTTCCCTCCCTCCCTTGTTTGCATATCTCAGTTCTCGGTTTTACTGACGATTGGCGGGTGCCAGAGGAAATCAAGTGCCCGACACCCGCAGATCAGCTGTGCATGCCCCTGCAGGTTGAAGTCCAGAATCATGTATATATACACAAACACTGGTGATCTGGCGCACAGCTGTCACCCTATAGCAGTAAGTCTGCTATAGGGCAGATGGCGACTAGTTAAAGACTTGAGAAGCTGCTAAAAGTTTCATAAAAGCTTGCTGCTCACACTGCTCCTATACAAGCTGACGCCCATGTGAAATAGACCTAACAGCAAGTCTGGGGAGATCTACCATGACAAAAATGACAAACAAAATTGGATCGCTGACACTAATAATATTCAGTTAATGAGCTACACACATCCTGGCCAGACACCATGTCATCTTTCCCTAAGCGTCAGGTTTTAGAAGGCTTTGGGAAAGGGATTTGTTTTTCATGGTAATAAAATGGGTATATTGGTGAGAAATGTGGTTTTGTAATGCCGATATGTGCCCTACTGATTTACCTGATGTGTTCTCTAGAATGACAGGATAACTGCATATAAAGGAGATCTTTGTAGCTAAAACCCCACCCAACAACCCAAGACTACTAAGACAGAAGAAGAAGAAGAATGGCTGCAATTTCCTTGGAATACTTGTGAAATAATAGGCCCCTGCCTTCCTATATAGAGGAAATAGAGGAATGAAATGAACATATCGTCACCTACATGTCCAAAGTCCATATTTTCTCCAGAACACGAATCACAAAAACATCATAACTGACCTCAAGGACGTCATTATTTCCCAACTTCTAAGCTTTGCTCTTTCTTCAACAATTCCCAGAATGTGTACACAATACTGAAGATCAATAAAACCGCAGAGAAAGCTACACAGATTATAGAAGAAGAAAAGCAGCAAATTTGCTCCGTAAATAGAAATCAAAGCAGAGGTATAAACACAAATACTTGACAAAAATGTTCTTCTATACTTTGTCCCCTAAAGCACTGTGCTTACTTTGCTTTTATCATACAATCTAACCTACAAGAACTGTGCAAAACAGAATCCTCTGTAGCCGTGTTCTTTTCCATTAGCAGACTCATGACAAACAATGTCTGGATAATGTTAAAATTGTACAAAACAAAGCGTAAAAGGTCATGTGATCGGAAGACAGTTTTATTCTATGACTGCCTCTGACCATTACAGTACATGGGTTTAGAATTAAAAACGTCACTCTTAAGCTCACCCATTGGTTTATATTTTAGTGGATGCCAATTTGGTTATATCCCATTATATATCCCATCATGGCAGAAGGAGTCAAGGGGCCCCGGCTCCTTTTTCCACCTTCTCTGGTCCTGTCCACACATACAGGCTTACAAGCAAATAACCTTTTTGTATGTCATGGGCTCCCCGGCATAACTAGACCCTCCGGCTAGAACTGCTGGGTCCTCCCGAGTCTACAAAACAAATGTGGTTCTAAACCCACAACAGTAAAATCAGTCTGTATATGCAGTAAAGTATGATTGTTATACTCATTGTGGACCCTAAGGGGTTAATCCTCCACATTGTGTAAAAAGGCTGTTTGATCCTGTCTTCTCTGTTCCTCCCCTTCTTTCACTGTCCCTAAACCATCTCCTCATAGAACAGAGTCTTGGGGGCACTCTGCACATCAGTTGGGTGTGTATTGCTAGAGTTTTTTTTTTCTTGGGAAGGTGCATTTGATCAGTACAGGGCCGATCAGCACTGTCCAGACAGAGGGTCAGGGGTCCTGCAGCCTTATAGGACAGTCAGAGCAGAATGAAAACTTCTCCTACAAGCTTTAACCAGGCACTCGATAGAGCAGTCTCGTGACTGCTCTAACTGCTGATGAGAAAAGATATTTAGCAGTTTCTATTTACTAAAATTACTGCTTTTCCATGTTCTGTGTACTGAGGGAGACCAGATATAGTGAATGTAGGGTCCTGGGTTTAGTAACACTTTAAACATTTATCTGTGCACCTTTTTTACATGCAGTACCGTTTACTGCCAAAAAGTAGAGGATCCGAGCTAGGATGCCTACCTTACAGCAATGGAAAGCAAAGAATAATAAAACGCTCCTGTATAAGAAACTAGTCTATGACCACAGAGGATGCTGGGAAGAAAAAAAAATAATAATTTGGGGTATGTGGCAGGCAGAATCTTCTACTTACTGTACAAAAGAAACAGCTCTTATGTGTTTAGGTCCACTGGAGTGCCATATACTTATTTGTGATCAGTTAACGCCTAAAGCTCCGTTTACATGGGTGTACTATAGCGTGCTCCCATACAAGGGCCATGTCTGCCCGCATGGGAATGCACAGTGGTAGGCAATCCCATTCATTTCACGCTGTATGTATGTTCAGAACACCCGAGAATCCTCCTGTGTGCAAACACGGCCCTCCCGGGGGCATATGCTACAGTACACCCATGTGAACGAGGCCTAAGGGTACTATTAGGTTCTAGTATTTCAGAAGGCACACAATACTTTTGTCTTAAGTTTTTATAGTTTCTCAACCAATTCTCAACCAATTATACAGTCAGTGACCAAGTCTTTCATTTCATTTGTCTTCAGCAAATAACTTGAAAAAACTGTCTACATCAGGGGTCCCCAACCACCGACCGGTCCATGGCCTCTTTGCAGCCGAGTGGCAAAGGCTGCGCTGTAAGAGGTGCACCGCATAAGCAGGGAGATGACATGATCTCTCCCCACCCGCTCTGCATCACCGCTAATCTGCCTTCACAGCCGGGCTGCAAAGGCTGCTCCATCAAAGGTACGGCGAGCAACCAGGGAGATCACATCATCTCTCCCCGCCCGCCTCTGTTCCACCCTCAACTGTGAAACTGTGCATGTGCTGGTTTACTTGCTTGGGTGCCATAGCGCTGATGGCAGGCTGCATCTGCTGACAGGCGACGGTGCCAAGTGACACGCTGCATCTGCTGACAGGCGACGGTGGCAAGTGACACGCTGCATCTGCTGACAGGCGACGGTGGCAAGTGACACGCTGCATCTGCTGACAGGCGACGGTGGCAAGTGACACGCTGCATCTGCTGACAGGCGACGGTGGCAAGTGACACTCTCAGGGCTCTCACTGATTCTGAATTATGACGAGTTAAACCATTTTATATTACAATGTAATAATAGAAATAATGCGCTTCAATCATCCCGACACCATATCAACCATGGTGTCATGATGATTGAAGCGCTAACACCAACCATTGCCCTGGAAAATCAGCCGTGGAGATTGAGCAAACAGGATTTGTAACACCCCAAAGGAAGTGCCACAGACCAGTGTGAAGACATACATAGAATTCAGGGCCCAGTTCACACTGGATGCGTTAACGTGATTGTAAAGGTAAATTTAAACAAAAAAAACAAAAAACAAACATATCATACTTCCCTCCACTGTGCAGCTCGTTTAGAACAGAGTGGCCCTGAACCTGCTCTTCTGGGGTCCCCCGGCGACTCCTCCCCACATCTGATAACCCCCTCGGAGAAGCCCTTCCCCAAGGGGGTTACCTTGCGGGCGTGCTCCCGAGTCCAGCAATCGGCGTCCATAGAGGCCGAATGCAGGACTCAGCCCTGCCCCCCGGCACTCGCGTCACTGGATTTGATTAACAGCAACAGGAGCCAATGGCTGTGCTGCTATCAATCTATCCAATCAAGAGCCGAGAACTCCGGGCAGAGAGACAGCGTGTCCCCGCTGGGTCAAGTTCGAGGGTTCATGCAAGCAAAACAGGGGGGCTGGGGGGCGGTCACTGACAGGTGTTTTTTTTCATAGGATGCATTAAGGTGAAAAAACATGAAATTTTACAACCCCTTTAAGGGAACTACAGGCGATTTGGGCAGGAATTGCTCTGCATTTCTGTTCAAATCACATGCGATTCTGCAGCATTGTGATTTGAGCCATTCATTCTGTAAGTCATGCATGACCCTTTTTTGCCACACCAGAATTGGATCGCATGGGTGTTCACACCCATGCGATCCAATTCTGCAAATACGTTTTGTGAACAGATTTCCGAGTGTCGTTAATACACACCTGCAGCGGTTCGCATGAACGGGGTGAGTTTTTGATACGGTGCGGAAAACGAGTCGAAAAAAAAGTCGAATATAATACAATCACATATACAAATATATATAGATTTTTCTTTAAAAACGTAAAATTTCAGTTTAATTTTTCGGTATAGGCGTTTTCATTTCGGTGCACCACTAGTTAAAAACATGCAAGTATGTAAATCTTTTTTACGCAGGTTAGTTAGTACAGGTGTTGGGGGGATTTTTAAACAGTACTTAGGGGTTGCCTGGAATTCTACTTTAATTATACCAACTGTTGCTGTAATTCAAGAAATAGGATTTTAGTTTCAGCCTACATCCAAGCATACAAGTCATCTGTAAATGACTAATGGGGCATACTCATATACTATATATAGGAGTCATATACTTATCTAGTTTAGTGAACTCATTACCTTATCAATATAGGTGCGCAGAGTTAATGAAACCTGCATGGCAACACGCCTATTGCTGCATTTGTTTTAACAGAAACTCTAGTCAATGGAACAAATCATACTACTTTACATATACAAAGCTCGAGCAAAGAAAGAAAAAACAAACACCTTTGGAGAGGTCATCAATGGGAGGTGAACACCTACCTACTCTCTCACAGATTCCATACACTGCTTAACAAATAAAAATGTCCTATTTCTGCTTCACTAAAGAAAACAAACATCCAATTAGGAAGAGACGCGAGTCCCAGCAGTGCCATTCTACCACCATTGTAAGCAGATCTGAGAATTACTCCAACCCACCACTATACACACTCACACAAGCATAAACCTCAACCCCACTATGGTCTGAGCCAGCGCAATGATTGCACCGATCAGTATATGTGGTCACTCTACAATATGCAGAGATTCCAAACCCAACATTTCCTTAAAGCGGTAATAAACTGCAAAAAGAAAAACCAAGAAAAAAAAAAAAAGCCGTCCATTAAGAAAGCAGTGCGCATGCACCGGTGACATCATCAGCTGCTACTAAAGTAATTATCTCCTAAACAGTGCAATTCTACAGGTAAGTCTCATTACAGGGTTACCTGTAGGTAGGAATAAACAAGCAGACTTTGCATTCGCTTAAGGCCCGGTTCACACTAGTGCGATGCGAGAACCCTGCGAATCCAGTGCAAGTTTCCGCATCGCACCTGAAATACACCGAGATCTGCCAACCGCTGCGGGTGTCAATGAAAAGTTAACGACATCCCCAGATCGGTTCACAGAGCGAACTGAAATGGTGCAGGAATCCAGTTTCCAGTATGGACCCAAAAAAGGGCCCTGCGCCATTTTGGTGCAATGCGATTTCAGCCATACAGTTTGTATGGCTAAAATCGCACAGACATCGCATGTGATCTAAACAGCAATATGGTGCAAAGCCCATGCAATATCTGACATTGCACTAGTCTGAACCGGGCCTTAAAGCTCATGCATGGAAAAGCCGAGGTTCACTTTAATGGCTGCTTTACCAGCAATACACACTCACCTTCCCGCCACTCCAATGCTGCAACTTTACCCACCAAAAGCTACAATTCCAAGTACATGGACCATGTGACACCCACCCCGGTCATACAACAGTGTTGGAGCTTGGCCCTTGGCCCTCAGAGGTGTCACATAAGGGCAGAGAAAGAGTCCCCTTTCCTTGCATGCCAAAGTAGACCAGTGGGAAAAACAAAGGGGATCTGAAACTGGTGGGGCCAGAAAAAAAAAAAAAAAAAGTTTGCATTGGCAAACAGCATGTTTACTCTAAAGTGGAGCTCCAGCCCAACTTTACTGTTTTGAGAGCAAGAAAGGTTTGACCAGAACAAAGGAAGAGTTCCATTCGCCGTCACACTTTTAGGCTGGATTCACACCTATGCAGTTTTAGTGCTTTTTGCATTTTGCAGATTTGCACTACAGAACGTGTTCCATAGGAAACCATGTTATATGGACTGTAGTGCAAATCTGCAAAATGCAAAAAGCACTAAAACTGCATAGGTGTGAATCCAGCCTTAGGGCTCTTTCACACTAGCTGTAATGAGTGCTGTTCCTCTGAAAAATGATCCACTCTTAGATCACTTTTCAGAGGCATTTGACAAGCGGTGAGGAGACGATATCTGTCCCATCAGTGGTAAGAATAGTGCCCCATCATTGGTGTAGGTGTGAAGACTAGTGCCCCATTGTTGGTGTCATTGAGAGGAATAGTGCCTCAAGGGCCAGATAAAGGCAAGCAAAGGGTCAGAGTATGAGGCCTACTGCCCTAGACCTAAAGTGGAACTGCTACCTAAACTGCTACATAAACGTATGCCTGTGAGGGCCGTGTTTGCCTGCGTGGGTATGCAGAGGTGTTCTGTCCATCCTCATACAGGCAGCCTCATTCAGCACTAGGGTGGTTGCTTGGAATCCCAACCACAGCACTACCTGCCTGGGGTTTGCATGTTCTCCCTGTGCCTGCGTGGGTATTCTCCCATGGGGGGGGGGGGGGGGAGATCAGCGCAGACCCCCCTGTCAGGGGAGCCGCCAATCAGCTCTCCTCGCGTCTCTCAGACACGAGTGAGGAAAAGCGGCTACGCGAGTTTTCCTGTTTACATCATTGATTGATGCATGATTGATTGATTGGACACAGCTGATCACGTGGTACAGAGCCTCCGTCAGAGGCTCTTTACCAAGATCAATGTTGTTGTGTGTCAAACTGACACGCCGCATCACCGATCGTCGCACTGCGTGCCGGCTTGTTATCCTGATCACGTCATATGACGTCCGGTCAGGATAACACAACCACTTTGCACATGTCATATTTTTCTATGGCGGGCTGGAAGTGGTTAAATGGAAAAAAAATAAATAAATAAAAAAATGCTCATACTTCTCTTTTAAGCACTTCCCGCCCATAGGCCGTCAAATTATGTCCTGGACTTTCAGTGGGGATATCGGAATGATGCCTGCAGCAGGTATCATCCAGATATCTTTTTTAAGCGATTCTGTGCACCATAAGAACAATCATAGTGACAGTTCAGCTGCTTGTGGTGGTGGTGGTGGTGCTTCTCCTGGCTCGCCCCTGCGATCTGTGAGCCAAAAGAACAAATCAGTCGCCCCAGAGGAAGTTTACCATAGAGATTTCTGGTAACCAGGAGGGTCCCCAGTCATCTCTATGACCCTCAGAGGCCCGGGCACGAAGTTATGACATCACGTCCGGGCTGGCGGAAGTAAACAAAGCGGATGACATGGCTGGAAAAGCAGAGAGAGTTTTTTTTTTTTCCCAGCCTGAAGGAGAGATGTGGGGTCTTCTTGTCCCCACATCTCTCCATAAAGAGGACCTGTCACGCACTTAGGCTCCATGCACACTGAAGCTAATAAACGGTCGTTTTTTGGAGTTTGGGTGTTTTTGTTTTTTTGTTTTTTAACAGCCCATGAACTTCCCTCTATGTTATCCTATGTGTCCATGCACACATGGACGTTTTTGGACGTGTATCAGCAGTGGAGTTCATGGGCTGTTGTCTGAAGGCCCTAAAATCGCATTCAGGAGCTTTTTTTCTGATCACAAAAAACGCTTAACCATCTAAGCCCCAGACCATTTGGCTGCCCAAAGACCAGAGCCCTTTTTGCGATTCGGCACTGTGTCGCTTTAACGGACAATTGCGCGGTCGTGCGACGTGGCTCCCAAACAAAGTTGATGTCCTTTTTTCCCCCCTCACAAAGAGCTTTTTTTGGTGGTATTTGATCACCTCTGCGATTTTTATTTTTTGCGCTATAAACAAAAAAAATAGCGTCAATTTTGGAAAAAAAAAATGCATTATTTTTTTACTTTTTTGCTATAATAAATATTACCAAAAAATATATATTAAAAAAACATTTTTTTTCCTCAGTTTAGGCCGATACTTATTCTTCTACATATTTTTGGTAATAAAAAAAAAAAAAAAAAAAAACGCAATAAGCGTTTACTGATTGGTTTGCGCAAAAGTTAAAGTGTCTATAAAATAGGGGATAGTTTTATGGCATTTTTATTCTTTTTTTTTTTTACTAGTAATGGCGGCGATCAGCGATTTTTATTGTGACTGCGATATTATGGCAGACACATCGGACACTTTTGGCACGATTTTGGGACCATTCACATTTACACAGCGTTCAGTAGGGGTGCAACGGATCGTCACTGATCCGTGATCCGTACGGGTCAACCTCTGCGGATCGGCACACCCGCGATCGACGTAGCGCTCGGCGGCCTCGGCCATAGGAAAGGCGCGGCTTCGGCCTAGCTCCGGAGCGGCGGCCATCTTGGTACACCCGGAGGCGGCCGCTGTATTGTCAGGAAGTGACGTTTCGTCGCCGCCATCTTGCTACACCCCACACTCCCTTGCACAGTACTGTAATGATAGAGTGAGAAGGGGGCAAGCGGACATCTTGTTACACCCACCGGAGTTTTAGATTTAAAAGCTATTTTCCACACAAAACGGAGCTTATATGCATAAATACAGTATTTGTAGATCGGACGGACTGTTTAGATGTTACATTTTAAAAGCAGCAGCAAACCTGCTGACCTTACATGGTTTCTAATGTGACAGAACACCTCTGATTTTTACATTTAACATTAAACATATTTATGCATATAAGCTCCGTTTTGTGTGGAAAATGGCTTTTAAATCTAAAACTCCGGTGGGTGTAACAAGATTTGTCTTTTTTTTTTTGCTGATCCGAAAATTATCTGATCCGTGACTCTGATCCGAGGATCGATCCGATCTGTGAGTTTTTTGGTCTGTTGCACCCCTAGCGATCAGTGCAATTAAAAATGCATTGATTACTGTGTAAATGTGACTGGCAGTGAAGGGGTTAACCACTAGGGGGTAGTGAAGGGGTTAAGCGTGTCCTAGGGAGTGATTCTAACTGTGGGGGGGGGGGGGGACTGTGTGTGACACGACACTGATCACCGCTCCCGATTACAGGGAGCTGTGATCAGTGTCCTGTCACTAGGCAGAATGGGGAAATGCTTGTTTACATTAGCATTTCCCCGTTCTTCCTCTCCGCGGACCCGCAATCACACTCACGGTGGTCGCACCCGCAAACTGCTTCTTAAAGGGCAGTGTACAGATACGTTAATCTGCCTGTACGTGCCCTTCTGCCGACGCATATCGGCGTGAGCCGGTCGGCAAGTAATTAAAAAACGTTAAATGTGCATAAACGTCGATAAACACTCAAAAACGTGGCTCACCAGTGTTTTAACGTTTTTGAGATATATATATATATATAGCGCCATCGCAGAAAAACGCTATTGCAAAAACGTTGAAAGACTTTGATGATGATTTTTACATGAGTGAAGTGCCAGAATTGTCCTGGATGGGAAGTGGTTAATGAGCATTTAACCCCTTGCAGTGTGGGAGGCGGCATGCAAGGGTAGATTTAACTGATAAAAGTTGGGCTTTAAAGTTTTAAATATTCTAAGATTTTTTTTTTCTCCATAAATATTCAAATGTATACTGGATGTGACACACAAGTGTTTTTTTTTTTTTTTTTTCTTTATTTGTTTGAAAGTTTTAATTGAAATTTCACTTGATCTCAGCTCTGTCTGCATCAACAGAAATTGTGTTTAGCAACTAAAATCGCAGAAGGCTCAGCAAGGGACGAAATAATAAAGCAGCTGATTGTTGGTATACCTGGAGGCAGATAGAATTCATTAAAAGAAAAGTAAAGAAAAAAGATGAAAGCATAGACTAAACCTAATATTTTCATTTCATACAGCAGACTCGGATCCTGCCTGGAAAAGATCAGAGACTGTCCCCTTTTCTATGCAGAGAGAAGACTGATAATGACATTCACATGTCCCCCCCTCTGTCTTCTCCAGATCTCAAATTTTGTTTGTCGCAAATAAGGATGGAAAACGTCAGATGGAGCCTACACACGCTCCGAATTTCTGACAACACGCTCCTATAGAACATCTTCCATCGGAACATCCAACCGTGTGTAGAGGGCATTGGGGCTTGTTTGGTTGTCAGTAAAACTTTGCAGTGAAGCCACATCTTTACTGCCCCTGACAGCTCCTCTTCTAGCTGGAAAGGCAGCAGCCCAGAGTGTACACATGCTGTACCCACAATGCTTTGCTTCACAGCCACAATTATACCCCATGTCATGTTCCATGGGCACTACCACCTGCCAACGTAATCCATTCAAGTGACAGGATTGCGTTTGGCACACGGTTGCAACGTGATAGTGTGGCATTTAGGGGGTTTAATGAGTATTACCGGTCACAGTCTGTCCCCTCATAGGACACATAACCATGTATTACCGGTCACAGTCTGTCCCCTCGTAGGACACATAACAATGTATTACCGGTCACAGTCTGTCCCCTCGTAGGACACATAACATGTATTACCGGTCACAGTCTGTCCCCTCGTAGGACACATAACCATGTATTACCGGTCACAGTCTGTCCCCTCGTAGGACACATAACAATGTATTACCGGTCACAGTCTGTCCCCTCGTAGGACACATAACATGTATTACCGGTCACAGTCTGTCCCCTCATAGGACACATAACCATGTATTACCGGTCACAGTCTGTCCCCTCATAGGACACATAACCATGTATTACCGGTCACAGTCTGTCCCCTCATAGGACACATAACCATGTATTACCGGTCACAGTCTGTCCCCTCATAGGACACATAACCATGTATTACCGGTCACAGTCTGTCCCCTCGTAGGACACATAACCATGTATTACCGGTCACAGTCTGTCCCCTCGTAGGACACATAACATGTATTACCGGTCACAGTCTGTCCCCTCATAGGACACATAACCATGTATTACCGGTCACAGTCTGTCCCCTCATAGGACACATAACCATGTATTACCGGTCACAGTCTGTCCCCTCGTAGGACACATAACCATGTATTACCGGTCACAGTCTGTCCCCTCGTAGGACACATAACCATGTATTACCGGTCACAGTCTGTCCCCTGGTAGGACACATAACCATGTATTACCGGTCACAGTCTGTCCCCTCATAGGACACATAACCATGTATTACCGGTCACAGTCTGTCCCCTCGTAGGACACATAACAATGTATTACCGGTCACAGTCTGTCCCCTGGTAGGACACATAACCATGTATTACCGGTCACAGTCTATCCCCTCATAGGACACATAACCATGTATTACCGGTCACAGTCTGTCCCCTCGTAGGACACATAACCATGTATTACCGGTCACAGTCTGTCCCCTGGTAGGACACATAACCATGTATTACCGGTCACAGTCTGTCCCGTCATAGGACACATAACCATGTATTACCGGTCACAGTCTGTCCCCTCATAGGACACATAACCATGTATTACCGGTCACAGTCTGTCCCCTCATAGGACACATAACCATGTATTACCGGTCACAGTCTGCCCCCTCATAGGACACATAACCATGTATTACCGGTCACAGTCTGTCCCCTCATAGGACACATAACCATGTATTACCGGTCACAGTCTGTCCCCTCATAGGTCACATAACCATGTATTACCGGTCACAGTCTGCTCCCTCATAGGACACATAACCATGTATTACCGGTCACAGTCTGCTCCCTCATAGGACACATAACCATGTATTACCGGTCACAGTCTGCTCCCTCATAGGACACATAACCATGTATTACCGGTCACAGTCTGCTCCCTCATAGGACACATAACCATGTATTACCGGTCACAGTCTGCTCCCTCATAGGACACATAACCATGTATTACCGGTCACAGTCTGTCCCCTCATAGGACACATAACCATGTATTACCGGTCACAGTCTGTCCCCTCATAGGACACATAACTAGGGCTGAAACAACTAATCGATTAATCGACAACTAATCGATTATGAAATTAATCGATTACTATTTTCATAATCGATTAATCGGCCAGTAACAAAATGGGGTTAAAAAAACTAAAATGAGCCCTTTATAGTACAAAAAGAGCAAATAATCGCTACCGTAAATATTACTTTCACAGTTCTACACTAAAAAAATTAACCCCTTACAGTAGTGATTATCTGCTTTTTTTTGTACTATAAAGGGCTAATTTTAGTTTTTTTCGCCCTTAGACCTGGTTCACATCTATGTGTTTTTTGGTGCTTTTTGCAGAAACACACTACAGTTCATTCACATGGTTTCCTATGGGACACGCTCACGCAAAACGGTGCTTTTTTGGTTTTATATACTTCAATAGAGAAGCTGCAGAAAAGCATGTAATGCGTTTTTGCAGCAATATGTGTTTTTTAATCTGCCCAACAACAAATTGGCCAAAAAAAAATGCAAAAACGCAAATCGCAGCAAAAACGTGCACAAAAGTCAAAACGCACAGCAAAAAGCACTGCAGAAACAGATGAAAAGCAAACTGCATAGGTGTGTACCGAGCCTTATGCTGGCCACACCGATCAATTTTCAGACGAGAATATTCAGACGAAAAATCTTTGTACATTCACTGAATGAAAGAACGAACGTTCTTAAAATTACATTTTTTTTTAAGGAAGGAAGACATTGTTTTTGTTTTTAATAAAAAAATTTGATCACTGAGTCTGATGATATTTACCAGAATAATAGTATATACAGTATATCTCTTCTAATAGTATATACAGTATATCTCCTCTAAGAGTATATACAGTATATCTCCTCTAATAGTATATACAGTATATCTCCTCTAATAGTATATACAGTATATATCTCTTCTGTCTGTTATTCTCAGAGTGGATTAGATATTTTGCTCCCTAACCATATGGTTGGTTATTTATATTTACCACTGCATAGAGATATTTAAGAATAAATTACCTTTTTTTTAAAACCGTACACATTAACTAAATTATACACCACACTTTTTTTAAGTTTATTAAACCGAATAATCGATTAATCGAAACAATAATCGGCCAACTAATCGATTCTGAAAATAATCGTTAGTTGCAGCCCTACACATAACCATGTATTACCGGTCACAGTCTATCCCCTGGTAGGACACATAACCATGTATTACCGGTCACAGTCTATCCCCTCATAGGACACATAACAATGTATTACCGGTCACAGTCTGCCCCCTCATAGGACACATAACCATGTATTACCGGTCACAGTCTGTCCCCTCATAGGACACATAACCATGTATTACCGGTCACAGTCTGTCCCCTCATAGGACACATAACCATGTATTACCGGTCACAGTCTGTCCCCTCATAGGACACATAACCATGTATTACCGGTCACAGTCTGCCCCCTCATAGGACACATAACCATGTATTACCGGTCACAGTCTGCCCCCTCATAGGACACATAACCATGTATTACCGGTCACAGTCTGTCCCCTCATAGGACACATAACCATGTATTACCGGTCACAGTCTGTCCCCTCATAGGACACATAACCATGTATTACCGGTCACAGTCTGTCCCCTCATAGGACACATAACCATGTATTACCGGTCACAGTCTGTCCCCTCATAGGACACATAACCATGTATTACCGGTCACAGTCTATCCCCTGGTAGGACCCATAACCATGTATTACCGGTCACAGTCTGTCCCCTCATAGGACACATAACCATGTATTACCGGTCACAGTCTGTCCCCTCATAGGACACATAACCATGTATTACCGGTCACAGTCTGCCCCCTCATAGGACACATAACCATGTATTACCGGTCACAGTCTGCCCCCTCATAGGACACATAACCATGTATTACCGGTCACAGTCTATCCCCTGGTAGGACCCATAACCATGTATTACCGGTCACAGTCTGTCCCCTCATAGGACACATAACCATGTATTACCGGTCACAGTCTATCCCCTGGTAGGACACATAACCATGTATTACCGGTCACAGTCTGCCCCCTCATAGGACACATAACAATGTATTACCGGTCACAGTCTGTCCCCTCATAGGACACATAACCATGTATTACCGGTCACAGTCTGTCCCCTGGTAGGACACATAACCATGTATTACCGGTCACAGTCTGTCCCCTCATATGACACATAACCATGTATTACCGGTCACAGTCTGTCCCCTCGTAGGACACATAACCATGTATTACCGGTCACAGTCTGCCCCCTCATAGGACACATAACCATGTATTACCGGTCACAGTCTGTCCCCTCATAGGACACATAACCATGTATTACCGGTCACAGTCTGTCCCCTGGTAGGACACATAACCATGTATTACCTGTCACAGTCTATCCCCTGGTAGGACACATAACCATGCATTACCGGTCACAGTCTGTCCCCTCATAGGACACATAACCATGTATTACCTGTCACAGTCTATCCCCTGGTAGGACACATAACCATGCATTACCGGTCACAGTCTGTCCCGTCATAGGACACATAACCATGTATTACCGGTCACAGTCTGTCCCCTCATAAGACACATAACCATGTATTACCGGTCACAGTCTGTCCCGTCATAGGACACATAACCATGTATTACCGGTCACAGTCTGTCCCCTGGTAGGACACATAACCATGTATTACCGGTCACAGTCTGTCCCCTGGTAGGACACATAACCATGTATTACCGGTCACAGTCTAACCCCTCATAGGACACATAACCATGTATTACCGGTCACAGTCTGTCCCCTGGTAGGACACATAACCATGTATTACCGGTCACAGTCTGTCCCCTCATAGGACACATAACCATGTATTACAAGTCACAGTCTGTCCCCTCATAGGACACATAACCATGTATTACCGGTCACAGTCTGTCCCCTCATAGGACACATAACCATGTATTACCGGTCACAGTCTAACCCCTCATAGGACACATAACCATGTATTACCGGTCACAGTCTGTCCCCTGGTAGGACACATAACCATGTATTACCGGTCACAGTCTGTCCCCTGGTAGGACACACAACCATGTATTACCGGTCACAGTCTGTCCCCTCATAGGACACATAACCATGTATTACCGGTCACAGTCTGTCCCCTCATAGGACACATAACCATGTATTACCGGTCACAGTCTGTCCCCTCATAGGACACATAACCATGTATTACCGGTCACAGTCTAACCCCTCATAGGACACATAACCATGTATTACCGGTCACAGTCTGTCCCCTGGTAGGACACATAACCATGTATTACCGGTCACAGTCTGTCCCCTGGTAGGACACACAACCATGTATTACCAGTCACAGTCTGTCCCCTGGTAGGACACATAACCATGTATTACCGGTCACAGTCTGTCCCCTGGTAGGACACACAACCATGTATTACCGGTCACAGTCTGTCCCCTCATAGGACACATAACCATGTATTACCGGTCACAGTCTGTCCCCTCATAGGACACATAACCATGTATTACCGGTCACAGTCTGTCCCCTCATAGGACACATAACCATGTATTACCGGTCACAGTCTATCCCCTGGTAGGACACATAACCATGTATTACCGGTCACAGTCTGCCCCCTCATAGGACACATAACAATGTATTACCGGTCACAGTCTGTCCCCTCATAGGACACATAACCATGTATTACCGGTCACAGTCTGTCCCCTGGTAGGACACATAACCATGTATTACCGGTCACAGTCTGTCCCCTCATATGACACATAACCATGTATTACCGGTCACAGTCTGTCCCCTCGTAGGACACATAACCATGTATTACCGGTCACAGTCTGCCCCCTCATAGGACACATAACCATGTATTACCGGTCACAGTCTGTCCCCTCATAGGACACATAACCATGTATTACCGGTCACAGTCTGTCCCCTGGTAGGACACATAACCATGTATTACCTGTCACAGTCTATCCCCTGGTAGGACACATAACCATGCATTACCGGTCACAGTCTGTCCCCTCATAGGACACATAACCATGTATTACCTGTCACAGTCTATCCCCTGGTAGGACACATAACCATGCATTACCGGTCACAGTCTGTCCCCTCATAGGACACATAACCATGTATTACCGGTCACAGTCTGTCCCGTCATAGGACACATAACCATGTATTACCGGTCACAGTCTGTCCCCTCATAAGACACATAACCATGTATTACCGGTCACAGTCTGTCCCGTCATAGGACACATAACCATGTATTACCGGTCACAGTCTGTCCCCTGGTAGGACACATAACCATGTATTACCGGTCACAGTCTGTCCCCTGGTAGGACACATAACCATGTATTACCGGTCACAGTCTAACCCCTCATAGGACACATAACCATGTATTACCGGTCACAGTCTGTCCCCTGGTAGGACACATAACCATGTATTACCGGTCACAGTCTGTCCCCTCATAGGACACATAACCATGTATTACAAGTCACAGTCTGTCCCCTCATAGGACACATAACCATGTATTACCGGTCACAGTCTGTCCCCTCATAGGACACATAACCATGTATTACCGGTCACAGTCTAACCCCTCATAGGACACATAACCATGTATTACCGGTCACAGTCTGTCCCCTGGTAGGACACATAACCATGTATTACCGGTCACAGTCTGTCCCCTGGTAGGACACACAACCATGTATTACCGGTCACAGTCTGTCCCCTCATAGGACACATAACCATGTATTACCGGTCACAGTCTGTCCCCTCATAGGACACATAACCATGTATTACCGGTCACAGTCTGTCCCCTCATAGGACACATAACCATGTATTACCGGTCACAGTCTAACCCCTCATAGGACACATAACCATGTATTACCGGTCACAGTCTGTCCCCTGGTAGGACACATAACCATGTATTACCGGTCACAGTCTGTCCCCTGGTAGGACACACAACCATGTATTACCAGTCACAGTCTGTCCCCTGGTAGGACACATAACCATGTATTACCGGTCACAGTCTGTCCCCTGGTAGGACACACAACCATGTATTACCGGTCACAGTCTGTCCCCTCATAGGACACATAACCATGTATTACCGGTCACAGTCTGTCCCCTCATAGGACACATAACCATGTATTACCGGTCACAGTCTGTCCCCTCATAGGACACATAACCATGTATTACCGGTCACAGTCTAACCCCTCATAGGACACATAACCATGTATTACCGGTCACAGTCTGTCCCCTGGTAGGACACATAACCATGTATTACCGGTCACAGTCTAACCCCTGGTAGGACACATAACCATGTATTACCGGTCACAGTCTGTCCCCTGGTAGGACACATAACCATGTATTACCGGTCAGAACACAGTGCTCCTATGATGATCGCACAGTGTGTACGGAAGTGTGCGGAGGGCGGACATCTCCATACAACTGATGACTCCTCACACTACAAGAAGTCCGCACAGCGCCGCCCCATCCACTCACATCGCCCTCCATCCCACCACCATATACTCACCCCGATCAGCCGCACCATGAAGCCGGTATGTCTCCGTACAGAGCCCTCTGCTTATTCATGTGTGCGATCACCATCTCCCGCACTGGACTAGACAGCTCTCCGTCATACCTGGAACCTCACTGCGGCACCTGACTGGTTGGACCAGTTTCATCGCACACAGTCTCCACCCAATACAACTACAGGCAGTGCCAGGGAGCAGGTGAACGGCACCGCCCATATCGTGACGTCAGCCGGGCTGGTCCTCTCATCTTCCTTTTCACTGCAATATAAAATCGGCATCACCAGCGTCCCTTTAGACGTACATACGACATGAAATACGGCATCATCAGCGTCCCTTTAGACGTACATACGACATGAAATATGGCATCACCAGCGTCCCTTTAGAGTTTAGACGTACATATTACATTAAATACGGCATCACCAGCGTCCCTTTAGACGTACATACTACATTAAATATGGCATCACCAGCGTCCCCTTAGAGTTTAGACGTACATATTACATGAAATACGGTATCACCAGCGTCCCTTTAGATGTACATATTACATGAAATACGACATCACCAGGGGTCCCTTTAGACGTGCATACTACATGAGATATGGCATCACCAGCGTTCCTTTAGATGTACATACTACATGAAATATGGCATCACCAGCGTCCCTTTAGACGTACATACTACATGAAATACGGCATCACCAGCATCCCTCCAGATGTGCACACTCCTACTGCGGATGAAATGTCTCACATGCTGTAAATGAAACATTACATCCCCAGTGTCCCCCCAGATTTAACCTTGATCAATACTTTAGCATTTTTGAACATTTTCCCTATGCCTGACTATGTGCAGCATGCAGGACACTCGGTCTTTGTAATTGTCCCTGGTCACACTTGTACACTTTGTGGTCCCACACTCAAAAAAAGTACATTGTCTATTTTTTAATATATTCAGTCATTTTTGGCCCCATAGACCTCAGTGGGAACTCCTGTTAATGCCTAATATGCGCTTTTTGGGCTTATTTTTACCCCTGAAGAATTTTTTTCCTATAGAACTGCTCTCCCTACCTTGCTCAGTCTAGGAAACAAATGCCTGAAGTCTAATACACAACTAAAAGCGCCTATAATATGTCTAAAAGCACCTGAAAATGCTGCAAAAACACCAGGAAGGTGTGAATGCAGACTCACACACTGCATTAAATAATGGCATCTCCAGCATCCTTCCAGGCTGACACACCTAATTAAATAGAGGCATCCCCAGCATTCCTCCATGCTCACACACCACATCAAATAGTGGCATCCCCAGCTCCCTCCATGCTGACACGCCACATCAAATAGTGGCATCCCCAGCATTCCTCCATGCTCACACACCACATCAATTAGTGGCATCCCCAGCATTCCTCCATGCTCACACACCACATCAAATAGTGGCATCCCCTGCATTCCTCCATTTTCACACACCACATCAAAGAGTGGCATCCCCAGCATTCCTCCATGCTCACACACCACATCAAATAGTGGCATCCCCAGCATTCCTCCATGCTCACACACCACATCAAATAGTGGCATCCCCAGCATTCCTCCATGCTCACACACCACATCAAATAGTGGCATCCCCAGCATTCCTCCATGCTCAGACCCCACATCAAATAGTGGCATCCCCAGCATTCCTCCATGCTCAGACCCCACATCAAATAGTGGCATCCCCAGCATTCCTCCATGCTCAGACCCCACATCAAATAGTGGCATCCCCAGCATCCCTCCAGGTGCACACACCACATTAAATAGTGGCATCCCCAGCATTCCTCCATGCTCACACACCACATCAAATAGTGGCATCCCCAGCATTCCTCCATGCTCAGACCCCACATCAAATAGTGGCATCCCCAGCATTCCTCCATGCTCAGACCCCACATCAAATAGTGGCATCCCCAGCATCCCTCCAGGTGCACACACCACATTAAATAGTGGCATCCCCAGCATCCTTCCAGGTTCACATACAAAATTAAATAGTGGCATTCCCAATATCCCTCAATGCTCACACACCACATTAAAAAGTGGCATCCCCAGCATTACTCAAGGCTCATACACCACATTAAAAAGTGGCATCCCCAGCATTCCTCCAGGTGGTTGTACGCAGGCTCACGTATATATATGTGATCCTGCACTTCCTGTGTCTCTGCAAAGCAGGGACTAGGATCCATGTCTTCCCCTAGCAAAAACACCTCCCACAGTTTAGAAAAACACAGGCAAAGCACACAGTGCTGGGACACAGCCAATGCACATCATGTGCTAAAAAGCTGGAAAGAAAAGCCTCTCTCTCTGCTGTCACTGTTGCCTGGTGGCAGGCGATGTGACAAACTGCATTTGGTGGCAGGCGATATGGCAAGTGACAAGCTGCATCTGGTGGCAAATGACATGGCAAGTGACAAGCTGCATCTGGTGGCAAGTGATGTGACAAGCTGCATCTGGTGGCAGGTGATGTGGCAGGTGACAAGCTGCATCTGATGGCAGGTGGCGTGGCAAGTGACAAGCTGCATCTGAAGCCAGGTGACGTGGCAAGTGACAAGCTGCATCTGGTGGCAAATGAAAAGCTGCATCTGGTGGCAAGTGACAAGCTGCATCTGGTGGCAAGCTGCATCTGGTGGCAAATGACAAGCTGCATCTGGTGGCAGGTGACAAGCTGCATCTGGTGGCAGGTGACAAGCTGCATCTGGTGGCAAGTGGCAAGCTGCATCTGGTGGCAAGTGACAAGCTGCATCTGGTGGCAATTGATGTGACAAGCTGCATCTGGTGGCAGGTGACAAGCTGCATCTGGTGGCAGGTGACAAGCTGCATCTGGTGGCAAGTGACAAGCTGCATCTGGTGGCAAGTGACAAGCTGCATCTGGTGGCAAGTGGCAAGCTGCATCTGGTGGCAAGTGACAAGCTGCATCTGGTGGCAATTGATGTGACAAGCTGCATCTGGTGGCAGGTGACAAGCTGCATCTGGTGGCAAGTGGCAAGCTGCATCTGGTGGCAATTGATGTGACAAGCTGCATCTGGTGGCAGGTGACAAGCTGCATCTGGTGGCAAGTGATATGACAAGCTGCATTTGGTGAAAAGTGACAAGCTGCATCTGGTGGCAAGAGATGTCACAAGCTGGTTCAGGAGGTGCGGTGCAGGAACTGCATGTGAGTTTGAACAGGAATCGGACCGCATTCCTGTTCAAATCACATGCGATTCTTCAGCAGTGCAAATTGAGCCATTCATTCTGTATGGCTCAAAGCGCACCAAACCTGCACCAAAGTGGTGCAGGACCCTTTTTTTTTTTTTTTTTTTTGGCCGCCCCTGAATCAATTTTGCAAATCACACTGCGTTTTGCGAACCAGTTTCAATGTGTCGTTACTTTAACATACACACCTGCCGCGGTCCGCATGAACAGGGTGTGATTTGGATGTGGTGTGGAATCTACACAGAATTTGTTGCAAATTCACAGCGCAAAAGTGTGAACCGGCACTCAGGCTGCTTTCACACTGAGGCGCTTTAAAGGTGCTTTAAAGGCGTTATAGCGCTAAAAATAGCACCTTTAAAGAGCCTCTCCTCTCACTCCAGTGTGAAAGTCCGAGTGCTTTCACACTGGAGCAGTGTGCTGGCAGGACAGTAAAAAAAGTCCTGCAAGCAGCATCTTTGCAGCGCTGTAGGAGCAGAGTTGAAATCAATGGGCAGCACCACCGCTACAGTGGTGCTTTGCGGGTGGTTTTAACCCTTTTTTACAGTAAGAGACTAAGGCTGCTTTCACATTGCGGCGTTGGGGGTGTCAAGCGCCGCCGACGCCCCCAACGTCTCGGTGTGAAAGCAGCCTTAGTCTCTTACAGTAAAAAAACTGCCGCACATGGATTGCTTTTCAGAGGTATTAGATGGGCAGTGAGGAGGTGATATGTTGCTGAACAGCGGGGGTGCCGATGCTTGTGGCCGACGGTCGCGATGACTGCCAGCCGCGAGCGATTGTGACCAGGAGACACAGAACAGGGATGAGTGTGTGTAAACACACACTTCCCTGTTCTGTTCTGAGAGGAGTGACAGATCGTGTGTTCCTATTAGCTAGGAACCACGATCTGTCACTTCCTGTAGTTAGTCCCTCCCCCTTCAGTTAGAATCACGTAGCAGGGAACACAGTTACCCCCTTAGTGTTAACCCCTTCCCTGTCAGTGACATTTTTACAGTAATCAATGCATTTTTAATCGCACTGATCGCTGTATTAATGCCAATGGTTCCAAAAATGTGTCAAAATTGTCCGATGTGTCCGCCATAATGTCGCGGTCACGATAAAAAACGCAAATTGCTGCCATTACTAGTAAAAAAGATAATAATAATAATAAAAATGCTATAAATCTATCCCCTATTTTGTACAAGCTATAACTTGTTCAAAGAAGTTTAAATCCAACGTAAACTCAATCTATATAGATACCACAGGGAAGAGCCCAGAGTAAGCCAGACTGGTTAAACAGCTGACACTTCCAAGGTTAACCAATGTAAGGGAAATAGCGTTATGAACAAGATCCAGGAGAGATGCTGCCTCTACCACATACAGATTGAGTTTACGTTGGATTTAAACTTCTTTGAACAATCACAAGTTTGCTGACCAGCTATCCTCATCAGCAGAACTATCTTAAGTGTGAAATTGATTCAATTCACCTTATTTTCTTTAAAGGAAAAACTACTACTATAGTTTTTTTCTGCAAGTACTGAAGAAGCATTATCAGAACAATGGGATGTTTTGTGCACATATGGAACCTATATCTCTCCATCCATATTATCTATTGACCTTAAGCAGCCTTGCATATAAAGTGTCAAACCAGAATCTCCTGAGGAAGCTCTATCGAGTGAAACATGTTGAGAGTGGTAGTGCTTTGCTAAAATATGCCTGTATAGAATAAGTGATTTTTGAGATGGATGAATTCTTGTTCTCGTGTTTTTTATCTTTATAAATACAAATTGTTGATTTTATATGCTACTAGTGAGTTTCAATCTCCGTACCAAACACCTTAAAAGTCCCAAGGTTTGTTACCTCTTTTCCCTTTCCAGTTTGTTTGAATAAATTTACAATTGTAGGGTTTACACTGCACAGGTACATATGCTTAGAAAACTGTTGCTTTGTTTATGTGGATGCAAATGGACTTCGATCTTTGGCCTGTAGTTGAATATTTGATGCACATAGCCAAGGGCTAACGCAGTTGCAAATAGTATTGTATGTTCCTTCCCATCAGGTGCAATCACTTTAGACATACATGAAGAGACAGATTGAAAGATACTGGTGGGCCTGTACTTCTATTGGGCGTTTGTCAGTGTGCTAACAATACAACCTATCTTATATAAAGTGCTGCAGTGGGGGGGGGGGGGGGGTTCATTTGGCCTGAGTAGGCCAGTTTTTTGCTGTGATTTGTGGGGAGAAGGAATATAATTGTGCATAATAACAAACGCCCAACTAGGGCTGTTTGTTTGCTGAAATTCTTGTGCATTTTTTCCATCAAAAGTGGATTTATGTGGCCATGCTGTCAATGTTGTGTGTGTATTGTTGCTGTCTGACCATACAAACATGGTTTGGGAGAATCTGCTGACCTTCTACTCTTTGATCTCATTGCTTAATCATGTACACAGAAATGCAGCTTCCAGCAGAACATGGTCACCCATGTATGTATGTGGATTGTGGGTGGTGGTGGGTGTTATATTTTGAATATATGCCTTTTTTAATATGTTGGAATGCTTTGTAAGAATGACTGTTAAGTATGTTTCTATAATATTGCAGATAAAAATGATGTGGGCTGGTGGGTGAGTTGTAGTATGAAATGTTACCGTTATACACTGAAAATAAAGCTGTGTCCACTAAAGGTTTAGACAAATTTTAGATTGTAAGCTCCTATGAGCAGGGCCCTTAAAACCCAATTGCTAACTTTTTTGCTAAATGTAGCACCATGTCTTCTGTAGAATTTTTTTTTTTGAAGCTAGTAAATGAATGTACTGTACATAATTTTGTTTCTGCTGGCAAAATAAAAGTACATTATTGAGCTTGTTTGGTGTGTGGTTTTTTTCTCCTTTCTTTTTAATTAGTTTTGGGGGTGGTGGTTTTGGGGAAGTGCAATATATTTCTTTTATATCTTATAATTTCTATAAGTATTTGTGCACCAAAAAAACTAATCTCTTCAGCACACCTGCAAGTAAATGATAAAGGTGGAGAATTGCAGGTAATGAATTTAGCTAATGGATAGGCAGTGTTGTATGTGTCAGCCCTGGTTCACATTGGTGCAATTTGACATGTCAAATTGGCCGCAACTGTACCATATTAATTGGTGCAATTTTCAAAAGTAGTTTCTGTACTACTTTTTGGGGACTTCGGGGTTCAATTTTTATTGACAGTGCAGAAACCTGCACAGATGTCTCTGAAATTCCCCCCGCAGTCGGGACTGACATGCAGGACTGAAATCGTGTGAGCTCAGCTGAATTTGCACAATTTCCTCCCACTGTCAGTGTGAACCAGGGCTCAAACTGGGCCTTTGTCTTTGTAATTCACCTTCTGCTATCCCAGGGACACCATTTCTTATCAAACTCCCTTAAGTTTACCTTCAAATACCATATGTAGAAATACAGATTGGACTATGCAAATATAAATTAGAGCTCGTTTCTATTAAAATATATATGACTTGTTACACAGTTGGGCGACTTTTCCAACAAATTTGAACCTTGAGTTGCATGACAAGTTGTACCCCATGATCCTCAACGATAACCATTCATATCTGTGCTAATTTAAGTTGCAACAACTTCAAAGTAGTCCATGTACTACTTTGGTGTGACTTTCATGTAACTTGAGGTACATAAGTCGCAATATTACACAGGCATTCCCAGAAGTTGGGGCCAAGTTGCAGCAGCAAAGTGGCAGCAAAATAGTGTGACTTTCAGGTCGCAGCAGTGTGAATGAGATTCATGGATAATACCTTTGAATTAGGCATTATTCTCACTTGTGCATCCTGCAAGTGGGTCAAATTCGTCCCTGAACTACTTTGGTTTGACTTTGATGCGACATGAGGTCCATATACCGCAAGATTACATAGGCATTGGTTGCACAAGTGCAAATGGGGCCTAATTCAAAGGTGTTATCAATGAATCTCATTAGGTTTGTTTCACACTTGGCCGACTTTTCATACAGCTTGAGGTCCATAAGGCCCCTTTCAAACTTGTGCGACCTGAAAGTCCCGCGATGTGTGTACAGCGCTGTTTGCCACAAATTTGATGTGATTTGAAGCAATGCCAGTGTAATCTTGAGGTCTATTGACGCAGGAGTCGCAGAAGTGTGAAGGGGGTCTTAGGACCGGTTCACACTGCTGTGCTGTCCGACATCGGATGTGATTTGTCCCGCACAGCAAATCACATGCGATGTCTGTGTACTGTAAACTCAGCCATACAGATTGTATGGTTGAATTTGCATCGCATTTGGACCAAACTCGCACAGGATCCTTTTTTTGGTCCGCAGCCGAATCGGATCGCATGGGTGTTGTCTGAACTTACAGTTACAAAAGACAATAGCCAGTTTTTGACAATTCCTTTATTGTAAAATAGCTCTGAGTGGTCTTCTCCCCCAAGCTGTGTCTCTCGCTGTCATCTTCTCCTGGTGCTGTCTCTCTTGCCGCCGTCTTCTCTCGCCGTCTCTCCCGCCACTGTCTACTTTTCCCTCTGCTGTGTTCTTCCTCGCTGCCGTCTTCCTCCATTGTGTTGTCCCCCACTGTCTGGCGTCTCTTACACAGCCATGGGGTGTGACCATCTGTTGCCATCACACGGAAAGGCCTCCCCTTTTTTTCCAGAAAATAAAGGGGGCGCTCTCTCGCCCCCTCTCTTTTCCTGCGGCCTGCCAGGTTGCGTGCTCGGATAAGGGTCTGGTATGGATTTTGGGGGGGACCCCCACGCAATTTTTTTTTACTTTTGGAGTGGGGAGGGTTCCCTCCGGGGGCCATACTAGACTCAAAGGGCCTGGTATAGACCTGGAGAGGAAACCCAACGCCATTTGTTTTTAATTTTAGCATGGGGGGGGTCCCCTCCGAATCCATACTAGACCCGAAGGGCCTGGTATAAACTTGGGGGGAACCACGCCCTTTTTGTTACATTTTGGCGTGGGGGTTTCTAATACACTTCAGGCTGTGTATATAGTATATAATACAGTGCAGCCGGGGTACAGTTTCTAATACAGTGCAGGCGGTGTACACAGTATATAATACAGTTTCTAATACACTTCAGGTGGTGTACATAGTAAATAATACAGTGCAGCCGGTGTACATTTTCTAATACAGTGCAGGCAATGTACACAGTATATAATACTGTGTGTACAGTTTCTAATACACCTCAGATGGTGTACACAGTACATAAAACAGTTCAGCCAGCGTACAGTTTCTAACACAGTGCAGGCTGTGTACACAGTATATAATACAGTGTGTACAGTATGTAATACACTTCAGGTGGTGTACACGGTATATAATACAGTGCAGCCGGTGTACAGTTTCTAATACACCGCAGGCGGTGTACACAGTATATAATACAGTGTGTACAGTTTCTAATACACGTCAGGTGGTGTACACAATATATAATACAGGGCAGTGGTCAGAAGCAAGGTTCATGTTATCCCTGACTCATGGTCCAGCAGGTATGGGCAGGGACGTTACCTTTCCTTCATGGCGCAGTGGGTAACTCTGCTGGCAGCTGGGAAGGATGCAGGACAGTGTTCAGTGTTGTTGGAGCTTGTTCCACCACCACGCCTCCAAAAAGCTGGTGGTGATTCTGCCACAGCTCTTTGCTCCACCCCCTCCTCTTCTTCCTCTATGGCCTGTTCTGCAGAATTGTCCTCTGAACCAGCAGTGCTCCGTAAGAGTTCAAGGGGCTACGCAATTAGTCAGGCTAAAAGATGCCATGCAGTGCTTCAGTTGGCCTGCCTAGGGGACAGGAGCCACATTGGGGCAGAGATTCTGTCATCTCTACAGGCTCAGAGGTGGTTGATGCCATGGCAGCTTGAGCCAGGAATGGTTGTATGCGACAATAGCACCAACCTTCTCTGCCGACAGGGACACTTGACCCATGTTCCATGTTTGTCACACATCCTGAATTTGGTGGTGCGTTTTTTGACCAGGTACCCAGGCTTACAAGATCTCCTGAGACAGGCCAGAAAAGTCTGTGGCCATTTCCGCCGGTCATACAATGCCAGTGCTCGGCTGGCTGACATTCAATGGGAATGCAACCTGCCCATTAATCGCCTCATTTGTGACATGCCCACCAGGTGGAACTCAACATCGGCAATGCTGCAGTGGCTGCACATTCAGCAGAGGGCCATCAATGAGTACCTGTGCGAGTATGGCACCAGAACAGGGTCAGGGGAGCTTGGCTTCTTTTCGCCACGCCAGTGGCTACTGATCAAGGATGTATGCACTGTCCTGTCACCATTTGAGGAGTCCACAAGGATGGTGAGCAGCGACAATGCATGCATCAGTGACACTGTCCCTCTAGTCTTCCTGCTGGAGCACACGCTTCATGGAATCATGGACAGGGCACTTGAGGTAGAACAGCGGGAGGAAGAGGAAGACTTCCTTTCCTCACAAGGCCCCCTTTATGCAGATACCATTGCTGCAGAGCCGCCAAACACACAGGAAGGAGAGGAGCATTGTGTTAGCATGGATGTAGAGGATAACACGCAGCAGTCTTCAAGGGATGGTTTTCAGTCCCCAGAAACCCAAGGAGTTGTACGTGGCTGGGAGGAGATAGTTCCGGATAATGTCATCCTTAGTGACCCAGAGGACTCAGAATCGAATGCCTCTGCAAACCTATGCTTCATGGCCTCCTGATTCTGCAAAGCCTGCGAAAAGACCCTAGGATTTGTGGTATCAAGGAGAGGGATTGTTACTGGCTGGCAACCCTTCTTGATCCATTAATGCAAAAAAGGTCCCAGTTAATTTAGTACCTAAAAAACAGGGTGACTCTGTAGGTACTCTCAAAAAAATGTGCCAACGTCCCTATAATTTGTATACAGAAAGTGGAAACTAATGGAGTAGGACTTTGGGGGCACACAGGTAATGAAACTATGAAAAAGTAAAAATTATTTTTGAATTTTATTAGCTTGAAATTACAAAAGTAGAAATGGTTGTTTAAAAACAATGCAATATACATATAACATCCGTATTGCCTATATCAAGTGGATCCTCCCCTGCATATATTATCGAAAAAACCCTGCTAGCAATACATAAGATCCAACATTCAATTAGAAAAAGGAAAGAAAACTTCCCAGATAGGTTACAATAATGAATGTGGGGACGAAGTTGGGTTGAATTGCAGGTACAGTGATCCACTTTAAATGCTCTCTATATGCTCGACATGTTGCGCGCTGAGAAACGCTTCTTCAGGAGTGAGAGGTAATTCTGCTAAATATATATAGAAAAGTGTAACAATAAGTACATATACATTATAAACAAAAATCAAAACAAGATATACATTGATAAAATAGAGGATAGAATTTCAACCCTTTGTAACGATCCACGGAAAATAGCCCCATAAAGGAAAATGGTCTCCCGGGTGCCAATGGTACAACCCGGTGACTGGGGAGGCCACTCAAGCAGCACATATGGTGCCTGTATATATATGTAAAAATATTAAGATATATATCAAAAAGTATGTAAATATCAATAAAGGTCATCGCTTGTGCGTGGACTAGGGATATCTAGTATTGACCAGTCTCCTTGCAGTTATTGTAGTTACCCGGTCACCACAAGAAAAACATATATATGGAGGAAGGCAAAAAAAGTGGAATAGGTAAAAATTATATGAAAAAAATATGTAAATATCAAATAAGGAATAATGGCTTATGCAAACAGCGCAAGTTCCCAATGTCTCACGGTCCCCCTAGAGGTGTCACTATTGCCCGATTGCTACAAAAAGGAGCATTTGAGTCATTATGAAATTTTTTAGGATAGGGGGCAAGGTCAGCAGGTAACTGGTAACAGTTTAGGGCTGAATAAGCACATAGAGTTAAACAAACAAATATAGATAGCATGAGTTTAAATTGTAGCTTACCACCTATAGTTGAATATAGTCGGTTACAGCTGTAGTGATGCTGGTAATAAAACAAGCAATCGATTGATTGCAAAAAGGAGCTGATGGTATGTATGGGACGTATCAGAAGCACCAGAATAACCCCAGTCTCAAAAAGTGAGTGCCCGTAGATAGCCTTACAGGTAAGTATTGGCTACAGCAACCCGCAGTTCTAATATAGAAAAATAACAGTATAGATTATAAGGTAGCGCTATGCATGTGTGGCATGTCAGCGTTATTTTTAAACAACCATTTCTACTTTTGTAATTTCAAGCTAATAAAATTAAAAAATTATTTTTACTTTTTCATAGTTTCATTACCTGTGTGCCCCCAAAGTCCTACTCCATTAGTTTCCACCTTCTTGATCCATGTTACAAGGGTAAAGTTTTTCTTGAAGAAAAGTTTGTGCAACGCATTCCAGACCCTGAGAGGTTACCATTTCCTGGTGCTGGACAACGTGTTTCTGAGGCTTTGTTCAGTCAGAGGAAGGGCGGTAGAGAAAGTGGCTGGCTGACCGATGCCTTTAAACAATTTTTCAATCTTCAGCGCCAAGGTCTGATAGGTTCAAGCAACCATCGCCAGCGTCTGCATTATATGATCCAGGAAAATCTAGGGACAAGAGCAGACTTGGAGACCTTTCCAACAGAGCATTCACTGGGTTACTAGGTCTTGAGGATGGACCACTGGCCAGAACTTTTTCAATATGCAATCGAGCTACTGGCCTGTCCTGCATCCAACATGCTTTCTGAATGCACATTCAGTGCTGCTGGAGGGTTTGTAACGGATCAAAGAGTTTGCCTGTCCACAGACTCCGTTGATAGGCTCACATTTATAAAAACTAATCAGTCCTGGATCAGCAGCTATCAAGCCCCTGATGCTGATGTAACTGATTGAATTTGCTATGGATCTGGGATCCCTTGAAGACTGCCCATGCTGCCTATCCTATTCTTCCTGAATGTTGATGATGCTAGCTTCCAACAATATTTAAGGTTTAGGGCACCACCAACACCCAAGGCCCAATATTTCCGCCCCTGTTTAACAGGGGCATGTAATTACAATTTTTGAAATAATATTTAACAGCAGGGCCCGTTCCTGCACCCAACAAGAGTAACTGTGAGGGGTTACAGTGTTCTGGCACCACCAAAACCAAAGGCCCAACTTTTCTGCACCTGTTTGACTGGGGCATGTAATTACAATTTTTGAAATAATATTTAACTTCCCGTTCCTGCACCCAACAAGAGTAACTGTGAAGAGGAGTTACAGTGTTCTGGCACCACCAACACCTAAGGCCCAATTTTTCTGCAGAGTATATAGTGAAGTCCGTATATTATATATACTGCAGTTCAGAGTACATAGTGCAGTCCGTATAGTGTATATATACTGCAGTTCAGAGTATATGGTGCAGTCAGTTTAGTTACAGTATATAATACAGTGCAGGGTATATAGTGCAGTGTATATTATATAATATAGTGTATTGAAGTGGTTAAGGGAAATCCTATGACAGAATTAAGAATTAAGAAAAAAACGGCATGGGTTACCCCCCCCCCCCCCCCGTCCATACCAGGCCTGGTATGAATTTTAAGGGGAACTTTAAAAAAATAAGATTTTAAGGTAAAATGTAAAAAAAAAAAACAGTGTGGTGTCCCCCCCAAAGTCTATAACAGGCCCTTCAGGTCAGGTATGGATTTTAAGGGGAATCCCACACCAAAATTTAAAAAAATAATGGCGTGGGGGTCCCCCCAAAATCCATACCAGACCCTTATGCGAGCAAGCAGCCATGGCAGGCCAGGAAAGGGGGGGGCGAGCGAGCGGTCCCCCTCCTGAACCACACCAGGCCGCTTGCCCTCAACATGGGGAGGGTGCTTTGGGGTCCCCCCAAAGCACCTTGTCCCCATGTTGATGGGGACAAGGGCCTCATCCCTACAACCCTTGCCCGTTGGTTATGGTGGTCTGTGGGTGGGGGGCTTATCGGGCAAGGGTTGTGGGGAGGAGGCCCTTGTTCCCATCAACATGGGCACAAGGTGCTTCGGGGGGGACCCCAAAGCACCCTCCCCATGTTGAAGTCAAGCGGCCTGGTATGGTTCAGGAGGGGGGGTGCTCCCTCGCCCCCCCCCCTTTCCTGGCCTGCCATGGCTGCTTGCTTGGATAAGAGTCTGGTATGGTTTTTGGGGGGGTTCCCACGCCATTTTTTAAATTTTGGCATGGAGTTTCCCTTAATATCCATACCAGACCCGAAGGGCCTGATATGGACTCCCCCAGTTAAACAGTCCAGTGCCTGGCAAAGGAGAATACCTTATTGTTCTATGCTGCAGTTTAGTAACCTGTAACTGAACAGTAAAACAAGAGTCACCTAACAGATGAGCTTAACTCCTTGTTACTCTTCTCTCTCCTCCTATTAGCATGCTATAATTTTAAAAATGTCAGTTATTTTGCTTATGAGGAAAGAATCAAGTACAAATACTGTAGATTGTTTTTTTCTGCATGCAAGTGCTCATGGATAGTATATTGTTTTATTTAAAGTAAAAATGCTTAGTTTAGAGTGATGAAGGGTTAGATCTTGTTTCAGTTTATTGTTGCTGTATTCCTGTTGTTGTGATTTCCCCTCACTTCCTGTGAGGTCACCAGAACCGGAAGAAAACTAAATCACCTGGGAACCCAAGCAGCAATAACAGCTGACAGAGGGTCTAATGGTGACCATACATGCTTAGATACAGTAAATGATCTGCTTCTTTTCCAATCTATCTCTTCCGATAGGAATTGATCTATAGTCGACAATCCAATTGATCAATCTGCCACATAGAGGGACATGGATTTCCTTCAATACTAGAGATACAATTGTAACTTACAATCATAAATTATTGATCGCATCTCTGTTTCCACCATGTAATCTCATAATTGAATCGATCAAAATATGATTGTATTCATAAACAAATTATCTCAATGCTGTCAATCGATGCAAAAGAATTGATAGTTTCTGCCCTGGAAAATCTGACTCAGTTTGATCTAATCTGATCTAAACTGATTCTAAATCAATCAGAAAGGAAGTTATGTCTATACGATAACATTCTGATTTGATTGCTTTTTTCACCAATTACGTGCCGAATAATAAAATCGAAACGTATCTGTTTACAATAGGCTAATAGCTCTCTCTCCCCCTGTCCTAAAAATATTTAGATTTCCACCTTAAATTCCATGGTTGTAATTAATGGCAACAATAATAATGACATTCTGAAAGATCCTGTCAATATTTGTCTTTAACAATGGAATTTTCTTAATTTACAGATCAGAAGCAGAGATGACATTCTTTCAGAGAACAAAGCTCTCAAAAGTTCTCAAAATTTTTAACCATCCCCCTTCCATCGAGGCTGAAGAGTGTAATTGTATTTGCTATGAAGGCTATTCAAGCTGCTCATGGTTGAATTTTATGGGATTCAGAAGAATTGAGCTGGCATTTTTACCTGCCTGCATTGCCATGGTAAGTAATGGTGGCTAACTGTAGTAGCTGAGCAATGGATGGTTTTGTTGAACATGATCTTCATTTTCCAACCACACTGGGTTCCTTGCATTCTCTATACCTCTAATGGGCACATTCTGCAGGTTATTTATGGCAGTAATCTCTACCATACCATACCATTTTCCATCTACCATAGGACTCATTACCATAACTGTACCACAAATCATGTGTTTTCAAGTGTTAAGGTATGTTACATTATGCAACTTATTCTAAATGAAAGGTATGTAAGTCAAAAAAAGCGATTGCTGCATTCTTTACAGTGCAACTTGCCTCAATGGCGATCATGTGTTGTAGTGTGCTTGTAAGCAGGCTGAAGCAGTCAGTAAGTGCTGTCCTGGCTGGGAGGGCTGGGGTTAATACTTTGCACGGTCTTTTAGGTTTTTTGGCATGTTCCTATCTAGGACTGGCCCACTTGCCCTGTGTGATTTAAAAGAGGAACAGTGGTCGAGTTCAGAGGAGCTGTTTTCGGCCCTATAGAAGAAGGCTGCGAGAGAGAGAGAGAGAAAGAGAGAGAGAGAGAGAGAGAGAGAGAGAGAGAGAGAGAAACCAAGGAGTTTGAGTGTAATATTGGGATGCAACACCCATAAGGGATGGAAATGGGTGAAGAGACCCATAGGAGTATGAGAATGTCACCTGTTGTGGCCTGTAATAGGGACTTTTCACTTAGGGTTCACCCTGAAGACACCAGTGCTGGAGATATGCCTCTGAAGGACTATGATTGCTGGACTACACTTTGTCAGGTATGCCAGGACAGCACATAAGCCTGTAGCTATAGTCAGGGAAATAGAACTATCAGGACTTGCCTGTTAGACTGTGAAATGTCTATTTCTGCATTTTGCCAAGGAAAGTATTGAAATATTGTTCTTGCCAGGTCTGAAGTTATTAAAGAGCTGCAATGCAAGTAACCAGCACACATACAATTAACAAGTGGGTTTTAACACATTGGGGTACCGAGATGTCAGCGCGGAATGGAATAATGTAAAGACACATGTCGTTACTTAGGGTAACGGACGTTTTACAGCAACCTGTCGATAGCGTGTACCTGTTTTAGGTGGCACAGCCTCTAGAAGCGAGAGAGATGTTGTTGTCACTCAATATGCCAGTGGTCTGTCTTTCTTAGCAACAGGAGCAGATTGCCCCGCAGAAGTTCCCATCCTGTACAGAGGTATGGACGGTTCAAGAGTTGAGTGCACATGTGCTGTCCATGCAGAGTCCATGGCGGGGCCCAAACTGCTACTTGGGAGTAGTAGTGGAAAATGCTGGACAGGTGGATGTAGACATTGGCTTAGCGTGTCCCTCCAAATTGCAAGTTACTGTGAAGGTGTGCATTGTCACAGGGAACTGAGAATTAACTGGAGAACAGTTATGGAGCCAGTGTGCATGGTGCACATTCATCTCAACCACATCCTACAAAGAGATGAAAGCTTCCTTTGGGTGAACTGGAGACAGACCAAAGAACTGAATAAGAATGTCCTATTTGGAGACACATAGTTGGTACCCCAAGCAATATGGAGAACTGGTTCCCAACAACCTTGTCTACTGCAAAACCCATGAAGGGTTTAATGCCAGACAAGGTCACCAGTACGAACAGTCTCCTCACCAAGCAAAGGTTACAAGTGAACCACTTCAGATCCCATGAAGTCACATGAGCAGAAACATTAGGAGCCAAAAGCTGATCTAAGCCTAACTGTAGGAGAGGACTTGTCCAAAAAAGAAACTCCTGGGGAGAAAATCCTGAGGCTTACACCAAGATAAGCATGCATCACATGTCAGCAATAGATTTACCAAGAAGTAGACCTCACAGCTTAGCATCAAGGGAGTCCTAGACTCCACAATGCCCTGTCAATTAGAACTTGAGCTTTAATCATCAAGCTGTCAAAGGCAGCTTGAACTTGGATGGCAAAAAAAACATTCCTTTGGAACAGATAATCCAGATCTGCTAGACCCCTCGTAGCAACTGTTTACTAAAGTTGCCTACACACCAACAGGAATAGCTTTAGGAGTAAGAATCACTCTCACAGGTTTTGACACTGCTGTCTGATGCAGTCTGCCTGCCACTGTGTATATCTGGAATGCTCATGCCTGACAAGTCTGGAGCCTGACGTTTCCAAGGATACCAATCTATCTTTTGCTACAGCAAAACTCTGGATTCACCTGAAAATTGATGTACGCAATCTTTATGGCATTGTCTGCTTGAATCTGGATTGTATTCCCTTCTACTAAGGAGGTCTTATATTTCAGGAACAGTCAAACCGCCCATAACTTCTAAATGTTACTTTGGGAAACAAGACGCCAAAGGCAGCCAAGCCCCTTGTAATCAAGGGTGTCCAGGTCTCTTCCCCAGACAGTCTGTGGTGTCCTGCCACAGGGATTCCTTAAACAACAGGAAGTGAAGACTTCTTTGCTCTGAAGCCAGACCCCTGAGCCTCTGCAATTGGGGAAAAACCCATCCAAAGAGTCAACTTGTCCCCCGAAGAACAAAAGCCTGTAAAGGCTGGGGTGAAACTAGGCCAAAGGAATTGCCTCACATGAGGCTTCTAGGCCTCTCATACAAAAGTGGAGATGCAAATCAATCCTGCTCCAGACAGCATGAATCTAAGACCGCAGTGTGTAAAGTCACTAATGAGGAAAAGCATTTTGCCCTGAGCTGTAGGGAGGACCATTCAGATATTCCCAAGGCGAGTTGGTTCCAGTGACAATCTCGAAAGGTTCTGGACCCATCCACATTACTTGGAATATCTAGAGGACCATGTCAGGTTGCTCGATAGAGCCCATGCCAATTGTTACCCCAAGAGGAGGTCATCTAAGTATCTCACCATGACAATGTTTCAAGAAGACAAAGAGGCTAGTACAGGGTCTGGCATCTAATACATGAGGTGCTGACTAGAGGACGGGAAGCAGGACCCAAGATTGGTAGTGCATGGGTCCTATAGCAAGGCACAGAAACTGCTGAAGGGATGGAAATATTAGTTATCTTTGATGGCCACAAAAGCCAGAAAGTTTCCCACGTGGGGAGAGGCAATGCAATTTTTTTTTTTTTCCATGGAAAACTTGCATCTGAACCCAGCCCCTTGGAGCTTCAAGATGCGTATAAGTTAATGCCCACATGTACACGTAGCAGGCTTATTAAACATAGGTTGATTGGGGGTCAATTACCGTAACTATTACTATGCTACATCCTAGCGCAGTTGAAAGACTGGTTGCTACTTACCCCTAAAACACTGAGGGAGGACATTGAATTCTTCTTGGTCCTGGGCTAGCATTTGGATAAAATGCTTTCTCAATTGATATGTGAAGGCAAAAAAGTCCACCAAAATGAAAATATATTAAATGACATAGATAAAATAAAGTGTCCAAAAACCGGCAAAAGTCGTTAAGGTGCTCCCCAAAGGATAGACAGGGCAAAAATATCCTCTTACCAGATATTTAAACCTATCAAGGTCTGTATGCACATCAGTGAGTAATCACCAGTGGCATCTCCAGCTTTCATATTTAGGGGGAGCACATGGGGGGACAGGGACAAAAGTAGGGGGGCAACTATAAAATGCAATTATATATATATATCTATCCTGGGGCCCTTTACTACGATTCCACAATGGCTCTTTCACATGTTCTGCAGTAAGCTCCCTTCCTACTGTATTGGGCACCCCCCCCCCAGGGTGGCAGAAAACAAGAGATATATGTCACCAGAATACCAAGAAAATATAAGGGTCCAAAGCAGTGGGAGAACTATTAGGGTTGCAAAGGATGTCTTGCCACCGGGCCCTGGTGTTCTGCCACTGTGGGGTTCCCCAGCCTCCTCTTGCTGTCCTGCCCCTGCTATTGACAGCGCTGGTCTGGCATCTCTTGGAATTTACAGGCTGGTTCTCCTGTCCTAAGGACGGGAGAAATCAATTTGTTTTTTCAGTAACTGAGAGTCCTGGTGGAGTCCTTCCTGCAACTCGCTCTTCTCCCTGACAATGGGGATGCAGGGGAAGGAGCAGATTGGGCGGCCGTGGTTGTGTGAGCGCTCACATTATGCAGTGTCAGTGAGCAGAGGGAGGGGGGAGGAATCACCCGCAGGAGCTGACTGGGGACGCTCTCCCTCTTAGACATTGCCTTTTTGTAAAAAAAAAAAAAAAAAAAAAAAAAAATTTTATTGGGGGGCACATGGTGGGGCACAGCATAATGTTGGGGGGTCAGGGCCCCCTCTGGCCTCCCCTAGGGACGCCATTGGTAATCACCCCTTACTTCGGGTATAAGCCGCCTTTGCTGTTCAGCCTGCTTAATTGACACCAATGATACAAGTAACTGCTGTTCTTTAGGGAAACTCAGACATGGTCATACGATATGCCAAATAGAAGAGGAAACAAGCTTGTTGCGCAGCGTTCAGTAAAAGCACAAGAGTTTAATAAAAGAGGCTACTTACAGCAGAAAATATTTAAACAGGCATTTTGGAAACAAGCATTAGTCAAACACCCTCCACAAGAGCCACAATGTCACCGCTATTCCTTGCCTTGCCTGACGTACGTTTCATCCAATGTGACGTCTTCTGTGAGGCAGCAGGGGACAGCGATGCTCACATAAATGGTCAGCGATGCTCACATAAATGCTCCTTATATAAAATTCTGATATTTACCACTAGAGGGCAGCGTAACCCACATGATGGTATTCAAACCATCATGAATCACATCACCATATTGTCGTAGTCCATACAATATATTGCGGCGGCCATATTCCTGAGTATCCGCTACGCTCCAGTAAATGTCAAAGCACCAGAAAACTCATAATGCTATTACCACTAAACATACGATTAATCCATACAAATTATTCATAAAATCTACATTATATTAACTCTTTATAATTGATGTTACGACCCTGAATTTCATCAGAAATGATCTAAGTATCTTATACTAATATGGATAGTCAAATCATAACCAATTGATATGAGAAACAAAATACAATTCCTTCAATTGTCATGTTACACAATACTGTATTACATATGTCAAACATTTGCTAACAACATGTGCTTAACCATTATCTTACAATTGAATTGAAAATAAATATATAATAAAATATAATATATAATACATAAAAAATAAATAACATTATTAAAATGTGTAAATAGTTCCCAATAAATTACATAGTGGACATTAATTTAGCTGTTATATATAAAACTATTTATATCCCATTCAACATCGGGGGTTAATTGTTGAATGTGATATAAATAGATTTATGAATAACAGCTAAATTAAAAGGGGTTGCAAACCCTCGTGTTTTTTACCTTAATGCATCCTATGCATTAAGGTAAAAAAACACCTGGCAGTGACCGCCCCACCCCAGCCCCCCCGTTTTACTAACCTGAGCCCCGAATTTCTGTTGGCGGAGACGCGCTCTCCCTCTCTCCACTCTTGATTGGCTAGATTGATAGCAGTGCAGCCTTTGGCTCCTGCTGCTGTCAATCAAATCCATTGACGCTGGCGTGGTGAGCCCAGCATTCGTGTCTATGGACGCAAATGCTGGACTCGGGAACGTGCCCGCAAGGTAACCCCCCTGGGAGAGCGCTTCTCCTAGGGCAGTGATGGCGAACCTTGGCACCCCAGATGTTTTGTAACTACATTTCCCATGATGCTCAACTACACTGCAGAGTGCATGAGCATCATGGGAAATGTAGTTCCAAAACATCTGGGGTGCCAAGGTTTGCCATCACTGTCCTAGGGGGTTATCTGATGCGAGGAAGAACCGCGAGGATCGGGGGCCACTCTGTGCAAAATGAGCTGCACAGTGGAGGTAAGTATGACATGTTTGTTATTTGTCTTTATTTGTCTTAGTCTTTGGGCCAGAGACAAATCCAGGAAGCAACTGCATGCCCCAAATCAATGATGGCCAGCAGCCGGATCTCCTCTTCTGACACCTTCTAGGAAGACAGGAAGGACAAAGTGAGACAGAGAAAGACCAGCGACTTGCAAGTTCATGGTATCCTGTTGGTGTGACTTACTGGGTCTCACAAGGCAATTGCGCAAGTAGGGCCAGCTCCTCCACAGTATAGGCACAGACTGGCTTGTCGCCAGCATTGCTTTTCTATGGGAGTAAGTGGAGACCGGACCAGACCCAGTTGCATGGGTTCACCTTCAGAGGAGGGAGCCGGAAAAGAAGAATGAGCTGGGGGGATCTTGGGTAACATCCAGGTGGGTCATGAGGTCTGGAAACGTTTGGACCGCTGCTCCCGCAGGCGTCTATTGAGTTTTATTGTAAGCTGGATTAGTAGGAGTCTCAACACATACCAACTCATCCTTAAGGAGTTTCCGAAAGAACCTAGTGGTATTGATATTTGAGGGTGGCCTCATTCCACCAGCAGACCATTTTCGAAACTTGACAGTGTAGTCTTCTACCGGGCATTTTCCTTGAGACAGGGTGGTTTCAGCGGTGGCTGTGTGTTGGGGGTCATCGTAGAGTTGCGCCATTTATTGAAAAAGGCTATCCACAGCATTTAGCATGGGACTCTTTTGCTCCAGAAGGTTATAGGCCCATTCTTGGGGTTCTTCGGATAGCAAGGAAATTGTGAACCCCACCTTTACAGTTTCTGTGGAAAAAGTCCTGGGCTAGAGGAGGGAGGGCTAGATATAATAAACAGGCATTTTTGAATGCCCTTAACTTTTTCGGTCGCCCAAGAACTGTTCTGGTGTAGGGACTCTTGGTTCGGGGGTGTCTTCATTACTGCAGGTGTTGCACTGGCCCGATCCTGTGAAGCGGAGGCCTAAGCCCCACTGGAAGATGCTGGAACTGAGTCTGCAGGAACAGGAGACACTGTCAGGTGCTGGAGATGGCCTTTGAGTTGAAAGTAACCTTCTTGTACCCTCTGTACTGCCTGCATGAGAGCTGTGACCTGCTGGCACAGGCTGCGAGTGGGGAACCAGCTCTGTCAGCCTCTGGCATGGCTGGATTATACTGTCACGTACCTTACCGAGGCCAAGATGCTGAGAGATGCCCCCCTTGCGGCTAATCACACTATACCCCTGAAAGTGGTAAAGTGAGTATAGGGCACGAAGAAGAACGAGTCACCAGCATGGTTTAGCAGTACTTGAGTGATGATCACTGGGAAACCACTTGGAGGAGATGAGTCCTGGGAGAGCTGTAGCTCTGTGTGGTGATTTGGCTTATCGTCAGTTTTAGTAAGAAGCCCGGCTGAGGCTCTAACCCGGGTGATCAGGCAGGTAATTGCTATAGAAGGAGTCCATGGAGAGAGAGGGTCAAATACAGGCAATCAGTTAAAAGAAGCAGAAGCAAGTCCATATTACTAGCTGGGGTCATGCACAGGTGATCAGGCAGAAGAGGAAGTAGAAAGTCCTTAGTACAAGTCGGGGTCAAACACAGGGAGCCAGGGCCGGTGCTACCACTAGGCAAACTAGGCAGCCGCCTAGGGCGCCCTGCTACCTAGGGCGCCCGGCCACTGGTGTTCCTACTCTCTTCTCTCTGCAGAAAGCAACTAAATCTCAGCATCAGCAGGCAGCCACCGCTCCATTCGCACATGGTGTGAGAGGCGCAGCGGCGGCGGAGGACTGTGTCTGTGTCCCAAATCCCAAATGAATGGAAGCAAGCAAACCTTCATTGATGGCCGCTGGTGAGGCTGCATTTGATGGGGGCTGGTGAGGCTGCATTTGATGGGGGCTGGTGAGGCTGCATTTGATGGGGGCTGGTGAAGCTGCATTTGATGGGCGCTGACGAGGCTGCATTTGATGGGCGCTTCATTAAAAAGGTGGGGTTTACATGGGCAGGGAAAAAGGGGAGGAGCCAGGGGGGCAGCAAAATGAGGTTTCGCCTAGGGTGTCAAAAATCCTTGGACCAGCCCTGCAGGGAGCAGGCAGGCTAAGCAGAGTCCTTAAGGCAAGCCGAGGTCAAAGTACTGGAGAGAGATCAGAGCAGGTCAGGGTCATTCCTGGTCACAACAGGTAAACACTAGGTAACAGGATGCTGAAGCAGGAACACAGGAAGCTGAAAGACAATCCAGCAATTTATAGGAATAAAAAAACGCGCTAGACTAAGAGAATATGGAACAAAGCGGCAACTCAATAGTGGGATAACACAAATAGATAAATGGATAAAAAGGAGCTGCGCTCAAAACACAAGTAAATATAATAAAAAATAATAAAAAATATAATACAAATTATGAAAAATAAAAGTGAAAAATAAACAGTGAATCAGTCCGTAAATGCTAAATCAATAGTCCATAAATTGATCAAGTAACCACCACAGTGGTTTTTAGGCCTAAAAAATCCAAAACAAATGCAGCCACCACATCGAAGAATTGCATTCCCCGGAGTACAGTCCATTATATCTTCGATCCAGTGGGACGCCTAGGGGTTGTTACCATCAGACCTATGACTAGGGGCAGTCCCGTGTCAGTCCAGCAGCTGTCCTTGGAAGATTAAGGCTGTGGCTGGGTTACAGTCGATTGCTTCTTGCCCTCTGCCGTCTAGTAAGCAGGCAATTCGTAAAGTGGTCGGGCACTTTTTATTGGTGTGAAGTCACTGTGGTGGTTACTTGATCAACTTATGGACTATTGATTTAGCATTTACGGACTGATTCACTGTTTATTTTCACTTTTATTTTTCACAAGTTGTATTATATTTTTCTCATTATATTTACTTGTGTTTTGAATCCAGCAATTTAGCAGCGGAATAAGCAGCCTTTTATAGGCCAGCAGAGGGATTCACGCTATGCGCGCTCCGCCGCGCATGCGCCCGCGCCATCCTGTTCCGTTGTGCACCCTCATGCGCCGGGGGGCCATTCTACCGCGCATGCGTGCGGGAAAATGCCAAAAATGGCAATTCAGGCTTCTGGTATTTCTGACACTTTTTCATATTATTTACAAAAAATAAAAACTGGGAACTCCCTAACTTTTTTCCCCCCGGTTTATCTTTATGAATCCTAGAGTTTGAAAATATTTCCTCCCCGTTTAGACTTGTTACCACACATGTTCTCCTGGCAGCAAAATTATCCAAAACAAGGCATTATTTTAAAAGACAAACCACATTCCTACAGTCACTGAAACCGTTGACCCGGTACAAACCCATTGCACACACAAACTAATGATGGTCGTTGGTAAAGGCACTTATACACATACAGCACTAGCATGGCATCCTTGGGTTCAATGGTACAAGATTAACCACACAATTAGCAGATAATAGCTTACAGTAATGCCTCACTGATAAACCATTTATTCTCTTATAAATGAGATGGCTTTCATCTATGATTATCAACATTATTGTGGTCTCCTATGTTATTCTTCGTCTGCCTTAATTATTTACCATCTATGTCTGATTATACCACATAGCTAATTGTGCTCTAGCAAGACTAGAAAACACTGGATTTCTCAGGATGTAGCTTGTATAATACTAAACTAGCGATAAACGAAAGAACATGTTATTGCTGTTTTTGTTTTTCCAAAATGTTTACCTGTATTTTTGAAAACTTTCAATAAAAATGATTGAACCAAAAAACAGTTGCCAAAAAAAGTTGACAGAAGAAAGAGTTGATGGGAAAAAACAAATGGTGGAAAAACAGTTGGTGGGAAAAGAAACATCTATCACAGTGATGGCGAACCTTTTTGAGCCAGAGTGCCCAAACTGCGATACAAAACCAACTTATTTGGTTAACTTAAGTAACAACACAGAATTAAACCTACCAGCGGCTCTGTACAGAGGATGAGACTGATCATCCCTCTGAATGAGCCCTAAGGGACCAAAAACTTACAGTTCTGCCAGATTCGCTCAGAATGCAGGGTTCAGGAATGTGTTATGCTCAGAATACACTGTGCAACCTACAATGACCTACCTGACACATGCACTGACCATTACACTCACCTACCTGACACATACACTCACTTACCTGACCATTACACTCATCCACCTGACACATACACTCACCTACCTGACCAATACACTCACCTACCTGACCATTACACTCACCTACCTGACACATGCACTCACCTACCTGACACATGCACTCACCTACCTGACACATACTTCCTGCACTACGCACATCCCCATCCCCCCAAACACAGTACAATGTAGATCGAAGGATCTATCCTCCTCCTTACCTCTCCACGGCCTCATCATTCAGCTCTCCCAGACAGTATTGTGGGAGTCCCCGCTATCCAGCCGCTCCTCGATATCCCTGCCGCCGGGAGGTCAGCTAGCAGCCACTACACCTCTCCTATGGCCATGGATGATCTGCTCTGAGCACCGCCCCTCCCCCTCTGCTGTTCCACGGGCTGCGCCAGAGGGACAGACTGAGCCAAAGTAGTCCTGGAGCAGTAGCAGCTGGAATAGGGTGCCTGCAGAGAGGAATGCCCGAATGCCTTACCGGAGCTGTAGGGGTCCGGGGAGGCAATAAGCACAGATCCTCGGGATGGTGGAGGAAGAACTTTACACCCCCCTAAACATCGTACATGGAACGAGATGACTGGCTGCCCACCCCCCGCCGGCAACATCACTGGCACTGATGCAAAGAAGGGAGCCGGCTTCTCCGTGCCTTCACCACCAGTGCAAGTGAATGGCTGGCTGGGAGATTCCCCTGGCGTTCCCACAGAGAGGGCTCGGTGTGCCAGCTGTGGCATGCATGCCATAGGTTCACCATCACTGATCTATCATATACATCCGAGGTGGGGTGCCATGTATATATACTCTATTAGGTTCATCATCCCACCTATAAATGCAAGAATACTAGAAAAAGATGGGACTTTGTTTATGCCTTTGAGAACCACTTTCACACAATAATATATAAGAGACCACATTTTAATTATATCAAATAATACAAACATCAATTACATTTTTTAGGAGTTATAAAAGAAAACCTCCAAGAGTTACAGAGCTCAATGGTTTTGTAGACTTGTGAATCATCGGTTGGTCTTCATCAGGACCACATATGCTACATGAATTGTTCTGTATACATAGCTCGGACTACAATAAAGAAAGAGAGAAAAAAAAATCAATGCAAATACATAAAATATATACATTCAGTAATCACATTGATAAACTATCTCCAGTGGGAAAAAAAAGGGTGAAGGAAAAAAAAAAAAAAAAAAAGAAAAATTAATATTTTATAAAATTACACCTCAACCCAAAAAGGTATTTATGTGCGAAGAATCAACCATATGAGAAAAGAAGAACAGTCTCAAGGCTACACATTCTGGCCCATGTGACTTGCCTGCATCTACAAGCCATAATAATAAATACCGGCTATTAATGTATATACCATGGGTCACCAAACTATGGCCCTCCAGTTGTAAAAAAACGGCAATTCCCATCATGCCTAGCCTTGTCTGTGAATGTCAGAGTTTTACAATGCCTCATGGGACGTATAGTTCCGCAACAGCTGGAGGGCCGTAGTTTGAAGATCCCTGGTAAATACTGATATATATATATATATATATATATATATATATATATATATATATATATATATATATATATATATATATACACAATTATACCTGTCATATACCTATGACAAATAACTAGCTGAGACGGTCAGAGACAATGTGGTATATAACATTTCCTCTATTTCTTTAACTGATATGGGTTTTGAATAAGGGTTTAGGATTTTGTCCAAAAGAAAAATGAATCATTTTGTTTTAAAACAGGACCTTTATCATTTTTTTTAAGCAACTGAGGTTTAAAGGATTTTTTGAACAAAGAAATTTTACAGTTATCGATAAGAAATTTAGATCTTAAATCAAAAAGTACTAAGGTACCTCCCACTTCTTGTTCAGCTGTTGAGGTGTACATCGATAGAGTTAATAATGATATGAAATAATTTATCGATGATAGAAATAAGATTGACCACAGACAGAACAATTTAAGTCGGGAACAGATTACGGCATTAACCTCCTTGTCAGCTCGGCGTGATATAACTATCAAACCGGCTGACAAGGGGGGAGCCATTGTCGTTATGGACACCACTAAGTACAAATTGGAAGTGTTGAAACAGCTATCAGATGTCAATACATACAAACAATTAGACATTTGTCTGGTATTTAAAGTACAAACCAGGATTAAAAAAGTACTTACATCAGCATTAAAAGACAAAATTATTGATGATGAAACTTTTTAACTTAAATTTTTATTATGTGAACATCCCATTACCCCTGTAATATATATCTTGCCTAAAATACATAAGGATCCTATTAACCCACCAGGACGTTCTCTCTCTCTCTCTCTCTCTCCTGTGCTTGGTTACTGTGTGGGATGTGTTATTTAATAGGGGAAGGCATTGATCCATGTTCCTATTTTGCGGGAACACAGGATCAATAGCTTTCCTAATGACAGAACGGCAGTCTGTCTTGTTTACATAGATAGACTGCTGTTCTGCTACTGTCCCGAGTGATCACAGGTGCCAGTGGACATCAAGTCCATCGGACCTGCTGAATGGCTCCCGCTGTGTCCAACCACAGTAGAAGTGCAGGATCATGTACTAGGTACGTGATGCTGTGCAGGAGAGCCGCCCTGCCACTATATATATATATATATATATATATATATATACATATATATATATATACAGTATACGGTTGGCAAGTGGTTAAAAAAGAAAGCACAGCATGTTGTAATGCAGCAGGTTGAGTGAATTGTTCACAAGGCAGTAGCTGAGGGTGTACACATGCTGGAGGCACAATGTTTTGATTCGTGACTGCGGAAAGAATGATATCAACAGTTGTATTTGGCGGGCGCTACTGCTTACCAAATGCAACCAAATCAAATAAGAGTCTGTGCTGCAACTTTCCCACAACCATGTGGAATGCACATAGTTGTATTGAGGGTGATGCTGCTTTTAGGGGGTTAAAATAGGTGGTGAGAAGGCAACATATCACCTCCTCATTGCCCATCTAATACCTCTGAAAAGCAATCCATGTGGAGCAGCTTTTTAAAGTAAGAGACTAATAGGGCGTACACACGGTCGGACTTTGTTCGGACATTCCGACAACAAAATCCTAGGATTTTTTCCGACGGATGTTGGCTCAAACTTGTTTTGCCTACACACGGTCGCACAAAGTTGTCGGAATTTCCGATCGTCAACCACGCGGTCACGTACACCACGTACGACGAGACTAGAAAAGGCCAGTTCAGAACCAAGCGTGGCACCCTTTGGGCTCCTTTTGCTAATCTCGTGTTAGTAAAAGTTTGGTGAGAGACGATTCGCGCTTTTTCAGACTGTGGGTTTCAGATCGTTTTCTGCCGTTCAGTTTGTGCTTGTGGGTTTGTATCTGCTCTTCAGTGCGTGCAAGCAAGTTCCGCGTGACTTTAGGTAGTCATTGTATTCTTGTTCGTTCGTTACTGTTTTTCAGGTCGCTCTTCACAGGCCTTGCTTTTCTTCAGTGTGTTCTGTTACTTCGTTCTGAGCAGCGGACCGTTTTCTAGCCATGTTTCGTATGCGTACTCCTCGTAGAGTTCGTGCTGTGCGGGGGCTTGGTGTTGGGGTCCTGACCTTGACACAAGTCCAGTCCATGAACAGGGTGGGGAGGAGTTCATGGACCAAGAATTGGTTGCTTCAGCGTGACCAGTTCTCTCATATGCCTTTGCTCCGTGAGATCTGTGAGAATAATCCTGATGATTTCAGGAACATTCTCAGGATGACGGACCCCGTGTTTCACCGTTTGTTGGCTTCGCTGACCCCTTATATTAGCAGGCAGGATACCTGCATGAGGCAAGCCATCACTCCGGAGCAGAGGTTGGTCGCTACCTTGCGGTATTTGGCCACAGGGAGAAGTCTGCAGGACTTGAAGTTCTCGACAGGCATCTCCCCCCAGGCTCTTGGAATTATTATCCCAGAGACCTGTTCTGCCATCATCCAGGTCCTGCAGAAGGAGTATATGAAGGTAAGATTTTTATACTTTAATGTCACATTTTATTGTATTGAATGTTTGCTAATATATTGTATTTCTTTCCTGATTCCCTAATTACCATGATTGTAATATGCTGTGAATGTCCCCTTTGTCCTCATGCATGCTGGATTTTTATGTAATTATTATTTTAGGTCCTTCATACATATTTGCCCTTCAATAACCTCCCCAGCATGGTGTCTCCTGCCCTATATTCAGCTCATGTAGTCACTTAACAATGTATTTTATCAGCTCCATAGTAGTGCTTTACCCCAAACACCCCCTAAAATGTTTGGAAATGTTATTTTTGATTTAAATTCAGGCAGAATGCCAGAGGCTTTTTTTGGGGTGTCCCCAAATAATTTTTAGTAACCCTCCCTCCCCCCAACTGCTAAGTAAGTTGATCCCAATTCTCTATCTATCCTCAATCATCTATCTGCTGACTTTGCCAAACCCATACACACTATACCCATCTCTTTAGTGCTCAGATTTATGGATGAATTCCCCAAAGCATGTAGTGCAAGGGCCTGCCTGTATACTTTCTAATGGTACTGTTTAAAGTTTTTGTATCCTATTATTATCTTGATAGGTAATAGCAGAATGTCCAAATGTCCTCAAATGTGTACAATGTGTATTTATATCTTTGTATTATGACACTTCTTACCTGTCCAGTGGTCTGCCAATAGTGTAACTAAGGAGGGTCTGTTCAAAGTAATACCCATTATTTAGCCATTCATCTCTCAATGAAGTGAAGAGGGTTACCTGTCCAAGATTTCCACACACCCCCTATAATGTTAGAAATGGCCCATGAGAGGGGGGGAGGGGGAATATGATAGGTGTACCTTATACTTTGGCGTTGTTAAATTCCCCTTAATAAATGCTATCTGGAGGTTTCCCCATAATGTTTGTGTCTAATCTGCTTGCCTTGTTTCTGTGAAAAAATAGTAATGTTTATTGTTTTTTCCTCAACAGTTTCCTTCCACGCCACAGGAATGGCAGACTGTGGCCTCCCACTTTGCCCAGCGGTGGGACTTTCCTAACTGCGGAGGGGCAATTGATGGGAAACACGTCCACATCGTCCCACCACCCAACTCTGGGTCGTACTATTATAATTACAAGGGGTTCAATAGTATAGTGATGTTGGCGGTGGTGTCGGCTAATTACGACTTCTTGTATGTGGACGTGGGGAAGAATGGCCGGATGTCCGATGGTGGAGTCATCGCCCAGACGGAGTTCTACAGGCGTCTCCAGAATGGCAGCTTGGACTTGCCAGCTCCAGAGGACAATGTGGAAGGACTCCCATTCGTGTTCGTTGCTGATGAAGCGTTTGCGCTGGGGGACCACCTGATGCGGCCATTCCCAATGAGGACCCTCACCCCGGAACAGAGGGTTTTTAATTACCGGCTGGCCAGAGCCCGAAGAGTGGTGGAGAACACATTTGGAATCCTGGCCAGCCGGTTCCGCCTATTTATGACACCCATCCATATGGCGGAGTATAAACTGAACCATATAATACTTGCGTGCTGTGTTCTCCATAACTTTTTAAGGAAACATTCGGCAAACTATGCTGGCTCAGTTGGGCCTGAGGCTGGAATGATACATCAAACCACACTGACGGCGCTTGAAAGCGGCCGTCCTGGCTTGCCCTCCCTGAGTGCCCGTGATGTCCAGTTACGATACCAGGAGTTCTTTGCGGGTAGGGGGGCCATCAATATGCCAGAAAATCTGTGAAGCCTTTTTTTAATAAAAAAAAAATCTTTGTGGACATTTACTGCTTGTGTTTGTTTTAGCTGACCCTGACAGAAATGTTTGAAGTGCAGAAAATGGCGTGATTGGGTAACCTTATACAAAGCACTGTTGGCTGTTATTTAGTAAATGCAAAAACACATTTCACTACAAGTGCACTTGCAACTGCACTGAAACTGCACTTGTAGTGCAAAGTGGATTTGCCTTTAGGAAATAAAGGCCATTTTCTCATAAAACAACAATTACATCACCCCAAAAGTGTTGTAGCGTTGAGACAATAATCCACACATTCTTGATTAACAATCTTTTTAATACCTGCACAATCACATGTGCATTTACCAAAGGTTTTTCACACAAACCAACATGTTTGTTGTATACCAATTTTTGTGGTGGCATTATCCAAAATCAAAATGTCCATTTTATAGAAAACAGGCCTGTGTAAAACCAACAAGAAAGACACAAATCTTGATCTTACAAAGTTCACATTTGGTAGAACTTGAAGGCAATATCAGACATGAGTATTTAGGAACTGTGTTTGATATTGCGTTCAGATGGGGGGAAATCACCCCTGGAAAAGCCAAATTTGGAAGATGCACACAAATTTCCCAATGTCAACATGTGCTACCTGCCATCACGGGGGATCAAGGGATGTGTTTTGGGGGAGCAAGCCCTTCCTCACCGCTACTTTATTATTGAGGAAGGGGTTGCACCCCCAAAACGCGTCCATTGATCTCCCGTGATGGCAGATAGCACATGTTGACACACTGTGTGCATCCTCCAAATTTGGCTTTGGGAAAAATCACAAAAACATTTAGCACATTGTAGCACACAAAAGAAGAAAGTGATTTGGAGGGGTTTTAAACTCGCCCCAAAACATCAATGATGTTTTTATATTTTGGAATAACATCATTGATGTTTTGCTTGATGATTTCCAATTGTAAATTACACCCCATGATCTCCCCGATCAGGATCTGGGCACTTTTGGATGTGAAAGGATCTTGATCCACAACCTCCCGATCACCTAAAAAGAGAGGAACCCTAAAATAAATTTGGTTTAAAAAAAATGCCGCCATCCATCTCTTATCTGAGCCTGTGGTTGCAGACACTCACCTGTTGTGGTGACTAGTTCCACCACGTCTTCCTCCTCCTGCTCAGCTTGTGTTGGGGGGATTTCCCCTTCTTCCAGAGGGGGGGGCTCTGGTCTCCTCAGATGAGGGGTGTCCTCCGAGTCTTTTCTCCCCTATGTCAAACAAAATGGTATAATTAGCACACAGATATTTAATGTCAGAACTATAAATAGGAAACATTGCTTGGAAGTGGGGTACAATTATCTATTTTAGCAGAGTTCCAAGTTGTAATTTTTTTAATGTCCTTTGTCAAGCTGCAATACTTTACCTGTTTGGTACAAGCTTCACAGATGGAGACCCCCCTATAGTATACACTGGAGCACCTGTGTGGGGCCCCCTAATAAAAATGGTGTTCTTGTGTCCCACACTAGTGCTCCAGTGTCCAGATGTGAAAACAGCTGCTCAGTGTCCTCTCCTTACACAGAATCTAGTTTGCATTTCATTCTAGTAACAAAGCCATCTACACAACCCAATTCTTTGAAGACAAGTATAGGGCGTCAAAATGGTGGCCAAATGCATATGGGCTAAACAATGGTATTTAATATTTGGAACGAAAAATGTTTGATCCGAACGAATAATGTGCCCATGAAGATGAAAGTTGCCATTTTAAACTGTACAACAGTTCCTAAAAGCACATGGAGCAGCAGGAACGTAATAAACATAAAGAATAGGAACACAGCACAACTACTTACTTTTTTGCAGCTCTCTCCGGATCTTTCTGTACTGCTCATGTTCTTGTAATTTCAGGTCCGACCACCGCTTCCTGAGCTGATCTTTCAATCGGCGTACCCCGAATTTCCGGTGCAGACTCCTGACCACTTTCGCCATGATCTTGTCCTTTCGGACATTGGGGTTGGGGTAAGGCCCATACTTTCCATCATAGTCGGACTTCTTCAGGATGTCCACCATTTCCAACATCTCCCCAAAGGACATATTTGAGTCCTTAAATCTCCTTCTGGATCGGGACGTTTCAGGCTCCGGCCTTACCTCTTCCTCCTCCTCCTCGTTGCTACAATTAGCACGCACCTGCTGTCTATCCGCCATGTGCTCCTCCCCCACTGCGCTGAACGAAAAGGGGCAGGGAATAGACTAGAAAGAACGCCAGGGGAGGGCGGAGTTATACGCATGCGCAGTGTGTATAAAGCGTAACACACGTGCGTCTTACGTACGATCTGTGAGCGGAGGAAGGAGCATCGGAGACGCCGATCGTGATAACGAAGGTAAGATCTAAACTTGGGCCTATACTGCTTCGAAATGGAAGCCTATATTGTAACAAGATTAGGGGAGTTTGGTCTGACATTAGGGTTTGTCTTGTGTTGTGTCTTGCAGAGAAAATGGATGGGTTCAACGACCACAATTTCCTGCCCCTGTTCATAGACAAGTACAGGGAGCTGCCCTGTCTGTGGCAAGTGAGACACCCCCACTATACTCACAAACAGAAGAGGCAGGCAGCGCTGGAGAAACTGCTGGAGTTAGTGAAGCCGGTGGTCCCCACAGCAACCATCCCTTATTTAAAAGCTAAAATTGGTGGCCTGAGGAGCACTTATCTTAGGGAGCGCAAGAAGGTCACAGATTCCCTGAGGTCCGGAGCTGCAGCAGATGACGTTTATGTCCCCAGGCTGTGGTACTATGAGAGACTGCGATTTCTGTCAGACCACACTGAAGTCAGGGAATCCCTCTCTACTCTTCCTTCCACGCTTCCTTCCATCCCAGCTGAGGCTTCCGATGTCCAACCTGGGCCTTCCAGCCAGGAAGAAATGGAGGAGCCCAGCTGGAGTCAGGTATAGCATTCTTCTACAGATTTCTGGTCAATAAATAAATTATGTTTACTAGATGTTATTATTGATCACTAATTTCTGCTTGAAAAAAGTGTTTTACATATCAATACACAGTAGTGGGCACCCAAAATTGGGACAAAAATGAAAAATGCTGGGCTCAGAATGATAGTCTGTTATATTTGTTAACATTCAATTTGCAGCAGTCAGGAGGTGAAAATTGTGTGTGATTGATGACTAAAAATCTCAAACTATGTCCCTTTTTCATACACAGGAAGACCTCAGCCAGGAGGAGGCTGTGGAATGTGGCAGTCAGGAGGAGGCGGGGGGTTAGTGGCAGCCAGGAGGAGGCGGGGCTAAGTGGCAGCCAAGAGAAGCCTGGGACCAGTCGCAGCCTGACTGAGTCTCAGGTCCCTCCCCTCCGCCTTCCATACAAAAGGGCCAGGAAGGCCACTCCGAGTCCCGTGCAGGATTCAGTGTACAGGCTGATCCAGGAGGCTTCTGCGTTCCTCAGAGCCTTACCAACTCCTGAAGAGGCCTTTGCCTGCATGGCTGCCACCAAATTGCAGGGCATGCAGGAGGGCCAACGCAGGCTCTCTGAGGACCTTATTTATAAAGTCCTACGTAAGGGGGTGAGTGGGGAACTAACACCCAAGACGGATGTCATTGAGATGGACGATCCTCCTCCTCCTCCTCCTCCTGCTGCCACAACTCCACCACCACAGCCACCGCGTGGAAGGAGGCGTGGAAAGAAGACCAAAGAGTGATGACCCTGGGTTCAGTCTGGTCTGACAGAAGCTGCAGTCTCTCGTATGACCACAGCCTGGGGACACAGATGTCATCTGCTGCTTTCCGGATCTCTGGGACTTCTGGACCAGACTGCACTCCCTTAGATATGGACTCCTCAGGCCACCAATTTTGCTTTTAAATAATTGATGTGTGCCCTGGGGGTCCAAGGCTTCACTCATTTCTGCAGTTTCTCCAGCGTTGCCTCCCTCTTTGTTTATAGTTGTGAGCCCTTAATAAATTTTTTGGGCAAATTCTACTCTCCTGTGTGTGTTTTCATCCAAAAAGGACAGTTTGTTGGTGACGATTCAGGTACATTTCTAACATAAAATGTGAAATTAACAAGAGACAACAACACCAAACAATCTCCTACAGATTAAATAGAACAACATATCAATGGTGTTGTGGGAACTTGTCACAAAAAACACACACAAACATTTTCGGGAGTACAAATCAAAATCGCAAAAATAAAAAAAATAAAATAGAAACACAAAAAAAGAATCTACATTAAAGCCAAAAAATATATAAAAAATATACAAAAATATGTTTTCAGATGTGAGAAATCAAAATATATTGAGGGAATCCCGATAAATAGAAACAAAATAAGTTTGTGAGAAGTGTGTGTGAATATGAGCAGCAAAACTACTTAATTCTTGTCACATTATAAAGAAGAAGAGAGTGCGCTGTATTAAACCATTTTGAACATTGCAGCGTGACGAAAGTGATGTATCCATTGCGAACGCTAAGTTTACCAGAACGAGCTGTTCCGTCTTGGAATTTCTTCTGAGCATGCGTTGCACTTTGTGCGTCGGAACAGGCCACACACGGTCGGAATTGACGCGATCGGATTTTGTTGTCGGAAAATTTTATCTCCTGCTGTCCAACTTTGTGTGTCGGAAAATCCGATGGAAAATGTCCGATGGAGCCCACACACGGTTGGAATTTCCGACAACACGCTCCGATCGGACATTTTCCATCGGAAAATCCGACCGTGTGTACGGGGCAAAAGGCTGCTTTCACACTGAGGCATTGGGGGCACCTGTCTAGCACCATGCTGTGTGTGCTCACATCAGGGGGGTGGGGTTGCTAACCTAGCTGGGCACAGCAGGGAATCTGGGATTGGTTAGATTACAGGGGTCTTCAGCACCCTGAGGTCCTGTGCTTGTTCACTCTGAATCCTCCTGTGAGATATATAGAGTGACAGTGTAGGATGGGCACAGGCAGCAGTGTTGCCAACCTACCAGATGAAATTTACTGACACAACAACCAAAATTTACTGGCACAGCCACGTTTTTACTGGCAGCACACTTCACTGGGAAGTCCCAACCTGCGGCCATGGAGACCGCGGAGGCGGAGCTGCCATCTGCCGACATTCAGATCTCTCAGTGAAGGAGAGGAGAGACACTTGTCTCTCCTGACAGCCAGCCTGTCCCCGCAGGCAGAAGCAGCCGCCCGACCGACTCCCGAACCAGGCAGCCCCAGCGGCGCACCGCTGATCGTTGTAACACACAGAAGTTGAACCGGCCCTGATGGGGCCCAAGGAGCAACTGGGGCCCCTGGGCAGTGTCCACTCAGTAAGACGGCCCTGGCCGTGTTGTGTCTATATATAGAAAATATATTATAGAGTCAGTAATAGAGACTGATGTCTCATAGTTCTCCTCTCTCTCAGTGTAGAGTGATGATGATACCACACATCCAGTGGGGGACGCTGTGTCTCTATATACAGTGCCTTGTAAAAGTATTCACCCCCTTGGCATTTTTCTTGTTTTAGAGGAAAGGAGGGTAGATGTGGCGCTGTTATGAAATTGGAGTGTTTTAAATCCTCTACTGATGTGGTGAATTGCTAATATGGTATAAGTAAAGTTGAAAAAAATCGCGCTTAGGACAAGTATATAGGCCAAGTGTTTAATATGGTACCTGTGCAAATAATGCAATAAAAATGTGCAAAAAAAATGCAAATAATCTGAATGGTTGTTACCAGAACCTAATATGCTGTTGCTGGAATGTTAAAAACCTATCAATGATAAAGTGAATTCCTGATATGGTAACTATGCAGATGATAGATCATTTGCACATTTATTTTGTAAGTGATTATAGCCACAACCTAATATACTATTACTAAAATACAGATTGGTACCAATCCAATCCGTACCTACAATGCATACCTCTTGTGCAAAAAATACAATCTGAAACCAATTATCTGCTGTGAAAATAAATCAGAAAGCATAAAGCATATATCCTCTGATAAACAGTGTTAGTGCACTATAAAGTCCTCTACTTTATCAGTGATAGGTTTTTAACATTCCAGCAACAGCATATTAGGTTCTGGTAACAACCATTCAGATCATTTGCATTTTTTTGCACATTTATTGCATTATTTGCACAGGTACCATATTAGGAATTCACCACATCAGTAGAGGGTTTAAAACACCCCAATTTCAGAAAAGCACCACATCTACCCTCCTTTCCTCTATTTCCTTCTATTTCCACCTTGTGGTGGATTTATTGGTAGAGGCCACAGTTCTTTTTGTTTGTTTTACTCCATAAGCGTGGGAGTTCATATACATTTTTAAATTTTTCGTGTTTTGTTGCCTCACAACCTGGAATTAACATGGATTGTTTGGGGATTTGCATCATTTAATTTACAGAACATGGCCACAACTTTTAAGATGTTTTTTTTTCTTTTTATTGTGAAGCAAACAACAAATAGGACAAAATAACAGAAAAAACGGATTTTTAAAACAGCTTACCTGTAAAATCCTTTTCTTGGAAGTACATCACGGGACACAGAGCACCATAATAATGACTATGTGGGTTATACGCTTACCTTTAGGTGATTGGACACTGGCAACCAATAGTAAGACTCTTCCACTGATCTCCTGGACAAGGGGCTGGCACAAACGGCTGCTAAAATCACAGGGGATCTCAAGGCTGACTTTATCAATTTGGGAGCCCGGATCGACACGATCGAACACAAAGTTGAAGAAACTATTGCTATCATGGCTCGCATCGATGAACTTGAGAATAGGTCAAGACGATACAATATCAGAATTCGTGGCCTACCAGAAACGATTCAGAATATTCCAGAAGCAGTACAAGACCTGATTAAACATCTAATCCACACCATCCCCTCTCACCGCCTAGAACTGGACAGGGCCCACAGAGCCCTGGGGCCCCCCAGAAAAGATGGTACCCCATGAGATGTTATTGCCAAGCCTCACCATTACACAGTGAAAGAGGAAGTGATGAGACAGGCCAGGTCCGTTCACACAGTGATGTGCATGGGTCACCAAGTGCAGATCTTTGCGGATCTCCCCACCAGCCCTCAATCTCCCTTGTGTTCCACAGGAAAAGCTAAGAAGGCCAAAGACAACAACCCAACTTGAAGCCAGTGGTGAACTGGATTTCTTCTTTCACATCCCGGGTGTGAAGCAGGGACCAGAATAATTATTCCCCCACCTGTGGGGGGTCCCTCGTGCCTATGTACTTAGGCACGCTAGTCACCCGGGCACCGGTTACTGATTTTTAAGTTATTTTATTTTTCTGTTTTTTGTAATTTTTTCCATTGAATTCGTTCATCGCAGTGAACGCTGATCACAAGCAGCTACACCTCTCCAGAAGGTTGGATATTCTATCCCCACACTGCTTCAGGGAGTACTTTAACCTTTCAGTAAAAGAAAACCTGACTGGTTCCCCCAATGGATGCTCTGCTGAGATAGAGAGGGGACTTGGGAGTTAGGGGGGAAGGGAACATGCACTTGGGGGAGGTGAAGGGTCTATAGACAGTTAAGCTGCTAGATGCTGTGATATGCTCACATGAGGATATCTTCTACCTTAGAGGTACACGTTATTTTAAAGGGAGTCCGGTTTCGTGACAGACCACTTGCACACCTACCTAACCCTTAGACACCCGTTGGTCTCTGAGGGTTAGGCCGTCTGAGCCTGGATGGGCCAGACATTGTCTGATTCCTTTCAGAAGGACACGCGGGGTTTCTCCTTCCCTGTGTCCTTTCTTTCTTTTCTAGAAGACCTTTACTATCCTTTTCTGTTCTCCCCCCCCTCCCTCCCGCTCACAATAATACATCTAACTGCATCTTGTATTTCAGATACCACTTGAACCACCAAGAAAGTGCCTGTTCAACACCCACCACAACGGAACAATGACCATCACGCTATCGTCCAAATGACAACACATCTAAGGGTAAGTGAGGGCTGTTTACGCTGTATTTCGCTCCTTCTGCTCCATGGCTGACGGCCCCATAGCTGAACTACACATAGCGTCACACAATGTTCAGGGACTCAACTCCCCGATTAAGAGGAGAAAGGTTCTTGACTATTACAAACATCTCCAGCTAGACGTTATCATGCTGCAAGAAACACATTTCCCATCCAGGTATAGCCCTAAGTTTCTTCACCCACAATTCCCACAGTTCTTCTTAGCGAACGCAAACAACAAAACCAAGGGAGTTGCAATCTTAATCTCCAAAAACCATAAATTTGTGAAAATCTCTGAGCATGCTGACCCAGAGGGCAGGTTTCTCCTGGTTAAGGGCACGGTGGGAGACCATCTGTATTCACTGGTCTCCTATTATGCACCAAATAGAGGACAAGCTACATTTTTTGACTCATTGTTGTACATCCTCGCTCAGAAACTGGAGGGGACGATCATTTTTGGCGGAGATTCGAATGCAGCGTTCGATCAGGGGTTGGATAAGTCTAAACCGTCGCGGTCTCAACTAACACGTCCCACCAAAGAAAGTCTCAGAATCGCAAAGACGATACTTGCACATGGTCTGTCAGACACTTGGCGGGAACTCAATCCTAACAAGCGAGACTTCACCCACTATTCTTCCCCTCACTACACTTACGCGAGGATCGATCACATCCTAACCCCATCCTCACTACTCCCATTAATTTACAGAGCCTACATCAGGGAATCGGCCCTTTCGGACCACTCCATTGTCACCATAACACTCAAAACAGGAGCCTTGGGTGGATCTAGGGGACACTGGAGACTCAATGAGTCGTTACTATCTGACCCCATCAGCGTTGCAGAACTTGAAACAGCACTGCAGGAGTACTTTACACTCAATAAAACAGAGGAAACCTCCCTAGAAATGCTCTGGGTGGCACATAAGGCTTTCATAAGGAGTAAGCTCATTCAGATCTCCACACAGATCAAACGAGAACGAAGGGCCGACATAATTCGATTAGACAGAGAATATACCAAACTCAAGGCTTCACACAAAAAAGATCCATCCAGGACCCCTCCACGCTCATCGACAAAGCCAGATTAGATCTCAACCTAGCACTCACAGCCAAAGCCGAAAAGGCCATTCGCTGGAACAGACATAAATTCTACTCACAGGCAGACAAAATAGGTCCCCTACTAGCTACAAAACTTTCTCCTCCCATCAAAACTCATGCATTACCCAAGCTCAGGATAAATGGTCAACTACCCACGACTAACCCATCCAAGATACTTAAAGCTTTTTAAGACTTTTACTCTAAATTGTATAGACGACCTGCTACATCCACCGCTGACTTAATCCCTAGATTCCTGGAGGGTCTTCCCATCCCTTCCCTAAACGACGCTCACAAACAAAGGATGGAATCAACCATCATGGAAGAGGAGGTCTTGGGGGTCATCAAGGATCTTAGAAAGGGGTCTGCCCCGGGACCTGATGGTCTTTCCATACCCTATTATAAATCCTTTGCACACATTCTAGCACCTCACCTGACCTCCTTCTTTAACTCCAAGACCAATGGAGACCCCCTAGATACTCACCTTAATACGGCTTTAATGGGGCGGTGGGGCTTCAGTGATCGTTTCCTTGGCCTTCTGCATGCTCTCTACTCACAACCGAGGGCCCAGATACGTCTACAGGGACACTACTCCAAACCAATAGACATAATGAGAGGCACCAGGCAAGGGTGCCCCTTATCTCCTCTTATATTCGCAATAGCTATTGAAACACTGGCGATTGTGGTTCGTCATAATCCGGACATCAAAGGGGTGACCTGTGGGGACCAGACGCACAAATGCGGGCTTTTCGCTGACGACATCCTCCTTTTCCTGACTTCCCCCCTCACTAAACTCCCCAATCTCTGCTTAATGTTAGAGAAATTTGCCAAAATCTCTGGTCTTGAAGTTAACTTCTCTAAATCCCAAGCTCTCAATGTTTCTTTACCTTCCCAAACAGTATCCTCTCTAAAACAGTCCTTTAACCACTTCAATACCAGGCACTTAGACACCTTCCCGCCCAGCCCAATTTTCACCTTTCAGCGCTGTTGCAATTTGAATGACAATTGCGCGGTCATGCTACACTGTACCCAAACAATTTTTTTATCATTTTGTTCCCACAAATAGAGCTTTCTTTTGGTGGTATTTGATCACCTCTGCGGTTTTTATTTTTTGAGCAACAAATAAAAAAAGACCGAAAATTTCGAAAAAAAACAAGTTTTTCTTTGTTTCTGTTAAATTTTTTTGTAAATAAGTACGCTTTCTCCTTCAATAATGGGCACTGATATAGCTGCACTGATGGGCACTGACACGGCGGCACTAATGGGCACCGATGAGGTGGCACCAATGAGGTGGCACTGATGAGGTGGCACTAACGGGCACTGATGATGGGCACTGATAGGCGGCACTGATGGGCACTGATAGGTGGCACTGATGGGCACTGATAGGTGGCACTGGTATGCGGCACTGATGGGCACTCATAGGTGGCACCGATGGGCACACATAGGCGGCACTGATGGGCACTCGTAGGTGGCATTGATTGGTATATATGGGTGGCACTGATGGGTACTTATGTGTGGCACTGATGTGTGGCACTGATGGGCACTGATAGGTGGGCACTGATGGGCACAGATGGGCACAGATGGGCACTGACAGGTGGCACCGATGGGCAATGACAGGTGGCACAGATGGGCAATGACAGGTGGCACTGATATAGCATTGTTGGGCAGATCTGGGCATTGCTGGGCAGATCATTGGCATTATAGTGCCAATCAGTGCCCATTTGTGGGCACTGATTGGCACAGATTGGGCACATGTGGATGGCCATGGGGTACATACCTGGCCATCCACGTTGCCCCTTCCCTGCTGCTCCTAGTGGCATCCCTGGTAGTCCAGTGGGGTGATCTGCGGGGGGGCTGCGCTGATGAACAATCAGCGCAGACCCCCCCTGCCAGGAGAGCCGCCGATCGGCTCTCCTCTACTTGCGTCTGTCAGACGCGAGTGAGGAAGAGCCGATCAACGGCTCTTCCTATTGACAGCGTGATCAGCCGTGATTGGACACGGCTGATCACGTGGTAAAGAGCCTCCACCGGAGGCTTTTTACCAAGATCAGTGTAGCGGTGTGTCAGACTGACACACCGCTCCACCGATCGCCGCGATGCGCGCCCCCGGGGGCGCGCTGCGGCATGTTATCCTGCTGGACGTCATATGACGCCCAGTCAGGATAACAGAACCACTTCCCGGACGTCAATCCACTATAGGGCGGGCAGGAAGTGGTTAAATTCAAATGGAGCGATACCTCCATTCACTACCTAGGTATCACATTAACGGCCAAAACAAAAACTCTTTACACACATAATTACCCCCCACTCTTCAGAAAGCTGGAGGCAGATCTTGATCAATTGTCAAAACATGAGCTAGCATGGCTGGGCCGGATCAATTCCATCAAAATGACCTTACTACCCAGACTTCTACTTCTTTCACTCCCTTCCTATACCAATCAGGAAAGACCACTTGAGATCTTTACAGAGTAAAATACTTAAATATATATGGGGTAAAAAAGGATACCGCATCCCTCAGAACACTTTATTCATACACAGACGCAAAGGAGGGCTAGGTCTCCCAAATTTACACAAATATTATTTAGCAGCTAGACTAGCACAACTGTCCACGATTTATTCCAGATATGAAAAACCTGATTGGGTCAATATAGAACGACAGGCTATTCCCAACCACACGCTCGATCACATACTTTGGTGCCCGACTAAATCTAGACCACCCATCCTCTCACCCACTTTATCCCACTCCTGTGCCCTGTGGGATTCCCTCCGGCTATCCCCAGCTCTGGTCTCCAAGGGACGTCCCCTAGCTCATCTCTTTCACAACCCCGATTTTCCACCCGGCCTAGACATCTCAGCATTTAAATGGTGGCTAAACAAAGGGCTATACCGGATAGGACACTTCTTCACCTCCACTGGGCCAATCGATCTCAAATTCTGTATCAAGAACCTGGAACTCCCGGAATCGGAACGCTTCCGTTTCTACCAAATCACCAATTTTCTTCACACCATCTGGAAGGAAAAACCTCTTCCCCCCAAATTCACAGCATACGAGTTGTGGTGCGGACGAGCCATGGAGCAGAGGGGGGGAATCTCGGTAATATATTCAGCCCTCACTTGTCCTATGGACAAAACCCCATATATGAAGGCTTGGGAGGTTGACTTCCAATGCTGCAGAGACCTGGAGACTTGGCAAGCGGCACTAACAAGATCCTTCAAAGGGATCCAGAACATCTCCCTCATGGAGGCAAGCGTTAAACCCCTAACCAGATGGTACCTGACTCCTGCCAGGTTAGCAGTCATTTACCCCTCAGCAAACCCTTTGTGCTTCAGAGGCTGCCAACATCTGGGCACAATGGCCCACATTTAGTTGGAATGCCCCAAAATCCGCACTTTCTGGAGAAAAGTTTTCTCCGTGATCTTCAAGGTGATGGCTTGCCAAGTCCCCAGGTCCCCAGAGGTGGCACTTCTAAATACACGCATCCCAGACATAACCAAGGCATCCCAAACGCTGATCTACTTTATACTGCTGGGTACAATAATCACAATCGCCAAAGCCTGGAAACAACCAAAACCTTCCATACATACAGTCAAAAGGAAGATTTCATGGATTATGGCCCAAGAAAAACTTACCAGCATTCTGACAGATACCTCCTTGAAATTCCAAAAAATATGGGAGCCTTGGGCACAATACATGGGAACTTCCCTCATACCGGGTGTTCAGGTACGACACCACTCCTAAACAATTTTTAGTCACATTTATCCAATAGAGGCACGCAGAAGAAATAACCCTATCTCCTAATTGATCATGAGGTCCCCCTTTCCCACCTCTCCCCTTCTTACTCCTTTTCCCTTTCTTTCTTCTATTATTTCTGTCGATTAACTCATATCAGATAGCTAAATGCTGATAAATTTAATTGAAGCTACCGTTTGGTAGCCTCCCTCGCTTAGGGGGAACCACAATCATTTTATCTTTACTGTTTGCTCAGCCCATATGGGCAGTGTAGTTAAGGGGGAATTTCCTCGTCCGGCACAGTCAGATCCCGTCAGGGGTGCCAGGGGTAAGGAAAGGACCCCTAAAGTTCTAGGGGGTAGAGCCTGGAGCTTGACATGTTAGTATTTGGGCCTTACTAATTAATTGATGGGCCTTACTAATTAATTGATGGGCCTCCCCATGAGTCTCCAAGGCTAAGTTAACTATCGAAATATATTTTTGTTTGTAACATTTATGTTTCATGCTCTAGGAGGCTTTCCCTCCTGAGCATATAAATATGTTATTGCATAATTTGTATGTACTAATTGAAAATAAAAACATATTGAAAGTAAAAGGTTCTTTGCAAGAAAGGGCGGCCAATTCTGACACCCTTCTAGCCGATGTTATAGCCACTAAGAAAACTAATTTCCTGGTCAATAGGACAAAAGGGATATGCCTAATAGGTTCAAAAGGTTGACTCTGTAAGGCTGACAGTACCAAATTTAGGTCCCAGGGACATAAAGGTGGTTTAAGCGGTGGCCTCAGGTGTGCTACTCCCTTGACAAAGGTTTGCACCAAGGAATGGGATGCAATTGGTCTTTGGAAAAAAAACGATAAGGCGAAATCTGTCCTTTAATTGTCCCTAAAGCGAGCTGCAAGTCTACTCCTGCTTGAAGAAAGGCGAGAACTCTTTCAATCAAATACCTACGAGGGTTCCATTTTCTTTCCTCACACCAAGAAATGTATGACTTCCAGACTCTATAATAGATAGCTCTAGAAACTGACTTTCTAGCGTTTAAAAAAGTAGACAAGACTGAACCCATAATACCACGGTCTTTCAATAGTCTGGTCTCAATAGCCAGGCCATAAAATTCATCAACCGTAAAGAAGGATGGAATATGGGCCCTTGAGACAACAGGTCTGGACGGCAAGGAAGGACCAATGGGTCCCCTACTGCCAACTTCACAATCTCCAAATACCATGATCTCCTGGGCCACGCTGGGGCCACTAAGATCACCGACTTTCGTTCCTCCTGTATTCTGCGTAGTAAGTGCGGCAGAATTTGGATCGGAGGGAAGGCATAAATCAGAGAATACTGATCCCAAGGAACTACTAATGCATCTATCCCGACAGAAAGCGGATCCTTGGTCCTGGATACAAACCTGTCCAGCTTGGCATTAAATCTGGATGCCAGCAGATCCACATCCGGGGTACCCCAGTATTGGCAGATCTGTAGAAAAACCTTGGGATGCAGGGACCATTCCCCTGGTAACAATTTCTGGCGACTTAGGAAATCCGCCTGCCAATTGTCCACCCCCGGAATAAACACTGCCAACAGAAACGGCACATGTTCTTCTGCCCAAGTCAATATATGATCTACCTCTCTTTGGGCTCCCCGACTCCTGGTACCTCCCTTGTGGTTGATATATGCCACTACCGTGGAGTTGTCGGACTGGACTCTGACAGGAAGACCCCGCAATCTGGATGTCCAGAATCGCAGAGCCAGACGAGCTGCCCGAATCTCCAATAGATTGATGGGCAGCGTTCTTTCTGTCTGGGACCATATTCCCAGAACAGCCGCTTCCTCTAGGACTGCTCCCCAGCCCAGAAGACTGGCGTCCGTGGTTACAACTTTCCAGGCTACCGGTGGGAAAGATTTCCCTCTTTTCAAGTTGCTGGTTCTTAACCACCAAGAGAGGTTCCATAGAACCTGTGGAGATAGAACCATAGGCCGATCCGAGGTTCGAGCTGACTTGTCCCAGGCCTTTAGAATACTGCTCTGGAACACTGTGGAGTGGAACTGTGCATATGGCACTGCGCTGAAGGATGACACCATCTTGTCTAGTAACCTCATGCACAGCCGAATAGAAGGTGTTAGTTCTCCTTTCACCTTCTGTACAAGTACCACTATGGAGGCGACCTTTAAGGGAGGAAGAAACACCTTTTCTTGGGCGGTGTCCAAGACCAGACCCAGATACACCAAGGCTTGGGTCGGACAAAGAGCTGACTTGTCCACATTTAGCATCCAACCTAGGCGTTGTAAAACCCATACTGTTCTTGACACGTTTTGAACTAGTATGGGGCGAGAGCATTCCTTTAGAAAAAGATCGTCCAGATATCCTACTACGGAGACTCTCTGAGACCTTAGGGAAGCCAACACTGGGGCCAGAATCTTTGTGGAGACCCTGGGGGCCGTGGCCAGACCGAAAGGTAGTGCCACAAATTGGAAATGACTGCCCTCTACAGCGAAGCGTAGGAACCTTTGATGTGGACCGAAGATCGGCACATGAAGGTACGCGTCCTTGATATCTATGGACACTAAATAGTCTCCCTTTCTCAGCGATTTTATTATTGAACGAACCGACTCCATGCGGAAGGATTGGACGTCTACAAAGAAGTTGACAGCCTTGAGGTCCAAAATGGGCCTTACTTCCCCATTTGGTTTCAACATGGTGAATAGGTTTGAGTAAAACCCCTTGAATCTCTCCTTGTGCGGAACCTTTACAATTACCCCCTGCATCAGCAGATGGTGTAAAGCTAGGAATAGGCATCTTCTTTTCTCTGGATCCGACGGAACCCTTGAGTACAGAAACCTATTTGGGGGGATCTCCCGGAACTCTATTCTGTAACCATATTTTACAGTGGAAATGACCCATCTGTCTTGAACCAGTTCTTCCCAGGCCTCCCCAAACAGCCGAAGCCTGCCCCCCACCCGCGAGAGCGGGGGCGCCCCTTCACAAGGTAGACTTGGAGCTGTGCTTGGGTGGCTTTTGGGTCCAGGGCTTCTTCTGACCCTGGGGTCTTTTAAAGCCAGACAGCTGAGGCTGTCGATACCGCTTAAGGGAAGAAGCACTAGGTCCTGGAGCATTAGGAATTTTATAAGAGGGTTGCTTCCCTTTCTTTTTAATAGGGAGTAGGGCACTCTTTCCTCCAGAAATCTTTTGGATATATTTATCCAGATACTCGCCAAACAAGCGCTCTCCATGGAATGGAAAGGCTGTGAGTAGCCTTTTACATGGCGTCTCAGCAGACCAGTTCTTTAGCCACAAGACTCTGCACATATGAATTGACAGTAACGCAAAACGAGACATCTGTTGCATTGAGTCTTTCAATGCGTCTACTGCAAAACATAAGGCATGAGGAATCTCCGATAACTCCTCGGCAGATTCCTCCTGGCAAGGTATGTTCTTTACCAACCTTTTAAAGCGATCCTTTAGGGATTGGCAAATCCCAATAACTACAACTGCTGGCTGAACTGCCGCACCAGCCACCGAAAAGGAGGCCTTTAATAAGGACTCTAGCTTTTTATCAGCCGGATCCTTGAATACCTGGGCATTATCCACTGGACAGGTTAAACTTTTATTTACAGAAGATATGGCAGCATCCACCAAAGGTGTGCTCCATTTCTTCCTGAACTTCTCCCCCATAGGATATAAGACAGAAAACCTTTTTTGGAGGTAAGTATATCCTGTCAGGGTGCTCCCAGTCCGCGTAAACCACCTGCTCCAGTAACGGATGCAAAGGGGACGCTTGGGAAATTTGCTGAGGTCGCATAGATCCCAAAGTAGAACAGGAGAGTGCAGACTCCTGAACCGGGGGTAACTTAAACCCCATTTGTACCATCTCAATTAGAGATTGGATAAACAATTTTTGGGAATGGGAGGCTGAAATTGGCTCTTCAGAGCCAGAGTCCTCCACCGAGGATCCTTCAGCCTCTCCTACCTCTCGGTCTTTTATGACCACCTCTTCCAAATCCTCTGCCCATTCTGGTTCCAGATCACCTGGACCCATCTGGCTATAAGAGTCCTGGTGCTCTAGTGACTCTCCACTTGGCCCAAGCTCAGGGGAGGGAGATCTATTACGCTTCCTCCCCCCGTGTTACAGAGGCAATCATGTCAGCTATTTTGCCCTCAAGGCCCGCTAAGGCAGATGCCAAATCCTCCTTTGTAACATAAGCCGAGGCAGGTATATTGGTAGTGGTCACTATGCCTGACAAATGCAATGGCTCAGCCAGGCCAGATGCCGCAGGTCTTTCAGGAGAAACTGAGGCTGCATCAGCATGGGGTTGGTCTCCTGTTTTTAGAGGAGGGACTCTTACCCCTGTGCTTGCCTTGTTACCTATACCTTGTTTTCTGGAAGACATTGCTTACACACAAGGAAGAAAAGGAGTACTCCCCACAAACTATAACCAGCCTTTAACCTGTCACCACTGTGTCCAAGACCACCAGACTCACGTGCCCAACTATCGCTCTGTGCTGTCCATGCGCACGCCAGGAGCTCCATGCCTATAAAGCATTAGCTTGAGAGTGAGCGCGCGCATCAGCGATCAGCAGCATGCCCACTGCACGGCGCATCTGCGATGCTCACAGCAGCGGCGCACGCGCACACCGATGGCACACACCAGGGGCGCACACACTCGCCGGCGGCGGGCATGTGGCGCACGCGCGCACGCTAGTATTTAAAATGCGCGCCAAAACCACCATCTGTAATCCCAGACACAGGCTTAAGGTTTACCAGCAGTTTCAAAGGGAAATACACACACATATATATATATATATATATATATATATATATATATATATATATATATATATATATATATAAATCCCAAAGGGAGTACTCATCACTCCCAAGAAGCAGGGCCTGTCTTACCAGGCCCAATCTTCCCCATCACAGCGGGTAGCACCTCTAAGGACCTTCAGGGACTGGGTCCCCCATATATTGGGGTCCACACCCCTGGACCTGTAAAGCACCCTTTCTGGTTTACCTTGGGCAAGATTGACCAGGAATACCAACTTAACAAGGGTCCAGCGCCTATATAGGACACATTACAAGCAATAGCTCGTTCTTAAACCAAGGTTCGGGTACCATCCACTTTAGCTTTGTTATGCCATCCGAATGGATCCGATTATAACGTCCTCAGTGGGACATTTTCTTTTTTTTTTTTCTTTGAAGAAATTTGAAGAGCTTCAACAGCCATGACCATCACCTTCAAGACACTGGCGAAAAAACTGAGGTACTTCCGGTATAGGAGGGGTTATATGGGAGGAACCGTCTTACTATTGGTTGCCAGTGTCCAATCACCTAAAGGTAAGCGTATAACCCACATAGTCATTATTATGGTGCTCTGTGTCCCGTGATGTACGATAAAGAAAAGTCAATGTGCATAGCTATTCACCCCCCTAAAGTCAATACTTTGTAGAGCCACCTTTTGCGGCTATCACAGCTCCAAGTCGCTTTAGATAAGTCTCTATGAGCTTGCCACATCTTACCACTGGGATTTTTGCCCATTCCTCCTTGCGAAACTGCTCCAGCTCCTTCAAGTTGGATGGTTTGCGCTTGTGAACAGCAATCTTTAAGTCTCACCACAGATTTAATATTGGATTGAGGTCTGGGCTTTGACTAGGCCATTCCAACACATTTGCATGTTTCCCCTTAAACCACTCAAGTTTTGCTTTAGCATTGTGTTTGGGGTCATTGTCCTGCTGGAAGGTGAACCTCCGTCCTAGCCTCAAATCACACACAGAGTGGTACAGGTTTTGCTTAAGAATATCCCTGCATTTAGCACCTTCCATTTTTCCCTCAACCCTGACCAGTTTCCCAGTCCCGACTGCTGAAAAACATCCCCACAGCATGATGCTGCCACCACCAAGTTTCACTATGGGGATGGTGTTCTTTGGGTGATGTGATGTGTTGGGTTTGCGCCAAACATAGCATTTTCTTTGATGGCCAAAAAGTTCAATTTTAGTCTCATCAGACCAGAGCACCTTCCGCCATACATTTTGGGAGTCTCCCACATGCCTTTTCACAAACTCAAAACATGCCATTTTGTTTTTTTCCTGAAATTAATGGCTTTCTTCTGGCCATTCTGCCATAAAGCCCAACACTATGGAGCGTACGGCTTATTGTCGTCCTATGTACAGATACTTCAGTCTCTGCTGTGGAACTCTGCATCTCCTCCAGGGTTATCTTAGGTCTCTGTGCTGTCTCTCTGATTAATGCCCTACTTGCCCGGTCCGTGAGTCTTGGTGTGAGGCCGTCTCTTGGCAGGTTTGCTGTTGTTAATGTCAATGTCTTTTGTTTTGCACATCAAGGCCTTTGGGTAAGGCTGCATAAGTTAAGCATTTTAATAAATAAATAAATAAATTGTGCCATGTTCTTTCCATTTGGTTATGATAGATATGATGGTGCTCCTAGTGATCATCAAAGATTTGGATTTTTTTTTATAGCCTAACCCTGACGTGTACTTCTCAACAACATTGTCCCTTACTTGTTTGGAGAGTTCCTTGGTCTTCATGGCAGTGTTTGGTTAGTGGTGCCTTTTGCTTAGGTGTTGCAGCCTCTGGGGCCTTTCAAAATGCTGTGTATATGTAACGACAGATCATGTGACATTTAGATTACAAACAGGTGGACATCATTTCACTAATTATGTAACTTCTGAAAGTAATTGGTTGCACCAGAACTTTTTATGGGCTTCATAACAAAGGGGGTGAATACATACGCACATGCCAATTATCAGTTTTTTATTTCTGAAAAATAGTTTTATGTATATATTTTTCTAATTTTACTTCACCAACTTAGACTATTGTGTTCTGATCCATCACATATAATTCAGGGAAAAAAAACATTGAACTAAAGGCTGTAATGTAACAAAATAGGTAAAAAGCCAAGGGGGGGTGAATACTTTTGCAAGGCACCGTAGAGGTGTAACATGTGTACTCTTTGTATATACTATATATCCACTGTCCTATATATCTCTATATACTATATCCCTCATATATACACAGATATAGAGATGCGGCATGTGTACTCTCTGTATATACCATATATCCACTGTCCTATATATCTCTATATACTATATCCACTGTATATACCCAGATATAGAGGTTTGATGTGTGTACTCTCTGTATATACTATATATCCACTGTCCTATATATCTCTATATACTATATCCCCTATATATACCCAGATATAGAGGTGTGACATGTGTACTTTCTGTGGGGTTCTACAAAATATTGACTCAGGGGGCGCAATTGCTGCCCACACTTTTCTTTTTTTTTCTTTTTTTTTTTGCCACGTCAGCGAAGTTTGTTTTAAGAGACGTTATTTCAACTTCAAAAATCAAAATCTATCCCATCTTTTTTATTCACATCATTGTGGCCAATCTTCAATTTTACTTTATTTATTCAAAAGTAACTTCTAATTTGAAAAAGACTAAAAACAACAGTTCCTTCAACCCGAACAGATATTGTGGACAATAATTATACAAATTACAGTGACATCTATTAACCTCCCCCTCTCTCCCCCTGCCCCCTCACCCCTCCCCTCCCCTCCAGCACCCCGTCCACCCCCACCCCCTCCTTCTCCCAAATACGCACCACCTAATAACCTAGTACTCTTAAACTCTATCTATCCCATTCATACTCCAGCCATAACTTCCATACACTCTTATGTTTCTTTAAGCTACCCCTCCTTCTATACCAGACTTCCTCCTTGATGATCGTTTCCTGGACCTCTCTTCTCCATTCTCCTATCGTTGGGGAATCTTTTTTCTGCCACTTCCGTGCTATAATTTTTCTGCCCTGAAACAGGCATCTTATAATTGCAGTCTGGGTGTCTTTCAACATATCATTTGTCTCAAATAGACTCAGAAGACATGTCTATATAGCTTGGGGCAACGCCAAAACATATGTAACAGGTCACCTCTCCCATCCCCACAACGCTGACATTTCGCATCCTGCTTCCTTCCGAACCAAAATAGTTTTGCATGGTGTATAATAGAGTCTGTAAATCAAATATAGATGAGAGACCCCTTGTGCTGGTGAAAGAGATACTCTTGGTCCCAATGCCAGGTTGAACTTCCATTGCTCCACCGTTATTGTGCCAACCTCTTCACCCCATTTAATTCTTCTCCTGGGCTCCACCTCCCCTTCCTGCCCCGCCCTGGATATACTCTTATACATTTCAGAAATCCACCCTCTGGATTCCGTGCTATTTAAAATTTCCTTAACACGGGCATTTCACACCACTCTATCTCCTTGCCCTTAAATTGTACTTCCAGGGCGTGCCTCACCTGCAAATAACCAAAAAGCAAACTGTTGGGCAGTTCAAACTCTTCTCTTATCTCATGAAATGATTTCAACCTCCCTGCCCTATACAGTTGCGTCAAGCGGTGGATACCCTTCCTGTCCCATTCTTCTATTTTCCCCATCACACTAAGCTCCTTTAGGTTTTTATTGTCCCATAGCGGAGAAAACTCAGAGAACCCCATATATCCCAATATCATTTTTACCGTCTTCCAGCATCTGATCATTAACTGGGTTGTGGGGCAGCTGTGTCCAAAGGATTCAGCCTCTACTGCCTCCACCTCTGTATCCTGGCTAATATTGCTAGTCCGTAATCTACTTCCTCCTACCCTTTCTACAGACGCATAAGAAATAGCACCAGGGGTCCGGTAGTGCCAGGCCCCCCTCCTCCCTTGGCCGCCGCAGCGCCCTCAGACCTATCCTAGCCACCCCGTTTTTCCAAATTAAACTATCCAGCTTCCTAAACCAATGCCTTGGAATCCAAACAGGGGAATTATGAAAAATAAACAGGATTTGTGGCAACCATATCATTTTGATAAGATTGCATCTGCCGGCGACCGAGAGAGGAAGACCACCCCACACCCGGCACTTCTGTTTCAGTTTTACCATTAATAGTACTACATTATTTGTTATATACTGCCCTGGATCCCTGGTTATGTTTACCCCCAGATATCTCATTTGACTTACAATTTTTATAGAGTTCACCAGACTTGGGAGCGGATTTACCAAGGGATCTATCGGCAATAAGGCTGATTTTTCCCAATTGATCTTTAAACCCGAAAAGTGCCCAAATTCTTTAATTAGTTTCATGGCTGCTGGCAGGGAGGTTTGTGTATCTTCCAGAAATAACAGGATATACATTGCGATTTTCTCTTCTACACCCCTATTTTTGAAACTCCGGATTTCTTGTGTTTTTCTCAGAGCGATTGCCAGGGGCTCCAGTGCGAGGGCGATGAGCAGGGGCGACAGCGGGCACCCCTGTCTCGTCCCCCTCCCCAACTGGAACCACTCAGAACACTCCCCATTAACCCTGACTCTGGCTTTCGGTTTGTCATATAGGAGCCTCAGCCAATTCACAAAGTTTGGACCGAATTTGAATTTTGCCAGAACCTTCCATAGATAGTGCCACTCAAGGCTATCAAATGCCTTGACCGCATCTAAAGATAAAATCGCCCTGTTGCCTCCCCTCTCTGTAGGTACTTGTATGTTACCATACATTCTCCTAATATTCATACTCACCGATCTCTCCGGTATAAAATCGGTTTGATCCGCGTGTATTACTTTAGAAATTATTTTTTTTAACCTGTTCGCTAGAGTTTTGGCCAGAATCTTGACATCCGTGCATAATAATGAGATTGGTCTATATGATGCGTGATCTAACGGGTTCTTCCTCTCTTTCAAAAGGATTATGATCGTAGCTTCTGTCATGGACATGGGTAGTCTACCTTCCACCACGGCACCGTTCAGAGCTTCTAGTAATTTTGGGAGCAAAACCTCCCCATATTTTTTATACAGCTCTGCCGGTAATCCGTCAGGTCCTGGCGCTTTTTGATTCACCATTTCCTTTACCACTCCTTGTATCTCCACCAGTGTCAGCGGGGATTCCAGGGTATCTCTCTCCTCACTGGATAGCGGAACTATTCTTAGTTCTTCAAAGAACTCCCACATCTCACCTTCTACATCTGCCTGTGGGGCTTTATACAAGTTTTCATAGTATTCCTTGAACACCTTCACCATACCAGAAGTGTGCCTTATAGTGTTCCCATCTCCATCCCACACTGCTGGTATAGTAGATGAAGAGCCATTAGACCTAGCTATTAATGCCAAGGTTCTGCCCACTAATTCCCCTTCACAGAAAAAATTTTGTTTCTGAAACATTTTACTCTTTTCCTCTTTTACCAGGACTTATTTTCTATATTCCTCCTGACCCCTGACCCAAGCCTCGTATCTAGCTGTGGTTGGCTCCTCCAGATATCTATCTTCTACCTCCCTCACCTTTTCCCTAGCTTTCTGTTCCTTAATTTGTGCTTTCCTTTTAACATAAGAGATTTTCTGTATAAGAACTCCTCTAAAGTAAGCCTTCAGGGCATCCCAGGTTATACCTGACGGGGCAGATCCTTGATTCAAATTTATAAGCTCTTTCAAATTACTGGCAATCCCCCCATCGTCCTCAATTATCTCAAGCCAAAAGGGGTTCAATTTCCACTCCCCCCGGCCACCACACCACCCCGTTTTAACTGAAAAAATCACTGGCGAATGGTCTGAGAGCCCCCTAGGGTCATAATCCATCCCATCCATCACTTTCAGAGCCTCCTCATTGCAAAGCACCAAATCTATCCTAGATAGAGTGGCATGCGTTCTTGAATGGCATGAATATTGCCTCTCCCCAGGATGCCACCTCCTCCATATATCCACCCATCCTACTTCCTCACAAAATTGGAGGAGCGGGCTCCTAGATACCCCTCCGGGAGATGACCCTGTCGGGAGTCTGTCTAAGCAGTTATTCATGACCATATTAAAATCCCCCGTCACTATAACTGGCACCCCAGGTTTATCTGCTGTAAAGCTTATCAGTTTATTAAGTACCTCTGTTTTAAATGGTGGAGGTATATATACACTAGCGAGAATACAGTCCCGCCCCTCAATATTGCAATAGAGAAAGATATACTGGCCATACTCATCCAATCTACTCTGTCTGCAGGAGAAAACCAATCCAGTATTTATCAATACACTCACTCCCCTCGAATACGATGTATGAGTTGAGTAATACTGCTCTTGATAACTCCTATTCCTTAAAGTATTAACTGAACCCTTATCTAAATGGGTCTCCTGAAGGCAGAGTATCCTGACACCCCTTGTTCTGGCCATAGAGAAGATTGCTTGTTTCTTATGCCGCGTACACACGAGCGGACTTTACGGCGGACTTTGCCCGGCGGACTTTTCGACGTACTTTCCGACGGACTTTCTGAATGAACGGACTTGCCTACACACAATCCACCAAAGTCCGTCGAATTCGTACGTGATGACGTACGACCGGACTAAAACAAGGAAGTTCATAGCCAGTAGCCAATAGCTGCCCTAGCGTGGCTTTTTTGTCCGTCGAACTAGCATACAGACGGCGGACTTTTCGACCGGACTCGATTTCAACGGATAAATTTGAAACAAGTTTCAAATCTAAGTCCGTCCAACTTTTGAGAAAACAAAGTCCGCTGGAGCCCACACACATCGAATTGTCCGACGAAATCCAGTCCGCCGGGCAAAGTCCGCCGTAAAGTCCGCTCGTGTGTACGCGGCATTACAGACATCTTTCACCCTTCTTACATTCCATGAACATACCTTCATACCCTTAAATTTATCTATTTTTGTGCCTACCATCTCTTATACCTATACCTTAACTCAAAATAAATCTTAATTCTCAAAACTGTTGTGGTTAATTTCCGATATTCTAGTGCCTTTATTTTTTGTGTAACTTCTATACTATCTCTTTCACACCACTCTAGCCCCCTACCTCCCTCCCCCCCATACCCCCATCCACACGACCTCCCCCCCAAACTCCCCCAACCCTCCACCCTCCCCCTCTCCCCCTTCCCTCCCCCCCTCCCCCACCTGCCCCAACCTAGGCCTATCCCACCGAGCTTCTAAAGTGACCGTGTTAAACCCTTTCAACCTGGGTATACCTCCTTCCTCCTTTTACGTTGCAACCTGAACCCTTTTATCAGAGGGGAATTACCCCCAATAATGCTTAATACGTGTACAATTTTTATAGCTGCTACCTCCCTACACCCACACCTCTAAAACAAATATATCCCTAGGAGAGGGGTGGAAAAAACAAACCATGAGGGGAAAAGGGAGAGGGGGAGGAGAGGGGAAGGAAAAAAACAAAAAACAAAGAATAAGAAATAAAGGGAGGAAATAACAAATCCCCTCCCTAAGTATATGTCTGCACCCCAGACAGAAAAAAGGGTGAAAAAATCCCTAAGTTCTCACCTCCTACTCCCTCCCCCCCTCTCCATGGGGCTCTTCACATGTCCGTAGCCCTCCCTCGTTTTTTTCCAACCATAAAAACACCTCTGCAGGAGTTTTGAAAAATTTCACCCCCCCGCCCACAGTTACCCGTAAACGGGCTGGATACAGCAGCGCATAACTAAGTCTACGCTGCTGTAAACTTCGTTTACACTCTATAAACCTTGCTCTCTGTCTCTGCAATTCAGGGGAAAAATCTGGGTACAAGGATATTCTTGCGCCATTGTATATAATATTTTTCATCTCTCTTGCTCTCTGGAGGATAGTAACCTTATCTCTGAAAAACAGCAATTTGACTATAAGGGGCCTTGCCTGACCCCCTGAATGTGGGACCCTAGGGGCAACTCTGTGTGCTCGTTCAATAGCGAACATATTGGAGAGAGCGTCCTTGCCAAACATGTCTCTAAACCACCCCTCCATGAACTCTACAGGGTTATTGCCCTCACTCTTTTCAGGGAGGCCTAGGACCCTCACATTCTTCCTGCGTGCCCTATTCTCGAAATCATCCATTTTCTGAAGGCATGTATTTAGTTGTTCCTTCATCCTCTTAACCTCCTGCCTCAGTGGGTTAACATCATCTTCCACCTGGCTGAGTCTCTCTTCTAAGATGGTGGTTCGGGCACATATCTCCTGCATATCCCTCTTCAACATGGCCAAGTCGACTCTGATACCTTTAAGTTGTTCTGATAGATCCGACAGCGTGATCTTACACACATTTACTGCTAGGAGAATGTCCTTCAAAGATGGTTCCTGCTCTTTATCTTTTAGTTCTACATTACCCGGGCTACTCAGGTCGCTCTCCTTTTCCAGATGCGTCTGTGATGCTGAATCCGTTACTGTGGGCGCATAGGTTTCGGCTGGACCTTGACTTTTCCTTCCCCCAGGGTTAATGCTCTGCGCCCCTTGAGCATGTGCACCCCCCACCTGGTTTCCTTTTATTTGGTGTGCAATTTGGCGTATGAGCAAAGCGCTCCAGCTTTGCGGCAGCGCCCTGAGCAACTTTATCCTTGGGACCTCTCAAACTATGCGCCCCAACTCCTTCCTGTGCTGTGGCCTCCTCTGACCCTTTCTTCCTGGTCATCTTATCTCCCCTCACCCCTTGGGGCTTCCAAGAGAAAAAAAAAAGGGTTATACCACCTGTTTTAGTCTCTGCCAAATGTTTTTCCCCCTAAGAGGTATGTAGTAGTATGTGGGTTTGCTGTCTCAGAAAAAAGAAAAACCACTTCAGAAAGGGCTCAACAACCCCTGGGAAGAAAATACTGGGAAAAGTATCACAATGTCCACTCCACCTTTAAATATGCCCCCTCCTGTATCTCATAGCAGGGACTCACCAAAAGAAGTCTCTAGGGGGGTTCCCAAGATTTTCGTTTTGCAGGAATGACACGATGGATTACCTTAAGGTACACAGTGCTCTGTGTACCTGGGTGGTTTTCCCCTCTTTCCCCCTATCTCCCGATCCGTTGTTCTGATCAGCAGCTTCCGCCTGTCTGCAGACTTGTCCCACTGCTGGCCAGCATGAGCGCTCTGCTAGGGGGTCCGGTGCAGTGTAGACTTCCGTCTCCTGGAACAGCAAACGGCGGCGGCGTCCGCCTGATCTGTGAGCTGGCTGCTCGTTCCTGATCTCCCCTGCTTTTCGACCGACAAAAGCGGCGGGCAAACCGCTATGACATCCTGGGCTTCCAGCGTGGTGGCGGGCGGCGGGCGTAGGGAAGAGCAGCTGGGTCCAGGTTCACAACGCTCTCCCCTTCCCCTCAACCCCCGGTCACGCCCATTCCCCCGTGTGTTTGGGTTTACTCATGATGGATCCTGTGTGATGGAACCCCCCCACACTTTTCACATATTTATTTGTATCATTTTCCTTCCACTTCACAATTATGTGCCACTTTTTGTTGGTCTATCACATAAAATCCCAATAAAATTAATTTACGTTTTTGGTTGTAACATGACAAAATGTGGGAAATTTCAAGGGGTATGAATACTTTTTTCCAGTCACTTTTAATCCCCCCCACCGTGTCTTTAGAGTGTGTGTATGCCTTGTTTCCCCCCCAGACAATGGTATTATAGTGACAGGTATTGCTGTCTTGCAGGGCCCTGAAATGTAAAACATTCCTCTGGTTTGGACTGCTATGTGGGGTCTCTGTTGGTAATATTCCCCCTCACTTCCTGTCCTGGTGACAACATATATACTACAAGGACACAGACAGAAATACAAATCTGGCTGGGGTTCCAGACTTCCCCTTCTCTACTTAAAGCGGAGTTCTGCTAAAAAAATAAATAAATAAAAGTCAACAGCTACAAATACTGCAGCTGCTGACTTTTAATAATAGGACACTTACCTGTCCCAGGGTCCAGTGATGCGGGGGAACGAAGCCGCACTCGTCTCCCCCTCCTCTCTGCGGCGCCGGAATTGTAACTGTGGGCGCCCAGCTGTGGCTTGCGTGGGCCGCGCTGCAACTGGCCGGGCAATCATCTGGGACTTGTCACATGTCCCAGATAATTGCCGAGAGTGAGGGGGGAGAGGTGATCTCCCTTCCGGTGCCGTGGTGCGCCGGGAGGAAGTGGGAGCTTTTCCGCTTTAAGAAAAGTAATTTTCTTGCTGCTGGAGGGTTCCCCTCACTTCCTGTCTGGTAGAATGTTGTCAGCAGGACAGAAAGTGAGGGAAAATCTCACTAACAGAGCCCCAGTTAGCAGAAAAAACCTTTTCTACGCTTTCCCACACTAATCAATAAAAATGTTTTGGCCGGACATACACTTTGTATGAAATGAGTGTAACTACTTCACCTCCGGAACGTTTTACCCCCCTTTATGACCAGGCCATTTTTAGCTATTTAGCGCTGTGATACTTTAACTGGTAATTGCGCGGTCATACACTGTACCCAAATGTAATTTTCTTTCACACAAATAGAGATTTCTTTTGGTGTTATTTGATCAGCACTGGCTGATGTAAAACGTATCCAATAAACAATTAAAAAGTTTCTTCATAAATTTTGGCCAAAATATATTCTGCTCCATGTCTTTGGTAAAACAAATTCCAATAAGTGTATATTGATTGGTGTGTGAAAGTTATAGCGTCTACATATTATGGGATATATATTGGAGCTTTTATTTTTTTATACTAGTAATAGCGGTGATCAGTGACTTATAATGGGGACTGCGATAGTGCGGCGGACAATCTAACACTAACTGACACTGTGTGAGAACTGACTAACTGACATCACCAGTGACATGAATACAGTGATCAGTGCTAATACTATACACCAGTGATGGCAATCCTTGGCACCCCACATGTTTTGGAACTACATTTCCCATCATGCTCATGCACTCTGCACTGTAGTTGAGCATCATGGGAAATGTAGTGCCAAAACATCTGGGGAGCCAAGGTTCACCATCACTGCTATACAATGTCACTGTACTAATGACACTGGCTGGGAAGGGGGTAACATCTAGGAGTGATCAAGGGGTTAAATGTGTGCCTTACAATATGTAATGTGTGAATTATGTGCTGCTTTTACTAACAGATCTCTCTGTTTCTTGCTTTGCAGGGATGAGAAACAGAGAGATCGTTCCCTCTCTGCTGTACAGGGCCCTGTGTTGCTTGTCAGCACAGGGCTCAGGGCTGTGATTGGACACAGCCGATCAGCGGGTCCCAGCCATGAATCATCATCCGGGACTTGCTAACAGACTTACACTGTGTACAATCGCAGCAGGTGTCGGCAAGGGGGCGTGCGTGCATGCGCCCTAAACCCGAAGACACTCAGCTATGTACTGGGAAGTAGATTTGCCTGCATGGGGCACCTGTCTGCAGTACATTGTGGATGGGTGGTCCGCAAGATGTTAAAGTGGTTCTAAATCCTGAAGGTGTGTTACCCTAATGTATTCCCTGCATGAAGGTACAAAACCTTCAGTATGCAGCTCCATAGCTAGAGGCTTGCTATGGGAGCAAGGGGGGGAGGGAGCCCCCAGGAGCATTGGCGGGTGGGTGTAGCCCCCAGGAACATCGGCAGGGGTTCTGAGTAGTGGAGGATCAGGGCTGCTCTGCACAAACCCATTACACAGAACAGGGAAGTATAACATGTTTTTTATATAATATATATATATATATATGTTTAGAATCACTTGAATGTATTTTCCTTCATTTCAGACTTCCAAATTGAAGGAGGAGGAAGCGGAGATCCCTACCACTGAAGACGGAGATCCTCACTACTGAAGACGGAGATCCCCACCACTGAAGACGGAATGTCCTGGAACATCGTACAACTACAGGCTAGACGCCTCTGTTTTTAAACACAGGAGGGGGGAGTATCAGTGTAATTTTCCTGCTGGGGGGAGTATGGGTGTAATTTTCCTGCTGGGGGAATATGGGTGTAATATTCCTGCTGGGGGGAGTATGGGTGTTGTTTGTCCAACTACATTAATAGTTGGTGATTCAGAAGCTGCAGAAATGGAAATAGAGGGCTGATGGGAAGGCCCTCCAGTTACTGGAATGGCAGCCGCCACCAGTGTAGGGACCTGTGTTGGTACTGCCATACCTGGTCCCTGGGAGGGTTCCTCAGACTTTTGGTTGAGTCTTCTTCTAGCAAAAAGCCAATTGTCTTGTTTGTCCAACTACATTGATAGTTTGTGATTCAGAAGCTGCTGATGAGAATCTTTCAAGAGATTGATGACATAGTGGATTCTGGTGATGGCTTGAATTAAAGATTCTCTCCCTCATATTCACTAGCAAATCATCCTCTAATCCCTCCTCCTCATCACCTAGTTTAAACTTTCTTCCAACATTTTGGCTATCTTCAATCCTGAAAAAGCTGCACCCCTCCCATTTCAATGCAATCCGTCACTATTTTAAAGATGGTAACCGCCTAAAAAGTCAGACCAGTTCGCCATGAAGCCAAACCCCTCCTCCCTGCACCAGTTCCTCAGCCACTTGTTAAGTACCTTAAGCTCCTGTTGCCTCTCTGGTGTGGCTCGAGGTACTGGCAGTATTTCTGAAAATATTGCCTTGGGGGACCTTTTCTTTAATATAGCCCCCAAGTCCCTGAAATCATTTTGTAGGGCGCTCCATCTTTCTCTAACTTTGTCATTGGTACCGATATATACCATGACAACTGGGTCCTCTCCAGCACCATCCAACATGTCCATGCAATCTGCAATGTTCCGAACCCGAGAACCCAGTAAACAACATACTGTTTGGCGATAACGGTCTTTGTGACAGATTGCCCTCTGTATCTTTCCAATAACTGAATCCTCTACCACTAGTATGTGCCTATCCTTTCTTGTAACCTTGCCTCATCTTTGTCATATGCTGGTGGAGTCTCGGTGTGAATTTCACATGCTGGTGAATTCTTTACGTGAATGTCACATTCTGGAGGAGTCTCAATGTGAACATCACATTCTGAAGGAGTCTCATTATGAATGTCACATTCTGGAGGAAACTCGTGATTGTGAAATTCTAGAGTAGTCTCATTGTGAACATCACATTCTGGAGGGGTCTCATTGTGATCACATTCTAGAGTAGTCTCATTGTGAACATCACGATGTGAATGACATGTGGTTGATTTAACATTTTTTCCAACTTTTTGGTTATTTTCTTTCCCAACAGAGCTGCATCCTGCTCATTTAAGTGCAGCCCATTCCTGCTGTAGAGCAAGTAACCAATTGAAAAGTCAGTCCAGGTCTCCATAAAGCCAAGCCCCTCCTTCTTGCACCAGTTCTTCAGCCACTTGCTAAGCTCCCTAAGCTCCTGCTGCCTCCTTGGTGTGGCTCAAGGTACAGGCAGTATATCTGAAAATGCTGCCTTGGAGGTCCTTTTCTTCAATATGGCCCCTAAGTCCCTGAAATAATTTTGTAGGGCGCTCCATTTTCTTCTAATGTTATCGTTGGTTCCAATATGTACCATGACAGCTGGGTCCTCCCCAGCCCCATCCAACAATCCATCCATTTGATCTGCAATGTCCCAAACTCATACGACCAGGAAACAATATACTGTTCGTTGATCGCGGTCATTCTGACAGATTGCCCTCTCTGTCCCTCTAATAACAGAATCCCCTACTACCAGGATCTGCCTATCCTTTTCTTTAAGCTTGCCCTCATCTTCATGGGAGGAGATATTTCCATGGCTGCCCTGGTATTTTGGTGGATTCTCAACATGAACATCACATTGTGCTGGAGTCTCAACATAAATGTGACATTCAGGTGGTGTCTCAATGTGAATGTCACATGCTGGTGGAGTCTCCGTGTAAACGTCACATGTTGGTGAAGTATCTGTGTAAACGTCACATGCTGGTGGAGTCTCCGTGTGAATGCCACACGCTGGTGGAGTCTCCGTGTGAACATCACACGCTGGTGGTGTCTTCGTGTGAACATCACACGCTGGTGGTGTCTCCGTGTGAACATCACACGCTGGTGGTGTCTCAGTGTGAACATCACACGCTGGTGGTGTCTCTGTCTCCGTTTTTTCATTGGTTTGGCAAAGAATAAAAATCCCAGAGGTGATCAAATACCACCAAAAGAAAGCTCTATTTGTGGGAACAAAATTATAAAAATGTAGTTTGGGTACAGTGTTGTATGGCCGCGCAATTGTCATTCAAAGTGTGACAGCGCTGAAAGCTGAAAATTGTCCTGGGCAGGAAGGGAGGGAAATGCCTGGTATTAAAGTGGTTAATCTTCAACTGCCATAATGCTGCACATGTGATCCATTATGACACCAGCCATTAGATGATTTGACAGTTTGGTTGAGAGCACAACCAATGTGACAGTTAGCATTTGTATCTATCACTATCCATAATACTTACCAATCTCGGTGTCTGTATCCCGGTGATGTCCATTGGCTTTACAGCCAGAACCAAAACATCCAACAACGGCTATGAAACAGTCGCGCACAAACGCCCGGGTCCTCTTAATTTTGAGAGGCATTTTGGTTGGGGTATTTGCAGGCTGGTCACTGATACCTCCTCCTACCATAGCTGCCCTTCCTTTGCTGGGTTTCTCTTTGGTGTTTTTCAGAGAAAGAAGCTGATTACATTTAATTCGGTTCATTATTAAGAATAAAGAAACGTGCTTTAAATGTATGGCAATGAAATTGAATCAAATTAAATCAAATCCAATAAAATTGCAAGAAAAATCTCAGGAGAGATAAAAACCAAGTCTTCACTGGTCAGTGATCTTTCAGCTTCTGCTGCCTGCCTTCCCTGCGCCTATTTATATTGGCTCACCCGATGACAGCACAGGCAGTCATTGGCTCAGCCAATGACATGACAGTGCAGAATCATGTGACCTTTTTTTTTAAAATCTCACGATGACTAAAAAAAACTGACAATTTTTCTTAAAGGAGCCAAGTCCCTATTTGTGAGCTTTGTGAATTCAGCCTGTAGGATCAGTATATGGATCTAATAGGGATACGGTTCCTGGAAGTTTTTCATGGCTGAAATAAGACGTGTGTTCCTGTGATAACATTGTGAATGGAGCCTTATAAATCCCCGCACATGAAATCTTTTCATTTCTTTTATTATATCATTATTACACACCAATTATTTTTCCTTTTTTAACCCTTTCACTGCCAAATCATATTTTCCCCCATTTTTAAACCTTTAACTACCAAGTCAAATGTTTTTCCTTTCATTTATGAACTCTTTAGGAGACCAATTCCCCTCCCCTCTTTTGTTTTTAACCCTTTCACTGCCAAACCATTTTTTTTCATTTTTAACCCTTTCTATGAACCTTTTTTTTGCAAAACAAAGATTCTTTTTACATTTTATTTTTTAACCCTTTCAGCGCCAAATCAAAAATTCTTTTCTTTTTTAACCCTCCCCATTTTTAACCCTTTCACAGCCAAAACCAATATTTTTTCACATTTCTTGCCCATATGTTAAAGTATAACTTAAGAAAACTTGTTTATTGTTAGTGTTGGATGGAGTGGAGAGGGATTAGAACCCCTGTCAGGTTTTTATTGCTGTCTGCGCCCCCTTTAGGGAGATTCATTCTCTCTATTTATCATTACCAACAAAAGTAAAAGAAAATCGCAAATTTTGGGTTGTCACCAGAACAGGAATTAGAGGGGAAATCTTCCAATGGGGACACTAGTTTTGGTGACACCCAGGGATGATGTCACTTTGGGAGGATTTCTCACTTATTTTTTGGCTATGGGACAGGAAGTGAAGGGAAATTACCCTCAATGGGGACACAGATGGCAAATAAAACCTGACAGGGGTTATAGTCCCCCCTTACTCTATTGTAAATGAAAATAAATGTTTGTCTTCATTTCTATTTTATGTGGTATGCGGGGGATGGTGGGGACTCAGTATAAAAGAGGGTGCAGCACATTACACATGGGGCTATGGGGGGGGGGGTGAGCACTCAGATAGTCATTTGAACCCTTTCACTGTTGAAGATTTTTGCTGATTTCTGCTCTCCCAGCATTCCATAGTTTGTGAAATGATGAAGGCCCCAGTCACACCTCTGACATACACCTAGATGCCAAACACCCAACAAGCATAGCGCCCCCCCATTGATTTCAGCGCGTTGCCCTTCACCCCACAAGCGTGACAAATAGCTCATGGTGCGTTACGCTTTGTTTTATTTCCCATGCATTTTGCCACATTTGTTGTATTGGGGTCTCACGTTTGGGGGGACATTTACAATAAATGGCACTACAAGCATGAGGCACATATTTTTGCATGTTCCGGGATTGTGTGGAAACGTGCATTTCTGTGCACATAACCGAAACGTGCAGATGTGACCGGAGACTGATATGGTGGAAATTTGTCACCGCGGCATGCTGTGTTCCGCCATATTTCCATTTTGTATTGGTGACCACCATACAAAAACTTTTTTTCAGAAGCGGGCAAACATGTGTAAAGTGCGCATGTTTTCTTTGGATGGAAATGTTGAAGGAAAGTTCTTTCTCTCCTTTACTCCTGAGTATGAAAAGCTGTAAAATGTTCTGTGAATGTGAGCAAACAGGCAATGTCTATGGCTCTGATCAATGAATACTGGACCTTCCTAAGATGAGTCCCCGCAAACCACAAACTTTCCCAAAGCTGCAGAAGATGCAAGGAAAATGGCTGAGATTGAGAAAGAGAAGGGGAGGGGCACATTTTCTTAGAGAGGGCTCCTCACAAATTCTGGGTTATGTGAGGTCTCACTGTTGCTATGGAGATAAAGAGTCTCGCTCTATAATTGGTGTCTCCACAGAGGGCCGTACAAGCCCAGAGCACCCCGCCATCAACAAACCTGTCCAGGGGATTGAAAGGAAACCTACAGGTATCAGCAATGAAGAAGAGGAGTCTGCAGAGCCAATCCAACAGGTAAGCCATGTGATAACGATCAGTCAGTACAGGAGACATTGCAGCTGTGCTCAGTCATCTATTTCCATTGTATTTTGTACAGTCACACCATTCCCTGCCCCCAAGGAGCTTACAATCTAAGCTCCCTAACTCACATTCATACACATACTAGGGCCAATGTACCTCCCAGCATGTCTTTATAGTGTGGGAGGAAACCCATGCAGGCGCAGGAAGAACATGCAAACTGCAGGCAGGTGGCCCTGTGGTTGGGAATTGAACCGACGACCCCAATGTTGCCAGGCAGAAGAGCTTCCCACTTAATTTCTCTAACTTGTGGTGGGGCTGCAGCTTCTAGTATGTTTCTGTACAATGTAACAGCTCCTATGCTGCACTGCATGTGGATTTAGCTGGACTCGTAGGGACATCTTATTCTGCCAAAGACAAGCAGTTTCTCATTGGGCCATTTTATATTTAAATGTAATTTTATTAAAAAGCCAAAGAGAGAAATGAGAGTGAAAAGAGAATAGTTTGTATAGAGAGGGAAGATGGTGGGAGGAACGGCGGTGCTTGGGGAACTTCTTGGAGGATATTAATGGATAGAAATCTGCTGATGGAGCTGGTGCCGGTCTGGGCACTGGAATGTGGAAGCATATAGATTGTGGGAGGAGCTTCTAAAGGGGATTTATTAATAAAAGCGCGTTGTACGATGACCTTGTCATTTCCTTTTTGGGTGATGGTGGTGGAAATCCATTGAGGGGAGAATATATCTATTGGATGAGGAAACGCTGATTTGGTGGTTTTTGGTGATAGAATAACGTGTGATTGGCCCAGAGGTCCTCAGGGTTCTGGGGAGGAGGGGCATTAGCACCATCACTGGCGGGGGGAGCACTTTTTGTATTGAATTTTAAGGATAAAAGCACGGGGGGATGGGATGACGCTTGATAAATACAATAACACAGAATTTTGTAGATGAACATTTTCAAGGACTTTTTTGGGGGGGTTTTTTCACGTTTTTCACAAATCTGGATATTAATTTTATGATGTAATGCACGGTGTTGTTTCCCGTTTTTTATCTTCATATGTCTTTCACAAATGTGGATATTTAGGATTTATTGTATGGTGGTGAATGATATGGAAATGACACAACTAAATATTGTTGGTAATACAGATCAGCAGTTAGTAGTGAGGAGCATCAGCGCCAACTTTATTATTCATATATTTATATCTCATGTATAGGGCCCTATGTTTTCTAGAACAAGTATACATACATGTTGCCAATAGCAGAGGTTGAGTGATGAAATGAGAGTGTTTGCTATGAGGATAGTGGGGGGGGGGGGGCGTCTTGTAAAGCCCCTGGATTGTTTATTGTGAGAGAATACAGAGACTGAATCTACTCGTTGCCTGGCTGTCAGTCTGATCCATTGCTTTCTGTCCGTTCTCCATTACTGATTGGGAACATGTTCTAAATGAACATGCAGTGATTGAGAAAGCATGGAAGCCAGCCAGGAGTATAGCATTTTCAGAAGGTGATCAGCAATGGCAGCCTACATATTTCTCTCAGTATGGGTTCCCTTGTAACCATTTGGGGGAATCCTAGTGTCCATGAAAACATTCATCCCTGGAAAGAGACTCTGCAATCCAAGATGGCCGCTGTGTGTACAGTAGATGCTCCTTTTCCCCTTAATTATTGCTATGGGAGAGATTATGCTCACTTCTTGCCTTTCTGACCCTGGAGGAAGTGAGGGCTAAATCTCCACTATGGGGACCCCAGACAGTGATAAAGATCTAAACCACTCCCACTTTACTATTGTGACCAATCAGATTATGGGATTACACCATGGATTGTGTAATGGACAAGTGATTATCGCCATCATTAGAGTGTAACCTATTCACCTCCGAAAGATTTACCCCTTCATGACCAGGCCATTTTTTTGCGATACGGCACTGTGTTACTTTAACTGACAATTGCGCGGTCATGCAACGCTGTACACAAATATCATTGATGCCATTTTTTTCCCACAAATAGAACTTTCTTTGGGTGGGATTTGATCACCTGTTTTTTTTTTTTTTTTTTTGCGCTGTAAACAAAAAAAAAAGAGCGACAATTTTGAAAAAAAAAATCAATATTTTTTACTTTCTGCTTACATAAATATCCAATGAAAAAATTTAAAAACAAAAAAAATATATATATATCGAATTTCTTCACCAATTTATTCCAATATGCATTCTGCTACATATTATTGGTAAAAAATCCAAATAAGTTTATATTAATATTATTATTACCACCCCCCCTCATATCACATCATATACTGATATCATCCAGGAGGACTAGAGGAGTATATATATGTGTTATTATTGTTATAATAAATCCATGCAGCAAGGATAACACCACTGACGTGTTTTACACCATTACAGCAGGTGCTTATTCATAGCTAAGTTTTAAAATAAAAACAAAGACATATACAGTGGGGACGGAAAGTATTCAGACCCCCTTAAATTTTTCACTCTTTGTTATTGCAGCCATTTGCTAAAATCATTTACGTTTATTTTTTTCCTCATTAATGTACACACAGCACCCCATATTGACAGAAAAACACAAAATTGTTGACAATTTTGCAGATTTATTAAAAAAGAAAAACTGAAATATCACATGGTCCTAAGTATTCAGACCCTTTGCTGTGACACTCATATATTTAACTCAGGTGCTGTCCATTTCTTCTGATCATCCTTGAGATGGTTCTACACCTTCATTTGAGTCCAGCTGTGTTTGATTATACTGATTGGACTTGATTAGGAAAGCCACACACCTGTTTATATAAGACCTTACAGCTCACAGTGCATGTCAGAGCAAATGAGAATCGTGAGGTCAAAAGAACTTCCTGAAGAGCTCAGAGACAGAATTGTGGCAAGGCACAGATCTGGCCAAAGGTTACAAAAAATTTCTGCTGCACTTAAGGTTCCTAAGAGCACAGTGGCCTCCATAATCCTTAAATGGAAGACGTTTGGGACGACCAGAACCCTTCCTAGAGCTGGCCGTCTGGCCAAACTGAGCTATCGGGGGAGAAGAGCCTTGGTGAGAGAGGTAAAGAAGAACCCAAAGAACACTGTGGCTGAGATCCAGAGATGCGGTCGGGAGATGGGAGAAAGTTGTAGAAAGTCAACCATCACTGCAGCCCTCCACCAGTCGGGGCTTTATGGCAGAGTGGCCCGACGGAAGCCTCTCCTCAGTGCAAGACACATGAAAGCCCGCATGGAGTTTGCTAAAAAACACCTGAAGGACTCGAAGATGGTGAGAAATAAGATTCTTTGGTCTGATGAGACCAAGATAGAACTTTTTGGCCTTAATTCTAAGCGGTATGTGTGGAGAAAACCAGGCACTGCTCATCACCTGTCCAATACAGTCCCAACAGTGAAGCATGGTGGTGGTAGCATCATGCTGTGGGGGTGTTTTTCAGCTGCAGTGACAGGACGACTGGTTGCAATCGAGAGAAAGATGAATGCGGCCAAGTAAAGGGATATCCTGGACGAAAACCTTCTCCAGAGTGCTCAGGACCTCAGACTGGGCCGAAGGTTTACCTTCCAACAAGACAATGACCCTAAGTACACAGCTAAAATAACGAAGGAGTGGCTTCACAACAACTCCATGACTGTTCTTGAATGGCCCAGCCAGAGCCCGGACCTAAACCCAATTGAGCATCTCTGGAGAGACCTAAAAATGGCTGTCCACCAACGTTTACCATCCAACCTGACAGAACTGGAGAATCTGCAAGGAGGAATGGCAGAGGATCCCCAAATCCAGGTGTGAAAAACTTGTTGCATCTTTCCCAATAAGACTCATGGCAGTATTAGATCAAAAGGGTGCTTCTACTAAATACTGAGCAAAGGGTCTGAATACTTAGGACCATGTGATATTTGAGTTTTTCTTTTTTAATAAATCTGCAAAAATGTCAACAATTCTGTGTTTTTCTGTCAATATGGGGTGCTGTGTGTACATTAATGAGGAAAAAATGAACTTAAATGATTTTAGCAAATGGCTGCAAGGCTGCAATATAACAAAGAGTGAAAGATTTAAGGGGGTCTGAATACTTTCTGCCCCCACTGTGTGTGTATATATATATATATATATATATATATATATATATATATATATAACTAGCAGGTACAAAAGCTCCCTGGGATAAGCAGGCTTTCAGGCACAGATACCAGAACAAGTAAAGTAGTGACAAACAGTGAAGTGTTTAATTGGTGATACCCCGAACTGGATCATGGATCAGAGATTCCTGAATGTGTACGAGAGGAGCCTGGGAGACGTATAAACCCCGAAAAGGAGTTTTCCTGGCTCTCTCTGGGACGCTCTGCTACATATCCCACCCCTTGTTTCAACCCCAGAGTTGGAACACCTGTGGCGCAACAGGAGTGAACACGGGACAGGGCATCTACATTCCCCATCTCAACACCTGGCCTGTGTTTTACAGTGAAGGACTAATCCTGTAGAGCCAAAAACTACCGGTTCGCCTGTCTATTAGTCTCCTTCTTTTGGGCCATCCATTTCAGGGGAGCATGGTCAGTTATTAACTCAAACTGGCGTCCTAACAAATAGTAACTGAGCGCATCCACGGCCCACTTTATGGCTAAACATTCCTATTCAATGACTGCTTTTTGAATACTTTTTCTCATGGTCATTGAGCTTTCTGCTTAGGTACCCCACAGGGTGTTCTTCCCCACTGTGTACCTGTGATAGTACTGCCCCAATATCAACATCAGATGCATCAGTCTGAATCAAAAAATCTTTGAGAAATCGGGGGAGTACAGTACTGGCTGTGCACAAAGAGCCTTCTTCAGGACTTGGAAAGATTCCTCTGCTACTGAGGACCATTTCATCATTACAGAGTCTTTCCCTTTCGTAAGGTCTGTCAGTGGGGCAGCTATAGTTGCAAAATTTGGGATAAATCTTTTATAATACCCCAAAATGCCAAGAAAGGCCCTGAACTGCTTCTTGTTTGCAGGACGTGGCCACTCCTGGATGGCTTCTCTTTTATTCACTTGAGGTTGTTTGACACCACAGCCAATAGTGTAGCCCAAATACTTGGCTTCCTCTAGACCAATGGCACACTTTTTTGGATTTGCCGTAAAACCGCGTGCAGAAGCGGACACAACGGTGTTCAAACCACACATGTGAGGTATCGCCACGATCAGTAGAGCGAGAGCAATAATTCTAGCCCTAGACCTCCTCTGTAACTCAAAACATGCAACCTGTAGAATTTTTTAAATGTCACCTATGGAGATTTTAAAGGGTAAAAGTTTGTCGCCATTCCACGAGAGGGCGGAATTTTGAAGCATGACATGTTGGGTATATATAACATTATCTTTCACAATATAAAAAAAATTGGGCTAACTTTACTGTTGTCTTATTTTTTAACTCAAAAAAGTGTATTTTTTTCCAAAAAAAGTGCGCTTGTTAGACCGCTGCGCAAATATGGTGTGACAGAAAGTATTGCAATGACCGCCATTTTATTCTGTAGGGTGTTAGAAAAAATATATATAATGTTTGGCGGTTCTAAGTAATTATCTAGCAAAAAAAAATGTTTTTAACTTGTAAACAACAAATCTCAGGAAGAGGCCTGGTCCTTAAGTGGTTAAAAAAAAGGTCCGGGACTTCTTCTGCATTTCTGCAGGTAGGGAAACCCATTGAAATAGATGTGAACCAAGGGCTTGTTCACATGTCAGGTTTGAGGGTCGATAAAACCACATGATTGAGCTGTATTTACCACCCTTAACTGCTCCTCCTTTAGCTGCAAAGGCAGAAGCTGGGGGTGTACACATGCTGTGGCTGCAGCTGGAGGTACACCCAGGGTGAATAGGTCTGCACTACCCCGCAACTGTGTACATTGCAGGGTTGCGGTGTGGTGATGCTGCATTTACAGGCTTAAAACAGGCGGTGAGGAGGCAACATATTGCCTCTTTACCGCCTGTCAAATGCTCAGATTGCTTTTCAGAGGAGCAGCAGTCCTTGCTGTTCTCAAAAACAAGCCCTAAAAAGCAGTTTTGATGATACAGAAATACGGGGGGGTCAGGATTAAAAGTAACATACATACACACATACACATACAAACACACACAAACACATGTACAAACACACACAGACACATGCACACACATGTATACATGCACAGATACAGACACAGACACGTGTACACACACACATGTACAAACACACACACATATACAGACACATGTATACACAAATACAGACACACACATACACACAAAGTACACACACAAGTACACACATACAGACACATGTACACACACACATATGTACACACATAGAGACACATGTATACACATGCAGGCACATGTACACGCACACACAAACACGTGAACACATACAAACGCAAACACATTCACACACACATGTGCACACACACACATGGACACATGTACACAGACACACACATACACACAGACACATGTACACACACAGACACATGTATACACACACATGTACACACACAGACACATGTATGTACACACACGTCCACACACACATGTACATACACACAGACACACTACACACACACTTGGGTACACACATACACACACACAAACACACACACACACATGCACACATACATACACAGACACACAGGTACACACTCGTGTACACACACACAGAGACACATGTACACACACAGAGACACATGTACACATACACATGTACACACACGCACGTGGGTACACACACACATGTACACACACAGTACACACATACAGCCACATGTACACACGCACACATGTACACACATAGAGACACATGTACACACACACACAAACACATGAACACATACAAATGCAAACACATTCACACACACATGTGCACACACACACACACACACACATACGTACACACAGACACATGTACACACACAGACACATGTATACACACACATGTACACACACAGACACATGTATGTACACACACACAGATACATGTACACACATACACACGTCTACACACACATTTACATACACACAGACACACGTACACACACACGGGTACACACATACATACACACAGACACACGTACACACACAAACAAACACACACACACATGTGCACACATACATACACAGACACACGCACACAGGTACACACACGTGTACACACACACACAGACACATGTACACACACAGACACATGTACACACACACAGACACATGGGTACACACACACACACATGTACACACACACACACAGATGTACACAAATACATACACACAGGTACACACATGTACACAGATGCATGTACACACACACACATATGTACACAAACTCACACACACACATGAATAAAGCCCTTTAAAAAGTTCTAGCACAGTACCTTTCCTCACACGACCGGGTACTGCACTATAGGGGCAAGCAGAGAGCACAGCTCACTTCCCTCCCTATACTTTCACTTGTGAGGCTGACGGCGCTTCCGCACAGTGCCAATTACAGTTTGGGGATCAGTCTCAACCGACAGCCCTTCTCTACCGTGATCCTGCGGCACCCCAGTGTGCCAAGAAACACTGGTTGAGAGAGGCTGCTCTATAGTGTCTCAGTTAAGAGCATTCGGTGTAATTTTTGTCTGCTGCCTCATTCCTCTGCTTATCAGCATTAATAACTTCTGACAGGTTTTTCTGACAGAAAGAGAAAAAAGGTGACAGGCGAGGCATATCCAGCTGATTGACAGCTTCAGCTTTGTTCCTGTGTGCTGTGTGAAGGGGGCGTATCCTTTCCCTACAATCAGCTCTCAGAGCTTTCTTCACTAAGCTCTGTAGAGTGTAAATTCAACTCCCACCCCCTTTTTTTTCAAACACTCAGACAAGCTTTATAAATTTTGGACTTTGAGTGGATCTAGAGAAAAGAAGACTGCAGATAAGCAGGTACAGCTTACATAGGAGGATTTGTTTCATCTCTGTGTATCACCTGAGGTCAGTCACATCACTGGGCATATGTAAGGGTTTACAACTACTTTAAGAAAAACCTATACTGAGGATGTTTTGAATGTATGGAAGCTTTCAATGCTCACCTCTCCAAAAATTTGAGATGACATTTTGAATCAATAGCCTTGTTACTTTCTGAATCGATGATTGAGAATGCATGTAGATTATAATCTCTGTCTGATTTACATGCTTGTTCTAGGCCAGTAACTCCAAAAATACCAAAGCCACACACAGCCAGGTAACTAGCATTCTGAAGATGGTCGGTGATTGCAGCCCTTATATTTTCCTACAGTATAGTGGAACCTTGGATTACGAGCATAATCCGTTCCAGGAGAATGCCTGTAATCCAAAGCTCTCGCATATCAAAGCGAGTTTCCCCATAGAAGTCAATGGAAATGAAGATAATTGTTCCGCATTGACTTCTATTGCATGCAATACCACATGTGGCCAGAGGTGGGGGGCGCCGGAGAGCCTTGGAAATACTCAGGAAGGCTCGGAAACTCTCGGGAATGGAGTATTCCCGAGTATTTTGAGTATTTCCGAACGGCTCCGAACTGTTCTGAGTGTCACCGGCGCCCCCGCACCTCTGGCCAAATGCAGTACTGCACACCCCATTAGCTTGAATTCTGCTCGTTTTGCGAGACAACGTGCAAACTGAGTCAGAATTAAAAAAAAAAAAGTTGCTCGTTAACCACCTCGTTAACCAAGGTTCCACTGTACACACTTCTTGTATAAACAGAACAGGAGGCATGTATTGCACATTGCAGTCAGGGTTTACTCAGGGCCAATATTTTGCTGCCAGTAAGGTGAGATTCAGAAGGAGTCTATGTTGCTTAAAGAGGGAGTCCACCTTAAACAAAAAATATTAAAAGCCAGCAGCTACAAATACTGCAGCTGCTGACTTTTAATCAATGGACACTTACCTGTCCCAGGGTCCAGCGATGTCAGCAGCGATGTCAATCGATCACTCGTCTCTCGGCTGCCCCCACCGCCATCCTTGGTCAGGAAATCAGGAAGTGAAGCGTTGCGACTTCACTGCCCGATTCCCTACTGCGCATGCGCGAGTCAAGCTGCGCGTCTACACTGGTCCCCGTTGTGTTGTGGGAACTGTGTGTTTCCCACAACACAATGGGGGGGGGGGCGGGCATTTGTGGCTAGCTATTCCCAAATGGGTGCAGATACCTGTATTATACAGGTATCTGCACCACCCTCCCCCCTGAAAGGTGCCAATTGAGGCACCGGAGGGGGGGAGGAATCCGATGAGCGGAAGTTCCACTTTAGGGTGGAACTCCGCTTTAAGGTATTGAAATACCAAAGCCCGCTCCAATCTTGCATTTAGACCCCTAACATTGCAAGATAACAATTTATCATGTTCGCCATAACAGTAGATAACCATATAATAATGAACAAGTCAACTAGGTAAAGATTCAGAAGATTCAGGTAGGTAGCTGGTTGAGAAGAAACAGGGCTGTAGATATTTTTTTTCCGGGGTGGGGTTCAGGTCTTTCAAACTTAAAGGCATTATTTACACTTTTATGTTGGGGGAGGTACAGTAAAAACATGTGACAGCAGAGTGGGGCCATGAGGCTTTGCAATGCAGCGCAGCAAAAATGATCCCCATTCAACTGAATAGAATACAATGCACACAGTTGTAGTGTGGTAGTGTACTCATTAGTACAGCGAGCTCCTCCTAAGCTCCCTAGGTTTTTTTTCCTTCAGCCAGCTGGGTTGAACTAAAAAAAACTTAGGTCTCATTCATATGTTCTAAATGGCCATGGAATGGCAAATATACCATGGATACCTACAACCAGGATCCCTGATGTTCCATTTTTTGTCAGCTGCTCAGCCTGTTCACCTGAGTGATGGGCTGAAAAGAGCCACTGCTGTTAACATGTATCTGTACATCCAGTGGTCCCCATGTTTAAGCTCCAGGGACAAAGCAAAATACATTGGGGTGTGGCCTGGCGGGAACCCAGGCTGACATCTCTCCCTTCACTACTACACTACCATAGGACTCCGTGGATGTGTGGCAACAGGGATTTTTTTTCTTTCTTCCCTTCAGTGACTACATGAGTTGGGTTGAGCTCCATCCCTCGCCGGCACTCCTGCAGTACAGAAAGTGTTTCCACCGCTCAGGCTGACACTGACCCAGGTGTAAGTGGAAGTTTCAGAGCAGAAGAGCTCCAGGTGCTGGCTGAATGCTAGGCAAAGCAGGCTTGAATGGAGGAGAAGATTTGGATGCCGCACACTGGATGTAGTCAAAAAAACTTCACTTTATTGAAAAAATGGGATCATCAAAATAACAAGACTGTCATGCAGAAAGTACAGGTAAGCTGACGCGTTTCGCACTCAGGACTGAGTGCTTACTCATAGCTGCTATGAGTAAGCACTCAGTCCTGAGTGCGAAACGCGTCAGCTTACCTGTACTTTCTGCATGACAGTCTTGTTATTTTGATGATCCCATTTTTTCAATAAAGTGAAGTTTTTTTGACTACATCCGGTGTGCGGCATCCAAATCTTCTCCTCCATTCAAGCCTACTCCTGCAGTACATTCGGTATCATCTACATTACTCCCCACATCGATTAAGCCTGAGTGACACACTAACAAACCGTGGGTCACAGTGGTTACCTGCTGTTAGGGACACATTTCTGACCCTGGATGCAGAGAGATTTTATCCAAGGGCAAAAATGTATCCCTACCTGCAGGTAACCACTAGATGTGCAGATACAGGTGGATACATGTTTACAGCAGCAGACAGCCTTGGCTCTTTTCAGCCCACCACTCAGGTGTACAGGCTGAGCAGATATTAGAACATCTGATCCCGGGTGCAGATATTTGCAGTATACTTGCTGCAGCATGGTCATGTAGGATGTATGAATGAGACCCACAACTGGATTTTAGCTAAAATTATGCCACGTACACACAATCGCACATTCCGACAACAAAATCCATGTTTTTTTTTCCGGCAGATGTTGGCTCAAACTTGTCTTGCATGCACACGGTCACACAAATCTTGACGGAAATTCCAATTGCCAAGAACGCAGTGACGTACAACACGTAGGATGAGCCGAGAAAAATGAAGTTCAATAGCCAGTGCGGCTCTTCTGCTTGATTCCAAGCATGCGTGGAACTTTGTGCGTTGGAATTGTGTACACACGATCGGAATTTACGACAACAGATTTTGTTGTTGGAAAATTTGAGATCCAGATCTCAAATTTTATTCGTCAGAAATTGTCGGAAATTCAGACGGAAAATGTCCAATGGGGCCTACACACGGTCGGAATTTCCAACAACGAGCTCCCATCGACCATTTCCTGTTGGAAAATCCGACCGTGTGTACTATGCAAGTTGAGCAGGTGCAAGGGGCAGCATATTGTGGTGGGCAGTAAATTCAGTGATTTATTTAAACCTTAAAAAAATGTGTCCTAAGAAATTTTATGAAATGTTTTAAGAGATAAAAAAATAAAAAATATTGTGCACTGCCTACCACAGGATGGTCCTTTGCACCTGGTCAATATGGTTGGCTTTTATTCAGTCTTAATCTGTAGCAAACCAAGCTTTTGATCTTGTGTCTATAATAACGCTTATCTGTAGGTATAGTGAATATCTCCTAAACTTGTGGTGTTTGGGAGATATTCACATGGAAAGCAGCCGGTGATGTCACTGGTGCATGCATAGGCGTGCGCACAGGGTGTGCCGGGTGTGCCCAGGCACACCCTAATTCCCCCATGCGCATTAGTGTTATCGTTCTGTGTAGCAACAGGAACATGGGAAAGATCTCCCTCTTACCGGCTCTGCCATAAGAGAAGTGTTTATCCTTTTCTCTTTCACTGTGCCAGCAGGGAGATCAATGTGCCCGGGTGATATATATGTAGATACATACACATGCATGTGTGTTTGAGCTTAAGGGTGCCCACCCTAATGAATTAGGCTGCGCACACCTATGGGTGCATGTGCTTTGAAGGGACGGCATGCTGCTTGGTTGTACTTCTCCTAGGGAGGAGCGCAGTTCGTTCTGCACCTTTGTGACCCTTTTTTTTTTTTTTAACAGAAAAGTTAAAAGGGAGAAATGTATACATACAATCAAACTTATTGCGGCTGTACAGAACATATATACAATTACAGTGAATAGTGCCATACATGGGATAATCAAGTAACTTTGTATAAAATTGTACATGGATCATATAACAGTTATGTTTACATCATTTGAATAAAGACTTTGTTGCTCACATTAGTGCGTAGTTATATTGTTTACTCAATCGTATTTTTGACGTGTGCTTTGTACTAGGATCATATCCGATATCCAAGGAATCTAATTGTAGGGCAGAGGAGGAGGTAAATGAGAGAGGGGGAGGGGGGGGGTGAGGAGAGAGAGAGAGGAGGGGGTGCCTCACCAGAAGCACAATCAGGGTGTATAGGTCTTTATTGCTTAGTCCATGCCCCCCAGACCTTCCCAAATTTCTTAGGGCATTTGCGGTTTATATAGGTAAGTTTATAGAGCGGCAGCATGGAGTTCACCAGGGCTTTCCACTGGGAGACCGTGGGAGGGTCAGGTTGCTTCCACTTAATTAAGATAGTTTTCCTAGCATAGAACGAGGTATAGAACACAAATAGTCTCTTATGTGTGTTAGGTGTGACATTGTCGCATATTCCTAAAAGGAGAACAATTGGATTCATTTCTATTTGCAGAAGGCCTACTGAGTTAATATCTATCACTTCCGATCAAAATTGTTGTATAACAGGGCAAGACCAGACAACATGTATAAAGGTACCCAGCTCATTATTGCATTTGGGGCATCTATCTGTTTGGGTCAGGTAAATTCTAGAGAGTCTCTGCTGTGTATAGTATGCCTTGTGAAGGAGCTTGAGCTGGATATACCTATCCCTATGTTTTTAGAAATCAGGAATTTCTCTACTCCATGAGATTATATGGTAACCCCTTCTGGGAACTGTGCCTGCACTGCATGTCGCAATTGTAGGTACCAGAAAAACATCTTGGAGGTAAGCTGAAAGTTAGCCTTCAGTGTATCGTAGGGGAGGATTCTACCCCCTGACATAATTTGTTGAACCACCTTAATTTCATGTCTAGCCCACAATGCCGGATCTGGAACCGTCTGTAAGTGTTTTCGTTTAGGGTTGTCCCATAGTGGTGTAAACGGGGAGATGGTATTGGAGCCGTTAAGTTTCACAGACATTTGCTCCCAGACTCTGACAGTTGTTCGCATGGGAGTTGTCATTTCGGGATGTGCTTTGGGGCCCCTGAACAAAAAGTTACTCAGTGTTTAGTATGATCCCATTATGGCCGCTTCTAGATTATCTGAAAGATTAGACTTTGATTGGGAGAACTACCACCGGACTGTAACAGTAACCGCTGCCCAATAGTACTGTTTAAAGCAGTGGAGCCCCAGGCCTCTCAGAGCGAGCTGCAGGGTGGTCCAGGCTACCCTAGGGGCCACCTCCCCCCCCAAACAAAGGTGGTAATTATTTGGTCTAGTTTCTTGAAGAAGGAATTAGGGATGGGGATGGGGGTGTTGCGAAAGACATATAGGAATTTAGGTAGGAATGACATTTTAAGGAGATTAATCCTTCCCACAGGGGAAAGGGGGGGGGAGATTTCCAAGCTTGGCACCTAGCGGAGAGTATATGCAGGATTGGGTATATATTGTCTGTCAGGTATAGAGAGGGGTCTCTTTGAATCTCAATCCCTAGGTATCTAAATTTGGAGACCATAGTTAGTGGTATCTTTGGCCCTAGGGGTAGTAGAGTCTGGGATAAGGAAAAAAGGGTCGATTTAGTCCAATTAATCCGGATGCCTGAGAAGGATCCATAGCGATCAATAATTTCTAGGGCGGCTGTCAAGGACGCAGGCGCGTCTGGGAGGTACAGCAGTGTATCATCAGCATATAGGGAAAGCTTTCCAGTCAGCGGACCCACTGATATCCCTTTAACTGTTGGGGAAGATCTGAGGAGGATGGCCAGGGGTTCTATAGCTAAGGCAAATAGCCCTGGTGATAGTGTGCATCCCAGCCTAGTTCCCCTACCCAGGGAGAAGGAGGGAGAAAGCATGCCATTTGTGCGGACTCTTGCGGACGGGTGCCTATACATCCGTTTTATCCAGGAGACAAACTTGGGAACAAAGTTAAATCTGTCAAGTACTTTCCACAGAAACTCCCATTCCACCGAGTTAAAGGCCTTCTCGGCGTCTAGGGAGGCCACGACACCTGGGTAGTCCCCCTCCCAGCCTGAGATATATTCGTGTACAAGCGACATAAATTTACCCGGCATAAATCCTGTTTGATCACAATGAACTAAGGATATGATGACCGAGTTTAGTCTAGTTGAGAGGATTTTAGTGGTTATTTTGGTGTCTACATTCAAGAGCGATATAGGGCGGTAGGAAACACAGATCGCAGGGTCTTTATTGGGCTTGGGTATTACCACGATCACCGCCTCTGACATAGAGGGAGAAAGACATCCCTCCTCCAGCATGGTCAGAAGCAGGCCGTGAAATTTAGGGACTAGAAGTTCACTGTTAGTCTTGTAGAACTCCGCTAGGAGGCCATCAGGGCCTGGAGTTTTGGCCGATTGGAGTACTGCCACTGCGAACTGCACCTCCTTGACCGTGATGGGGGTGTCTAGGGTATTGCGAGCCTCATCTGAAAGCTGTGGAAATTCTATTTGATCTAGAAAGTTGTGTAGGCTATCAGGGGTACAGTCAGCTCTAGATGTATAAAGGTGTTCATAATACCTAGCAAACTGAGCATTGATACCAGTAGGGTCAGGATGTATCATCCCATCGTCATCGTTAATGTGTGCAATATGTGGTGTGGAAGAGAGTTTCCTGGCCAGCCATGCCAGCAGTCTACCCGTATTCCCCCTCCTGTTCAAAAATTCTCTGTGACTGAGAAAGCAACTGTTTCTTGGTGGTCTCTACTCTCAGTAAGGAAATTTCCCCGTGGAGGGATTGCATGGCGTCATATGGTAGTGCATCCTTAGTGGTTACATTTCTGTCCTCTAGTAGTATGACCTTCCTTTCCGCCTCCTCCAATGCTAGGTTCGTATCTTTCCTAACCTTCCCAATGGCTGTTTTGTATTGCCCTCTTGTATATGCCTTAAAGGCATTCCAGAGCATGGGGGGGGGGGGGGTTTGAGCCGTGCCTCTGTTGTGTACCCAGTAGACTCCCTGTTCTCCCTTGACCAGGGGGGCCACCCGCTTGTCAGTGACCCATAAGCCCGATAGCTGCCATAGTGCAGATCCCGCCGGCAGGTCTGTTTGCCATTTTAATAAGAGAGGTGCGTGATCTGATATGCCAGGCGTATGTAGCCGAGTAACACGTAAACTGTTTCTTACAGTGCCTCAGTCTCCAAACATCATTAAACCCATAATTCTCCACCCACTGGGATAGGGGGGAGTCACCCAGGGGTCCCGCACTAAGTCTGTCCAGAGCAGGGCTAAGGGTCATGTTAAAGTCCCCGGCTAGTATTACACCCGCCGAGGGATATTGTGCTATAAGTGGGGTAAGTTTTCGGAGAATGTCAAGTGTGGCCCACAATCAAAAGTTTGTGGTCCCACAATCAAAAGTTCCAATCTATCACACATTGCATGAAGGGCCACATATCTCCCCTCTGGGTCAAGGTGGAGGTCTAATAAGGTAAATCCGAGAGACTTGTGGACCAGGACGCTGACACCCCTAGAGTAGGAGGAATGGGTAGAATGATAATATGCCCCCACCCAGGGCTTCCGGAGGGCCAGCGTCCTGCTCCCTACCAAATGAGTCTCCTGCAGTATACATGCATGGGGAGTGTATTTATTTAGATAGTTAAACACCAGTGACCGCTTGATCTTGGAGTTCAAACAGCGAACATTCCAAGACAAAATAGTCAGGAGAGTCATCATAGTGTTACTAAATATCTGAGAGGGCCACAGAGCATCATGAGCATGCACAGAAATAACATCACAGTATTCACTTGTTTGAGAACATCGCCAGGAAGATCTCTTACGCCACCTGGTGGAGAGAGATCAGAGCTGCAAACATTCCTGAGATAAAACTATAAGCATAAAATTTCACAAAAAAATAGTAGTGAAAAAGACCCAACAGGGAGTTAAAACACATGCTCCAGCAACATCCCCAACCCCCCCACCCCGCACTACCCCCCAAACTTCGGTGTGCTTTCATCCCAAAAATAACCATGACAACTGCCAATAGGGGAAATGAACAGAGGGTCACCTGAGTGTCACAGTACATACAGTGAGTCCTCCAGTGCTTTTTAACGTATTAATGCTCCCAGCAGAATATGAGATCGCCCAGAAAAGAAAAAGATTTCGGGGGGTACAAAACTTAAAACTGTTATAAACCATTTCAGAGCTCAAAAAGTAGGTAACTTCTCTTCATGGCAGCGTATAGTGCAAATGCAGGGGTGTTAGTCAGGTGCACGGGCAGATCAGACACGCCATCCTGGACACGCAGCCTGGCAGGGAATAGCATGCTATATTTGATTTTTTTTATTGCGCAGTTTGAGCTTCACATGGTCAAAAGAGCGGCGCAGCTTCTGAGTGTCCACCGAGTAGTCAGGGAATATCATCAGTTTTGCCCCTTCATGTCTCAGTTGTTCTATCTTCCTTGCCTCACGCAGAACCAGGTCTTGGTCTCTAAAATTTAGAAGCTTCAGAATGAAAGTGCGTGGAGGAGCTCCCAGGGCAGCAGGCATTCTATGCGCCCTCTCCACCACAAAAAAGTTGGAAAATGCTGCGTTCGGGAGAAGGGTTCTTAGCAGGTGTTCTGTGAACGCCGTGGGTCCGTTCCTTCCACCCCCTCAGGCAATCCCACTAAGCGGAGATTGTTCCTTCTATTCCTGTTCTTGGCATCCTCTGCACAGGCCTCCAGGGTTTTAATCTTAGTTTGCAGCGTGCGGAGTGAGACTGTATGCTCCTGCAGCGTGTCTTCTGTATCTCCCACGTGGTGTGCAGCCTCTGTGAGGCGGGAGCGAAAGCTGTCCATATCCCTGCGGATTAAACTAATGTCCAGCTGCATATGTTCAATCTTACCCGTGAGGGTCGATTGGCAGGTATTCATTGCCTGCATAAGGGCATCAAAGTTGGATTGTTCCCTCTCTGCAGGATCAGAGTCATTCCGCTCAGGCTGGGACGCCATGTTGGTTGCTGTGGTGGGACGAGGGCTCCGTGCAGCGGGAATGGGAGCTACTTTGTGCGACCTACGGGTGGACAGGGCACCTTTCCCCTTGGTCATGCTGGTCACCGCTGATGGCTCGTCCGTTCTGGGCCGGTTAGGATCTCCGGTCTGCAAGGTAAGAGGGCTATAAGTTGGAGGACGAGTGGGAGCTCTATCAGTGCACGTCTGCTCTGGTGGCCATCTTTGACACGCCCCCTTTGTGACCCATTTCTAGCTGACACCCAGCTATAGCCCACTGTCAGCTGACATCGCTCAGCAGGTCCAGGCTGTTTAAAGATCCTAACTTTAAAGTCAGGATTCACCCAGATGCCTGGACCAGCAGCTTGCTCAGCCTCTCAGTGAGCCGCTGGGACCCTGAGCCAGCCGCTCCTGCCCCCTCCACAACCTGGCATTCCAGTGAGCTTAAGGGAGGAGGGGGCAGAGCCAGGGACTGACAGTCACCACTCTTTGCTCACTGAAGGCTGAGAACTGAGTAATCAGCGGTCTTTGATCGCTCTGTTGTTGGGCTTAGAAGCAGCTGGGGACAGATGCAACATTGGATCGATGCTCCATCCACCTAGGTAAGTATAATTTTAAAATAAACATCTCTTTTAAAGGAAAAAAAATCCCCCTCTCCCTCCTAAGAACCCTCTCTTCCCAAGCAAAGATTCCCACTGTAAAATATCTCCCTCCCTCAAATATCCCCCACAAAATTAAACCCCCCCGTCTCTAAACCAACCCACCAAAGCAAAAATATCTCCCTCAATCAATACGCTCTCCCCCAGCAAAGATTTCTAATTATGAAGAAAATCTCCCTTCATCCAATCAAAGTCCCTCCCAGAAGCAAATCCCTGCCATTAACCACCCCCTGTAAACTTCTCTACAAGAAACTCCCCCACTTCTCCAAAAGCAACCCCACCCCCTTTCCTTAACCCCCCACCAAGAGAAACTCCCCCAGGCTGGAATTCTTACTTCCTCCTTCCTAAAATAGAAAATTGATGCCTCCTCATTTACCAGACCTCAGATTCAGCACGGCACAGAAGTAGGAAAACTTCTGCATCCCCAGTCTCCCTTAGGCCGTGTCATATAATACCTCGAGGAGGAGTCTAGGAGTTCCCTCAACTGTGCACTGTGAATTGTCAGCATCTGAGACCTCTCAGTAATTTCATGCTTTTCAGGAGGACATCTTATTAAACTGAGGGGATGGGGCACAATAGAAGGGGGGCTGGCTGCTGCACTCCGAAACTCTGATTGCTTCTACTGTGCTGATGCTGAGGCTAAACAGCAGGGACACTGTCTGGGCATTTTGCCAGGATGCTCTGGGGGGGGGGAGTTTGAACACCCCTGACCCTCCCTTATCTACGCCCCTGAGAAGAAAAATACTGTGTACCGCCTTGCCAGCAGCAAAGGCAACCTTTTAAAAGAAAAAACTTAATTCTGAAGAAGCACTGAGTGGCCCACACAGAGCAGAGCATAAGGTAATAGAAGGTAACACAAAACATTACGTAAGCTAACAAACCCAAATAACTTCCTATCGTCACAGATCAGACTAACTTTAAAAGATATCAAATCAGCAAGGTCTGTGCGACTTTATACACAAAACCCTACAGACAGAAAATAAAGGCACCACCTGCCCAGCCACACACCAGGTCCTGCTCCACACATGTCACAATCTTACAACAGGAGCTGTAGCCTTGCTTTTGCAGTGCTCAGCCTTCTCCAGACATGGCATCTCCTCTTCGAGGCCATAGCTCCCAACTGTCCCTGATTTCGAGGGACTGTCCCTGATTTGGAGCAATGTCCCTCTGCCCCTCATTGTTCCTCATTTGTCCCTCATTTTGGTCTGATCTATATAGCTGTTTATAAAATGCACTTTTTATCTATCAAAAAGTGTTTTCCAGCGCTAAACCTTTCATCTGATTTCTAAATTGCTGCATTTGTAAATTCCAAAAGCCAATATAAAGTAATAGTAGTGGTAAAAAAAAGCACTTGTGGGTTTAACCAATCATGTTTTTTTGTACAATTCTCCTTTAATGGGGCGTGGCAAGGGGTGTGTCCTATGCCCGTCTACTTTTGCTGATGGGTGTCCCTCATTCCCATCTCTAAAAGTTGGGAGGTATGATCGAGACCCGCTGCCTCCACAACCTGCAGCAGCTGCAGGTTCTTCCTGACACTACAGTCATTCTAAAGGCTATTGAAGCCTGTTAATCCTCCTTGCTGAAACACATAGACCAATTAGCGGTGGACTGAAATCTCATACACCATGGTCTGGACAGATTCCCGGACTTGCTGGGGATTTCTGAGGCAGAGGTGCGGGTGCCAGCAATTGAAGATACGGTGGCCATACATAAAACTATTATCAAGGAGATTCAACTCCAGCTCCAGCAGTTATCTGAATGAGCAGTAAACAGTGAGAACCACCTTGAACGCAATCTTGTGCAAGTCATCAGCCTCTTGGAGGGTGTTGAAACTTTCTGCAGTGATACACTGCATCTGGATAATGTATATTCCGCATACATAGTGGAACAAGCCCACCAGGTCACAACAGGTGTGAAACCCCCCAGAGTGAACCCCAGGTTTTTCTTGATGAGATTCCTCAGTTATAAGGATCGAGATCTTATCTTAAAGCATTTGTTACCCCAACACTTCATATTCCAGATATGTTCTTGCTGTACCATGTACTTGTATGATTAAGTATCCTGTTCTCTTTGTATTGCTTCCTTTATGTGAAATCCCTGGTGTTCCCATCAGTCCCTCTGCTTTCCTGTTGAAAACTGACCGCAATAAGCAGGAGAACGCATCGTGGTCAGTCAGTGTGCTTTCCTACAATGATCAGACTTGTCCTGACAGCCCCTCCTGCACAGCCATTCACTGCATTTTATGCATAAAGCTTAAAAACCTTCAGTATGCAGCTCCCCCACAGCCCCCCTTATACTTACCCACGCCTCACCGAGATCCAGACATATGCACAAGAGTGGCAGCCAGTGAGGAGGGAGCAGGGGCTGGGTTGAGCCCTGTTCTGTGTGTATTATGGACATATAGAGCGGGGTTAAGGAGTGAGCATGCACAAGTGCCTCCATAGCAAGCGGCTTGCTATAGGGGCACTAAGAGAAGAGAAGGAGCAAGCAGCACCAGCGGGGGACCTGAGAAGAAGATGATCGGGGCTACCCTAGGAAAAATGATTGCACAGAGCAGGTAAGTATAAGATGTTTGTTTATTTGTTTTTTTTATTTTTTTTATTTAACCTTTAATATCACTTAAAGACAGTTGAGTTAAATACTGATGCTTACAGGAGGATTTGAGCACTGGCAAATAAAAAAACAGCAGCCAGCCAAGTAAATTCCCTACAACTACTAGCATGCTTCAGCTTTGTACAAAAGCAGAACTAGGAGTACAACATTGTAGATCACAAACACAGAGGGGTTGGAGCTGTATCTGTTAATGAACTCCAAGAAATTAATTTTAACAGTAAGTACAAAGATCCTATTTTCTTGTTCATTGAGGGACATAGGATTGAGTTTTTCAGAGACAATTGGGACATTCAGAAGCATTTCAAATGAGAAGTGAGCAACAGTAACAAAACACTTAACAGGACAATGTAACAAAATGATGAAACTGTCAAAGAGTTGCCTGAAGGACTTTCTGCCCTAAGTTGGCATTAGATGAGGTTTTAACATCTGCCTTGTAAAACTGTGTGCCAGGTGGTAGCCTTGCAAATATGGGAAATAAATCCCTGATGCTAAAAAGCCTGAAAAATTCTTACAAATCAAGTAGTGTGCATTGAGAGGAAATGGTTGAATCTTGTCTTTAAGTCCATAAGCTTGTATTATGATCTGTCGGAAAGCAACTGAAAAATAGGTGAGAAGCTGGTTCTTCTTTATGGAGTCCATGAGGAATGACAAAGGAAGAGATTCAGAATATCTAATGAAAGCCGTGCCTACAATATCAACATGCACAGCTTGATCTACATCCAGGCAATTAAAGGAGACTTCCTTCTGATAAACGGGTGCTTGAAAGAAGGATGAAAGAACAATGTCCTGGTTGAGGTGAGAGGCCGAAACCACCTTAGAAAGGAAAGAGGCTCTAGGCTTAATACCACCTTATTCTTGATAACCAAAGACCAAAAAAGTTTTTCTACAGGAGAAAGTTGTCAGTTCAGAAACACACCTTGCAGTGGTGATGGCGACATGGAATGCAACTTTGTGAGTCAGAGAGGTAAAGAGGATATCCCTGATAGGTTCAAAAGTTGGTCTTTATAATCTCAACAAAACCAAATTCAAATCCCATAGAGTCACAGATAGTTGCACAGGAGGAGCCACATAATAGACACCCTTTACAAAGGTCTTAATGAATGGATGGCTAATGGTCTTTGGAATAAAATTACAAAAACCAAGACCTGCCCCTTGGTGGTACCCAGGACCAAATTCTGATCCAGGCCTGAATGCAGAAAGTTTAGAATTCTTCCCATCGGACATTTCCTGGGATGAAAACGGGTGAACTATGCCTCTCAAGTGTGTTGGTAGACAATGCAGGATGTAGACTTGTAAAGTTTTTAACAGCATAGGAATGAGCGAATCAAAGAAGCTCCTATCTCTCAAGACCTGAGCTTCAATAGCCATGCCATTAAGGCCAGTGGCTATGAAGCAGGGGGTATATTGGTTCTTGGGAAAAGAGATCCGATTCATCTGGAAGAAAACATAAGATGTCTGCTAGAAGTTTGATCAGATGGGAGTACCACATATTCCTTGAAGATCATTGTGGAGTAGATGGGGATAGAGTTCCAGAGGAGGAAAAGCATAGATCAGGCTTTACTGACCCATTGAAGTCACCAGAGCATTCACTGCTTTAGTCAGAGGATCTCTGCATATAAAGACAAACATATTCAGTTTGTTTTTAAACCTGGAAGACAGGAGGGCCACATCTGGCATCGTCCATTTCATGAGCAGTGAGCTAGGCTAGTGATGTGATGTATCTCTAGTACTCGCTTCACTATTGTGCACACAGCGCTTCACCCAAATGTAGGCAACATGGCAATCATGTGAGAGGTCCTGCAAGCAAGGTAAAAACTCTGCATGTAACCTGCCGAACGTGGGTTGTAGGTTTGACTGAGGACATATTTGAAGCTGGGGTTACCTGCTATAGTAATGAGGAGTCCACTGGTGTTCCTACATGTGCATTGAGCTTGTTTTGACCATCTTAATCAGGGTCAGAACATGGCTGAATGTTTTTCCTTAGAGGGCTTTCCGAGCTATCTTCTCACACTCTTCTCCTGGGTGATGCTTCCATCTAAAAAAGGACTGTGAAATATTGGCTAACTGGAAATATCATTTTCTTCTTTACCTTAAGGACTGTCATATGAGCCCAATTTTTAGGGATTTAGTTGTTATTTTTACTTTGGATAGGTTCTCACTGCCACGATTTATGCACTTTGCACTTTATTTGGGAACGTTATTATATGTGGAATGTTCATGATTGTATATTTCACACTAGATATTCTGTGCTAAACATTACTGCATTTGTATGCACTTTCGTTTTAATATAGTGCTGCACATTTTCATAACAATTTATTGATATACTCCACCAAGTATAATGCTAGTAGCTTAATTCTTTCACAACTGATTCCTAAGCGCAAAGAAGATTTGTTTGCTATTTGGGTTACAGAACATCTCTGGGTGTAAGACCACTCCCCCAGGTCCAAATTCTGCAGGCTAAGATAGTCTGTAGTAGATTCAAACAAGGAAGACGCCGCTCCAGGTGAGCAATCACTACAGTCTGGATGCGCTGGGTACAAGCCATGGCTCGTCACCGATGATCAATAAGAAGAAAAGAACGGCTGCACACCACAGGAACGTTCCAACTATTTTATTCCAAAAATAGCAAATGACAGCCAACAAAGACAGAGTGTCTGAACCCAGGAGGTGATGGGTGAATTTCACACTGACCTCAGTGCTTCTGCAAACCAGAGTTTGCAGAAGCATTGAGGTCAGTGTGAAACGCACCCGTCACCTCCTGGGTTCAGACACTCTGGGGGTGATTTACTAAGAAGAAGGCACTGCACCGGTTCATACATTAATTGGTGCGTCGGAAAAGTCATTAATTGAACGTGCAAACCGGCGCACATTGAAGCACAAATAATGATAATAAATACCCGCATATGTAAACTGCAACTGGTGCTAGGGTAACTGCGGTTTTCTCATTAATAATAGCACACGCCCAATACAATTGGTTAATTTCATCTCATTGGATGTGTCTTGTCAGGCAGTTAGTAGGTGTACTCAGTTAATTAACCCTTTTGATGCTAATCTCATTCCTATCACTTCTAATATATCTTTGAAATGTGTTTTTTTCTTTTTGTACCCAAATCTTTCAATACATTACAAAGAACAGAGAAGTGTTTCTAAACCCAATAAATTAATATTTTCAGATCTTGATCTTTAAAGGTGACCATACACTGAAATCAGTTAGATCTTAAATAAATTCGATTTAGTGCAAGAGTCTGTTTTATTTCCCTTATTTTGAATGAATTGTTCAAGTGTGTCTTCTTTTTACCTATTTTGCCTAAATATCGAGTTGTACAGAGATTGGCCAATCAGATTGCATAGTGCATGACCATCTTAAGTGCCAAATTTGGAATGTAGATGTGCCATGACCCACTTGTATTTTCCTAACAATATATTTCTTGGGCATTATACAAGACACATGAAAAACCACCTTTTTTCAAGACATGCTAGAGTGATCAGGAATCTTCAAACTACGGCTCTACAGCTGTTGCGGAACTACACATCCCTTGAGGCATTGTAAAACACTGACATTCACGGACATGACTAGGCATGATGGGAATTGTAGTTCCTGAATAACTGGAGGGCCGTAGTTTGAAGACCCCTGTGCTAGACCATTATTATGCCTCCAGAATTGGGAGTGTGGCATCTACCCAACTTCTCTCTGCTGGTGGACACAAGAACCTACATCTTTAGACATATCTATATATAGATATATCTATATATACACACACACACTGAAGCAGGAAGCAATATACATTGGCCCGGAAGCGAATCTGTACACAGGAAGTAGGTGTGTGTTTTGAGGCCAAATCATTTAGACATACACACATGACCCACACAAACACCACCCCATGTAAAAATAAATCAAAAATTATCTTAATTTGCAAATAAGGATCATCTCTTCCTCAGAGAACAGTGAGCGGGGCATGGTGGTGGGCAGAAATTAGCAGCAGTACAAGCAACTTCCTGGAGGGGCGTGATGTCATTCCTGTGTGCTGGCCACCACTTCCGGGAACCAGATATGCACCACGGGCACATACCTCCGCTCACACAGCAGTTGCGCATCTCACATACACAGCGGTCGCGCATCTAGATGCATTTAGATGCAGGAACCCAGATTTTAGTGAAATTAATTGTACAGCAGATGCAGATTTCCAGGACTGGACTAACAAATGTTTATAGTGAAAGGCAACTGGTGTTTTCTATTAAACAAGGTCTAAATGGGCCATTGACATGCATGACAGTTAAACTTAGGAATTCGTCTTTGCAAAGTCAAACTAAATGAAATCCTTTCTTATTTTTGCTTGGATATAGAGTGCAGAGGGATTAGAAGTCTTGGCAGTTTTTTGGGGTGTCTGCACCCCTGATAGGATGAAGACACCTCCCAAATTTTGCCAGTTTCTCCTTCAAATTTATTCATTTCTTGCCACATAGCCAAACAGGAAGTGAGGGTAAAACCCTACCAATGTCTTTCCTTGGGGACACACAGGTAAATCTAAATAGTTTCCCCATTAGGTAAATTTCACTCTAGCATTATGCTGTGTATACCCCAAATTATTAGGTATCTTGGACTGTGGGGTTTATTTACTAAAGACAAATCCACTTTGCACTACAAGTACACTTGGAATTGCGGTTGCTGGAGATCTGAGGGGGACCTGAAAGGAAAATAAAAAACAGCATCTTTACTTCTACATGATTAGATGATAAAATCACCAGTGCTTCCCCTCAGATTTACAGCGAGTACACTTGTATTGCAGAGTGGATTTGCCTTTAATAAACTCCAAAATAACTAATAATTTGGGGTGTACACAACAAAGTGCTAGAGTGAAATTTGCCTAATGGGGACATTAGTTAGATTGACCTGTGTGTCCCCAAGGAAAGACATTGGTAGGGTTTTACCCTCACTTCCTGTTTGGCTATGTGACAGGAAGTAAAGTCAGTTTTCAGAAAAGGGACACAAAGCCCAACCTAAAAAAGACAAGCAGGGGTTCTAACACTCACTTGTTTTCCCTCAAATGGCCACAATTAGAATAGGATTGTCTTGAGCTAGATTTTAGCTTAGTGCTCTAAATCAGTGGTTCTCAATCCTGTCCTCAAGTACTCCCAAAAGGCCATGTTTGCAGGTTTACCTTCATCTTGCACAGGTGCTTTAAATCAGAGTCAATGGCTTGGTATTTTGAAAGGCTATTTTAGCCAAGATAAATTCCCTAAACATGTCCTGTCGGGTGTACTTGAGGACTGAGGCTGAGAACCACTGCGCTAAAATGGAAAATGTAATACTTACCTCTCTAATTTTCCTTTCCCTGTGCCTATTAATGGCAGCATATGCTATCATAAAAGCACCAGCAAAGTAGCTTTTAAACAAATCACACCTTTTTTGTTTTGCCAATCAGCCTAGTTAAGCTGCAGCTGGGAAATCTGTTGCGTGAAAGTTGTTTGGGGGGGGGGGGGGTAAAATGCATTATTTGGATCGAGCATGCATCTGCAAAACAAATTATTAACAAAACACATAAAACATAAAAATTTGCTACAAATTTTATTGGTCAACAAAACAGGACTTGGAAAAGAGCAAGGAAAGCAAAAAACACAGGTATGTTAATTTGAGACACTAACAGAATATGGTTTTGAGGTCTGACCATTTTGCAGAGCAAATTAACAGACTTTAAAAGGACTGCGCCCACAAACGGACAGTCTCTTAAGGATTTAAACATTTAGTAGTCACAACAGCTTGAGGAAGACTTTCCACATAATGCAGCACAGACAATTAAATCAAAATGAAACTAACAACCTACAAACAACACAGATCGACAACATAAAAAATACACACACACACGCACACACACACTTGCCTCTTTTCAGGGCAAGGTAAAGAATGCTGCGTCAAAGATGTACGGCTTTAGTGAAAACTTACAAATTTACATTGCAGCTGCAAGATTTTAACCCAAAACAAAAAATAGCCTGCCCCCCCCAATACATGCAAGGCCATTTGGGTCTGTTAAGGCTTAAAATAAGAACCCCCACATGAAAAATACCACCCCAAACTCAAAAAATATTGTGCCAGTCCCACACACTAACAAACCGCTAGCCAAACACACAGCAAGCCAGCCCATGAAAGGGGGGTGGATGCTGGGGGCAGGAGGGGCTCCGGCACCCCAAAAGTCAACCACCTTGTTCCCATATTCAAGGGGACAAGGGCCTCTTCCACACAACGCTAGGCTGGGGTTGTGGGGGGCTGCAGACAGGGGGCATTCACGGAATGTGGAAAGCCCCTTTAAACTAGTGGGTACAAGGTGCTTTGTGGTTGGTATTGGGCTGAGCTCAACATGCTCCAAAGGCAGCCAGCTATGTTGAGTGCATGTGGCCTTGTATGGTTCAGGAGGGGGTTGGGCGATTGCTCTTCTCGCCCTTTTCCTAGCTGGCCCTGTTGTATGCTCTGAAGAAGGATGTGGTTTGGATTGGTGAAGGCAGCTCAAAGCCTTTGGAGAAAATAGTGGAGTGTGGAGTTTGCCTTTATAAGCAAAAGTTTGCCCATGGAAATCCAAGGGGTTAGAGGGGAGAGACAAGAGCATTGGAGAATGGAGTGTGGAGTTCCCCTTTAAAAGTAAAAGTTAGCCCATGGAAATCCAGGGTGTTAGAGGGGGAGACAAGAGCAATGGAGAATGGAGTGTGGAGTTCCCCTTTAAAAGCAAAAGTTAGCCCATGGAAATCCAAGGGGTTAGAGGGGGTAGACAAGAGCATTGGAGAATGGAGTGTGGAGTTCACCTTTAGAAGCAAAAGTTAGCCCATGGAAATCCAAGGGATTAGAGGGGGGGGGGGGACAAGAGCATTGGAGTGTGGAGTTCCCCTTTAAAAGCAAAAGCTAGCCCAAGAAAATCATATGCATTAGAGGGGGAAGGTTAAATGCCCTTTTAGGAGGAGCTAGAGGAGCGAGATTCTTTTTACATAATTTTAACAAGGTGCATGTCACATGTTGGCAAAGTAACATGCTAACATGACCTGTGTGCAAATCTCCTTAAAAAAATACATAAAAGCGATCCAGCGTAAAAAAAAAAATATTGTCAAGTTTAAAGGTGCGCCCCTTCAACCCACGCAATTGCATGTACGTTGCTTAACACTTACTAAGATTTTGGCCGCCCAGTGAACAAATGCAATTAAACGAGCGCAACAGCCACTTGCGCATGCGTACTGCTTACATTGATCTCACACAGTTCTAATCGTACTTGCGGGCACAGCAGGTTTTCTCTGAAAAAGTTACTTTCTCCTTCTATTTTGGGCATATTTGTTACTTTGTTACTAGTTATTACTAAACTTCCTCAAATCACCCCACATCACCCCATAAAATTGGCACCTCCATCTTTTGTTAATATTGAATTGAAGATGTCGTGCGCCTTGTCCATAGTGGCGCACAGATTGCATTCTCTGTGCGCCAAGATAGCTATAGTAAATGGGGGATTTGCGCTCTTTTCCTGGCGCACTGTTTCGTAAATATGAAAATGTGCATTGCCCCTCGCTGTGCACCTCTGATGGTGCACGGCTTTCGTAAATCAGCCCCTCTGTCTTTGTTGGTTGTCATTTGCTATTTTTGGAATAAAATTATTGGAACGTTCCTGTGGTGTGCAGCCGTTCTTTTCTTGTCTCTGAGATAGTCTACATGCTGATTGTCCATGTTTGGAATGTGAATGGCAGACAAGGCTGGAATGTGGAGTCCTATCCAAGCTAGAATACCTTCTTCTGATCTTGTGACAGCAAGAGTTCTTGTTCCCAGGTTGTTGATGTATGCCACTGCTGTGACATTGATCAACTGAATCCTGCTCAGATCACCCTCCAGTCAGGGTGTCCAGCATTAAAGGACAACCAAACTGCTCAGAGCTCCAAAAAGTTGATCATGATCATGAGACAAGATTCCCTTGGTGACCAAGTCCAGTGCAATGACAAGGTGTCTAGGACTCCCTATACAGCCCTCCAGGATGGCACCCATTGATAGAATTTTCTGAGACAGTAGGAGGTAGAATTTCCCATCTCCAGAACTGGATTCCTAAACCACCAGACCAGAGATATCCTAGCCAATTTAAAAAACCCAATTTGAAAATTGCATTTTTAAATCTTAGCAGCAAGAGCACCTGTGACATTACTATCATTATTATACGTTGATTCAGACAGCTTGTTTTTTTCCTGACAGACTACCTTTTAGGGGTTTTTAAATAGAGTCCAATATGTGGCTTCACAACATTATTCAAGCCCTGATAAGAGTGGATTTTTTACTCCCCAAAATGTGCGCTATCATTTATTTTTCTGTTGTCAAATTATTATTAGTAGTAAAGTATTATGGACATATAAGAGAAAAATGTAGCCCTCTTTTTCTTTAATTTCTTGTGAGACTCTGTCAGACAGAGCCTCTGGAGCAGAAGACTTATAGGGCATTACAATTGCAGGTATGTCAAAAAAGCTTCTGGAGGGAAAAGCATACAAGTGTGTTTACAGCCTCTGTATTCTAATGGCCTGTACAGACGATCGGATTTTCCAACAACAAAACCGTGGATTTTTTCCTGACGGATGTTTGCTCAGACTTGTCTTGCATACACACGGTCACACAAATGTTGTCGGAAATTCCGAACGTGAAGAACGCGGTGACGCACAACACGTACGATGAGCCGAGAAAAATGAAATTCAATAGCCAGTGCGGCTCTTCTGCTTGATTCCGAGCATGCGTGGACTTTTGTGCGTCGGACTTTTGTACACACGATCGGAATTTCCGACAACAAGTTTTGTCAGAAAATTTGAGAACCTGCTGTCAAACATTTGTTGGCGGAAATTCCTACAACAAATATTCTATGGAGCATACACACGGTCGGACTTTACGACAAAAGCTCACATCGAACATTTGTTGTCGAAAAATCCTATCGTGTGTACAGGGCATAACAGTACAGTAAAGTGAGGTGGAGCTGTTATGATAAAATGGGCTTCGGACTTCTTCTAACATACCATTTTGTGTAGTTTTAGCCAGTGGATACCATTCAACACTCTAATTATTGATGGTTTCCCTCACTGTACAAATAAGCCTCTTTACAACTGACAATGTAAATCCCTTCAGATTTCAAGTACCTACAAGTTAATTTTAACGCATAAGCATTTAACAGAATAAACACAATATAAAAAAAACATTATATTCATTTACTGTACGATACTACACAACCTAGATAAACACCCACACATCATCTGCAAATATGATCTATAAGTGTCCAAATATGTTATAAATACAGTATATGGCAAAAATCACACAGAAAAATGAATGTTCATGTCAAAATACCTCAAAATAGTGAAATACAAAAAGTGTCAACAGATTAATTTTAGGGAATAATGTCCTTTACTTAGAGAAGGCAGCTGTGGTCTTATACAAATGTTTTGATGCATTTTCAGATTACATATTTTGTTTGTTTTCTCAGTTTAAAGAATTTAACACAAACTCAACACAAAACAGAATTCCGCATTACACATTTGTCCACGTTTTATTGCGCAATTATTCATTTGCAGAATTGCAAGACTGATAAAATAATGACACAATGGGGTTGATTTACTAAAGGCAAGTGCACTTGGAAGTGCAGCCACTGTAGATCTGAGGGGAAGATCTGAAATGAGGGGAAGCTCTGCTGATTTTATCATCCAATCATGTGCAAGCTAAAATGCTGTTTTTTATTTATCTTGTATGTCGCCCTTAGATCTACAGCGACTGCACTTACAAGTGCACTTTCAAGTGCATTTGCAGTGCACTTGTAGTGCAAAGTGGATTTGCTTTTAGTAAATAACCCCCAATGCAACAAATAGAAGATTTTGGGCCTGCTGTCACAAATTTCAAATGCTCTCAATATACAGTGCTCCTAAAATTAAATCAAATCATGAATAAAAATAAATGAAAAGTGCATTTTCCACAAAAAATATAAATGTCTATTAAAGTGCAACACTTTAAGTAAGTGTCCATTAAAGTGCAACATTCAAATGTATGCTATCAAAATAAATATGATTTATTGGGCATAAGACATTAATTGCAAAAAGACAAAAACAGTCAATTCCAAACCTCCACCAAATACCGCAAATAACAACGTTGTTATTGTTAAAGATCAAACAGGAGCAAGGAACACAGGAACACAGGATACAGAGCTGACGATAATCCAGCAATTTATGAGAGAAACTGGAGTCCTTATATAGGCCAGCAAACACTGGTAATTAGCATGTTTTGCGTACGCACGTTCGCCATTCGTGCTAGTTGCTAATGCGCATGCGCGGACTAGTGCGGCCATATTGGATATTGGCATATCTGCCAGTTCTTCTCCGGTTTCTTCCCTGACACCAGGCTTTTTTTTTTTTAAAGTGAAAGATCAAAACATCGATTATTATTATTTTGATCTTTTGCTTTTAAAGGTAAAGAAGAGATTAGGGGTCTTTTTGACCCCAGATCTTTCCATAAAGAGGCCCTGTCATCCTTATTTCTTTTACAAGGGATGTTTACATTCCTTATAATAGTAATAAAAGTGTTTGTGTCACGTACCTGGTAGGTAGAGCCCAGAATGCAGGGAAAGGCCTCCCGTATACCTTTGACTCGGGAACCCCTGGTAGTTTTGACAGGGGCTCGAGAGTACAAAGGGGCACAAGTGCCTGACTGGAAGGCTGGAGTAGAGGGCTGGATCCTGTAATCAGCAGGGAGGTGTACTGTAGTCCAGCAGCAGGATGCAGACAGAAGGGAGGTGTTCTGTAGTCCAGCAGCAGGGTGCAGACAGCAGGGAGGTGTTCTGTAGTCCAGCAGCAGGATGCAGACAGCAGGGAGGTGTTCTGTAGTCCAGCAGCAGGATGCAGACAGCAGGAAGGTATAAACAAGCTGGGTCAAAACACAGGCAGGCAGATCAGGTGCAGAAGGGCAATCCAAAAGAATAGTCAAAGACCAAGCCGGGATCGGGGCAGGCAGCAAACAGGGTAGTCAGGAACAGTCTAAGTTAGATAATAGATTCAGAGATTCAGATAACAAGGTAACAGGGCAGCAGGGGTCTTCAGGAACGCTGTAGACCGGACAGCAAGGCAGCAATGCATCAGTCCCCTTTAAATAGCACATCTTGGCGCCAAGTGCTGTCACAAGGGGCGTGCGCGCGCCCATGCGCCACTATTTGCGCTATTGCGCATGCGCGTGCGCCAGATGGCTCTTCACATTGCTAGAACACTTGCTGGAAGGCTTTTCCTGACAGTTTGTATATGTTATAAATAATACGTAAGTCGTAAGTTAGGCAAGCATATGTAAACAGTATGAACAACACATGTGAGGTATCGCCGCGAATGTTAGAGCGAGAGCAATAATTCTAGTGCTACACTTCCACTGTAACTCTAAACAGGTAACCTGTAAAGGCGTTTAAAGCGTCGCCTATGGAGATTATTAAGTACTGCAGTTTGTCGCCATTCCACGAGTGTGCACACATTTAAATCATGACATGTTAGGCATCTATTTACTCAGCATTACATCATCTTTCACATTATACAAAAAAATTGGGGTAACTATTGTGTTTTTTTTTTTAATTCATTAAAGTGTATTTTTTCCCAAAAAATTGTGTTTGCAAAACCGATGCACAAATACCGTGTCACATAATAAATTGCAACAGTCGCTATTTTATTCCCTAGAGTCTCTGCTAAAAAAAAAAAATGTATACTGTTTGGGGGTTATCAGTAATTTTTTATCAAAAAATGCTGATTTAAACTTATAGAATTGTTGAGGTGCAAATATTGATACAGTGATGCAGGAAGATAATGTAAAATTATTTTATTTAAACAATGAAAAAAATTATCTAAAAACAATTATATAGCAAGTACATGAACTACAGTCCTTATGGGTGCAGCAAATTGGATGGAATTCCCAACACGTTTTGCCCACAATCTGGGCTTCCTCATGGGATCTGTCCACTTGGATTACAAGCCTTCTAATATAAAAAGATATAACAATCATATAAATGCAAAGCTTTTAATTGAAAAAGAAAAATGCACATTTTCAATTAAAAGCTTTGCATTGATATGATTGTTATATCTTTTTCAATTCTATTTCATCCACATCCAGTCTGCTGTACCCATAAGGACTGTACTTCATGTACTTGCTATATAATTGTTTTTAGATCATTTTTATCATTATTTAAATAAAATAATTTTACATTATCTTCCTGGATCACTGTATCAATATTTGCACCTCAACATTCCCACAAATTCTCTTGTATTTATTTAAATTAAGGGACGTGGTGCGTATTTTAGTGGCTTGTCCGTGGTTAAAAATTTATACTGATTTAAACATGTAAACAAAAAGTGCCAGAAAAAGCCTGGTCTTCACGTAGTTAATTTGCAGAATTGCAAGACTAAACTAATATTGATACAATGCAACAAGTAGAAGATTTTGGACATGGGATCACAAATTTCAAATGTTTCCTGTAGCCAGCTTTTGTTTTAAAGCAGTAGTAAACCCCACTTTGTAATTTTTACCTACAGGTAGGCCTATAATAAGGTTTACGTTTACCTGTAGGTAAAAGGAATATCTCCCAAACCTGCAGGGTTTAGGAGATATTCACCATGCATGCAGCCGCTGACGTCAGCGGGGCATGTGTTCTGAAGGTCTGGCTTACCGTGCCGGAACTTCAGAGCTTCTTGCCAGAACTGAGGGGAGTGATGTCATTGCGGCTCCGGCCTCTCACAGTGCTGGAGCCTGCGATCCCGGAAGAAAGGACGGGAGAAGATGTCAGTCCTCTCAGTGGTGGAATTTCCACCAGCAAACAATTGAGAGCAGGTTCTCTATTTTTCCAACGGAAAAATTTCCTATCGGAAATTCAGATCGTCTGTAGCAATTCCGATGTGCAAAGTTCCTACGCATGCTCCTAAACACTTTGACGCATGCTCGGAAGCAGTGAACTTCATTTTCTCGGTTCGTCGTAGTGTTGTACATCACCGCGTTCTTGACGGTCGAGAACTTTTGTATGACCGTGTCTATGCAAGGCAAGCTTGAGCGGAATTCCATCGGAAAAACCATCCAAGGTTTTTCTGACGGAAATTCCGATCGTGTGTACACGGCCCTAGGCTTTTTTACATTTACTGTATATTGGAGATCTACCTACAGAGTTTTCTGCAATATTTAGGCCATTCAAAAACCATTGTACTTTGTTTCTTGAAGTAGGTCATGGTTGATTTTGAGGTGTCCTCTCTATCTCCAGCCTCCAGGTCTTCACCTTTAGTTTCTTAACTGAAAATTGATTTTTTTGTTGTTGATGCTAAGCAGGAAACATCTTTCCTTTTCCTGCACCACCCAGAAGTCTAAGTGGTACTTTAATAACAAACAATAAATTAATGACAGTCATAAAGTAGCACTTCCTGGTAGTGTAAAAATTGCATCCCCGTACTGGTTATTTATTTTCAGTTCAGTGACCTAATCAGAGTAGCCCATGAATGCTGGGCGTATGACCTAAAACCTCCTTGTACTGAATTAAGAGACCTCGCAAAAATTTTTATCTTGGACAATCTGCTGCAATTATGCCCAGACATTAGGAAACACCACACCTATAATTGTCCATTAAATATGCAGAAATGTGTCATGTTTAACCACTTCAGCCCCGGAAGATTTGGCTGCTCAATGACCAGGCCATTTTTTGCGATACTGCACTGCGTCGCTTTAACTGACAATTGCGCGGTCGTGCGACACTGTACCCAAACAAAATTTTTCCCCATTAATAGAGCTTTATTTTGGTGATATTTAAATCGCCTCTGCGGTTTTTATTTTTTGCGCTATAAACAAAAGAAGAGCGTCAATTTTGAAAAAAACACAATGGGGTTGATTTACTAAAGGCAAATCCACTTTGCACTACAAGTGCACTTGGAAATGCAGTCGCTGTAGATCTGAGGGGAAGCTCTGCCGATTTTATTATCCAATCATGTATAAGCTAAAATGCTGTTTTTTATCTTCCTTGCATGTCCCCATCAGATCTACAGTGACTGCACTTCCAAGTGCACTTGTAGTGCAAAGTGGAGTTGCCTTTAGTAAATAACCCCCAATATCTTTTACTTTTTGCTATAATAAATATCCCACATTTTTTATGAAAAAAAAACAAATTTTTTTCCTCAGTTTAGGCCGATATGTATTCTTCTACATATTTTTGGTAAAAGAAATATCGCAACGAGCGTATATTGATTGGTTTGCGCAAAAGTTATAGCATCTACAAAATAGGGGATAGATTTATGGCATTTTTAATATTATTATTTTTTTTACTAGTAATGGCGGCGATCTGCAATTTTTATCAGGATTGCGGCAGACATATTGGACACTTTTGACACGTTTTTGGGACCATTGACAATTATACAGCGATCAGTGCTATAAAAATGCACTGATTACTGTATAAATGTCACTGGCAGGGAAGGGGTTAACACTAGGGGGCGATCAAGGGGTTAACTATGTTCCATCAATGTGTTCCAACTGTAGGGGGGGGTGGGACTGTCTAGGAGGAGAGATCGGTGTTCATACATAGTATGAACACACAATCTCGCTCTTCCCTGAGAGAACCGGGATTTGTGTGTTTACATACACAGATCCCAGTTCTTGCTCTGTCACGGGCGATCGCGGGAGCCCGGTGGTCATTGCGCCCGATGGACACTCGCATCGGCTCCGGGCAGGAGCGTACGCCCCTAGTGGCCAAAAGTCAAAGCGACATAAGGTAACGTCATTTCACCCAGTTGTGCCATTCTGGCGCAGTAAAACTGCGGCGGCTGTTTGGCAATCGCTTACAGCCCAATTCCAGGCAACTAAAAACTATCTCTTGCAATGGGGCTGTATTGGCACTGCAATAATTGATTGCTCATTTAGGTCTAGGGCAGGGATATGCAATTAGCGGACCTCCAGCTGTTGCAAAACTACAATTCCCATTCCCATGGATGTCATGCTTGTGGCTGTCAAAGTCGTGCTATGCCTCATGGGACTTGTAGTTCTGCAACAGCTGAACTTGGACATGATGCCAAGGGACAGTCCACCACCAGGGCCTGAGGGAGCACCGTCTGCCAGGGGAGCGGAGGGTCAGATAAGTAAAAGTGTTTCTCCTCTTCACTAGACAAAACAATTAACCCTTGCGGTGAATACCCAGTCCCACTGCAAGCGATCATTTACATTTTTCCCACAATTAGGCTTTGAGTGAAATGTAGTCAAACTCAAATGAATGTAACAAAAATAGCCAATTTAAACAATCATATAATACAGTCTCTTGAGTATTTTTTGTGCTTCAAACTCCACTTTTCTTTAGTGAATATAATTTATCACTCCACTTGTGTGGGAACCACCATGTGCCACCACCATACACTCACCTTCTTTTTTTGATCCATAGGTTATAAGAGGTCAAATAGCGCTCCTTCCCCTTTAAACTCTTGTTTTCACTGTCCTCCTGCTCCTGGTGGGGTCCCCTTTTCCTCCTATGATCTATTTCCACTGTTGCTTTATTCACATTATATAGATGGGTCTAGGTGCACTCCTCTTTATTTAGTTATTTTGTGCAAAGAGAATAAGATAAATGGCCATAGCTCATCTCTGTACAAAATCACTTTTTATTATTAAAAAAAATATATATTCCATGTACTCACATAGTTTAGTCCACTAACTCTGGTGCACTACAGGTAGAAGCATGTACAGGTACATGTGAAGGTATTGGCCCCTTAAGGTGTCTGGGCGGCCAAGCTCCCGACATACAGAAACTGACCGATTCAGATAGGAAGTGAGTTGTTGTATGTCGGGAACTTGGCTGCTTTTGTTTAGCTCTTTTAAAAACGTGTTGCAGGCTGAACAGCAGCCTTTAAGATAATAAACCGTATGCATTAAAGTGCATTCCTAACCACAACTTCGCTTCGTCATTACCTGTTTAACCAGCTATTCTTAGCATTTAAACAGAGGAAGTCTCGTCTACTGAAAAACACAATTAACCCCAAACTTGTATATGTGAAATGTTCTTCCTACATACTGTACAATATATGACAGAAGTCCACAGTTTTCTCTGCATTGACAAAGTGACAGAATCTCTTTAATAAGGAAAAAAGGAATAAACTGCAATCCACTGAATAAGTGAAAATTGTCTTGATAAAACTAGAACAAATTTTTCTTCTGTCTTGTGGCATTTGTTCTTACTTTGATGCTTCTTCACCATATTGCACTGATTTCATAATGTCCATATGAACCTACAGTGGAAGTTATATCGTGACTTTACGGTGATAAATTTAACGTTTGCATCTGTTCTTTGCACTCTTTAAGGGCCGTTTCACACCATAAATCGCACAGGAACACACTGGGGGTTATTTACTAAAGGCAAATCCACTCTGTAATACCAGTGCACTTGGAAGTGCAGTCGCTGTAGATCTAAGGGAAGCTATGAAATGAGGGGAAGCTCTGCTGATTTTATCATCAATTCATGTGCAAGCTAAAATGCTGTTTATTTATTTTCCTTGCATGTCCCCCTTGGATCTACAGCGACTTTACTTCCAAGTGCACTTGTAGTGCAAAGTTGGTTTGCCTTTAGCAAATAACCCCCACTGTGCGTTACTGTGCAATTCACATGTGCATTCCTGTGCAGTGCGATTTCTGATCATTTATTTGAATTGGCTAAAAGCACGCCAGACTGCAGCAAAGGTAGTGTATGCACTACTTTACAAAACTCAGAGCAACCAGATCGTATAGTACTTAGGTACCATTCAATCCGGTGCAGGCAAACGCACTGCGTTTGCGCCCTGCATTTAGGTTGCTGTTAGTATTGCAGTGACAGCTGCAGCAGACTGCAAGTGCAGTGCATTTTGAACACGGCGTAGACAATCCGCACAGTACACAGGTTTCCTGCACTGCGTCCTACTGTGAACTGGCCCTAAACAATGCTATAGACTGAAGGTGACATCCAAAAGAATAACAAAATTGCACAATCAAGTATAGTCTTTAAATGTGTAGCAATCACTACTTAAACAGGTTTGATAAGGTTACAAGTTTGATAAAGCAAAGAAATATAGGGGGGGGGGATTTCCCAAAACTGGAGAGCGCAAAATCTGGTGCAAATGTGCATGGTAGCCAATCAGCTTCTAACTTCAGCTTGAGCTTTGACAATAAAACCTGGAAGTGGATTTGTTTTGAGCTGCACCAGATTTTGCACTCTCTGGCTTTAGTAAATTAACCACATAATGTCAGTGTATATACACAATGGGGTAGAAAATCTTCACTTAATCATCAAATTATGTACAGGGCTGTACAGTTTAATTTTTTTGTTACTTAAATATTTAACTCAAAAGCAAAAATGTAATATATTTTAGCTTTTCAATACAGGAATTTAATGGTTGCCATTTTTTTGTTGTTTTTTTCCATCTGGTGATCAGTAAAAACAGTAAAAAAAAAAATCTGGTGGCCAGTAAAAAACACTTCCTGTTTTAGGGTGTCTCCACTCTGGATTCTGGATGGAGGAGCAATAGAGGCACAGAGCATTGCGCTCAGAGCCCATCCAGGTGTGGTAGAAAAGCAAATGAATAGTTGCTTTTGTAACACTGAACTGCCTCTCCGCCAATAATGAAGTGCGGGTCTAATACTTGTCACCTGATTGGCTGAAGGCACAGGCGATCCTATTGGACACCTAGCAGAAGGAAAGAAGAGACGCACGGGAAGCATGGAGGACACAGGAGCTGTCGCCGGACCCACAGCTTGCCGCCGTCACCCGCTGCCTGACCCGCAACCAAAATGGGGTAAGTGCCAGACAGTGAGCGGGCAGGTGGGGGGTCACAGTGAGGCTGCATTTGATGGGCACAGTGGCTGCATTTGATGGGGCACAGCGGCGGCATTTGATGGGGCACAGCGGTGGCATTTGATGGGGCACAGCGGCGGCATTTGATGGGGCACTGCGGCGGCATTTGATGGGGCACAGTGAGGCTGCAAATGGTTTTTTTCAGTATTTTTCAGTTTGGTTACGCCCCCCCAAATATTTTGAGCACCAGCCGCCACTGAGAGGCACCTTAGGACAGCAGAATTGTCTGTCTGGGGATAGAGTAGAATTAGATGCACTAGCAGATTTAGATGAACTTGACTAACTAATTAAACTTCATCTAACACTTTTTAAGCAGTTATAGCAGCAGTTTTTTTCCTTTTGGGATAAAGGTTTTACATAAAATGAATAAAAGCTGATCATTATAAACACCCCTGTCAATGGTAAATGGTTTGTCTAAACACTCCAACTGCCACTATTGTCAGATGGCTTGGTCTTTTAAGGAAGTTAAAAACTAACAGACCTACTGGTCAGATCACAAGGAGAAAATAACAGATTTTTTTTTAAATGCAGTAATTACATCTGAGAATTGATAAACTGCAATATATGACATTTTTGATCTTCATTTTTTTTTTATTTAGCAAAAATCACTAAGCTAATTAAACATTCCCTTTGCTCACTGAACATTCTCTACTATAGTAAATCAACTCCAGACCTTACAAATGCAAGAATGAAAAAAAAAAAGTTCTTTTTAGAGTCAGGTTATATAAAAATATTTATTGTATATGCTACTACAACTTAATTCTTTTCTACCATGGAGGTTTCAGAACATTGAATAAAAAGGCACAGAGGAAAAAAAAAATGACAGATGGGAACCACAAACCGATATATATCCAGAGAAGTTTATATACGATATGGAGAAAATAAAAATTTTGCCATCACATATTATTGTATAGAGATGTCATTTATGAAGTATGAATACTTAAATGCAGAGAAGTTAAAACAGTAACAGCAGACTTTCTTCTTTCAATAGGATTTTCTAATTTATTAGGGATGTCTTTCCTTTCTCTCAGAGCAGAATACAATTAAACTGAAATTTGCAATTTGCCCTGAGCAGAGAAAGAGCAGCCTTAACCCACAAACATATGCCTAAAGTTAACTCCAGCCCTGTCTGTAAACTTATAGGGTCGCTGGACCCAAAACGAGAAAATATGGGTTGAGATGATATTAAGGAGGATGAGTTAATCAGCTAAGCTTCCCTTGTGGCCTTTAGACTGCACTAGTATTTGAAGTGGAAATATACTCCAAGGCCCCTTTCACATGAGGCGGACTCCGCTTCCACGGATTCCGCCTCGGTCCGCCGGCTCAGCGGGAGATCTCTCCGTTGATCTCCGCTGAGCCGGCGGATGAGAGGTCCCTCTCTGCTCATTGAGCGGGGAGGGGCTTGTCAGGCACCGCTGCCGTCTATGGAGGGATCGGATGAAAATGGACAGCATGTCCGTTTTCATCAGATCTCATCCGATCCGCCAGTGACGGACCTGGACATAGAGCCATCAGTCTGCTTTTAGTGGATTGGACCGGGTCTGATGTCAGTGGACATGTCTCCGCTGACACCGTCGCCCCATAGGCTAACATGGAGCGCCCGTTCAGGTCCGCCATCAAAACTGAAAGGCAGACCTGAACGGTCCGATCGTGTGAAAGGGGCCTTACATTCACACAGATAGATAAAAAGAAACCAAAGTTTTGCAATACATACATTTCCTGGAGAAAACAACCTTGAATTTGTTCTACAGAAAAGTAAGAACTTCAGACCTTTTACAACTCTTTATGTAAAATAGTCCTATAATATTTAGGTATAGGTCCACTTTAAAATGTTACTCCAACTGATACAATTTGTAAGTTTTGGGTTAAGGTAAGAACCAGGTCAGGTCATTGTGAGTCCATGTTAGGAACATTTCCCCTCCATTTTTGTCCTGGTGGTTGCTGTAACAGATGGGTACTAAAATGAAAATCCCCCCCTCCCCGGGCCTTATGGGTCTACATGCTTCAATGCATTATGGATTTTTACACAGCTCTGTGGATAGTCCCACAGGAAACAATGCACCAGTGTTCAGATCTGTAGAAAAAACGTTACATGGCTTCAAATACAGCATTTATTTCTGTCTGTGTGCAAGAGGCCTAAATCAGGTGCTGAAAGTGCTTTTAAAATCTTGCTAACCTTATGCCCCATACACACAAATCGGATTTTCCGACAACAAAACCGTGGATTTTTTTTTCTGAAGGATGTTGGCTCAAACTTGTCTTGCATACACACGGTCACACAAATGTTGGCCAAAAATTCAGAACCTGAGAACGCAGTGGCGTACAACAAGCCAAGAAAAAGGAAGTTTAATAGCCAGTGCGGCTCCTTCTGCTCAGAGCATGCATGAACTTTTGTGCGACGGACTTGTGTACACACAATCAGACTTTCCAACAAGTTTTTTCGGAAAATTTGAGAACCTGCTCTCAAACATTTGTATGGAAATTCCAACAGCAAATGTTCAATGGAGCATACACAAGGTTTCCAACAACTTTCCAACAACAAGCTCACATCGAACATTTCCCGTCGGAAAATCCGACCGTGTGGTCTTAAGGAGTTCAATGGAGTGCCTGTTCATGTGCAAAATAGTCCTCTGTGTAAAGGTCAGTTATATTATACCATTTTTTTCTATATAATATAGCAGTAATAATAATAACAATATTATAGGAGTACAGTGAATGAATATATGTTGTAATATATAGTAAAATACAACCTAAAATATAATATAGAGAAAAGTCATATTATTGATGCAAATCATTTTGTAATTGCAAATGCTGTACAAAGAGATCTAAAAAGCGTTCCAGGTGTTCTTCTGATCTGTAAGCCACAAGTCCTCCTTTATTAGCCCACTTGTCTGCTCCTGTTGCTTCTTGTATTTCTGAATTGTACAAGAGATCTGGCATATCAAGAAGTTTTTTCTTCTGCTTTACAATCTTTAAACACTCCGAAAGATCCAACATTCCACCTCCCATTGATTTCAGGATAGCATGGGGGGCACAGCTGTCCCATTTAAATGTAGTGTCCTCAGAAAACACATAAAAATCTACAAGGCCTTGAATTACGCAAAGACATTTGTAGCCTGCTCCAGCAGCAAAATGCAGATTCTTTCCACACACAGCAGTGAGAGACCTGAGAATGTTTCCACTTTCTGCTGAGCTTGTTACCACGCCATATGAATTCTTCTCACATGCACCATGATCTGACAAGCCACATTCTAATTTTTTCGTAGTTTCTCCATTGATGGCAGACAATTGTACAGAACAGATGTTGGTATCCTTGTAGGACAAACCCCAATACCACTGGCTTTTCCACCTAGAAACAGAGATAAACAAAACAATATCCAATTATCATTCCAATGGCAGGCATATTAGGTATCATTAAATCATTTTGTAGCAACCTTTAAAATTATCATTAGCTTTCCTTTCTGAGTTGGAGGACTAATTGCATAAGCCTATCCAGAAAAAACTCAGAGGTGGAAGCAGAGCATCTCTATTGCCGGCTTCTTCTGACATGTGCAGGTGGGAGGGGAGCTCACTGCCCAGCCTCAGAGATCCCACCAGGAGGGAAGCAACCTTCAGTAGCGAATTCTGAAGTATGTGTATGGGGAGGGGAGCTGGGGGGGTTGTTGGATGTCAGGAAGATGTCAAGGTGGCAGGGGTGCAAAGTGTTAAGGTAGCAGTTTGCCAAAGATGAAAGGGACAGGGAGGCAAGGTGCTAAGGTGGCAGTGAGGCACAGAAAGGTATGAGTGTGCAGAAGTGTGTTAGGCATGCGTGCTGTGTATCTGCAGCTAGCATCAGTTACTGCTTCTATGCATGCCACTGCCCAGTGGCTGCTGCACTGATGGAGCATTGAATAGGGGCTTGCTCACACAAATGTACCTTCATACTATCTGCACATACTACCTGTTGTCAAACACTCTGCATTCCTCTTCATCATACGCTCTGTACAGACCACATTCCTGGACCCTGCACTCTGTACGTAGTGCACTCCTGGACCCTGCACTCTGTACGTAGTGCACTCCTGGACCCTGCACTCTGTACGTAGTGCACTCCTGGACCCTGCACTCTGTACGTAGTGCACTCCTGGACCCTGCACTCTGTACGTAGTGCACTCCTGGACCCTGCACTCTGTACGTAGTGCACTCCTGGACCCTGCACTCTGTACGTAGTGCACTCCTGGACCCTGCACTCTGTACGTAGTGCACTCCTGGACCCTGCACTCCGTACGTAGCATACTCCTGAACTCTGTATGTAGCTCACTCCTGAACCTAGAACTCTGTACATAACACACTCCTGAACACTGCACTCTGTATGAAGCAGGCTCCTGAACCATGCACTCTTTAGGTAGCACACTCCTCAATCCTACACTCTGGGCTTTATTTACTCAACTGGAGAGTGCAAACCTGGTGCAGCTCTTCATAGAAACCAATCAGTGTCAAGTTTTTTTTGTCACAGCTTAACTGAACAAGCTGAAGTTAGAAATTTATAGGCTATCATGCACAGCTGCACCAGATTTTGCACTCTCCAGTTTTAGTAAATCAACAACTCTGCACATAGTGCATTCCTAAATTCTGCCCATAGTACAAGGCACATTCCTAAACTCTGTACACTGCGTAGTACACTCCAGAAGCTTGCACTCTAAGTAATGCACTCCTGAACTCTGCACTCTGGAGCTCTGCACTCTTACGTAACGCACTCCCCTGTAGTCTGTACATAGTGGATTCCTAAAATCTGCACTCTGTGTGTAATGCACTCCTCAACTCCGCACTTTGTACATAGCACAACCCTGAACTCTACACTCTGTACATAATCCACTCCTGAACTCTGCACTCTGTATGTAATGCACTCATGAAATTTGCAATCTTTACATATTGCGCTCCTGAAATCTGCACTCTGTACATAGCGCATTCCTAAACTCTCCACTCTGTGAATAACGTATTCCTGAACTCTGTACGTGATGATATTCTGAACGCTGCACTCTGTACATAAAGCATTCCTAAACCCTGTAATCTGTATGTAGTGCACTCCAGAACCCTGCACTCTGTGTGGTGCATTACAGTGTACATGTGTTACAGTGTGCTATTTTAGTGTGTTTGGGTGCCATTACAAATGAACTGGTAACAGCACACTTGTATGAATGGACCCGAATTGTAACAGTATCAAAGATTCAATTAATTATACTTTAAATAAAAATATTTCCCCTCTATGGCTGTACTAACCTAACAGAAATTAAATGCTTCAGTCTGGTTAAACCTGAAGTTGAAGATTTAGCTACTCTTAGAAAGGAGGGAAAGGAAAGTGATAGGAATGATATTATTATTATACATGTGCATCTCATAAAATTAGAATATCATCAAAAATTACATAATTTATTCCAGTAAATAAAAAAAAATGAAATTAATATTTTATAAAGATGCAGTGGCGGCTAGTGTTTTTTTTTGGGAGACAAAACAACCCTCCCCATCCCCCAGGCCGCCGGTGGAGTGGCACTACCCCCCCCCCCCCCTCAGCAGCACTAATACACTCCCCCACCACCACTCGCTGTCCTTATGTTGGATGCGGGCGGTAAGAGCATGGCGGGCTCGGGGAAAGCTGCTCCAGTGTCCTCTCCTGGAGCAGCTTCCGCAGTGTCTCCTCTCTCGCCTCCTCCTGGCGCTAGGCATCCAATAGGATCGGATTGCCAGACGTTTTGGCCAATCGGGAAACAGGTTTCATACCTGCTTCCCGATTAGCCGGGAGGAGGATCAGTGTTGCAACAGCGAATTTCCTGGGCTACAGATGCGATGCTCTGCGTCGCTAATCAGTGCTTCAAAAACAAAACAAAAAACCCTGTCCACTGTAATTTATAGGCCCGGTGACCCGAAAGGGGCTAGACACATGAATAGGGGGCGGTCCCGGCGGCAGTGGATAGACTCATGCTACGCATTAATCTATCCATTATGCATATAGGGGGTGGCGAGGATAGTGAGTGGGCGATATATTTCAAGCATTTCTTTCTTTTAATGATTATGGCTTACAGCTAGTGAAAACCCAAAATTTAGTATTTAAGAAAATTAGAGTATTATTACATAAGACCAATGTCTTTGTACAGTATAGTATGCATTAAATACTTGGTCGAAGCTCCTTTTGGATGAATTACTGCATCAATGCGGCATGGTATGGAGGCGATCAGTCTGTGGCACTGCTGAGGTGTTATGGAAGCCCAGGTTTCTTTGATAGTGGCCTTCAGCTCGCCTGCATTGTTGGATCTGGTGTCTCCCCTCTTGCTCTTGATAATACCTCACAGATTCTCTATGAGTTTAGGCCAGGTTTGCTAGCCAATCAAGCACAGTGATTCCATGATCATTAAACCAGGTATTGAAGTGCTCTAGAATTTCCTGGTAGAGGGCTGAGCTGACTTTGGACTTGATAAAACACAGTGGTCCAACACCAGCAGATGACATGGCTCCCCAAATCATCACGGCCTGTGGAAAATGTTGCATTTCATTTGTAAATCAAGGTCCCAGAGTCTGCAGGAAGAGTGGAGAGGCACAGAATCCAAGTTGCATGAGGTCCAGTGTGAAGTTTCCACAGTCACTGATGATTTGGGGAGCCATGTCATCTGCTGGTGTTGGTCCACTGTGTTTTATCAAGTCCGAAGCCAGCGCAGCCCTCTACCAGGAAATTCTAGAGCACTTCATGTTTCCCTCTGCTGATCAGCTTTATGGAGATGCCAATTTCATTTTCCAGTCGGACTTGGCACCTGCCCACACTGTCAAAAGTACCAATACCTGGTTTAATGATCATGGTACCACTGTGCTTGGTTGGCCAAAATTGCCTGACCTAAACCCCATAGAGAATCTGTGGGGTATTGTCAAGAGGAAGATAAGAGACACCAGACCCAACAATGCAGAAATGCTGAAGGCCACCATCAAAGCAACCTGGGCTTCAAAGACACCCCAACAGTGCCACAGGCTGATCACCTCCATGCCACGCCACATTGATGTAGTAATTCATGCTTCAGGGGAGAGGAGGGATCGTAGACAACAGATGGGCCACTGAAGCCTATGTGTGTTGTCACTACTCCTGGTTTTTTTAGCTGTTGTCGGAGCAATGGCTTCTCTGTCCTGCAGCCGCCACTGGTTGACATGGGAGATCATGTGACCATACTGTATCATGTATTAACTGGTTGGAGGAACCACAACAGCTGACCAGGTATCTGACACAGCTGGAAGTGCCAGATACCAGTGGCATACATAGCACTTCAAGAGAGAAAATTTGACTTACCACATGATAAAAAGATAAAAATAGTAGGCTGGATCCACACTATGCTGATTTGATTCATATACAAGATTCAATGAAAATTGCAATGATGCAATACCTGTATTAATGGTGCATTATCCCTTTAAATAGTGACTAAACCCAAAAGGTGAATAATAAAATATATAAATAAATCCTTCAGTTTTCAATTATGAATGAATGCCACGTGATATACCAGTACAAATGTACAATAGAGAATATAAATGTGCGAAATTTAAAAAAATAGATTTCAATTCATAGAGGTGAAATTAATCAAGCTCCAATCTCAGAGGATGCAAGTTGTGGGGAAATGCGTCAGGCGGCGTTAGAACGTGATGTCATCACGTACCGGCATGCCAGCTGATCACCGCAGCGACGGTTTTCATAACTAACTGCGGGCGAACGGCATGCACGAGGCATTTTCTTTGAAGGAGATGGTTCAATCACCTGAGAGTCTGGTAGTGGCGATTTTTGTCTTGGAGTAAATCAGCTGTTTTGATCTCTGTAACGCAAGATCATTATTTTCCGGTAAGAGTCCATTTCTGCCTGAGGAGCACCTTTTTTTGCACTGGAATACTTCATATTGAAGCTTATGAGTACAGAGCAAGCACCTTAATCACATGGAATTTTATATAGACTTTATTGCTATATAATTTTACTTGTATAATTGAGTTTTGTTACATTTTTTTTACAATTATATCATCTATTGTGCATTTGTACTAGTATATCATGTGGCATTCATTCATATTTGAACGAAGGATTTATTTATATATTTCATTTACCTTTTGGGTTTAGTCGCTATTTAAAGGGATAGTACATCATTAATATTTAGGCTAAATATCAGCTATTCATTTTCTGCTCAAGGCACTATCAATGTGGACAGCACACTATTGTTAAAACATATTCTTTTAGTCCAGTATTCAGGATCTTTAGTTGCAGCAGCCCTATTATTAAAGTGGTTATAGAGGTAAAGGACAAGTTACAACCAGCTCCTTTGTCCTTTTAATCTCTCCTACACTGTGTAATTGCTTTTTTAAAATGATGCCTGCAAATACCTTATCTTTGCTCTTTTATCACTAGTCGCTTGACCTCTGGCTGCTGTATTCCTCCAATCTAAGAGCTACAGAGGGAGGGGCCAAGTTCCCCCTCCGACATCAGCCTTGAAGGTCACGTGACCTCTGTGACTGGCTAGAAGAGATCAAAGGTATTTGCAGGCTTCGTTTTACAAAAACATTTACACAGTGTAGGAGAGATTAGTATAACAGAGAAGCTGGCTGTAATTGTTCTTTATTTTTACTGCCAGCTACTAATAGCGGCAGGAAGGGGGTGGGGGGACTGGGCTGAGAGGGGGAGAGAGACACACAGGAGCCGACAGGCAGCGAGAGAGGAGAGCTGCAGATGACAGGGGCACGTAAACTGACCACGGTAATCAGGGCTCAGCAGCCATGATTATCGTGGTCAGAACACAGAGGGGGACACAGGATCAACCAGGTTTTTTTTACAGCATAGAGAGGGGCAGATTAGACAGCACAAGCACTGTGCTGTTTAATCTGCTATAGGGAACAGGAGCTATTTTTTTTTGGGTTAAAACCACTTTAATTTGGAGCGATTGTTTTTGTTATCTAAAATTCATTTACTGTTTGTTAAGATTATGTACATCTTTGAATGTCCACAGTCTGGCCAAAGACTTTCTTCAGGATAAACTATACCATAGTAGTAAATCTGAATATCCCATGTCTAAACTTTATGCTATCAATAGGCAGTGCATGATCAATCAAGCAGATTACAGTATTTTCAAACTGCAAACTGTTAACAGAGTTGTCCTTTTCCCCTTAACATTAAACTTAACATTTTAGAAAAATAAAAATGTCTCATTGAAAATGAATAGTGTTCTCTCACCTGTTTGTTTCAGGATCTTTAATTGCAAATGGTTGATTAACAACACCCATAACTGGAAGTCCTGTATCAATGTGGTAAACGCCTATTAGAATAGTAACACACTGGAGACCCTTAGGGTATATCCCTTTACTTGGCATAACATCTGCTGACCCTCTTATATACTGATAGGTTGAGTCTGTCATTGGAAAGATATACAAAAATAAATAAATAAAAAACATTCATATAATGTGTCCTATAAACTCTATTCAAGGTACTTGGAACTGCACAGTCACAAAGATGTATGATTACAGGAAACTCGTATAGGATTTAGCCTTGAAGAGCAAATAACTGAAATTTGGTGCTAAACACAATAGAGACAATGTGCAACTGCAAGATGAGACCAACTGTTTTTTGTTTTTAAATTTTCTCTGTGCATGATTAACCACTTCCCGACCGCCTGCCATACATATACTGCGGCAAGGCGGCTCTATTACGCAAAATCACGTACCTGTACGTGATTTTGCTAATAGCCACTGGGGGCGTGCGGGCACCGCCAGAGCTGTGATCGCGCCCAACAAAGATAGAACACCGGTCTGCCGATGTAAAAAGGCAGACCGCCCTGCTGTCAGGCATGGACACTCTGATCTAGTGTTCCTGCTAATTCCCCCACACAGTTAGAAACACACTAAGAGCCCTTTCACAGCGGGCCGCCCACAGCGTCAGCGGTAAAACGCCGCTATTTTTAGCGGTGTTTTACCGTCGGATTAGCAGCGTATTTCGGCCGCTAGCGGGGCGCTTTTACCCCTGCTAGCGGCCGAGAAAGGGTTAAAACCGCCCGCAATGCGCCGCAATAGCGGCGTTTTGCCGGCGGTATCCCAGCGCTGCCCCATTGATTTCAATGGGGAGCAGTGGTGGAGGAGCGGTAAACACACCGCTCCTTCACCGCTCCAAAGAAGCTACTGGCAGGACTTTTTTTCCCGTCCTGCCAGCGCAGCGCTCCGGTGTGAAAGCCCTCGGGCTTTCACACTGCAGACAATGGAGCCGCTGTTTGAGGGCGGATTGCAGGAGCAATTTTTACGCTATAGCGCCTGCAATACGCCCTTGGTGTGAAAGAGGTCTTAGGGAACACAGTTAACCCTTTGATTGCCCCTGATGTTAACCCCTTACCTGCCAGTTTATACAGGATCATATTTTTAGCACTGATCACTGTAATAATGTCACTGGTTCCCAAAAAAAAGTGTCAAAAGTGTCAGCTAGGTGTCCGATCTGTCCACCGCAATGTCGCAGTCCTGCTAAAAATCGCTGATCACCACAATTACAAGTAAAAAATAAATAATTAAAATTCCATAAATGTATCCCCTATTTTGGAGACGCTATAACTTTTGCTCAAACCAATCAATATATGCTTATTGGGATTTTTTTACCAAAAACATGTAGCAGAATACATATTGACCTAAATTGAGGAAGAAATTAGATTTTTTTTTTTAAATTATTGGATGTGTTTTATAGTAGAAAGTAAAAAATATTGTTTTTGTTTTTCAAAATTGTCATTTTTGTTTGTTTATAGGGAAAACAATTAAAACCCGCAGCGGTGCTCAAATACCCCCAAATGAAGGGTCTATTTGTGGGGAAAAAGGGACATCAATTTAGTTTGGGCTCAGCTTAACATGACCACGCAATTGTCAGTTAAAGCGATGCAGTGCCGTATCGCAAAAAACGGCCTGGTCATTAAGGGGGCAAAACCTTCCGGGGCTGAAGTGGTTAATAACTGCTAATGAAAATATCTTCATTACGCTACATTTAATTTGCTACATAAACAAACATTGTTTTCTACATTAGTAAATCAAGTCCTATATAAACACGACAATAATGATATTAAAATCTATATTGATCACTTACCAATGGGATCCACCCACACAGCAAGGTCTGTCTGTGGAATGTTCACATTAATGGCATCTAAAGTCTTATCAGTTACAAGAAGATCCTGATGAACAGCCTGGGCCAATTTCTTGGCTGCAGGCTCATTGTTGTCTAGCACTTTCTGCAATAGTCTGGCAGTTTCTTCCTCTGTTGGACAAACTTTTACTATAATTTTCTCTCCTGTAAATAGGCAGAATGTTCATATAATTATTTATACAAATTACAGCATTACTACAGATCAGGGTTTCTTCTCATTCGGGGTGTTAAATGTAAAACATTTTATGCTCTTCTAAAAGTTTAAAGCGGAGCTCCACTCAAAAGGGGAAGTTCTGCTTTTAGGACTCGTCCCCCACTCCTCTTAAAGAATTGACACTTTTGACAGGTACTCGCTCCCACTTCCGCTTCCAGGCTAGGCAGCCGGATACGGAAGTCCCCCCCCCCCCCTCCGCAGTCTTCTGGGCCACTGACAGGTTCCAGAAGGTGTTTGTTGTGGAACCCAGATTTCCTTGGAGAGGTTGGGAAACCCTTGTTTCAGCTCCCCATGCACCTCCTATGTCTAAGTCACCCTGTGTCTATTAGGGGCACAGGGTGACCGAGAACCCCAGTCTGATCTGTACCAATCGGACTCGCTGTACAACCACACCGGAATGTGTGTGTGTGTGTGTGTGTGTGTGTGTGTGTGTGTGTGTGTGTGTGTGTGTGTGTATAGTGGGTCATTTGAGGTGTGGCTGTATTCCACTGTTCTATTGTGTCTGCCTTGGGAGAAAAGTATTATGGCATGTATATGTGATGTGGATTAGCTGTGAGGAGGGAGGGGGGAATTCCTCCAACAGCTCTCCCTGTTGATAGGAAAGCCTACTGATGAGAAGTTTGAATACATCTGTCTGTCTGTTACTGAATGTAGTCTACCCCACCCTGTGTCATTATGCAAAGGAAGGGGGTTGTCCTCTGAGTGTATATCTCTGTAGCTGTGTTCAGAGAAACAGTTCACGTTCAGCAGCCAAAATGAGTACTGCCTAGTTCTTGGTTGCAAGCGGTTTGAATATATAATATCTATATGTAGACTGGGATGAAGTGAAATATGATAGAAGAACTCAAGAGGAGTTTCGGAAGAGATTCCGTGACATTGGTGGCAGCGGTGGGATGCTTCCTGCAGTCTGGGACATCCAAACCTCCACCTGGATCCAAGGTCCGGATAGCAGGAGAGGAGAGATACAGATACCAGCCACCATGGAAAGGGAGTTCAGAAGGAGGTCGCGAGAGATGCAGATACAGCACAGGTGACCAGTGTCAGAGCAGGTCCTGCTGGGATGGTGCGATTCTGTCCACTGGGAACACTGGAAAGAAGGGCTAGCTCGTGAGCAGCAACACCAGGGAAAAATGTTCTCCTCCTTCCAGGAAAGGTACTGGTCACAGTACGAAGTGCGAATGGTGTTTTTGGGGAGACAACTGCACAAGGAATGGAAAGCTGAGTTAACCAGGCTGGTCCAGGTGGAGATACGGTTGGGCGAGAGCTACAGAGCCCTCCGCTGGTATGTAGCCCAAGTGTGCCCATGGACAGCGGAGGACACCCCAACAGAAGGCTTTGGCTACGGCGGCCTGGGGCAGTTAGACAGGTGTCAGGTGACAGATGCACACCGTTGGGGTCAGGGGTGCACCGCGAGGTAGTGGACCCTACGGTTGACTGCTGCAGAATCTAAGAGCCAGCAGGTGTTCACCAGGGCCCCTGATGGTGGGGATGACCTTTTCTGCACACTGGCTCCAGGTTGCGGTCCCCAGGGTCTCCCATCTCACGCTCACGGTAGACTACTGGAGGATAGAGAGGAAGCAGCAGACCAGGACAAAAGTGATAGTCAGGAGATAAGCCAAAAAGTTGGGGCAACAAGAAGATAAGGATAGTCAAAGAACACGCCAAAGGTCAGGATATGTAGCAGACAAGGACAGTCAAGAACAAGCCAAGATTGGTAAACAGGATCAGACATAGAGCACACGGCTAGACACACACAGGAAGCCAAACACACACTATTGATCAGCAAGGCTGGCTTGCAGTGCACAGGTTAATATAGCATTCCCAGTTAGGGGCTGGGGTGGAGCCATGCTTGAGGGAAGATTACTTAATTAGACAGGTGAAAGGAGGGCGGTCACTTAAGCTGAACACATGGAGAGATAAGCAGACATGAACATTACTGCAGATCCATGACAAGAAGCTGTCCGAGGACCCTGACTTTGAGAGCGATTTTGAGTGGCGTTTGGAAGAAGTCTTGGAATACAGAGAACGGATGCTGAGTGTTTTAGAAGTTCCCTGGGCACTGGAAGATTTGGAGTTTCTAGCCAAATCAGAAATGGGAGCTGGAGATCGCCTTCAGACGGCTGCTAGATTCTGCTCAGCAGCAGGTCTGGCCTCCCTTTGCCTGGGACTATCCAGAAGTACCAGCCGACAGTCCTGAAATCCCGGCTGAAGAGTCTGCAATATAGCAGAGTAACCGTGTGCTTTATAAATCTCCACGCGCAGCTATGGATGCGGAGGTCTTATGGGGGATGCAGCAAGTGCTGACTGACCTTGATGATCCCATTTCTGCGTGGGATGATCTTGGATGGAGGAATGCATCTGTTCAGCAGTCGGCTCATCTCTCCAGGCACAGATCAAAGAATGTATGGATTTACTTGACATTTCTTCGGAGGATGTTATGGATGATGAGTCACCTTCCCAAGTGTTGGCATTGGGCCCAAGGGACCCCAGCAGAATGACGACATCAACCCAGCTGAAGTGCTGGCAACTGGACAGAGGGTCCAAGACCTCTGCCCCACACCTGCAGCAGTTCTGGAGGCCCAGGGAGAGGAGATTGTCATCTTCCCTTCCCAACAGTCAGCCAGAGTGGAGGAAACTGTCTTCCTTCCCCAAGAGTTAGCCAGAGCAGATGATGTGAGCGCTGAAGCACTAACAGGGCAGAACACTACTGGCCTCTGTACACAACAATCCACTCCGTAGGAGCTCCAGGGAGGGAATGCAATCGGCACTTCACAACAGCAGCTTGATCTGTTGTCAGTGGATGGGACTGCAGTCTCCATCTGTATACCCCAGGGATGCTGGTCAGTCAGCACAGATCCCCAGCAGCATGATGGAGTGAGCCCAGCCCAGTCTCTTCGGTAGTTGAAAGGACTCCAGGAAAAAGGGCCAGTACGCACTCCCCCCACCACCAGCAGCGGGTATGTTCTACGAGAGAGGCAGAGGTTGGCTGGGTGAGTAATGCTCTGTTTGGAACAAATGTCTAAGTCACCCTGTGTCTATTAGGGGCACAGGGTAACTGGGAACCCTATTCTGATCTGTACTAATCAGAATTCCTGTACAACCACACTGGAATGTATATATATATTTATTACACACACATACATTGTATATTGTCTCATACTGTTGTGGACTCTTTCCTGGGCGTCGTTTGAGGTGTGGCTGTATTCCATTGTTCTATTGTGTCTGTCTGCCTTGGGTGAAAATGTGTGTTTACTGTGAGGAGGGGGAGGGGGTATTCCTCCAACAGCTCTCTCTGCTTATTTGACAATCTACCTCGCCATAAATGCAAGGGGAGGGGGAATTGCCCCGAGTGTTACCTCTGTGTACCTGCGTTTCAATTGGTTGAAAGCTGTTGGAATATCTGATATCTATATTCAGACTGGGAGGAAGCGATATATGACGGAAGCACTCAAGCAGAGTGTGGGAAGTAATTCCGTGACAGTGGGCACCCAGCTGTGAAGCTGCAAGCGGTCACAGCCTGGTGCACATAGTGAAGATGCTGGCGCTGAGGAACAAAGACAGTGGGTGAGACCGTCTGGGGTGAGCACACCGCAGAATCGTGGGACAGGTAAGTGGCTATTTTTAAAAAGTCAGCAGCTACAGTATTTTTAGCTGCTGGTTTTTATTTTTTTTCACAGGTGACTGGAACGCCGCTTAAAATAAGAGCTTTTTGATCAACAGCTTACCCCTTTTGACACTGGTGCAACCATAATTGACTTTTAGGGAAGTTAGTGTTTCACAACCTTTTTTCACAGACACAGCCTCTACTCCCAATTTGACAACATGCGAGTGCGTGCCCGAACACTGTCTCCATTCAGGGATGTTCACCTGTACCTGCACCCACTTCAATGCCAAGGCAGTCTGGCTCTATGATACTTTTCAGGGGCTTTAGACAAAAACAAGGTCAAGGGCAAATTTTTACTGTGTTCCTCCAGTGTTGTAACACATCATTGATAGGAGCCCGTTTTGGGTTCCCCAACAGTAAAATTAAAATTGGTAAAGTCTCTCTCTCTAGATTCAAGTTCACACTCAAAGATTCTACATTCTATTCTTAGCTTTTTTTTCATAAAATTTACCTTTTTTTTATCAAAGTGGTTGTAAAGGCAGAAGGTTTTTTTATCCTATCTTGTCCATCCAGATCCAGCGATGTTGCACGAGAGACTCGGCTGTCCAGGACTCCCCTCCTCATTGGCTAACGCAGCAGCATGGCGCCACTGGACACAGGGAGCTGGGGCTCAGCTTGGGTGCCCCCATAGCAAGCTGCTTGCTGTGGGGGGCACTCAACAGGAGGGAGGGGCCAGGAGCCCCGAAAAGGGACCCCAGAGGAGAAGGATCTGGGCTGATCTGTGCAAAACCACTGCTCAGAGCAGGAAAGTATGACAGGTTTGTTATTTTTAAATGGAAAAAAAAAAAACCAAGACTTTAGTATCACTTTAAGGGCTTCACGGGTTAACAGACTTCAGCAGGAACCGACTGAGATTCGAACCATGTATGGGCAGGCTGAAAGGGCTGAATATACCCAAGTTGATTGATCTATCAACTTGGAAACAACCAGCCTCTCAGATTTTATAGCCGCTAGCAATAATCACTGTGGTCTCCCAGCTTCCCCTACCCCCCCCCCCCCCCCCCGCGTGGCGGGTTCTTTCCTGCACTCCCGGGTTGCTCCGCCTTTGGCCAGCCTTAGATCATAAATGTTTGTCATAATGCAGGTACATATTACCAGCATTACATTTTTCTGACATACTAATTACTTAACCTTTAGCTCGCTACAAGACAGTCAGTCAGTCTATTATCAAAATAAGGTTTTTGGATCCCATTTCCATCAACCTGAGTGTATTGAACTAACAGAAAGAAAAAGTGGGAAAGACATAGGGATAGGAGGAATTTAGGAAATGGGGACGGGTGCAAGATGGGGGATAGTGCCCTCCAGTATCCAACCAGCATGAGGCACTAACAGCAATATCACCATTAATAGGTTAGGGGTGTAACCCATCACAAGGGTTCTGATGGATTTAAAATGTATTAAAGGAATTGCGTAAGCTAGCTTTAAGCTTCATCATCTTTCTCACTTCCATAAGACTGGCACAGAATTCTCTAATGGTTGGGGAAAAACTATATTTTCATCTTAAAGAGATCAAGCAACAAGTTGCTGTGAGGATCTGGGCACAAAGCCCGTTGAGATATTTTAGAGGGCTCCATGATTGAGAGACCCAACAAATAAGTGAGTCAATGCATATGGAAAAGCCTCACCAATTGACTTAGCTTTTAATAGATATACATTCTAAAATATATGCAGGTAAAGATTCTCCTAACTCAGAAAAACTTTTAAATATTAGCAACCTATACATGCAATGCTTCTTAAAAGTAATCCACCATTAGCTGAAAAAGTAGCCCATTAGTTGCTTGCATAGATTTACAGTATGTCATATCCTGGTCTTAAACAATATCCTTATTCTCCAAAAATAACACACACACATCCACCACTTGCTGGTCCAGTAATCTATGCTTCATTAAATTGTTTTTTGAAGTCTGCTTTCACACTAATCTGTTTTTGTTCAGTTGTTCAGTTAAAAAAGTAAAAGAAAAGCGTAATAAAAATACATCCCTTTAAATGGAACTCATCACACCTAAACAAAAGCACATTCAAATCTGATGAGTGTTAAAGGGCTATTTAAACACGAGCCTAACATGTGGCAAAAATCAAGCAAGTAGGACTTTTAAAAACGCAACTGGCAAGTGTGAGTTTCATAGGATTTAAAGGGATGCATTTTTCTCCCTCTTGCCTTACTGAAAAACTGATCAGTGTGAAAGGACCCTTAGGCCTAGTTTATACTTGCAGTAGGGGGGTGGGGGGTTAAACAGGTGTTTGAGCTGCATTGTTACCACCCATCAAGCTGCAAAGACAGCCTTACAGGGTTATACATATGCCATGGTTGCAATGGGAAAAAGTTAAACCACCTGCAAAACATGGATGAGGCCACACTGCAACTGCGGTGGTCCATGCTTTTAGGGGTTAAAACAGGGCATGAGAAGACCCCTCCCCTTATCAGGCCAACACAGGGCACCGGAAATAAACACTCCTGCCTCTTATCACACCAGCTCTGGGCGGCTCAGGTGTAACTGGGTGGAGGACACCATGCCAACATCCCCCCCCCACCTATTACAACAGCTCACCTTGGGCGGCGGACACCCCATCGCAAGCCGACACCTCCCCCTCGCCCCTTACCACACCAGCTCGGGGCCAGAGCGGGCGGCTCAAGTGCACGATACACCCGGGTGGCAGCTGGAGAGGACACAGTGTGCAGCGGCAGCCACGGTGCCTGGGCAGAGATTAGATATAGTGACAGGCTCAGCAGTGCAGTAGTGAGAGAGAAGGAAAACACAGGCCAGGTATGGGCTCTGCTCCGGAGGGGTTCCAGCTAAAAAAGAAAAAAAAAAAACTGCCAAAAGGGAGCCAAGGTTTTCGCCACCCTCGGAATGGTGTCACTCCTCTGGCGGGGTGTCATTCGGGTGTGAACCAAACCCCCACACCCCCCTGGCGATGCCACTGAGACCTAATGAAAACATAGGGAGGTTGAAAGTTAACTGGGAACATATATTCCCTTAAAGGAGAAGTTCACCTTTGAAAAAAAAAAATAGTAAATGCACATCTTTTTGCAGGTAAAAAAAAAAAACTGTCAGCAGATCATGGGTGCAATGCAAGGATCCTGCAGACTGTCAGTGTAAGCTGTCTGTTTATACCTCGAATGGGCAGGTAGTTACACAATTGCAGGAAGCATCAATGAACTACCTAGAGCGTGCAACAGCTCAGAGGTAGTTCATTGAGAACTACAAACCAATAGCTACAATGAATGTCCATACTTGTAGCGCTCCAACTCGCAGAACTTTGCGAAAGAATAATGCAGCAGGGTGGGCGGAGCCCCGCATGTCCGCTTTTTTTTTTTTAAATTGTGACAGCGAGTGCAGAGAGAGGATCCCCGGCTCGCTGTCAAAATGAGGGATTGGGGGTTGCTGGGGCTGCTGCAAGAGTAACATGTTACACCCTAAATACGAGTGTAACATGTAACATGTTATAAAAGGTGAACTTATCCTTTAAAGATACGGGGACTTGATCAAGTGTGCTAAGATGTAGGTGTTATCTAGCTAGCTCACTAACACCGGACTGGTAGAGATGGGCTTGGGCGTGTTCGGGATCCCACCAGGAAGATGACACTGCACACAGCTAATCACAGGCAGTGAAACATTTCCTGATCTGTGCAGTTGCGGACCACAAAATGTCTCACTGCCTGTGATTAGCGGGGTGCAGTGTTGGCTTCCTGGTGGGATCGGACAGGTGGGATCCAGTACACGCCCGAGCCCATTCCTACTGACTGGTTATCTTGTCCAATTACTCCCCAAGCCTGACTCCATAAAAGCCTTTATTCACATGCTTTTGGCTGCAATCACATTTCTTAACCCTTTCAAGTCCCAGGGCAAACTTTGCTGACCAGACTAATTATTGAATAAACTTCTACATACCAAAAGTGCAAGTCCTTTATCTTGCATGGGTGCTTTAAATCAGAGTCAATGGCTTGGTATTTTGGACAGCTATTTTATCTAAGAGAAATTTGCAAAACATGGCCTGTTGGGGGTACCTGAGGATAGGGATGAGAACCACTGCTGTAAGTGAATGGTGGAATTGAATAAAACTAAGTAAACCTACCTAAACTAATAAACTATGTAGAGATGGTAAGATAAATAGGAAAGAGCAGGATCAGGCTGTGGAGCAAGAAATAAGCCAAAATAGGGGGAAGGTACAGGGAAGCAGGTGGGATCAGGAAAAGGAAGATAATTACAGGTCACAAGGAACAGAGCACATGGGGGGCACAGGCAAAACACTTATGGAATACTAAAGGAGGGAATAAATACTCTCATATCAGCCAGCATCAGGTGAAGACTAATTACTGGAGAAACCCTCTGGTGAACACCAGTACAAAACCCTTCAGATCCAGGAACCACAATGCCACCAGCAGATGATCTAGTTCCTGACACAGCTTAAAAACAAAAACTCTGCAGGCAGCTTGCAGAAGTAATTTGGCGCCTATACGGTTGCCTGGATCCTGTCTATATTCCAGCTGTAAGCGGCAGGATTAACAGTAAAAAAAAAAACCCCAGCTGCATGAGCCAGATGTTTGTTTTTATCCTTTGACTGTCCAGTTATAATACAACTACAGTTGTAGCAGTGAAGGGGTTCATCATACCGAATGCTTGATCATTCACCATTCAGAGTGGTGACCGATCAAGTCTCTGGCCCTCCTCCACACCATTCCCCCAGAAAGATCTCCAGAGTGTGGAGCTGCACAGAAATGAGGACTTTAAAGTGGTTGTAAAGGCAGAAGTTTTTATCTTAATGCACTCTATGCATGAAGATAAAAAGCCTTCTGTGTGCAGCAACCCCTCAGGCCCCCTAATACTTACGTAAGGTCCTTCTCTGTCCAGAGATGTTCATGAGTGTCTCAGCCATCCGAGATTCTCCCCCCTGATTGACTGAGACACAGCAGTGGTACCATTGGCTGCTGCCAATCAAAGTCAGCTAGCCAATCAGGGAGAGAGGGGACGGGCCGGGGCTCCGTGTCTGAATGGACATAGGGAGCTGTGACTCGGCTCGGGTGCCCCCATAGCAAGCTGCTTGCTGTGGGGGCACTGAACAGGAGGGAGGGGCCAGGATCACAGAAGAGGGACCCGAGAGGAGGAGGATTGAAGCCACTCTGCAATTCCACTGCAACAGAGCAGGTAAGTATAACATGTTTGTTTTTTTATAGGAAAAAAAACAAGACTTTACAATCACTTTAATAATTGCTCTCCCAACACAGGAGGAATTTTTTTGAGAGGAGGTAAATTTCCAAGAGAGATTGGGAGGGCTTAAAGTTGAAGAAAGTAAATCCTCTGTTTATATTTCCTTTTTACAATTAAAGGAGAAGTATGGAAAAAGCTCTTTTGGCTATACGTCTCTTCTGGGTCACAAGAGTGCACTTATTTCTGCACTCCTGTGATCTAGGAGCCGGTCAAGGTCCTGTCTTTGTCAAGATCCACCCACATGATTGACCAGCAGTTGGCTCAGTCTCTCACTGTCACCCCCTTCACATCCCGGTGCCATAATAAACGCTGGAGGGGCAGAGCAGAGAATGGTGACTGACAGTCATCGCTCTCTGCTCAGTGAAGACAGAGAACTGAGCAAACATCGGTCTCGAGATCACTGCAATTTTGGTCTTGGAGCTGGCAGGTACAGCTGCAGCATCGCATCGGTGCTGTAGCCACATAGGTAAGTATGAGTTTTTGTTTTTTGTTTTTCTTTTTTAAACAAACAAAGTACTTCTCCTTTAAATAATCATTATAAGTCATTCTGAAGGTTTCTTTTTTTTTGTAAAAATAATTCTTGTTTTCACAAGACAAAAAAAATGCAGCATAACAAGCAAGATATAATTTTTCTACTTACCAAGTTCATTTGTAAATTCATTGGATTCTTCCCCTTTTACATTTTTCTCTAAACCTGGAAACTAAAGCACGAAAACTCAGCATGAGTTACAAAAAAAGTTTAAAAACATCCTAAACACTGTGAAAATACACACAAGATAATAGTCAATAGAGATAGATAAAACATACAAATGAAGATCTTCGAAGTAGAAGTGCGTGTTATATGTCAATAAATACAGTAATTCCTAGGCATGCATGTTATTGGCTGTACCTTACCTTTTTTCCAAGATCATATTTTATGACTTCCTGGACCAATACGTCAGCTAGAGTTTTAAAATCTGTGAGAAACTTTTTATTCTTCTCATCTTCTTTTTTTTCTTCAATCAATAGCTGAAAAAGGGTTTCCTCTTCACGGCAGGCACGAGCAATACACGCAGCTTTCTCAGACGCAAATACCAATTCATGAAGGATTTCGGACATTTTGGGACTGTTTTGTGACTTGGTGTTGCTAGAAGAAAAAAGTAAAAGTAAATGTTTAAAACAACAGTACAAGTGTACCTTCTTTTCACCTAAATCAGACAGAAAGGGCTCTCAAACCTTGTTAGAGCAGTTGTACAAGAGTTGCACTACAATACAATGACTTCGGAAGACTGACGTTTCCCTCTGACAATACTGTAACTCGGTCACAAAAGTAGGCTGACTTTTAGCAGAGCCAAGATCTGGAAAGTCCTCAAGCAGTCTCTGGCTGCCAAAACCTGCTACCGGGCATGGGAAACTGTAATAGCGTTCCATAATTCAGTCTCTCCCTGCTAATCTGATTAGATCAAACGCATAAAAGAATTTTTAAAAATTCTTCAATAATAACAAAAAAATGTTTGAGAGGTTAGAACTGTCAGATCTGTAATCCTGCCTGTGTCCCCATCAGGTCCAGGACCTGTTTAACAGGTACAGTAATCTGTCGTCTGCATTGACAATTTTCATGTAAAGGCAGAGCGCAATTCTAAAGCGTATCCAATTCCCCAGAATGTTTTTACTCATATTGGTGGCCTTAGAAATAAGACGTGTATTATCATTACTGCATTCATTTTCCTGGATACATTTTTCTTTATTGGGGTTTTCCAATTTATGACAAATAAGAGGAAGATCTGCTCAGAGGAATATATCTGCTTCCTCATTCATCTTTAGGCAAGAATAATACCCAACCTACAGGGCAAGCTAATTTTAGTAAACAGCTTCAGGGCTTCCACAATACAAGTCAGTTAAAAATGGACTGCAGGCAAACAGCTAAATAAATGTTGGAAGTATACACATGTGAACTAACCTATCTGAAAAAAAGATCTGTCACTCTATCCAGCTACTGAAGTGGTTCTCAAGCCAAAACATTTTTTTACCTTAATGTTCTTTCCTAGTACCATCAACCCTGCTCTTGCTCTTCTAAGCTTAGGCATCGAAAACTATCCTCCTCTGAGGAGAAAGGTAGTCACCCACATTTTGTTTGCTGCACGTATAGCAATAGCCAAGGAATGGCGCTCTACTTCACCTCCAAAAATTGCAGAAGTCATATCAAGAGTGAATGCTCAATACACTATGGAAAAAATCCTAGCATATACAGAAAGAAGAACCCCGAGTTTCCACAAACATTGGGAAACTTGGAGTTCCTCTAAATATGCCTCCTCACATGTATGAAAACTATTCCTAATCCTCCACTACTGAAACACAACCATCAATGATCTAGTGGTACAATCCATTATTGGGTATGGTCATATATGATATGGTATTATACTAAGCACACAGCATAGCAACACTACGTGGTTTACCTGTTATCAAAAGAATGAGAAAGTCTAATTAAGATGAATCAGTCATTCTAAGTTTATTATTATTGGTTAACGACAAATTTACAGGGAACTTACGTGATAGTATATTTGAGGGGACCCTCAGTAAGGTCCTCTCAGGGCTAACTTTGAAAACTTAAGCAGAAAGTCTGTTTACAGTGTGTACCCACAAGGGGTGACAGGCTTGACAAATGTACAATGCTTCATTGAGGATATTTCTTAGTAACCCTACCAGGTAATCTGTTTTACTCTATTAATGTAGTAAGCTCCTGAATGGCGAACAATATGTACAAATGAGAAATGAGAAATCTGCTTGTATTTTGTATACTTTGGAAAAATACCAATAAAAATTTATTGTTTAAAAAAAAAATGTTCTTTCCTGCATTAAGGTAAAAAACGCTTTACAGTTTTCTGTCCTCCACCATCACCCTAAATACTTACTTGAGTTCCCAATCGATCCAGCGCTGTGCACGGCTGCATCTCTTCTTACCTCTTCACACAGGGACTCGGGCAGTAGCACGAACCATTGGCTCTTGCTACTATCACTCAAATGCTGTGAGGAGGAAGTGGGGGTGGGGCTAAGCTGTTGTGTGTGTGTCTATGGAGCATGTCTCCATAGACACACACAGCTCAGCAGTGAGCACTCACTGTGCACAGAGCAGGTGAGTATAACAATTATTTTAATTTAAAAAAAAAAATGTACCTTTAGTATCGCTTTTTAAAGCAGAACCAAACCAATCTATTGTAACGGTTTTTCAAAACAGTTGCATTCAAGGTATGCTGTGAATGATAACTGAGTTTCTTGTGCTCTCAACCAATCAAATGGCTGGAGTTATAACTGAGCACATGTAGAGCACTATGGCAAGTGCAGATCAAACACGGGATAGCATGTCATTTTCCTTGGGTGTAATGGATAGTAGGGTTTATTTTTGCTTTAAAGGGGTTGTAAAGGTTTGACTTTTTTTAAATAAAAATAACAAACATGTTATACTTGCAGGGTTTTTGCACAGAGCAGCCCCGATCCTCCTCTTCTGGGGTGCTCCGCTGGCGCTCCTGGCTCCTCCCCTTCACCGGGTGCCCTCAATGAGAACCGCTTTCCGGAGAGGGCGTGCTCCCAAGTCCCGCTGCTGCATTCATTGACAGACAGTGGGACTCGGCCCGCTCCCCACTCCAAATGTCACTGGATTTGATTGATAGCAGCGGGAGCCAATGGCTCCCGCTGCTATCAATCTATCCAATGAGGACAGAGACAATGCTGGCTGGAATGGCTGGAACCTCTGGGCTTGTGCTCTTCGCTGGAACAGATGGACTCAGGTAAAAAAAATGGGGGGGAGCTCTGGGGGCAGCTGCAGCAAAGAAGGTTTTTCACCTTAATGCATATATAGGCAAGTCCCGGGGCCCTTGAGGCCTAAGGGTGACCTCCAGGGTAAGGGACAGCTGACATCCTTCTGTGTAGAGTGGGTTACAAGGCATGGTGGGTGTAATGTGAAGTAGATTAATGGGCGCCAGACACTTGAATGAAAAATTTATTGTCTCTTGAAAAGAACTGTGGGAGAGAGGGTTGGAGCCAGGACACGCTTAAGTAGATGCAATGTTAATTGGCAGACTCAGAGACTTCTATAGGTCGCAGCTATGCAGGGAAAGGTATCTAGCCAGACATGACATCTGCACGAGTAGGAAAGCTGTCTCCTATGGCAACAGTCTTGTAACAGTTTCTAACAAAGGTTGCAATGAACTCTTTCACTTCTACAATCTCCTATTGTAAATCTTCACAACTGAGCTCCCAGTCTATCACTTATGCCGAGTACACACGAGCAGACTTTACGGCAGACTTTGCCCGGCGGACGGGATTTCGTCAGACAATTCAATCGGGTGTGGGCTCCAGCGGACTTTGTTTTCTCAAAAGTTGGACGGACTTAGATTTGAAACATGTTTTAAATCAATCCGTCGAAATAGAGTCCGGTCGAAAAGTCCGCTCGTCTGTATGCTAGTTCGACGGACAAAAAGCCACGCTAGGGCAGCTATTGGCTACTGGCTATGAACTTCCTTGTTTTAGTCCGGTCGTACATCACGTACAAATTCGACGGACTTTGGTGGATTGTGTGTAGGCAAGTCCGTTCATTCAGAAAGTCCGTCGTAAAGTCTGTCGAAAAGTCCGCTGAGCAAAGTCTGCCGTAAAGTCCGACCGTGTGTACGCGGCATTAGACTTGTTGATCCACTGCCACTGGATCCCCTGAGCTCTTCCAATCTTCTTATTCAGTATCTTCCTCAAGCATCACCCCCGCTGGCCACAATAATGCTCTGCAAGCTTCACCTCCACTGGCTGGGTCCCTGGCTTGATGTCAGCTGAAGCTTCCCAATTCTTCACCGTCCCCGGTTGGCAGGAATACTGCTCTGGTACTCGCTTCAGTAACTCACAGTGGTCCCCGGTAATAAGGTGGATGGTCCCTTAGTGGCGACAGCCTCCCCTTCACCTCCGACCACGACAGGTTCTCTGGCCGGCAGAACCATTACCTCTGCTTGGACAGCAAGCCACAGTCCCAACCCTATGCTGCTCTCTTGCTTCTGGATAGGCCCTCAGACAGCCTTGCAGCCAGATGTCCCTGGGATAGGCCTTAGGTCTCTGGCCTAGCAGCCCAGGGCAACACGACACACATCCACCCAGCCAGCCGTCCAGGTGACACAGAACCCCGATCACCTGATGCCACCCAAATAAATAGGCTCTCCCTGCCCATTGGCTGGGACACCCCATTCATTCCTAATCTGTCCTTGCAATGCCCTTGTCTTATCTATGCCACCAGATACTCGGCCATCTAGTGACAGAAGAGAGAAGTGCAACAATTCCAGAATAAGGGCGAAATCAATTGACCTCCTATCAATTGGCCAAGGCAACTATCACTTGGCAAATACATTTACTAGCAACCCTGCCTAAACATCAGGGTGCTACATATAGAATGCATTAAGGTCAATTGGGGAATTGGGGGTGATGAGGATGTGTGATGAGGACATGTGATGAGGACGCTGCTGTGTTGGGGCAGAGGCCTGACCATGGCGCCGAGCGAGAGCGCATGAGGGACGCTCCGGGTGGACCGGCGGGAGACGAGCGGCGTGAGAGGCCGTAGTTAGCTCCCTGAATGATAGCCCCAGGGACAGAGACATAGCAGGACACGAGCGCTGAAGCCGGATGTGGTGGAGCGTGACATCCCAAGTCTCCCAGGTACCGGAGCTCCAAACGAAGTGAGTGGATCGGCAGAGCACGCCTAAAGTCCGTCCCAGCCTCCCCCTACCCCCTTTGAACCCAGGAGAGAACGTACAGGGGGAGAGGTGAGCAACAACAGGGAGGAAAGCTGGAGGTACCAGGAGTTAAGCCAGAGGAATTAATGAAGAACTAAATGAATTAAACATACCTCACTGAGTTTGCAAGCCTGTGCCTGCTGTAGTCTGCCTCTCCAGGTAGATGGACTCTTGTGTGTGGTAGAGTGCTCTATAAAACTGCCTATTCCACGTGTGTTAAATATTAATCTGCATACTACTTAATACTTTTTGCCTAGCGATTTTGAGCAGCATCAGAGTTGAAAGAAAGCAGTAGAAACACATGTGATCTGGTTGCAATGTATATGTGCGCCATAAAGAAAGCCACAATAAGACACTGTTGAAACGTATGTGATTATAAAAGGAAAATCTATGATCGGTACATAAACTTCATATGGATAATATATGACTGGAGGGTAAGAGGAAAATGTGCTGACAAGACCCTGACATATATCAAACATACAAAGGAGCCTCTTGGACTGTCTGGTACGCACCGTTCCCACACCCCCCTTCCCCCTCTTTTTTTTTTTTTTTTGCAAGCTTGAATCTGCTCTGCTCTAGCTTGCTTTGAAAAGGTAGATGGTCCTCAGCAAGCTATAGAAACATATGTGAATATATATGACTGGTATAAGGAAAATCTATGAACGGTATATGAACTACAGTATCTCACAAAAGAGAGTACACCCCTCACATTTTTGTAAATATATTATATCTTTTCATGTGACAACGCTGAAGAAATTACACTTTGCTACAATGTAAAGTAGTGAGTGTACAACTTGTATAAACAGTGTAAATTTGCTGTCCCCTCAAAATAACTCACACGGTCATTAATGTCTAAACCGCTGGCAACAAAAGTGAGTACACCTCTAAGTGAAAATGTCGAAATTGGGCCCAATTAGCCATTTTCCCTTCCCGGTGTCATGTGACGCGTTAGTGGTAAATGTGTTAGGACTGTTAAATTGGTGTTATCGCTCTCTCATACTGGTCCCTGGAAGTTAAACATGGCACCTCATGGCAAAGAACTCACTAAGGATCTGAAAAAAAAAATTGTTGCTCTACAAAAATATGGCCTAGGCTATAAGAAGATTGCCAAGACCCTGAAACTGAGCTGCAGTACGGCGGCCAAGAGACCATACAGCGGTTTAACAGGACAGGTTCCACTCAGAACAGGCCTTGCCATGGTTGACCAAAGAAGTTGAGTGCACGTGCTCAGCGTCATATCCAGAGGTTGTCTTTGGGAAATAGACGTATGAGTGCTGCCAGCATTGCTGCAGAGGTTGAAGGAGTGGGGGGTCAGCCTGTTAGTGCTCAGACCATACACTGCAGGCTGCATCAAATTGGTCTGCATGGTTGTCGTCCCAGAAGGAAGCCTCTTCTAAAAGATGATGCACAAGAAAGCCCGCAAACAGTTTGCTGAAGACAAGCAGACTAAGGACATGGATTACTGGAACTATGTCCTGTGGTCTGATGAGACCAAGATAAACTTACTTGGTTCAGATGATGTCAAGCATGTGTGGCGACAAGCAGATGAGGAGTACAAAGACAAATGTGTCTTTCCTACAGTCAAGCATGGTGGTGGGAGTGTCATGGTCTGGGGCTGCATGAGTGCTGCCAGCACTGGGGAGTTACAGTTCATTTAGGGAACCATGAATGCCAACATGTACTGTGGCATACTGAAGCATAGCATGATGGCCTCCCTTCGAAGACTGGGCAGCAGGGCTGTATTCCAACAGGATACTGACCCCAAATACACCTCCAAGACGACCACTGTCTTGCTAAAGAATCTGAGGGTAAAGGTGATGGACTGGCCAAGCATGTTTGCAGACCTAAACCCTATTGAGCATCTGTGGGGCATCCGCAAACAGAAGGTGGAGGAGCGCAAGGTCTCTAACATCCCCCAGCTCTGTGATGTCATCATGGAGGAGTGGAAGAGGACTCCAGTGGCAACCTTTGAATCTCTGGTGAACTCCATGCCCAAGAGGGTTAAGGCAGTGCTGGAAAATAATGGTGGCCACACAAAATATTGACACTTCGGGCCCAATTTGGACATTTTCACTTAGGGGTGTACTCACTTATGTTGTCAGAGGTTTAGACATTAATGGCTGTGTGTTGAGTTATTTTGAGGGGACAGCAAATTTACACTGTTATACGAGCTGTACACTCACTAGTTTACATTGTAGCAAAGTATAATTTCTTTAGTGTTCTCACATGAGAAGATATGATAAAATATTTACAAAAATGTACTCACTTTTGTGAGATACTGTATATTGCCCCAATAGGAATCCAACAAACTACTTAAAAGAGGCCATGGGAAAGTTAATGGATTTCAAAAAATGGAAAGTGATAATGGCTAGGAATTTCCAACTGAAAGCGATTAAACAGAAGCTATACCAATGTCAGATGATAGATGTATAGAGAGCACAACATCCTAAGACACAAGATTATACATTCTACTCCCCTGTACAGGACGTACTCCAGGATCGACTATATAATGGTAGAGCATAGGCTAATTGACCTGGTAATTACAGCGAACATAAAAACAACAACTCTGTCAGACCATGCACCAGTAACGATGGAAATGAAGGTACCAGGAGCTCAGAGACAACCCTACTCCTGGAGATTAAAACAAGGATTTAATACAGGACAAAAAAAAGGAGGTAGAAATAAAAGAAATGAACAATATTTTAGATTAAATGATATGAACGAGGTATCGGAAGCCACCGTGTGGGAGGCACATAAAACCTATATTAGGGGATCCTGATCTCGATGGGAGCTAGGAAAAAGAAGGAAAGAATAAAAGTTATTGGAAACATTAATAAAATAAAATACTTGACTTAGATCAAGATCTGCATCAGGCATTGGTAATAAAAAGAGAGGAATTAAAAGATTTATTAGAACAAGAGACAAGGACGTTTAATAGAATATCAAAGGAAAGATATCAGTGGGGAAATAGACAGTAAACACCTAGCAAGGATGTTGAGGGAAAAAAAAAAGAAAAATCTGTGAATTATATAGAAAAAATACAAAAAAAAAAAAAAAAAAAAAAGGGGAAATGATATATGCGACAAAAGAAAATAGCCAAAGTCTTCCAAAATTACTAAGGGTCGCTATATTCGGTAAACCAAAAGGGGCAACAGGAAATAGGAAAAATAGAGAGGATAAAAGAATATCTAAAAAAAAAGCAAATTTACCCCGAATAATAGAGAATAGAGCAGCTACCCTGGAGTTACCTATAACAGAGGAGGAGATAAATAGGGCATTAAAAGAATCGGCACCAGGAAAAAGCCCAGGCCCCAACGGTTTTAGGACTTGCTATTCAAAAAAAAAGATAAGGAAATCTTAACACCAAAACTATGTTTTATGAACGGTCTAGGAGTTAAGTATGACATGAGGGGGGAGGCCTTGTTGGCATCAATAACAATTATCCTAAAGGAAGGGAAAGATAGTACTAAATGTTCAAACTATAGACCAATATCGTTGTTAAATGCAGACACAAAATTATTTGCTAAAGTTTTGGCAATAAGGATGAAAAATTTAAGGACCGACCTGGTCCATGCTGACCAGGTAGGTTTTGTCCCGGGAAGAGAAGGGAGAGACAATGGGGTGCGAATGTTGCTGTTTCTTAAAAAGAAAACGAAAGGGAACTATCCCCGATCTACTTCCGTCGATTATCGAATGCCATTTTGGCATCTGACAGAGTAGTATATAATTATTGATGCGCTCTAATCAACAAATACCTTGTGTACAACTCAAAATTATTGTGAATAGCACAACCCAATGTGAACAATGTGTCAGCACTGATCAATTAGCTCCTACGTGAAAAAATAGGATAAGAACAGTTGACACTTTATATATTATTTATTTTAGTATTTTTCACTAAAGTGTCAACTGTTATTATCCTATCTTTTCATGTAGGAGCCAATTGATCAATGATCAGTAATTTGTATACATCTGGTTGATATTCAATCATTTTTGGAGTGATTGTAGTAGGATTTTACACATTTTTTTCTTTATTCACATTAGTCTCTATTTATCCCATATCAGCGCTTGAGTATTTTAGTTTATACATTCGACAGAGTAGACTGGGCATTTATGATGAACACGCTGGAGAGCTTGGGAATAGGTCCAAGGATGATGCAATGGACCAGAGTACTGTATAAACATCCTACGGCAACTGTAAAAGTTAATGGAACAGCTTCCGCCCCTTTTGAAATGTACAACGGGATGAGACAGGGGTGTCCCCCATCACCGCTTTTGTTTGTATTGTCATTAGAACCCCTTTTGTCAACAATTCGCAATAACCCAGACATAGGAGGTGTTAAGATTGGGGAGGAGGAACACAAATTGGCTGCATTCGCAGACGATATACTGTTTTATATATCAAACCCCAGAATTACAATGCCTAACCTCTTAAAAGCATTAAAACTATATGGAAAACACTCAAATTTTAAAATTAATCAGGTCAAATCAGAAATCTTAAATATAAATATACAGTGGGGATGGAAAGTATTCAGACCCCTTAAATTTTTCACTCTGTTATATTGTAGCCATTTGCTAAAATCATTTAAGTTCATTTTTTTCCTCATTAATGTACACACAGCACCCCATATTGACAGAAAAACACAGAATTGTTGACATTTTTGCAGATTTATTAAAAAAGAAAAACTGAAATATCACATGGTCCTAAGTATTCAGACCCTTTGCTCAGTATTTAGTAGAAGCACCCTTTTGATCTAATACGGCCATGAGTCTTTTTGGGAAAGATGCAACAAGTTTTTCACACCTGGATTTGGGGATCCTCTGCCATTCCTCCTTGCAGATCCTCTCCAGTTCTGTCAGGTTGGATGGTAAACGTTGGTGGACAGCCATTTTTAGGTCTCGCCAGAGATGCTCAATTGGGTTTAAGTCAGGGCTCTGGCTGGGCCATTCGAAAACAGTCAACAAAAATGTCAACAATTCTGTGTTTTTCTGCCAATATGGGGTGCTGTGTGTACATTAATGAGGAAAAAAAATGAACTTAAATGATTTTAGCAAATGGCTGCAATATAACAAAGAGTGAAAAATTTAAGGGGGTCTGAATACTTTCCGCCTCCACTGTAAGTAAACAAGATGAACAGAGTCTACAGCGAAATTTCCCATTCCCATGGAGGAAAAGTGAATTAAAATATTTAGGGATAAAATTAACAGCATCCTTTGGAAAATATATCTAGCGAATTGTATCCCATTATTAGAGGAAATAAAAATGGAAATGGAAAAAAACAACAAGATCTTTCGTGGATGGGATGTATTAACGCCTTAAAAATTATATTATTATTGCCAGAAATTATGTACAAGTTTCAGATGCTGCCCATAGCTCCACCCCCGGCATATTTTAAAGTGTTAACCACTAAATTTATCTGGCAAAATAAGAAACCAAGAATTGCATTTTCAATGTTAGGGAAAGATAAGAATCAAGGGGGACTAAATGTACCAGATTTCCAAAAATATTACAGTGCAGTATTATCATCACGTATGGTGGTAAAAAGGTAAAAAGCAAGAAGAGGTGGGTAAAACTGAAAAATACAATGTCTAATACACATTTAGGTAAGAGTATATGGATGCCACCACAATAAAGGGCACTAGGAGAAAATACACACATTATGACACGGAATGTATTTAGAACTTGGGATCTGGCACACAAGCAAAGTAAATGGAAATACAACTCGCCATTAATTTCGTTAAAAGTTAATAATTATTTTACACCTGGGAAAAGGTCTGTGGGTGGGAATTGGATAAAAAAATGATAATGCACAATTGAGAGATATAACACAAGAGGGGAAATTAGCACATTACGAGAAATTAAATATAAAAAAGAATTGATGGAGGTGGACGAATGGCGGTATTTCCAGCTAAAGCATTTTGTAGCAACATTACAGCAACCGAGAGCTGGGGATGAACTTACACCTTTTGAGCGTCTGTGCACAGCGGAAAAAACTAGAGGGAGCATTTCCCAGATATATAAGATCTTGTTGGATGAGGGGGGCCTCGAAATCCCGCCATATATATATAAAAAAAAAAAAAAAAAAAAAATGGGAGAAAGACACGAGGAAAGAGTCAAGATATAGGGAAAATTTTGAAATTGGTACATGGTTCATCTGTAGACATAAAACTGTGGAAATTAATTATAGATGCTTAATTAGGTGGTATATTACGCCGGACAAAATAGGCAAATATCAAATAGGGCAAACATCGGAGTGCTGGCGAGGTTGTAAAGAAGTAGGAACTATGGCCCATACATGGTGGGGATGTCCCAAGATTAAGATATATTGGAAGGAGATTTTACAATACTGTGTTTCCCTGAAAATAAGACCTACCCAGAAATTAAGACCTAGCGTTATTTTCCAGGAGGGCTGCAATATAAGCCCTACCCCGAAAATAAGCCCTAGTTTAAAATGCTTGTAAAATCCTATAATCCACTCTATTACAGTAGGATATAATGTACAATGTGTGTGTTTCTGTAATATAATTGCGGGGAAGAGAGCTCTGGCGGGTCTGGAAATGGAATTGTAAAACAATTTTGTATTATCCCTGATTTGCAAAGGGAAGTATTTTGTATACGAGATTTTGATATAATAAAAAAAAAAAAAAGAAAAAAAAATGCATTAAGTTGAAAAACCATGAGACTTTACAATCCCTTTAAGTGATCCATATGTAGCCACCCTCCGTTAAGCAGGATTGTCTCTAAATTTAGTTCTGCATGTCTGCAGTCAGCCAGTACCAATTTGTAGTTTGTGTCTTGTTCAGCCTGGCTGTCTGTTCTCCTTCTGTTAGCATGTGGCACTGTCACGTTTGGTATTAGTGTGAGATCACACAGTAGGTTTGGAGTATGAATATGCATATTTTTTTCCCAGACCACCACTAGGAGTTTTCTTTGCCAGCGATACATTATGGGAAAGGGTATAATAATACAGGGCTGGCTGATGGAAGTTCTCTTCCTTCCAGGCTCTGTTCTGAAGAACATGCATGTGATGGAACTGCTTCTTCAGTCCTGCCTGCATGAAGGGCTCTGGATGGGATTAGGCCTGGAGCTGAGGCTGGTGCCGCTGATCTTCTTTGGAGGCAGAATATTCCTGCAGAAGATTAGGAACAGTATGGAGTCCCATAAAAATTGGTTGACTCTGAGAAAAAGGATGTTGTTGCTACTGGGGATGTCTGCTAGATTAATTCTCACACTCCTGTGTTAGAATTAAAGTGGTAGTCTTCAGCGTCTTAAAGCGGTTCCCTTTGCATAGTGACCACTGGGGCTCACTCATCACTGCCCCCATGCATAGAATGCTTTGTATTTTTTTTTTAATACAGTGGGTTCTCGGATTGGATGAGGTGGAAATCTTGACTTCACTGCTTCACCTCTCCAGCTTGTCCAATCAGAGAACACCTAGTATTCCTTAAAAAAGCCCACAAAGGTGTCTTGTGAATAGTGGCAGTGCCGATCAAGTGACCCCCTGTGGTCTATGCAAAAGGGAAGCCCCTCAATATATTGCCAGAAGATTGTGGCAATCACTGTAGAATTGGTGACTACAGCGGTCCCTCTGTATGGAGGTCCTATGGGATATGCATACTTACAATGGTCTAAGCTGGACCAATTTAACTGAAAAAAAGATCATACGTAGACTTCAGCTTTAACAGAACAGTGTGGGTAAGACGCCATCACTCCCACTGTATATTGTCCATATGTTGAAAAATCTTTAAGCACACATGTTGTGTTGGGTAAATCACATCTGGAGGAGGGTAGTCACATTTTAGGTAAAAGGCACCTCTTCGCCACTATGAAGAGAACAACTAATCTGCTTGATACATTGGACTGTAATTTATTCAAGCACAATTCATGGTGAACATCTACCCCGTCGTATTAAGATGCTGGTTCAGACCTGACCCAATCATGTAAATACTGGTATGTGTGCAGTTCTTGGCTGTGTTCACCAATGTCTGACACAGATCAGCCTCCTGCTACAGCCTCTCAGCCTGTGAGACTTTACAAAGCTATAACTTTATAGGCTAAACACAGGGGGAAAGGACAGCGTGGAAATGCTTCCTCCTGCCTGCAGCAGATTGACGACATAATCATTGACTAAAGCTCAAGGACTGCTTTTGAAAAATAAAGATATGGCTTTTATAAAAGAATGATTTTGTTGCTGTATATTATGTCAGGAAATGAACCCTACTACAAAGTATAAACCGCTCAGGAAATCAGTGGGTGATTGACTGCTGCAGGTGCTCACCACCAAGGGAAGTAATAAAGAAAAGGAAAATGGTAGCACACCACAGCCAAGTCAAAATCTTGGAGGTTCTTTATTGTTTATTGTTTTTTATTGTTGCCAAGCCAGACAGATACACAGGGACATGGTTGTGTGTTTCACACTAATCACTTATGTTTACTCATAACCGAAGAAATGTAACCCTGCAATATTACTGAAATGCCTCACTTTAATGTCCAACACACAAGCACATAAGTGCATTTTACTATGAGTGTAATTTGTTCTAGACTTTTTTTTATTTTTTCATGTACCGTATCTATTTGCATGTGTTGAAAGAGTGTAACTAGCGTCCAACAAGGTCAAATAGAAATGACATGCAAATCTACCTACCAACTGAATGTGTTCAACTGAACAGCGAGTGCTTTGCAAAAATTTACACAAAATTTACACATGTAAAATGTATTGCAACAACGTCATTCAACCATAAAAGCACCCTTTTACTAGGCAACTCTAACCACATGGATGCTTTCAAGGCATATGAGAGATTATGAAAATTACCTTCTGAACTTGTACTTTCCAATCTGCGGTGTTTATAGATTAAAAGGAAATAAAAAGGCACATAGATAAATAAAATGGAAGAGACCATCAGAACAGCCTCATGTATAGGCACAATTATCCTTCTGGGCCGATAAAGTTCATAGCACCCGTTACAGAATCTCCTAACTTTTATTTGCAGGTAGAAAATGACAAGATCTCTGTGCTTATGGTTGGGGAGTTTACCTAATTACAAACCCGCTTGCTGAACACCAAACTGTAATCCACACATGGACAATAGTAGAAGACTTAAAGTGGACCTTTAGTCATTTTTTCAACTCTCCATCTATTAAATTCTCTGCCCTTGAAAAAAAACATTTTTTTTTCTGCCAGTAAATACCTTATACATCCCACTTCCTCTTTCTTGTGTGGTAACAAGCCTAGGTTTATAACATCATGCACAGCTCTCTCTCACTCTCGTGAGAGTTTGCCAGGAAGGGTGCAGGGATGAGTCATAAGAGGGCCAATGAGAGCTGCAGAGCTGGGGAGGTGTGCCTCTGTATAAATCCAGTGAACAGGCAACAGCTTCAGCTGCCCACAGTTAAAATGGTTGCAGCCAGACTCAGTAGAGGGAGATTTCTGCAGCATATTTGGCAAGTACAGAATCACAGGATATATATAATAATATGCAAAGTGGTTGGAGGGAAGCTTCAGAACAGCAAAGATGTTTTTATTACAAATTATGTGAGCAGACTGCAGTTCCTTTTTTAAAGAGAAAAGGGTACAGCGCTCGTAGACCCTTTAACCACTTAAGGACCGAGCCTCTTTCTGAGATTTGTTGTTTACAAGTTAAAAACAGTTGTTTTTTAATAGAAAATTACTTAGAACCCCCAAACATTATATATATATATATATATATATATATATATATATATATATATATATATATATATATATATATATATATATATATATATATATATATATATATATATATATATATATATATATATATCTTTTTTTTTTCTAACACCCTAGAGAATAAAATGGCAGTCGTTGCAATACTTTCTGTAACAGTATATCTGCGCAGCGGTCTTACAAGCACACTTTTTTTTGAAAAAATACACTTTTTTGAATTAAAAAAAAAAAAAAATAAGACAACAGTAAAAGTTAGCCCAATTTTTTAATTGATACCCAACATGTCACGCTTCAAATTTGTGCCCGCTCGTGGAATGGCGACAAACTTTTACCCTTAAAAATCTCTATAGGCAAGGTTTAAAAAAAAATTCTACAGGCTGCATGTTTTGAGTTACAGAGGAGGTCTAGAGCTAGAATTTACTCTTGCTCTACCAATCGCGGTGATACCTCACATGTGTGGTTTGAACACGATTTTCATATGCGGCCGCTACTCATGTATGCGTTCGCTTCTGCACACGAGATCGGCGGGATGGGGCACGTTTAAAAAATTTTTTTCTCTTTTCTTATTTATTTTACCTATTATTTTTACACTGTTCTTTTTAAAAAAATGTGTCACTTTTATTGCTATTACAAAGAATGTAAACATCCCTTGTAATAGGAAAAAAAAGCATGACAGGACATCTTAAATGTGAGATCTGGGGTCAAAAATGATCCGATCACCTCCGCCGCTACCAACGGCTCCAGTAAGCGGCAAAGGGCATCGGAGCGTGGCGGGGCCCTCTCCCGCCACCGATAAAAGTGATCTCGCTGCAAATCCACCGCAGAGACCACTTTTATCTAAAAGCGGACTGCCTGCTGAAGAAGAGGATACCGGGGGTTATGGCAGCTAGCTGCTGCCATAACGGTATTCCTCTTCAAATCGACGTAAACATGCGGCAGACGGTCCGTAAGTGGTTAAAATTAACAAAGCCAAAACAATTAGTGCGCTTAACCACCTCAATACAGTGCACTTACACCCCCTTCCTGCCCTGACCAATTTTCATCTTTCAGCGCTCTCACAATGACAATTACTCAGTCATGTAACACTGTACCCATATGAAATTTGCGCCCTTTTTTTTTACACAAATAGAGCTTTCTTTTGGCGGTAATTAATCACTAGTGGGTTTTTTATTTTTTGTGCTATAAATAAAAAAAGACCGTAAATTTTGTGGAAAAAAAAAATGCCTTATGCTTTGTTTCGGACATAAAATTTTGGCAATTAGTAATTTTTCTTCATAAATTTTGGCCAAAATGTATACTGCTACATATCTTTGGTAAAAATAACCCAAATTAGTGTATATTATTTGGTCTTTGTGAAAGTTATAGAGTCTACAAACTATGGTGCCAATCACTGAAAATTGATCACATCTGATCAGGCCTTCAGTACATCAGGTGCATCTCATTTCTTGAGACACTAACAAGTCAGGAAAGTACAAATACCCCCCCAAATTACCCCTTTTTAGAAAGTAGACATTCCAAGGTGTTAAGTAAGAAGCATGGTGAGTTTTTTTAAGTTGTAATTTTTCCCACAATCCTTTGCAAAATGAAGATTTTTTTTTTTTTTACAAAATTGTCCTATTATCAGGTTATTTCTCACGCATAGCATATGCATACAACAAATTACATTCTAATACTCTTCCCGAGTATGGCTATACCACATTTGTGAGACTTTTACACAGCCTGGCCACATACAAAGGCCCAACATTGAAGTAGCACCTTCAGGTGTTCTACGAGCATAAATGACACATCTCATTTCTCAACCACCTATTACATTTTGAAGGCCCTGGAGCACCAGGGCAATGGAATTGCCCACAAAATGACCCCATTTTGGAAAGCAAACACCCCAACATATAATCTATGAGGCATAATGAGTCTTTTGAATGGTTCATTTTTTTTCAGAAGTTTTTGGAAAATGTGGGGAAAAAAAATTAAAACGCATTTTTTTTTTTTTAAACACAAAGTTGTCAATATAAAAGATATTTCTAACACATAGCATGTACATTGCAAAAATTACACCCCAAAACACATTCTGCTACTTTTCCCGAGTATGGCGATACCACATGTGAGACTTTTACACAACCTGGCCACATACCGAGGTCCAACATTGAAGTAGTACCTTCAGGCGTTCTAGGAGCATAAATTACACATCTCATTTCATTCCTACCTATCACACTTTTGAAGCTCCTTGAGCACCAAGACAATGAAATTACCCACAAAATTACCCCATTTTGGAAAGCAAACACCCCAATGTATATTCTATGAGGCATGGGCTGCAAATAGGTACTCGGGTACTCTGACGCTGTAGATAGGTACTCGGGTACTCTGACGGGCTGTAGACAGGTACTCGGGTACTCTGACGGGCTACAGATAGGTACTCGCATGGGCTGGTGACTAGTATTCGGGTACTCGCATGGGCTGGTGACTAGTATTCGGGTACTCGCATGGGCTGGTGACTAGTATTCGGGTACTCGCATGGGCTGGTGACTAGTATTCGGGTACTCGCATGGGCTGGTGACTAGTATTCGGGTACTCGCATGGGCTGGTGACTAGTATTCGGGTACTCACATGGGCTGGTGACTAGTATTCGGGTACTCGCATGGGCTGGTGACTAGTATTCGGGTACTCGCATGGGCTGGTGACTAGTATTCGGGTACTCGCATGGGCTGGTGATTAGTATTCGGGTACTCGCATGGGCTGGTGACTAGTATTCGGGTACTCGCATGGGCTGGTGACTAGTATTCGGGTACTCGCATGGGCTGGTGACTAGTATTCGGGTACTCGCATGGGCTGGTGACTAGTATTCGGGTACTCGCATGGGCTGGTGACTAGTATTCGGGTACTCGCATGGGCTGGTGACTAGTATTCGGGTACTCGCATGGGCTGGTGACTAGTATTCGGGTACTCGCATGGGCTGGTGACTAGTATTCGGGTACTCGCATGGGCTGGTGACTAGTATTCGGGTACTCGCATGGGCTGGTGACTAGTATTCGGGTACTCGCATGGGCTGGTGACTAGTATTCGGGTACTCGCATGGGCTGGTGACTAGTATTCGGGTACTCGCATGGGCTGGTGACTAGTATTCGGGTACTCGCATGGGCTGGTGACTAGTATTCGGGTACTCGCATGGGCTGGTGACTAGTATTCGGGTACTCGCATGGGCTGGTGACTAGTATTCGGGTACTCGCATGGGCTGGTGACTAGTATTCGGGTACTCGCATGGGCTGGTGACTAGTATTCGGGTACTCGCATGGGCTGGTGACTAGTATTCGGGTACTCGCATGGGCTGGTGACTAGTATTCGGGTACTCGCATGGGCTGGTGACTAGTATTCGGGTACTCGCATGGGCTGGTGACTAGTATTCAGGTACTCGCATGGGCTGGTGACTAGTATTCGGGTACTCGCATGGGCTGGTGACTAGTATTCGGGTACTCGCATGGGCTGGTGACTAGTATTCGGGTACTCGCATGGGCTGGTGACTAGTATTCGGGTACTCGCATGGGCTGGTGACTAGTATTCGGGTACTCGCATGGGCTGGTGACTAGTATTCAGGTACTCGCATGGGCTGGTGACTAGTATTCGGGTACTCGCATGGGCTGGTGACTAGTATTCGGGTACTCGCATGGGCTGGTGACTAGTATTCGGGTACTCGCATGGGCTGGTGACTAGTATTCGGGTACTCGCATGGGCTGGTGACTAGTATTCGGGTACTCGCATGGGCTGGTGACTAGTATTCGGGTACTCGCATGGACTGTGACAGGTACTCACATGGACTGTGACAGGTACTCACATGGACTGTGACAGGTACCCGGGTACTCCGATGAACTCTGACAAGTACTTTGATGGGTGATGACAGGTCCTCTTTATTGGGGGGCAATTAGTGTGGTTGGCGTACACTGTAAGCGGTAATTAGATGTTACCGCAATCTCCTTCGCACACACAATCGGTGTGTGAGGAGGAGAACCCGGTAACATCTCGTTACCACTCTAGGTTTACATTTAGTGATCGGCTGTGAAAGGATCACAGCCGATCACGTGATAAACAGCCGCCGGCCAATGGCTGTATACCAGCGTCGGTGACGAGCCGTGTTCCCGAGAACACGCCTTCACCAACATGCGCGCGCAGCGAGCTCACGTGCATATGCCGTGCAAAGTGGGGCAGTACCATCTGTGATCGGCCATGACTTCATCACGGTCGATCACGTGGTAAACAGCCATGCCCAATGGCTGTTAACCCCCCTCGGTGGCGAGCCGTGTCTTCGTGACACGGCGCCACCGAAGGAACGGGGATGTGCGCACACGGATTCCCTGTTTAAATGGATGGACGTCATATGACGCCCACCCAGAACGAGAGCCCCGTCGCCTGGCCGTGGCAAGCGGTTAACAAATCATAAACATACAGTGTGCTGTGTACACAGAGTACATCCTAATTACTTGTGCAAAACATATCCATTGCTATCAAGTGTCCCCGAAAACTCAAAAAAGTTTTATCGTGCTCCAAATCAGTTCATATGAAAAAAAAAAAAATCTCCCTCTTCATTGCAAAGTGTATTACAAGTGCTTCTTGATCCATATACACATGTGCATATACATAATACACATAAACAAACTCCAGTGCTTGTGAGTTCTGAGTACAACTTCACACTTCCCTTGTGAAAATGCACTCACTGGACTGTATGACCCCTAAATCATTAGGTAGGTGTCAATGCACTTTTATATATTTATTACCGCTCCACAGGGTGTCCTCCTCTCCCACTCTCTTCTCTGGTTATGCGGTTTATTACAAGCCTCTAAATACCTCCATGCCACCATATGACAAATATTGGATCTATAAACATGAACATTGCTTTATTTTAATTAAAACCACAACAGACAAAAATGCGCACTTACATTAAGATGCAACACAGCTTCTTCCCTTGTAACATACACAACACCACCAGCCCCTTCCAAGATGGCCGTGCACACTCCAACCAGTGGAAGTGATGTCACAGGTATCTAGCCCCCTTCAACACGCTTCGACTACTGAAAGTCTTCAGCCCACTAGTGGTCATCATCAGAAACACACCATACCCCTATAACACTCTCCATTATGTGGATGACTATTTAAAGTGGTTGCAAACCTCTCACATCAAAAATGAACAAAGTGTATCTCTCTCTAGTACGTATTTATCTCAATCCAGAGCACTAAATTTAATTATACAAATATAGAAGGAGACATGTCAGAACAGAAACATCACATTAAAGAAATGAACAGTAAGAAGATCCAAGGACCAAGTGAGCACAAGCATTGGATATCCTATTTGTAGAATCCATACACTTGTAAAATACTGGCAACTCTCAAACCCCTGATGAAGGTATCAGAATACCGGAAACACATTGGGTATTGGGGTACATCACCCCCAGGAGTACATATAATATCACATTTGTATAATTCCTGTTCTGATCTTAGATCAATTTTGTATGGAATGTACTTTCTTCTTTTTTGTATGTTATAGACGTTTTTACGTCCGTTTTTAAACAGGTTAATAAAATATACATTTTTTATCTCAAGAGTTGGTGGTCTAATAAAGTCCCAATTAAAGGGGAATACTCTTTTCTATGGTCTAATATGTCAGGGATGGGACCACCATACTCTACACTTGTCATGATGGAAGCCTCCTTTCTATAGACAGCATGATTATTGCACAGGTGTGCCTTAGGCTGGCCACAATAAAAGTAAAAAGAATAAAAAACACCAAAAGTGCTGAAGTTCAGAAAATCAATGAAAGCAATAACCCGATGGCAAGATGGATATAAAAGCCAAAACAGTTCCACAATAATCCGTCAAAAGAGTATATGTATGGAAAGGAACCGTTGAGATCCTAAAAGTAGGGGTGAAATCAGTAGGGTGTAACTTAGGTTTAGCCGTGCTGCTCCATCAACCAGTGGGAATACTGACAGCTGAAAAGACAAGAGTAAAAGAGAGAGCGCACCGGCCCTAGTGTGACTCCGTTTATTAAAAAAGATATAGACTGTAGTACACTCACATTGTGTAGCTAAAAACAAGCGCATCCGTAGAGGCTGCGGTTGCTCTACCAAGTCCAGAAATCCAAGCTGGATGTGAAGCAAACTGACAGTCTGTCTAATAGTCCATGAGCAGCCGTCATCAAACTTCACGGGAGCCGCACTCAGGGAGGATCCTGGAAAGCAGAGAGACTCCACACAAAGACACGTGCACGTAATCCTCAGAACCAGCTGATAAATGACGCCTGGTGGTTGCTATGATTATACATTTCAGAGGGCGTGGGCTCCTTCTTCAGGTCTACCATGTGGTCTCATAGGAGTACTTTAATAGTGTTCGTTATAAGGTTGTTACCCATTATAAGTAAAAAAAAAAGAAATGGGGTGAGTGGTGCTAACCTAGATTAGAGAGGGATAATAATTTAACCACTCTATATATTCAACAGTGGTGTACCACCCAAAAACTAATGTGCTCTACAAGTGACACTAATTGTAGTTAGAATCACATATGATGATAATATAGTATATAAAAGTGCATTAGTGCCCACACCAAAAAGAAACTCTACTGAAAACATTGGTTATATGATTAACCCTTAATGTCCAAGGGATAATAAAATCCCATCTGTGAAAAACAACACCATAAAAACTCAGAAGATAATATATAAATATATTATATTATAATGTTTGGGGGTTCCAAGTAATTTTCTAGCAAAAAAAACAAAAAACAAAAAAAAAAACAAAAAACACACACACACACATACATACAGTATATAAACCAGCAGTTCATCAAAATTTGATATGTGTGTTAGCAAAAAATAGCCACAATAATAGTCCCACATAAGTGATGTGCAAAATTGCTGTACAAGTTGCCAAGGACTTCAAAGTGACCACAGTGCTCAGCAGATCAGGTGACTCTTGTGCTCCCCCTTAAGGGTCCCCACTCACCAGCTCCTATTACCCCTTTTGGGAGAGAGAAAGTGAGACCAAGGGGCTAAATTCAAAGACTCTGCTTATATATATATATATATATATATATATATATATATATATATATATATATATATATACTTGAGATAAGGCCTTTTAGGGTTGTTGCATTGATTGCCTTCTGGAGCAAAGGAATCTTGCTCCATTCCAGCACCCCCTCTCTAAACTGCTCTCCCAGAGCATGCCTGACCTGTAGGTACCTAAAAAAGGATTTATTCGGTATTGTGTATTGTTCCCTCAGTTCCTGAAAAGATTTCAGAATGTCATCCTTGTACAGCTGGCTAATAAACTTTATTCCACACCTTTCCCATTCCTTGACCGTCCCCATCTTCTGGATTTCTCCAAGATTTCCGTCCTCCCATAGGGGGTATACTCTGTGAATCCCCTATACCCCAACAAAGTCTTAACTGTATGCCATACTTTTACCATTAAACTTAGTGTGGGGAGCCTAGAGGGAAAGGAGCCCACCTCCATGCCTTCCACCATTGATCCATTCGGAGTGTTTTGTAGCAACATTTCCCTCCCTACATATCCCCCTTCCAACCCATTACACCCTCCCAAATGCTGTAATTGTGCCGCGAGGAAGTAACTGAGGGTGTGGAAATGCAACCCCTCCTTCCTGTCTTTGTTGTTGTTGTAGAGTACGCAAACAGATTCTTGCCGGACAACCTTTCCAGAATAATTCTCTAAAGATAACATCTATCTTTTGGAACCACTTTTTGTATACCCACACTAGGGAGTTATGTAATGCATACAAAAGCTGGTTCATCCATAGCATTTTAATCAAGTTACATTGTCCTGCTAATGATAATGGGAGAGGTTTCCATATTTAAAATTTTCCCCTAAATTTTTCCAAAAGTGTGGCGATATTATTTATGATACACTGTTTGGGGTCTCTTGTAATCTTAATTCCCAGATATTTCATTGTGTCCACTATTTGAATCTGAGCAACTTCTTCAGGCAAGGGGCCTTCAAGGGGGTCTACTGGTAATGCAGATTTTTCCCAGTTTATAAGTCCGTAAAATTGACCAAAGTTTGAAATTATTATTAGTATAAACAGGGAGGTCTGCGTGTCCCCTAGAAATAGTAGAAGGTCATCCGCATATAATGTAACTTTTTCTTCCACTACTCCCCTGATAAATCCTCTTACCCCTGGGGAGGACCTGAGAGCCACTGCCAGAGGTTCAATTGGGAGGGCGAAAAGCAGGGGGGGGTATAGGGCACCCCTGTCTCGTCCCCCTTAGCAATCAAAATTTGTCTGAGTATTCACTTTTTCTTCTGGCACTTTGTATAGCAATTTTATCCAATTAATAAAGCCCGGGCCAAATTGAAACTCGGCCAGGACCCTCCACAAATATCGCCATTCAAGGCTGTCGAAGGCCCTGGCGGCATTCAAAGACAGAATAGCCCTCGGTCCATCTCCATCAGCTGGGACTTTTAAATTCAAATACTCACATCTAATATTTATACTAGCAGATCTTCCAGGGATAAATCCTGACTGATCGGGGTGGACACGTTTCTGAATGAACCTATTTAGCCTAGCCGCCAAGACCTTCTTTAGGATTTTTATATCTGTATTCAGTAAGGAAATGGGTCTATATGAAGATGCATTAAGTGGATCCTTGCCCTCCTTATGTATCACAACTATGGTGGATTCCATCATAGATGTGGGCAGCTTCCCCTCCATCACCGACTAGTTTAATACCCCCAGCATCTTGGGCAATAACACCTTCCTGTATCATCTATAGGTCTCCGCCGGAAGGCCGTCGGGTTCTGGAGTTTTCTGTCCTGCCATCTCCCTTGTGGCCCACTGTGGTTTCTCTAATGTTATAGGTAAATCCAACTCCTCCCTTTCAGTTTCAGAGAGGGCCGGGATAGCCAGACCCCTAAAGAAAGCGTCCATTTCTTCCCTCATCTCCCCCTGCTGGGAGATATGCAGATGCTCATAATATTCTTTAAACTTATGTACTATTTCCGGAGTATGTAAAGAAACCCTACTCTCCTTTATACTAATTGTAGGGACCATAGATGGGGGTGCAATCATGAATCTATCTATGGTGATAGAGGGGTGCCAGGAGAGACGGGGCAGCTCTCCTGTGCTCTTTATGGATGCACCGCCACTGGTCCCACCCCATACATTTTTGCTACAGAAAGGACTGCGTTTTTTCGCAGGGTCTCCCAATCCCTGGACGTTCCAAGAGCATATAATTAACTTTTTACCTGCATAAAATTAGCCATTAACCACTTGGTGTTAGACAAATACATGCATTTCAAAATACCCAGTCCTAATTGTGCGATTTCCATATACTTTATATAATTTCTCTTTAGTACCCAATACCCATTCTTCTCATTATATTTGTTTTGTGACACAATATTTTCTATTTAAAGTGCACTTATTCTTCATACGTCCCCACATACACCTTTCGTACCCATCACACCATCCGTGTCTCATTCCAAATCACCACCCCTTTGGGTCCTCTCTGGGGCTTCCAAAGTGACCCATGTGCTCAAAATGACAAATATTTCCTTTGTGTATACCCCCCCCCCAAAATAATAATAATAATAATAATAATAATAATAATAATAATAATAAGCTCGTGCAGGTAACAAGAAAACAAAAAAAGTTCTCCCAAATCCCTTTGAGAAAGGGGGCCGTATACACATTACTCCCCCTAACCTAAATGCAACCCCCCACCTAAATGCAAACCCCCCATCCCAGCTCCTTAATGTGCCATATAAGTGATCAGCTGTGCCTTTAAATCACCCATTTAGTTATTATACTTCTATCTTTGAAACGTTATTTTCCGGTTCCTCTATAATTTCCCCTTATGGGATACCAACCATTCTGCCACCCCCTCTGGGGAATCAAAAAACAAAGTCTCCCAAGGCGGTTACCCACAGTCCCGCTGGCTATAACAGTGCATAGGATACTTTCAGTTGTTGTAGTTTACGGTTAATTTCCAGAAACTTAGCCCTGCGTTTTTGCAGTTCCGGTGAGAAATTTTGGGTGGATGGATACCCTTGCACCTTCATAGAGAATATTACCCATTTCCCTGGCCTTCTGTAATAAAGTTACTCTGTCATTATAAAAAAGCATTTTTACCAGGAGAGACCTTGGGTAACCCCCTGGTGGAGGAGGTCTAGAGGGCACCCTATGAGCTCTCTCCATTGCAAAAAAGGGTGAAAAAAAAGTGTCCTTTCCAAATAGTTCCTGGAACCATTTTTCAAGAAATACCACCGGGTCAGGGCCCTTACTGCACTCGGGGACCCCCACAATCCTTATATTTTTCCTTTGCAACCGGTTTTCCATGTCGTCCATTTTTATCTCATAATAAGCCATTTGTTCTCATACAGTTCTTATCTCCTGCTTAAGGAGGGTCAGGTCATCCTCCACCAGTCTTATGCTGCGTACACACAAGCGGACTTTGGACGGTCTAGGTCCAGCAGACCGGACTCCGTCGGACAATTCGACCGTGTGTGGGCTCCAGCGGACTTTTTTTTCCCAAAAGTCCAACAGACCTAAAAATAAAACATGTTTTAAATCTTTCCGATGGACTAGAGTCCGGTCGAAAAGTCCGCTCGTCTGTATGCTAGTCCGGACAAAAACCGACGCTAGGGCAACTATTGGCTACTGGCTATGAACTTCCTTATTTTAGTCCGGTCGTACGTCATCACGTACGAATCCGTCGGACCTAGTCCATCGAAAAGTCCTCCCGTGTGTACGTGGCATTACTCTCCCTTCAAGGGCAGTAGTCCTTTCTCATACTTTTTTGTAGGTCGTGCCTAACAAAGGATAACTCTTCCCTGATGGTTTTAAGCTGGTCAGACAGTTCACTCAAAGATGTCCTACAGGAATTAACTGCCTGCAGGACCTCTTTTAGTGTTTGTTCTCCCTCTGCTGAGGCTCCAGTCGAGGGTTCTGGGGCATCTTGAATGTCCTGGATATCCTCACCTGCAGGTTTCAGTCCTGTATGATTTCCCTCTGGTGCTGCTAAAGCTTGCCCATGACGTTGGCTTTTCCTCACAGCTGCGGCCCCAGTATGCACCTTAGATTGTGCTTGTGGGTTCTGTTGCCCTCCTTTTGTGGGGATCTGAACCGGAGTATGGGCAAACTTCTCTAATTTGGCAGCCGCCTGGTTCCCTTTCACACTACGCTGTGAGTGGGTACTGGAGCTGGCACTATCCTGTTGCGCTGGGTCTTCCCCTCTCTTCCTCGTCATATCTGTATTTTATAATGACCCAGCACCGACCCACCTTGGGGCAGGGTGATGCTTAATCCCAAGAGAGAGGGAGAGAAGGGGAGGGCAGGGTAGATGCCAGGGAAGTGGCACCAAAAAAAAAAAAAAAAAAAAAAAGGTCCAAGGGGAACCTCTTTAATTTTTCCCCTCCTCCCTTCAATTGCAAAATACTGGGTATCCCAGATACAGGGTGCCGAATGCTAAATGTCCACCGGGTGTCACTAAAGACAAAGCCCAGTCTCCTCTAATAGCTGTATTACTATTGCTGGACTCACGTTTCAGCTTTGAAATTTCTCCCCTCCATGGTCAGGATCCCAGCTGCACAACCTCTCCCCTTGTTCAGCGCCAGTCCATCCACACAGCATGGGGGCATCCGAAGGACGGCGGCGGGGTCAATGTAGACACACTGGTGGGTCTCCTCTCTCTCCGGTCCCTCAACTTCTCCACAGAGATCCAGGCTCCCCCGACAGGACAGCACGGCAATGCAGACAATGTTGTATCATAGTATACTGAATTTGCCCATGAGGTATTTTTGGTTCTTTATCTCTACCTGCATCCCCCCCTTTTCCCTCTCCCTCCTCCTCCCCTCCTTACTCTTCCCACCTCTAGTTCCCCCACACACACACACACACACACACACACACACACACACACACACGCGTATTATTTATAGACCAATGTTGAAAAAAGGAGGGGTGTGGAGGCGCCAACTGTGGTAGCTTGTTTAAACAAGCTACCACAGTTGGCGCCTCCACACTCCTCCTTTTTTCAACATTGATTATCAACAGAGGTAATGGACACCCTCTGAGGATGGCTGCCTCCTCATTCTAGAATTTACCTGCCTTATTTTAATGTGCTATTATAGCTACCATTGTACTATTTACCTTAGACATCACATGTTGCGGAGCGCCGGAAACCCCCCCCCCTTTTGTTTCTCTGCTGATTATTTATAGACCGGTTTATGTATAAACTGTCCTTTTTGTGAACAGATCTTTGATTTAAGCAAGAAGCAATTCAGCCTTGAAGAAGCGGACATGTCTAACTGACTGCGAAACATGTCGGCCTTGATTGCTTGTTTACATTTACTGACTTTACTATCATGATCCCTTAGGGATCTATATTGTTTCTATTTTTACATATATGCATGTGTCCTTGTGTATTTTTCTATGAATAAATTATACTATTTTGCTATTTTTGTGTTTCAATATGGATGTCTGGATTTGACCGCTTAACGCCCTACCTCTATTCACTTTTTACCCTTCCCTCACTTTCTATTTCATACAGGGTTTTTTTTGCATTCAAAGCATACAGGAATTTAAAAGTGCTTTACTAAAACTGAAGAGTGCAGCTCTGCATAGAAACCAATCAGCTTCCAGGTTTTTTTTTGTTTGTCAAAGCTTCATTGAACAAGCTGAAGTTAGAAGCCGATTGGCTACCATGCACAGCTTCACCAGATTTTGCACTCTCCAGTTTTAGTAAATCAATCCCAATATCTTCTGCATAATGTTATCTGGCCTCTTCATTTGTTTTTAGGGAAAACAGACCAGTAGAGATAGCAGTTATCTTTTTTATCCAAATAATAAATGTGCCTTCCACACCATATTTCACCTTGTTGAGAAATACTGATATGTAGCACCAATAATTTCCTATTAACCGTTCTTTCACATGCAGTGGGTAAGGTGTTGGCAAAGAGGAGGCGGAGTTTGTTAAGGAGTGGTGAGGAGGTGTAGAAGGTTGCATGAACAGAGGCTTGACAGGCAATATTAATTATTTCACTTATTAGGTTTATGTAACATTATAATTTTTTTATAATGAGGATTTTATACATATACTAAATATCCGGATATATAACGGAAACTATTGTTTTTACCATGTATGAAAACTGCCAACAGATAAATATAAGGCTTGTGTCAAAGAAAGTATGCTGTACACTGAGTGTACACCAATAGTTACTTTGACTAGTGCCTAAATCATTTATGTTACACAGTAGACGGTACAGTATGTATTATGCTTTATCTGTTACCTAAAAATGTAAGTAAAATGTGTCTGAACGGTTAATTTGAATTTGGAATACATCTATGCCTATGGGCTGGGAACATATAACAAGACATGATTCATAACACATGGTAGGAATAATCCAAAAATAACTCAGCAAGCCTTCAATTTTCAGAAAAACATGAGACCACGTCAACAACTCTGGATGCAAGAACCACATGGAAAATGTCAGAATAAATACAGAACATCCAATCTGCTTTATTTGTAGACTATTCCTACTATAATTATATATATTTACTAAAGAGCTTTTGTTCTGTTTATTTCAGGCTAAATTATAAGGCTGCCTACATATGTAACAAATCCATTTTGAGTCAATGCTTGTTTTGCAAGAATAAACTTACTGTATCCAAACAGGAAGAAAAAAATAAAAAATAAAAAAATGCGAGTTCCCTGTCTTTCATGCTCATTCTCTAACTTACCTAGGCCCCTCTCACATGGCAGGTTTGTTGCGGCTGGCAGATTCCTGCACTCAGTACCAGATAATGACAAAGTGAAAACAGAATTTTAGAAAGGTTTGCAAATACATGAAAAAGTAAAAACTGAAATATCACATAGCTCAGGTGCCTCCCATTTCTCTTTGATCCTTGCTGAGATGTTTGTACACCTTGATTGGAGTCCACCTGTGCTAAATTAAATTGATTGGACATGGTTTGGAAAGGCGCACGCCTCTCTATAAAAGACCTCACAGCTGACAATGCATACTGTATCAGAGCAAAAGCCATGAGGTCAAAGAACTGCCTGCAGAGCTCAGGAACAGGATTATTGCAAAGCACAAATCTGGGGAAGGCTACAAAAATAAAATAAATCTGCTGCACCGAAGGTCCCAAGAGCACAGTGGCTCCCACAATTCTCAAATAAATGAAGTTTGGCATAACCAGGACTCTTCCAAGAGATGGTCACCTGGCCAAGCGGAGCAATTGGGTTAGACGGGCCTTAGTAGGAGAGGTGACCAAGAACCCGATGGTCACTCTGATTGAGCTCCAGAGATTCTTTGTGAAATGGGACAAAGTTCCAGAAGGCAATCATCACTGCAGTCCTCCACTGATCTGGGCATAGTGGCAAGACTGAAGCCTCTCCTCAGTGCAAAACACATAAAAGCCCACGTGAAGTTTGCAAAAAAGCATCTGCAGGAAACTCAGACTGAGGAACAAGATTCTCTGGTCTGATAAAACCAAGAATGAACTGTCTGGACTCAATTCTAAAAGTTATGTCTGGAGGAAACCAGGCACCGCTCATCACCCGCCTAATACCATCCCAACAAAAAAGGCATGGTCGTGGCAACATTATGTTGTGGGGGTGTTTTTCAGCATTAGGGACTAAGACTGGTCAGGGTTGAGGGAAAGCTGAATGGAGCAAACTGCAGAGATAATCTTCAACGAAAATCTATCCCACAGCTCTCAGGACTTCAGACTGGGCCGAAGGTGCATCTTCCAACATGACAAGGATCCTAAGCACACAGCCATGACAGCACAGGAGTGGCTTAGGGACAACTCTGTGAATGTCCTACAGTGGCCCAGCGAGAGCCCTGAGTTGAACCCTATTAAATATCTCTAGAGAGACCTGAAAATGGCTGTCCACTGATGGTCCCCATCCAACCTGACTAAGCTTGAGAGGATTTGCAAAGAGGAATGGCAGCAAATCCCCCAATCCAGGTATGCAAAGTTTGTCGCGTCATATCCAAAAAGACTTGAGGCTGTAATTGCTGCAAAAAGTGCTTCAACAAAAAGTATTTTATTGTCAGGTCGGTAATGAACGTGAAAAGTGCTTCATTAAAAATCTAAATCTGTCAGTGGATGCACCAAAATTGCAGTCAGAATGTAAGCCCAGCCCAGTAAATTATTAATACGCCTCTTTTAGAAGATAAGAGCGCTCACTATCGGTGTTCGATATGTAGCCCCTACCCCAGAAGGGGCTGAAAATGGACCCAGGTTTTCGACAATAGTTAAAGGGGTTCCAGTCACACAAGCTAAGTCCCATGCACACCGACAATTAGGCTCAGTCCAGGGGATATCTTTTTAGGATTTATTGCTGAAGAACTTTAACAGAAGAGGAGTTTAGGGTCACAGGATACTCCAAACCACACAGTAGTAACAAACTTCTCTTTAATCTTCCAATAGCAGCTTTTCTGGAGGTAACAAGGAATGGCAGGTATAACTAGAACCCTGCAGCAGAAGTCTATATATCAGCCTCTGGCACTTGCACTATTATTCCCCAGCAAGGTGTTTACTCACAGTGTCCCAGGAGTTGTCTGTCACTCAGCATTCATAGGCACTGTTGATTCTCAGTGAAGGAGATAAAAAGATCCTTCTCCAGACCAGAACCTAAAGACATTGCCCTCCAGCAAGTATCCTTTGGCAATCATCTCCAGGCCCTGAGCCCATCAGCTGCTGAGGCCCAGACTTCAGTCTCTTGTCTCAGTGTTTTTTCTCCAAGGGGCAACAGCCCCAGGAAGACTGGAACACTCTCTAAATAGGAAAGAAAGCTCTGCTCAGGCTTCCTAAACATTTATCACCTCCCTTGCCACTTTCTGGATGCCTCCTTCCAGGATTTGGCTAAGGCATAATAAATATTCACAGTGATCATTTGAATCTCGTTGCCCTTTGCTCTGGAAACTTCTTTCAGAGGCAGATGGGAGGAATCAAACTTCGGAAAACCTGAGCAGACCAAAACAATTACTGCTCCACTCACTACAGTGAAGCCAAAAACCAAATTTAACCAAAGTCAGTCATTCTGGTGGCCCCGACTTGGCCCAGGTGACCTTGGTATCCAGAGATCGTAAAGATTGCAATAGGAAGACCTTGGGTTCTTCCGCTGCATCCAGATGTACTCTCACAAAAGGTCCAATATTCCATCCTGCCTTACGAAGTCTGAGTTTGATGGGTTGGCTGCTGAGACCTACATTCTGAAGGGTTGTGGGCTCTCGGGGTCAGTCCTTTCCACTCTGGTTAAGGCTAGGAAGCCGGCCTCCAAGCTCATCTACTACAGAATCTGGAAGGCATATGTTTCCTGGTGTGAACCCAGCAGGATGCTTGCCTTTCTTCATTTAGGCATAGAAATGAGGCTGGCTTTGAGCACTATCAAGGTCCAAATCTTGGCCTTGTCAGTAGTCTTTCAGAGGCCACTTGCCTCACATTCCCTGGTCTGGGCCTTTGTTCAGGGGGCGCGATGCTTGGATGCACCAGTCAAACCTCCTGTGTGCCCATGGGATCTGAATTTGGTTGTGTCCGCTTTGCAGGAACCACCTTTTGAACCATTGCACCATGCTTCTTTAGTTCTACATACATACATACATACATACATACATACATATACTACCCAAATGACCATGATCAAAAGTTTACATAACCTGGTGATTTTGGCCTAATAACATGCACACAAGTTGACACAAAGGGGTTTAAATGGCTATTAAAAGGTAACCATCCTCACTTGTGATCTGTTTGCTTGTAATTAGTGTGTGTGTGTGTATATATAAAAAGGTCAATGCGTTTCTGGACTCCTGACAGACCCTTGCATCTTTCATCCAGTGCTGCACTGACGTTTCTGGATTCTGAGTCACCAGGAAAGCAAAATAATTCTCAAAGGATCTGCGGGAAAAGGTAGTTGAACTGTATAAAACAGGAAAGTGATATAAAAAGATATCCAAGGAATTGAGAATGCCAATTAGCAGTGTTCAAACTTTAATCAAGAAGTGGAAAATGAGGGGTTCTGTTGAAACCAAACCACGGTCAGGTAGACCAACTAAAATTTCAGCCACAACTGCCAGGAAAATTGTTCGGGATGCAGAGAAAAACCCACAAATAACTTCAGGTGAAATACGGGACTCTCTGGAAACATGTGGTGTGGCTGTTTTCAATAAGGAGGCACTTGAAGAAAAATGGGCTGCATAATCGAGTCACCAGAAGAACGCCATTGCTATGCAAATGCCACAAAGTATCCCGCTTACAATATGCCAAACAGCACAGAGACAAGCCATAAGCCTTCTGGCACAAAGTCATTTGGAGTGATGAGACTAAAATTGAACTTTTTGGCCACAACCATAAACGCTACATTTGGAGAGGCGTCAACAAGGCCTATGATGAAAGGTACGGTGGTGGATCGGGGTTGTGTGAGCTAGAAAGGCAGAGGAAATTTGGTCAAAATTGTTGGTAAGATGAATGCAGTATGTTATCAAAAAATACTGGGGGAACATTTGCATTCATCAGCCAGGAAGCTGCGCATGAGACGTACTTGGACATTCCAACATGACAATGATCCAAAACACAAGGCCAAGTCGACCTGTCATTGGCTACAGCAGGATAAAGTGAAGGTTCTGGAGTGGCCATTTCAGTCTCCTGACCTCGATATCATTGAGCCACTCTGGGGAGATCTCAAACGTGCAGTTCATGCAAGACAGCCCAAGAATTTATAAGAACTGGAGACTTTTTGCCAAGAGGCAATACCAAATACCACAAAAGACTTCAAGCTGTCATCGATGTTAAAGGGGGCAATACACGGTATTAAGAACTGGGGTGTGTAAACTTTTGATTAGGGTCATTTGGGTAGTTTCTGTTGCCATTATCATTTAAAAAAAAAGAGTAAAAGTTGATTAATAATAAACGGCTTTAGCCAAACACTAACCATGAGTGAAAGAAAAGTTTTTGTGTTATCATTCATATTCTCTGAAAAATAGCCAAGAAATCATACATTTTGCCAGGGTATGTAAAAAAAAAAAATATTAATTTATAATATATATATATATATATATATATACACTGACATTTTTTTCCCTACTCATCTTTTCTGACTTTTTTTTCACAAGTTCTGCATTTGGCTAGGATCAGTGTCACTAACTGGTAGCATGAGTCGTTACCTGGCCCCTTTAGAGGTTGCACAGACAGTCCAACTCCTCCAGGATGGCACATCAATACGTGCCATTGCCAGAAGGTTTGCTGTGTCTCCCAGCACAGTCTCAAAAGCAATGAGGAGATTCCAGGAGACCGGCAGTTACTCTAGGAGAGCTGGACAGGGCCGTAGCAGGTCCTTAACCCATCAGCAGGACCAGTATCTACTCCTTTGTGCAAGGAAGAACAGGATGAGCATTGCCAGAGCCCTACAAAATAACCTCCAGCAGGCCACTGGTGTGAATGTCTCTGACCAAACAATCAGAAACAGACTTTATGAGGGTGGCCCGAGGGCCCGATGTCCTCTAGGGCAGGGCTCAAAATTTTAAGTCCTGAGCTGCTAGCCAGGTCTTAAGAGTTACTCGCCACCATTTGCCCCACCCAACTCCTACCCTGCCCTGCCCCTAAACACGACCACATAAATTATCTCATGAAATGACACGGATAAATGTTTTACGCAGAATTAAGTTACCAAAAATAAATATTAACAACAACAATTTTAACAATAATAACACACAGCATATTTCATTGATCTGACTGATAAAAAAAAAATATATATGATTGGTTACTATAGGCACTGTACACTTCATTACTGCCTTGTTAAGTAAATATTTTAATGCTATATTAGATATAGCAAAAAAAAAAAAATAAAAAAAAAAAAAAAATTTAAAACCAGTGAATGACACTCGCTGATTTAGGATGCAGAGAAACTTGCAGCAGAGCACAGCACTGGACAGGGGGAGTGGGAGCTGCCAAAGTCAACTATTCCTAATAACAAGCTGGTGATTGGTTGCTAGGCAGTCTGAGCAACCAATCACCAGCTTGTTAATAGGAATAGTAAACTTTGGCATCTCCCGCCCAACCCTCCTCCCGTCTTATCTAGTTCTTTGCTGACTCCCGCTGTATTCCAGGCCCTGCTAAGTGAATTTTCCATAACAGTCAAGCCTCAGCACTCACTCCGTCTCACATCCAACGGTACATAGGTAACGTTCCAAGAGATGCTCTGCTTGAGCGGGGAAAACTCCAAAGCGCTACAAGGAAATAAAAAGGAGGGCGCAAACGACTAGTGCATTACTTCGAACACCATACAATTTATTAAAAAGCCAAAGCCATACTCACAAGCATTAGGAAATCACAAGCAAAAATGATCACATTTCCAACATGGTGGATACCAGATTGCTGTAGTTGGAAAGCTGACATATTTCAGAAGACAAGCCCCGTTCCCCAGAGCTGATCCAGCTTACAAAGCATGATTTATATGGGGACCTGGCACGTAAACTCCACCCCACTGCTAGCTTCACCAGGTGGAGCCAAAAACACCTACATTATTAGCCTCCTCCTCATATCTGCAGAGAGCCATAGAGCAGAGAATGTAGGTTGCAGCGAGAACATTATACATTTTGAGTAAAACATATTACTCTCATCTATATGGCTATACTACTTCACAAGCTTACTTTGTAGGAGGAAACCTTTCTCTCCAGTCCTCACTCCGCTTGTGCATGCTGTCCTTGGAAAGAATGCTGTGTCCTGGAGCGCATGTACTTCCATCGCTCAATGCCGGAGAAACGTCAAGCCGGTAGCGTGTCATCAGGGGGTGGGGTCTTTCGGACAAGCCTCCTGGTTGTCTCTAAAGGGACACCTCCCACAGTCCTAGACCATGCCATGTCACAGAAAGGCAGGGCCAATCGCAGGCGCAGACCAGAGTCTCAATGATTACACCAGACTCCCGGGACACTCTCTGCATACAGATCTGGCCATTATGAGAACTGTCAACAGTATCTCAGGATTGGGACAGTGACATAGGCATGTGCCAGTGGTGAGAAAGTGATCCATGTGTCAGGGTGTTAAACCCATTAGCAAAGGAAGGGGGCAGAGGCTGGGAGGAGAATCGGCTCCCGTTCAACCAGCTCCACACTCACCCTCACCCTCAGATTATTTCCACTCGCCACATGTGAGCAGGCGAGTGGAAATTTTGAGGGCTGCTCTAGTGGGCCCTGTGCTTACTACCCGTCACCGTGGAGCTTGATTGGCATTTGCCATTGAACACCAGAATTGGCAAGTCTGCCACTGGCACCCTGTGCTTTTCACAGATGAGAGCAGGTTCACCCTGAGCACATGTGACAGACGTGAAAGGGTCTGGAGAAGCCATGGAGAATGTTTTGCTGCCTGTAACATCGTTCAGCATGACCGGTTTGCTGGTGGGTCAGCATATTCATGGAGGGACGCACAGACCTCTACAGGCTAGACAATGGCACCCTGACTGCCATTAGGTATCAGGATGAAATCTTGGGACCCATTGTGAGACCCTACGCTGGTGCAGTGGGTCCTGGATTCCTCCTGGTGCATGACAATGCCCGGCCTCATGGGGCGAGAGTATGCAGCCAATTCATGGAGGATATAGGAATTGATACCATTTAACGGCCCCCACGCCTGACCTAAATCCAATAGAACACCTCTGGGACATTATGTGTCGGTCCATCCGATGCCGCCAGGTTGCACCTCAGTCTGTTCAGGTTGACCTGGTCCACATCTGGGAGGAAATACCCCAGGATACCATCTGGTGTCTCGTTAGGAGCATGCCCCAATGTTTTTAGGCATGCATACAAGCACATGGGGGCCGTACAAACTACTGAGTACCATTTTGAGTTGCTGCAATGAAATTTCAGTAAAATGGACTAGCCTGCTGCATCATTTTTTCACTTTGATTTTCAGCGTGTCTTTGAATTCAGCCCTCTGTAGGTTGATGATTTTAATTTACCTCAAACCACATGGCATCCTTTTGTTCCTAACACATTACCCAGTCCATATCAGTTAAACAATCCAGCATAATAATTTTTCCCCATTGAGATATGATGTGTTTTCAAAATGTTCACTTTAAATTTTTTTGAGCACTGTATTATGATGAAAGCAGGTGCATATTGTACACTAACCTCTGCCAGGAAGTCTGGTAATGATAAAAGTAGGCCAATGACCACAGCTGCCAAACAAGTATCTTCTGTGCAGTTCTTTAAAAAAAGAAGTCAGAGAAAATATTTGTGTGGTGTTCTTATTATGCATGTTTGCCAAGTAACATAGGATAGGCTTGTTTCATCACTCATAACCTTTATTAAAAACAGTAGTTATATTGTGGATGTTGGATGAAACCCAGACTTTAATATTTAATACCAGCAAAAATCTCCTTTTGATCCACCGTCAACTATGGATTACAAGATCCTACCTGATTTGATACTAATTGAATAGATTATTTACGATTTGTCCTCATAATACATAGTTTAGATAACTCTAAATAAAAAATTGCACGGAGAACATATAATAAGATTGTATAATGTTTGGCCAGCCTAAGAATTAAATTGATGACTATTTCTAAAGAAGATCTCCATAGTTACATAGTTAGTAAGATTGAATAAAGACACCAGTCCATCCAGTTCAACCTGAGTGAGTGGGTGCGGGTCTACAATTGAATCTCCAGACAAAACATTTGCATGGGATAGAAAAGGGAAACTTTTTACCAGTGATGGTGTCTCTTTCCTGATCACCTATCATTGTGATATGAAGAAATGAAAACGCCCAAAGAAATATTAATAAAAACAGAAGCTTTAACCCTTCTCTACTCTACCTAAAGCAAGAGTTTAGCCTTTCACACTGTATCCAGTAAGGTAGGCCCTCACACTATGGAGAAATCAGTGGGTTTTGCTGATCTAACAGATACATGGGTGTTGCCAGCATTCAAGGTTTTGCTTTGCTGGAGAGTTTCAGGGGATAGTTGGTATTCACTGCAAGTCCCAACATGACTTGCACAGTTTTAATGGGCTTGGTCTGCTAAAGAGATCATTGCTGTTCACTTGCTAAAGTGAATGTTCACTGCTGGGCTAAACAAATCAATTGATTACCCCCAACCACGCTAAACAGCACAGACGGATGAATTTCCTGATGCCAACTATTCTATTCTGACAGTCTGCACCACCCACTGTCTAAATACCTAAACAGTAAGGGTGAGCTCAGGCGTGTTCGCAAGCCGCACGTGCCGAACCCGCCAGGAAGTCGGCACTGCGGTGCGCTAATCACAAGCAGCGAGACATTTCCCGATCTCTTCAGCCGCACATTGGGACAATGTCTCACTGCCTGTGATTAGCGCTGTGCAATGCCGACTTCCTGGCGGGCTTGGCATGTGCGGCTTGCGAACACGCCTGAGCTCATCCTTACCAAACAGTGACTGCAGTTGATTCCACCTGGCTTCTTTGACTACCCAGTCAAAAATTTGTCGAGCTATGTGGTGTCAGCAGAGCTACCCATGCCTCAAATGTTGTCCAATTCAAAGAAATCAGCTGGAATTTGAGCTGTGTATGGCCAGCTTAAAGTATTATTAAAGGCATTTTTTTAATTAAAATAATAATCATCTTATACTCACCTAATCCACGCAATGGTATTGCACAGAGTGGCTCTGGATCTTCTCTTTTGAAGTCCCCCACCAGTGATTTTAGCGCTTCCTCTTTTGTGACACAGCGCTGGATTAATACAGGACTCGGGTAAGTGTTGGGAGGGGGGTTCTTGACATCAAAACAGATTCCTTTTAGGCCTTATTCACATGGACACACCTATCTGTACACTCATGCAAAGGGCTGTCTTTGTCCACATGGGATGCACAGGTGACCCGTGCCATAAAAAGCACAGGTGTTTAGTGCCATGGAAAGCAAAAGTCTTCACATACTCACCTACCCAGTGAATCGAGTGTTATCCCCCTGTGAATGCACTGCTGCTACACACCGCGTCCCCAGCCACCATCCTCCCCTGTAATGTCATTGGGAGTCCGCCTTTCTTCTCCAGAGTCAGGCAGGCCCCCGATGACGTTTGCAGCTCCACTCTCCAGCTGCTCTGTACCTCTGATCCTGAAGCCTCCTGGGATATGTTATGGGGATAATGCAGGTGGCTATGGGTGCAGAACAAGTCCTTCTCGCCTAGGCACAAATGGCAGCATGGGGCAGAGGCATTTAAAAAAAAAAAAAAAAAGTTAAAATTAAAAATAAATCACTGTTTTAAAGTGTTTTTTTACCCCCTCATTTCATATTCCTGATATTTGCCTGCTGTACCATGTACTTGTATGAAAAAGTATCCTGCTCCTTGTATGGCTTCCTTTGTGTGAAATCCCCAGTGTTCTTGCCAGTTCCATCTGCTTTCCTATTAAAACTGACCACACTGAGGTGAACACAGCATGGTCAGTTCTGTAGCTGTGCTGGGAGCTCAGCCTGCTCTCCTCCAATGATCAGACTTATCCTGACACACCTCCCCCCTGCATAGCCTTTCACTGGGAAGCTCAGTGTACTGTTGCTTCTCCTCTTCCTCCTCTCCCCCCAGCTCTTATGCAGCTTAGAACAGAGGGAGCAGAGGGGGAAGTGGTAACTTATAAAAAGGGGGGGGGGGGGTATTTATAATGTTTTATTTATTTATTTATACCTATAGACAAATGTTTTGCCTTTTGTTTCAATTTTAAACTGAATGGGCTGTTTTACAAGGTAATCGTTTACAATCACTTTAACCTCCTAACGCCAGCTGAACACACACATATGTGGCATGGTAGCTGGCGGTCACCAGAAAGCTCCCGATGCATACTACCGATTGGGAGCTTTCTGATCATATGCCTGCTGTGACAGCCAATCACAGCAGTCACATGAGCCGAATGCCCGCCTCCTGGCGTTTAGAACCCTTAAAGAGCCAGGAGGGGGTTGCAAGGTGAAAAAGATCAATTGTAAAGGGAAGGTTTACTTTAACTACTCCAGATTCAGCTGAATGTTGCTGTTTACACAGACAGCTGTGGGTTTTCGAGCAAAATCTAAAGTAACAGAATAAAGCAATAAATAAGATGTCATTTTTACATGATTCTTCAAAAGCCAGGGGTGGCAATGGGACACAAGCTGAGTACTAGGAGATATGATCAGCTCATACATATATACATTTATACACACACACACACACACTTATGTCATGGTCCACAAGTGACATTCCTATCCCCCAGCCCAGTACCTTGCAGAATGATCTGTGTGTCCTCCTCCCTTGGAGAGCTTCCTGTGCACTATGACAGATTTCCTCCTAATGAAATTCCAGCCTGAGAAGTAGAAGATCCTCCCCCTTCCAAGTCCAATGACTAGTTGCTGAAGTGCACACACAGCACAGAATACATGGATGGCAGGCACAGAGAATACTACAGGATCTTCATGGCCAGGGCAGGCAGGCAGGGAGGAGGTGATCACTGCAATGAACGGTCAGCAGTGCAGGCAGACAGGCTGGAGAAAATGGCTGTGCTCAGTATAACACACCATCCAGCACAGAGCAGATTTCAGGGAAGGAAGGGAAGTATGAATCCTGATCCTCAGCGATCACTGCAGGAAAAAGCAGCACGACAGCGATCTCAGCTCCTTCCTCTTGTTATGACATTTCAGATGGCAACAATCACGCCTCCTGCTAGCTCTGCGCTGACATTGGTGGAGAGGATCATGTGGGCGGGGCTGACGTTTGCCTCTTGTAGTACAGAGGTGCAGCCTTGTGGTTTCCTTCTCATCAGAAGAACGTGTGTCAGCCGTAATGAAATCACTATAACGTTTCCAAGGCAGGAAACACCACATTTTAAAAAAATCACATTTTAACTAAGAGCACAGATCTCAACCCAATCGCTGACACCTAACATGTGATTTAACATGTTAATGTAATTAAAAAAGTCGCTTTTATAAATCTGCAGCTTTAAAGCAGAATTGCAGCTTAAAAGCGGTAGTAAACTGCTGCAGAATAAAAAAAAACAAACAAAAAAAAAAACTTGTAAGACAATGGCATAATGTGCTAGTATGCATCGCATACTAGCACATTATGAAATACTCACCTTAGAACGAAGCCCTTCCAGTGGCGCCCGGTCCCCGCTGAGAGGGCTAATATCCTACCCCCGTCTTACTTCTGGGTTTACAGGCTTCGGCGCTGTGAGTGACCGGAGCCACAATGACGTCACTCCCCGCATGTGCGCGGTAGCCCTCGCTTCCGGCAAGAAGCTCTGGAGGTTCAGCATATCGTACCGAAGCTTCAGAACACATGCGCCGGTGATGTCATTGGCTGAATGCAGGGTAAATATCTCCTAATCTGTGCAGGGTTGGGAGATATTCATTTTACCTACAGGCAGGCAAGCTTTATTATAGGATTACCTGTAAGTAAAAATCACAAAGCGGGCTTTACTAACGCTTTAACACAACTAGCCTTAAAGTGGAGTACCCCCCCCGTGTCCAAAAATAAAAAGTCAGCAGCTACAAATACAGTACCTGCTGACATTTACTATTAGGGCACTTATGCCGTGTACACACGGCCGGACTTGCGAACGGTCTAAACTCCGTTGGCATTTCCCATAGAGAGATTTAGAACATGTTCTATATCTGAGTCCGTCGGAAATGCCGACAGAAAAAGTCCGATGGGGCATACACACGGTCGGAATGTCTGACCGAAAGCTCCCATCAGGCGTTTTCCATCGGGAAGTCCGGCCGTGTGTACGCGGCTTTACCGGCACTGAAGTCTTGTGGCCTCACAGCCGTTTTACTACTCCGGATGCGTGAATCGTGCTGCGCTCTGTGAATGGGTCGGCTGCGAGGGGAAGGGGGGGGCAACCTTCCGGCTCCTGACCTGTCAAAACCAGGTACCTGCCCCCCCTCATAAGGTGCCAAATGTGGCAGCGGAGGGGGGGGGGGCAGACAAGTTGAGCTTCACCCTTTGGCGGAGTTAAAAACACTGCTTTTAGAGGAGTTGTGTGGTTTTATCCTGCCTCTAAACATCCCTAAATGTTAATATATGTGTCCAAGCACAAATAGGCGTTTACAGGCATTTGGAGGCAGAAAAAACCCAGGGTCAGCGCTTTTAGGAGAGAAGCGTTTTAGTGTCACAAAATGCTTGACGTGCCTAAATGTGTGTTACAGCACCAATGTTCATTCATTCCAATGGCCAGAATACAGTAATATTCTGGCCAATAGAACTAATTAATGCCCAAGCACATGACGAACCTAAACGTGTTTGCAAAGCTGAGTTCCTGCACCTTTCTGAGTAAAAGAAACATGAAAATAGGTCAGTGTATACATCTTTTTTACACAGATTAGCATAGGTGTTAGAAGAGGGGAGGGGACATTTTTAAACATAGATTGGTTTGAGTTGGAATTCTACTTCAAAGCCCAACTCCAGAAACTAGACAAACTCTACGCTTGCAGTGGTGTGACTACACCCCCCTGTACACCTGGATACCTGCAGGCATTCAGCGGCTGCAGAAGGAAAATAGAGGGGATCGGTTTCTCTACATGCCGCTCTCATCACTCCTCCTATCCAGGTCCTGCTCTCCTGCCTCGTTGCTGCTGTGGGGATATGTCAGGATGAAGAGCATGGAAGGGAATGTAAAAAAAATGTAATTTACCAGCCCCTTCCTTTTCTGAATGGACAAAGTCAGTGATCAGTACCAATCACTGACTCTGTCCATTCACAACTGAAGCATAGTAAACTATGTTTACTATGCTTCAGTTTGTGAATGAACAGGAATCTCTGTATAGAGCTATTCATGTTCATTCATTCTGTACAGCTGAGGTTGCAGAGATGGAGATTGAGGGCTGTGTCTTCAATGTCATTTCTTTGTCTCAAAGGTGAAACATCAGAGGTCTTTTTAGTTACCTGATATTTCACCAAAGCCCCAAATAGGGCTCCTAAAATATTGTAAAAATAATAAAAAATAAAATTATAAAAACAATAAAATAAAAAATAAAAAATTACTGACACCAGTGGCAGAACTACCAGGGTTGCACTTGCAACTGGGCTCTGGCATTCTGCCTCTGGGCTCAGAGGGCAGACCAGGGGGGTTAGGGGGCCCTTCCTGGTTTCTTGCACTGGGGCCCCCGAAGGTTCTTGTTATCTCTGTTGGGGCCCCTACACTACAGAGACTAACTGCTCCTTAAAGTAGTATTAAATACATTGAGCACAATAACAAACATTTCCCAGTAAACTGTTAACGTTCTTACCCCAGCACTTGCAGTTTATAACTTTCAGTGTTGCTGGTTCCTCTTCTTCCGGTCTTCATGGGAAAAAAAATAACAGTGGACAGTGCAGTCTATAGCCAGTCTGTTAATTTGAAAAAAAGAGGGGGGAGAAGCAGGGAGGAGCAGGGGAGTGCCTTGTCATCCAGGGCTACAGATCTGTGTGTTTCTATGGATGCACACAGTGTAGGGTGACACAACTCTAGTCCCTGCAAGATTCCTAATGGGGGGGGGGGGTCTATCTAGCCAAGAGGCCATGTGACCCCTCTCCTCATGATCAGCCAAATATACACCAACAGGTACTAGATGGGGTGGCTCTGGCCATATATCTTTTTGAATGTGTTTCAGTCATAGTGACAGATTGTGGTAGTAAGAACTACATGAATCTGGCACACGTGTTTTGTACTAGTAGTGAAACTGGTGCAAAATTTTCATAAATTAGATGCCAGCCATGTTAAAGGGGCCCCCCACTGACTTCAGGGTCTCACAGAGCATCTCAAGAAAATAAAAAAAATAGGTATGAGCAGAAATGAGCAGACATGTCTAGGTCCAGGCTATGAGCTCCTTATGCCAGTTTGCATTGTTTAGATAGATAACAAGTCTACTATACTGTCCACTTGCATATCTATGCCTTTGGAGAAAGCTCTGAGTGTTCTTGCATTTTCCGACCTCTTTAGGTCTCACTTACACTAGTGATGCCCTCTGAAAAGTTATCTGCAGTGCTCCTCAGTAGGGATGGGCCGGACAACCCCCGGTTCAGTTCGTATCCAGAACATGCGAACAGACCGAAAGTTTGCGCGAACATTTGAATACCGTTAAAATCTATGGGACTCAAACGTGAGAAATCAAAAGTGCGCATTTTAAAGGCTAATATGTAAGTTATTGTCCTAAAAAGGGTTTGGGGACCCGGGTCCTGCCCCAGGGGACATTTATCAATGCAAAAGAACTTTTTAAAAACTGACGTTTTTCTGGGAGCAGTGATTTTAATTAAGCTTAAAGTGAAAAAATAAAAGTGAAATATTCCTTTAAATATCATACCTGGGGGGTGTCTATAGTATGCCTGTAAAGTGGCGCATGTTTCCCGTGTTTAGAACAGTCCCTGCACAAAATGACATTTCTAAAGGAATAAAAGTAATTTAAAACTGCTTGCGGCTTTAATGTAATGTCGGGTAATGTCGGGTCCACCAATATGGATGAAAATCAGTGAGACAAACGGCATGGGTACCCCCCCCCCCCAGTCCATTACCAGGCCCTTTGGGTTTTGAATGGATATTAAGGGGAACCCCACACCCAAATTAAAAAAAGAAAAGGCATTGGGCCCCCAGGCCCTATATACTCTGAACAGCAGTATACAGGCAGAACAAACAAGGGACTGTAGGTTTGTTTTTATGTAGAATCTGTTTGTAATTTGGAACAGGTACATTTTGTAAGTGTAGCTCCAGCCAAAAAATCTATTTTAAAGCTTTTTGGAAAACATAGGGAAGGGGTATCACCCCTGTAACATTTGTTTTGCTGTCTGTGCCCCTGTTCAGAAGATTTCACCTCACTTTCTGTCCCAATGACAATTGGTTTTGAAAATTTGGGGTTTTTAAGGGAAACAAGGATTGGTGATAAATCAGTGGAGGAGACACCTTTTTCCCATGTTAACTCTTATGCCGCGTACACACGAGCGGACTTTCTGACATACTTGGTCCGACGTTCTTCCCGCCAGACTGTCCGGCGGACTACCGCCGGACTTTCTGAACGGACAGACTTGCCTACACACGACCGGACTTTCCGGCAGGCTAGGTCCGCCCGTCTTTTCGACGGACTTTCAGAATGAACGGACTTGCCCACACACGGACAAGTCCATTCATTTTGAACGTGACTCGGGTACAACGGGACTAGAAAAGGAAGTCAATCTCGCCACTTTTATCTGTGATATTGACACCTTGCAAGCCCCGTCCTGGGGCATACCAGACCCTTAGGTCTGGCATGGTTTTTAAGGGGAACCCCCTACGCCGAAAAATCGGCTTGGGTTCCCCCCCAAAATCCATACCAGACCCTGATCCGAGCACGCAACCCTGCCGGTCAGGAAAGGGGGTGGGGACGAGTGAGCGCCCCCCCCCTCCTGCACCGTACCAGGCCGCATGCCCTCAACATGGGGGGGTGGGTGCTTTGGGGGAGGGGGGGTGCCCTCAACATCACCCGCTGACCACGCCCCCTAAAACGTCACAGTCCCAGCATGCCCAGGGACTGTGATGGCATAAGGGGGCGGGGTCTCCGCCTATATAATTCACATCGGAGCGCTCAGAGAGCAGTCCAGCCAGAGAGACCGTCGTGTCAACATCTGGAGAAGAGAAGAGGGAAGAAGCCAAGAAGACAAGAAGCCAGAAGTCCGGACCTCCGCTGGCAAAAGAGCGGCATGAAGATAGAGGAGGAGCCGGCCGAAGAACTGGAACACCGGGAGAAGAGGAACCGGAGGGACCCCCGAAGCCGGAAGAAGATCCCCCCGGAGCTGTCTAATAAATTACTTCAAAAACCTGTGTAGTGTGTTTTATTATTGACACTTTTTCCCTAGGTGAATGGGTAAGGGTACCATGTACCCCATACTCATTCACATAGGGTGGGGGGCCGGGATCTGGGGGCCCTCTTATTATAGGGGGCTCCCGGATTCCGTTAAGCCCCCCGCCCACAGACCCCGACAACCAACGGCCAGGGCTGTCGGGAAGAGGCCCTTGTCTTCATCAACATGGGGACAAGGTGCTTTGGGGTGGGGGGGCCCCGCAGGGCGCCCCCCCTCCCCCAAAGCACCCACCCCCCATGTTGAGGGCATGCGGCCTGGTATGGTTCAGGGGGGGGGGGCGCTCGCTCATCCCCACCCCCTTTCCTGACCGGCCGGGCTGCGTGCTCGGATCGGGGTCTGGTATGGATTTTGGGGGGGACCCCACGCCGATTTTTCGGTGTAGGGGGTTCCCCTTAAGATCCATACTAGACCTAAGGGCCTGGGATGCCCCGCACTCGCCGCAATAGGAAAATTTTTTTTCCTATTGCAGCGAGCGCAAGATGCAGTACTCTGCCCTTGCGTCGTATCTGGTCCGTCGGACCAGCATACAGATGCATGCAGACGAACAGGCTTTCCGTCAGGTGGACTAAGATTTAAAGCATGCTTTAAATCTAGGTACGGCGGACTTTTGGGAAAAAAAAGTCAACCGGAGCCTACACACGGTCGGATTGTGCGGCGGACTCTGGTCCGCCAGACCAAGTATGCCGGAAAGTCCGACCGTGTGTACGCAGCATTACAGGAGAGAATTTCCCTTCCTATGGGGTATATTTCCTCTCACTTCCTGTTGTCTCCCTCTGTTTGCAAGTAGGAGTCGTTTGTAAGTCGTATATATTCTGCAGAAAATTGGGCCTTAGGTGTTGGTGGTACCAGAACACTGTAAGCCCTCACAGTAACTCTTGCTGGGTGCTGGAACGGGCCCTGCTATGAAATATTATATCAAGAATTGTAATTACATGCTTTCCTGACCCTGTTGAACAGGGTCAGAAAAATTGGGCATTTGGTGGTGGTGTGGTGTTGTTGCCACAACACTGTAAGCCCTCACAGTTACTCTTGGTGGGTGTTGGAACAAGCCCTGCTGTGAAATATTATGCTGGTGCCACAACACTGCAACCCCTCACAGATGCTCTAGTTGAGGGCAGGAACGAGCCCTGCTGCAAAATATTACATCAAAAATTGTAATTACGCGCCCCTGTTAAACAGGGGCAGAAAAATCGGGCTTTAGGCACTGGTGCTGGTGCCCAGAACCAAAAATGTTCATAGAAGCTATCAACATGAACATTGAGGAGGAAAAGGATAGTCACTTGGCATACCAGGGTAGTCAGTCAGCATCAGCTTAGGCAGTCTTCAAGGGATCTCACATTCATAAAAAAATTATTCGGTTACATCAGCATCAGGTGCTTGGTAGCTGGTGATCCAAGACTGATTCATTTTTATGAAGGTGAGCCGACCAACCGAGTCGGTGGACAGGCGCACTCTGTGATCGGTTACAAAGCCTCCAGTGGAACTGAATGTGCATTCCGAAAGAACGCTGGATGCAGGACAGGCCAGTAGCTCAATTGCAAACTGTGCAAGCTCTGACCAGTGATCCATCCTCAAGACCCAGTAACCCAGAGGATTTTCGGTTGGAAAGGTCTCCAAGTCTGATCTTGCCCCTAGGTATTCCTGCACCATGTACAATAGACGCTGGCGATGGTTGCTGGAACCAATACCTTGGGGCTGCGGACTAAAAAATTGTCTGAATGCATCGGTCAGACGGCCACCTTCTCCACCGCTCCTTCTGTGACTGACCGAAGCCTCAGCAACACATTGTCCAGGACCAGGAATTTGTACCCTCCCAGGCTCTGGAAACGCGTTGCACAAACCTTTCTGCAAGGCCTCCTGAAGATGTTTCATCCTCTGCTGCCTCTGCAATGGCTGGATAAGTTCTGCAACCTTACCCTTGTAACGTGGATCAAGAAGGGTTGCCAGCCAGTAGTGATCCCTCTCCTTGATCAAACGAATCCGAGGGTCCTTTCGCAGGCTTTGCAAGATCAGGGAGGCCATGCAGCGTAGGTTTGCTGAGGCATTCAATCCGGAGTCCTCTGGGTCACTAAGGACAACCTGATCCACAGCCACCTCCTCCCAGCCACGTACAAGTCCATGGGTTTCTGGGGACTGTAAATGATCCCTTCAAGACTGCTGCTTACCGCTGACCGCCCTGTCCAACGAGGCCAAGACATTGCCTTCCACATGTCGGTAGAGAGCCGGAATTGCCTTATGAGAAAAAAATTGGCGTTTGGGAACCTGCCACTGAGGTACCGCACATTCCACAAATTCTCGAAAGGAGGCAGAGTCTACCAGCTAAAAAGGCAGTAGTTGGAGTGCTAGCAATTTAGCCAAACTAGCATTCAACCGCTGAACATGTGGATGGCTGAGACAGAATTTCTTTTGCCGGTTTAGCAACTGGGGTAGCTAAATGGCTACAATCAGACGGTAGCGTAAGCAGATTGCCCGCAAGTACTTGGCACACCTAATTCTACACCTTCATTCCTGTCGGTGCTGGTTTCTGAGGGGACTGAAGGCATGGTGGGGTTGGAGATCCCAGCTGATGAGGAGCAAGGAGAGGTCCGCCTTGTTCTTTGGTGTGGGTCTTTTAAGTACTGTTGCCAACGGACTGCATGGGAGCTCGACATATGTCTGGTCAAGCATGTGGTGCCCAAGCGGCTGCTGTTTTGGCCACGCTTGATACGCTTCAGACATATGTTGCAAACAGCAACAGTGCGATCTGCTGCACACGTCTCAAAAAAGGCCCACACCAAAGAACTTTAGGAAAAACGTGCAGAGTCAGCAGCGCCCTGCACATGCGGAGCTCTGCAGTGTGATGCAGTCGGTTGGCTGCCCTTAAGCTGGCCCCTGGAGGGCATCCTGCCTTGTTGGAGATGTGCCGCCTCCTCCTTCTCCTCTCTTCTATCAGGCACAAATGTAGAGTCAGTGACCTCATCATCTCCTCCCTCCTCGCCACTGGAACAAACCTGGCAGTATGCTGCAGCTGGGGGAACATGACTTCCAATTTCTTGTCCTTCTTGGGCACCCCCTCTTCTCTCTGGGCTCACGTTACTGCCTTCATCTTCAACCTGGGTACCATCATCAGAGCCTTCAAAAAGCTGCGCCTCCTTCTGCAGCATGTACCCTACACTGTGGTCGAACAGTTTGGAGGACTCCTCAGGGCATGATGGTGGGGCTAGGGAAGGAGTGACTGATGACATTGAGCCGATGGAAGAGGCCGCTTTGGCAGCTGCATTGGCAGACAAAGTACCCTGAGCCTGGGTGACAGAGTATGAGGAGGATGAGGATGGCTTGGTCATCCACTCTACCAACTCTTCTGCATGTTGTGACTCAACACGGCCAGCTGCTGAAAAAAAGGACAAGCGTGCCCCACGGCCACGTGCTGAGGATGCACTGTGTCCATGACAAGATATAGGCTTGGCTGTCCAAGATATAGGCTTGGCTGGCCTACAATGCAGTGGATATATATTTTATGAACTACAGCTCAGTGAGTCACCTGCCTGGCTGAAAGTGTCTTTGAACACGCACTCAGGCAATGGCCTAGTCAGGTATAGGCTTGGCTAGACTATATATATATACACAAGCCTGTATATATATTTATCAAATGCACTGCAGCTCAGTGAGTCACCTGCCTGGCTGAAAGTGTCTTTGAACACGCACTGGAAGGCAATGGAAATATCAATTTGAATAAAATTCTGTTTATTAATCATTGATCTGAGTAGATACAAAGAGTACGAAAATTGTAAAAGTTACAGCCACGCCCCAGGGGCATCCATCTGTAGCAGCGTGTGACGGAGGACGCGCTGGATCGAGTCTGAGGCTGTGAGCGGGCTATCCAAGCCCGAGCAAGTGAGGATTAGTGAGTGGTGGTGAGAGCCTTATCCGCACACCTCGGGTCCGCAGTGACCATCATTACATCTGGTGTTGGGCGTTTACACAGGAGGATTTGGAGTTGATGTTGCTGTGATTTTTGCTCGGTTTAAAGAGATTTTATGTGAGTGCAATGTTTGAAGTTTACACAGTTATTTAAATCTGGTTTTACGTTACTACACTATCAGTGCATTTTTTATTTGCATGTGGAGTGAAATGGTACATACACGGATGGAAATTGGATTTTTCGTTTAAACCTGAATGTAAGGTTTATCACGCTTATGTGCCAAAACACGAGAGTGTCAGGCATATTTATCCGGTGAGTGTTGAATCTGAAGGGAGAGGAATCACTGGCACGTTTGATTTGGTGGACATTTAAGAAATCTGCACATCATTCACGGGGTCTCTTCTATGGATGTGTCTTTTCTATGGATGGACTTTATAATATAATTTCCATTTTTTTGATCCAGGGTGGCTATTTGTGATATACAATTGATTGCCTTGTGTGATACATATGATTTGTTTGATATCACTAAGTATACTGGTCAAACACATGGTCACTTCATCATGTTATATTATTAACACTAGCGCCGCTTATATTAATTTTCTGGTGTTTGCAAATTAATAGAGTTTACATAATTATCTACATATTTAAAGTGGCAGCTTTGGAAGTTTCACATGTTTTTACACATTTTACATATTGTTTCATACACAGTGTTGGAGACACACACTTTCCTAAAGCGCAGTGGTGGGAACTCAAGGTGGGCACGTTTAAACATTTGGGTACCATTGGTTACACTGCACACTAAATGCAACAAGGGGGAGGAGTTTTGCTGCCCTATGCAAAGTGATTATACATTCAGATTGTATGCTGAATGGCCAGTCTAAGAAAGAAGGAAAAGAGTTAAAAGGTTAATATTAAATAAACATAATAGTGGCTCATTCACCCTTTTGCACATCCTGGACTAACTTAAGTAGTCAGAAAGTAGTGGAAAAATACTCAAATGTCCAGTTTTAAACCCACAAGTGACATCACAACATATGAACACTGGGATGCATCAGAGAAGTCGATGTAATTGCTTGGTATCTGTATTGGTAATACAGGAAACAGACACAAGGCTAAGGTTACCCAAGTTTACAGGCTAAGTCCAGCTTTCATGCCACGTTTCATGTTACACCCATAATCAAGATGAAACATGGAACATGGTGCGATTCCACAACCCCTAAATTCAAACCACCCCCACCCCAGTTACTTGAATCGCGAGGATTCTGCGTATTTTTCCAGTAGGCATGGCTCTGCCCACAGAGCCGATCCTGTGAACCATGACAGAGGAACTTTCTCAATGGAACACAAGTGTGGTGATACCCATCGATTACTTCTCCCACCTCCATAACCAAAGATCTGTACTTCCATACAGACCTGGGACTGAAGGAATAGTCTGCAGGAGCCTGAGCATTGTACCCACGATGCACTGAGGCTTGCAGGCTCCAATGCAAAAAATAATTCATTAAGAAACCTTTAGGAAAGAAAAAGCAAAACAGCTGCTGCAATATACAGTATATACAAATATACATACCAGCAGCAGCTTCACAAAGTCTGCAGATATGGTTGAATAGCGGCAGGCGGTGTTCTTACAGTTAAAGCTACGGCACTTCCTGGCACTTCCCGGCACTTCCTGGTAGTGTCAGAACTTACTATTAAGTCACATCCACTTAGGCTCCTATTGGCCCATCAATATCATGGGCTGTTTGACTAGCCAATACACATTTGCAGGAGGCTGAAAGAGACCGGCAAATTATAGCATAGCTCCCAACTGTCCCTGATTTGGAGGGACTGTCCCTGATTTGGAGCAATGTCCCTCATTCCTCCTCATTTGTCCGTCTTTTTGATCTAATCTGTATAGTTGTGTATAAAATGCACTTTTTATCTATCAAAAAGTACCATACCTGCATACATTTTGAAGCTACAGGAGGTATGTGTAGGCCCCTCTAAGAGCCTGAGTTTTTTTTTTTTTCTAGAGAAACAGTATATGTTCTAGAAACTTGCTTACGTAGTTGCAAATTCTCCTGGCTAGAATTAGCAGTTCATTGACTGAAGTGCCTGCAATTACTTTTTAAATATCAGGAAGCCCGAGATGGATCCCTATAAAGACAGCACATATGTTTTCCATTACATAGAGGAACAGAAACGTATGATTTTGATTAAAATAGATCCCAACTTAAAGAAATTGGCAACCATGCCTATTCCTTCCCAAATTAGAGACAGACTGTAATTGAGAAAATACATACAACAATGTGCACTGGCATGCATTTTAGACTTATTTCATGCTATTTTTGAAATAATTGTATCTACTTAAATGGCAAGTGAAAACTTACACACACAAATGTAGCACATAAGACTTTTTTCAATGCATGGCAACACAATATATACAGGGGCGTTTCTGCCGTGAGGCAAACAAGGTATTTGCCCTGGGCGGCAGTTTTCAGGGGGGCAGCACCGCCCCCGGGCTCCCTCTTCCTGCCACTGAACCCCGCTGTACTGAACCTCGCAAACCCGATGCCCTGCAGCTGTCGGCTTCCCTCCTCTGCCCTCCCGCCGACTTTGGGAGCTGCAGGGCATCGATAGAGGGATCAGTTTGTCCACATAGATCTCACTCTGCCCCTCCGACCCTCCCTTTAGCGCACCCCACCTCCCCAATTGCCAGACACCCCTTCAATGCAGCTGCTGGCCGGCTCTCCCATCTCCCCTCCCGCCGGATGCAGCAGCTGCTGCAGAGATGGATGGAGGTACCAGCCCCTTTCCTGAAAGAATACAGACAGCAATCACAGTACTGGTCGCTTCTGTATTCATTAATCGCTGACACATAGTGAACTGTGTTCTTTTGTCAGTTTGTGACTTAAATATTGTACCGTATATACTCGAGTATAAGCCGAGTTTTTCAGTACATTTTTTTGTGTGCTGAAAATGCCCCCCTCAGCCTATACTCGAGTCAAGCACTTTTCTGCAGCAGAGAATGACATTTTGTGAACTGAATTTGGGGCCCCATATCTGGGGGCCACTTGGTGCTAGGAACCCCAAATTTGGTATGCAAACCCAGTGGAACTAGCAATACAAAATATCCAAAGCTGGGGTTCCTAGCACCAAGTGGCCCTGAGATACAGGGCCCCAAATTTGGCTCGGAAGATGTCATTCTCTGCTGCAGAAAAGTGCTTGACATTTTCCAAACTGACTTTGGGGCCCTGTATCTCAGGGTCACTTGGTGCCAGCTTTGGATATGTTGTAGTGCTAGCTCCACTGGGTTTGCACACCAAATTTGGGGTTCCTAGCACCAAGTGGCCCAGAGATAAGGGGCCCCAAAGTCGGTCAACTGTGTCCATCTGCAGCAATGTCATTTCGGGACCCTTTGGGTCCAGAGACCCCACATTTCGGCTGCAGCTAGGGGGCATCTAGGAACCCTTAACTACCGAGTTTGAAGTTCGGGGGACCTATGGCTGCAAATGGGCACAGTGAGGCATGCAAATGGGCACAGTGAGGCTGCAAATGGGCATTGTTGACCCTCTTTACCACTTACAGTAGCTGCGCATCTCTCACCCTAGGCTTATACTCGAGTCAATAAGTTTTCCCAGTTTTTTGTGGTAAAATTAGGTGCCTCAGCTTATATTCGGGTTGTCTTATACTCGAGTATATACGGTAATCACTGTTTACTATATTTCATTCTATGAATGAATAGGAGTTTCTATACAGACTCCTATTCATTTATCCACAGTGCAGCTCAAGCTGCAGAGAAAGGGACTCTCTTCATTCAAAAAGAGACATTAGAGGTCTGTTTAGACCCCTGATGTCCCCCCCCCCCAAAAAAAAAAAATAATAAATAATAAAACTAAATTGTACCTGTACAAAAAATAAATAAACAAAGTTGTAGAAAAAAATAAATAAAACTAAAAACATAGTAAGAGCCCTTTCACACGGGTTGTGTAAAGCAGATCCACCTACTCAGTGGGGGATCTGTCTGCTATGCGGACACGGACACGGACACAGATTGCTCTTCTCTATGGGGCAGTTGCATGGAAACGGACCACCAGTCCATTTCCATCAGACTGCCATACAATTCAATCTGCCAGACAGATGGGGAATAGATCCCCCCCACAATCCGTCTGTTTTTTGGCTGGATCGAATGGTGGTGGGTGTCGATGGACAGGAAGGGGTGGGGGGTGGAACAAATTTAAATGGGTTGGTGGGGGTGGGGCCCCCGATTTTAGTCTTGCCTAGAGCAGCACAAAACCAAAATACACCACTGACTGTATATGTGCATTGGAGGACATTCAGAATCTGCACTGCAATGGTCCTATTCCTATATCGTAACACGCATTGCAGTAACACGTATTTTAGAGCACATTACTGTAATGTAATAGTGTGAATAGGCCCAAAGAATCTTTATTATTTTGTGCATTTATATATGCAGATTGCACACCTCTTTACAGAGTACCTGGAGTCATCTGCATAAGTCTCTGACCACAAATCATTTAGAATCCTGTGGGGAAGCATCGGGTTTTGATCTTTTTATTGCATCCTGCAGTCAGCTACATACCTAGTCATACTTGCCTGCCAGTACTGAGACCTATTATCTACTAGTGTTAATTTCATCTACAAAAATATTTTCATCATAGTTTTCCTCAGCTGCGTGTTTTCAGTGACGATAACCCACTTCAGTCCCAGAAGGTTTACCCCCCTTCATGACCAGGCCATTCTTTGCGATACGGCACTGCGTTGTTTTAACTGACAATTGCGCGGCCGTGCGACATTGTACACAAATTTTATGTCCTTTTTTTCCCTCACAAGTAGAGCTTTCTTTTGGTGGTATTTGATAATCTCTGCGTTTTTGTTTGTCATTTTTGCTTATAGCGCAAAAAAAAAAGACAATAAGCGTACATTGGTTTGCACAAAAGTTATAGCGTCTACAAACTATGGGATAGTTTTATGGAATTTTTATTTATTATTAGTAATGGCAGTGACTTATAGTGGGACTGCGACATTGCAGCGGACAAATTGGACAACAAAGTGACACTTTTTTGGGGACCAGTGACAATAATACAGTGAACAGTGCTAAAAAATATGCACTATCACTGTACTAATGACACTGGCAGGGAAGGGGTTAACATCAGGAGCAATCAAAGGGTTAAATTTGTCCCTTGGGAGTTCTTGCCAACTGTTGGGGGAGGTGCTTTAACTGTGTGAAGACAGAGATCCGTGTTCCTGCTTAGCAGACACACAAGATCTCTGTCTTCTCTACTAACAGAACGGCGATCTGCCTTGTTTACATAGGCAGACCGCCGTTCTGCATCTCTTGGGAATGATCGCCAGGTCCTGGTGGACATCAGGTCCGCGGGACCCACTGATTGGCTCTCGCTGTGTCCAATCACAGCGGGAGCTGGTGGCTGACCCAGACCCAGAAGAGCGAAATCACGTGCAGGTAAGTGATTTCACGCAGGAGAGCCGTCGCCCCATAGTACATGTACGTAGGCCGGTCTGCAAGTGGTTAACTAAAACTATGGCGAAAATCAATTCTAATTTTTGGCAACAAACGAAAACAGCATAAAAATGTGAAGGAGGGATGTTTACCCACCTAAACTTTCTGCTTTCCTCGGATCTCCACCTGTCTGTTAAAGCCCCAGCCCCCTGACTCTATTGGCAAGCTGTATTGTCTGTGAGACGCAGGCTCCCATCAATCCTTTCTCTTTCCTATGCAGTTCCATACATTACACTCATTTACGCTATCTCTTTGGCGCCATCTGCTGGCCTTTTCTAAATCTGCAGCACAATTCCATCTCCAGCCTATAATAACAGGACATTAATGTTTAAACATGTATTGCCCTACCACATAAGAATAAGTAAGGGGCATCTACTAACCTGCTGAATGAAAACAACATTTAAGAAAAAGGCTTTTTTAATTTTCTTGTTTAATATTTAATACTGGTAATATATTCAGGTAATATGTACAATGGCATTAAATCCAATGGAGTTTATCAATTTAAAAAAAAAAAAATTTAAAGTTGCACTTCTGTTTGTCAAAAAGCAACATTTTTGTTCCTTTATGAAACTTGTTTAAAAAAAAAAAAAAAAAAAAGACGTTATATACGGTATTACAACAGCTAAATCTATGTCTGTAGTGCATGCTCAAACCTTAATACCCTAAATAACACATGATTAGATTTTTACTTCAGGAGTATAAAATGAGTTTGGAAATTCTGAAGAAATGCTTAAATAATGCATTACAATTTAACTAAACCCATTAGATTTTAGTGGACTAAAATGTACTGGAGACTTTAGTCGACTAAAACTAAAACAACTCAGTTGACTAAAATACGATTAAAACTAAAATGGCATTTTAGTCAAATGTCTATAACTAAAACTAAATCAAAATTTGACATCAAAATTAACACTGCCTGGCATTTTATGCCCAACATTAGAAGCTTCCGTCACACATCCACCTATTTTTCTGATGTTGGGCATATGAAGAAATCTCTTCCAGAAAAAGTGTATGTCATTGCCACCATTAGAATCTTCTGCCACACATCCACCCACTCTTCTAATATTGGACATACATGTATTGTTCTTTCCTGACACAAGCATGACAGCATGCACGAATGGGATAGGCTCCGCCCCTTGCCCAATCAGGACTGGTTATACTATATATAAATGAGTTGCCTCCCCCCAGGCAGCATTCTCTTTTTGTTCCTCAAATGCCCAACTGGTTATAGCTATGAATCAAAGAATTTTTATTTTTTTCCTCACCTTGTCCTCACCTTGCTGGATTCATCTGGCCAGCCATACAGGTTCAGCCTCTTTCTTGTGACGAAGCCCCTCTGTTCGGTTGTAAAACTTCCATATGAGGGAGACCCCCCCAGGTCCAGATACTGGGGGGCTGGGATACTGGTCTCTGGATGCAGGTAAAACCGTTCTGCTTTGGTGGTTGGGTTGGGACTGATCCAGTCTCTCCTCCCTGGTGAGTTGTGGCCCCACACACACATTTTTGTTAGTCTGGCTTTGGGTACAAGGCTGTCTTAATGAGTGGGCACACCTGGGCACTGCCCAGGGGCCCCAGCTGCATGAGGGGCCCCTGCACTTTCCTCAAAGCAGCTGGTCCTTGAGCCCATGCTGCCCCGAAATTGGGGGCCTCATGAAGGCATTGAGAGTGATGGATACACAGGGGAGGCAGGCTGGTAGCGGTGTGCCGTGCTGTGCAGAATGATACCTATTATTTCACAGCCATCAGGGAGGGGCAGGGACGGAGCGCCAGTGATGCTCTGACCCCTCCCAATGCAGCTTGAATGCTCGGGACTCGAAGGCTGTGGGGTAGGAGCTGCTGAGTTGGCAGCACTGAGAGCCCTCCTGCGGAAGTAGCATTGTGGATGGTGTCATGGTGAGCCCAGCTGTCCAGCACTGTTTGCACCGAAGGGCTTGGAATGCCCGGAGGGATGCTCCCTCCTCCGCTCCTCCTTCTGCCTACTTGATTAGTATAGATGAGTCCAATGCTGGAGGTGGGCCAAAAGTTTACATGCTGTCAGGGTACTCACCAAGGCCGAGAAGCTGAGAGCGACTCCCCTTGCAGCTGAGCGCACTTTACTCCTGGAAGTGGTACGGAGGGTATAAGGCACAAAGAGGCACGAATCACCAGCAGGTAGATGGGACTTGAGTGAAGATCTCCAGTAGAGCTGGTACACCATTCAGTGGTAGGCTTGGGACCAATCTGATGTAAGAAGCCCGGCTGCAACTCTAACCCATCAGATCTGGAAGTAGAGACTGGGGGTGAGTCCTTGGAGGAGGCCGGGGGGTCAAAACACAGGAAGTCCAGCAGAAGCAAGTCCTTAATACAAGCCGGGGTCATACACAGGAAGTCAGGCAAAGAGAGTCCTTAAACAAGCCGGGGTCAAACACAGGAGGCAGGTAGAGTAGAAAAGTCCTTAGGCAAGCCGGAGTCGAAGTACTGAAGAGGATAAGAGCAGGTCAGGGTCAATCTGGGTCACAACAGGTAATTACAGGATAGTAGAACTTGAGACAGGAACACAGGAAGATGAAAGACAAACCAGCAATTAGACAAGGGGCTGGGCAGCATTTTATAGGCCAGGAAGGGGGTTTCACATTATGCGCGCTTCAATGCGCATGCACCCGCGCCGTCACGCTGTATTGCGCACACATATGCGCCGTTCCGCTGTATCACGCACCCGCGTCTCATTCTACTGCGCATGCACACAGGAAAGTGCCTGTGACAGACCTAGCCGGGAGAGAGAGACTTATGGAGGGGACTGTATGCTCGCCTCTTGCCGATCGATCATGGGCCCTGGCATTTGGGGGAACGGTGCTCTTTGTGAGCTGTATGCCTGGGGACCCTTGAGGTGGTATTACTGTGGATTCGGGTCCTGGTCCCCCAGGACACACAGACTCTGGGGACCCTGGATTTGCCATATTAGAATAGTGACTGATTCATACCGTTGGGACTCCTACTGTTAAATGCTAATGTCATCAATTCCAGCTACCTGTCTGTTGTCTGCTAAAATGTGTATTGTAAATAAGTCTCTAGTATGGGATCTAAGACTCATTAGATCCCCATTGTTGTTTGTGTTTAATTAACTCTGCTATTGTGATAATGTTGATTGGATTTTCTGAACTACAAGATGGCCAGCCTGGCCTAAAGGTCATGTCTGAGTCATCTAGGCTGTCTAAAGGGATTAGTTAATTAGCTCATGTTAATTAGGTTAATTAGGTTACAGCTGTATTGTTAAAGTAAATGAGCAGGAGGTCTGCACCTCCTCTTTTAGTGTATAAAAGAGCCTGTATTTTGCAATAAAGGAGATTCCTGTTTGAACTTACATACAGCCTGCCTGGTGTTTGTTCTGAGCTATCACAACTGGGTTAGAATGGCACATAGCTGAAGTTATAATCCCGGAGCATTGGATGACCGAACCATCAGACGTTGCGATCTGCAGTCTGATTCTATAGCTGCAGAGGAGTGTCGGGAGAGTGGAACCGAGCGAGCAAGGGGCTTGTTACAGTGCCGATACTGGCAAGTCCGGATTCTGCTATTTCTCTGACACATTATCTCCACTGGAAAAGGGGGTACTACATGGATGGAATAATGGTGCTGGGGGATATGAAGGGTATATGGTGGAAAACAATACTGAGGGGGGATCTGGGGTGTATAGGCGATAGCAATGCCTAGGGTAGCTTGGGTGGCTATAGTGCTAGAGGTATCAGGGATGTAGAGAGGCCACAGTGAAGGGGGTATCAGGGATGTAGTGGGGTCACAATACAAGGGGTATCTTATGGTATATGTTAACAGTGCTGGGGGGGAATATCTAGGGTGTAGAGGGGTCAGAGTGCTGGGGGGATATCTGGGGTGTAGAGGGGTCAGAGTGCTGGGAAGGCATCAGTCTTGCAGATATATTATATGCACAGGACAGCTTTGTTACTTTATGTATGTAGTATGTTTCCACAGTTTCTTTGCTGTACATAATGATTGTTCATGTAGTTAATGCAGAGCTCCACCCAAAAGGGGAAGCTCTGCTTGTTTGCCTCCTACCTACTTGATGTCCGTTTACCTGCGCTATACAAGAACATATTTGGGGGGCACACCCTACAATGCGTTTAAATTCAAGATGGTGCTGCTATAAGACCTACAAACAGTACAAAATATTTTACAGCGCACACATACAAGAATGACATTTCCTGCAGGGCTAGTTAAAAACACCTGAACATATTAAAAAAATACGGGGGTTTGGTCACACTATATGGTCATATAGTGCTAAGCCCACCTACTGCGACAAAGTACGCCGAATTAGTGGGTCTTACTCTAGTAATAGGATGGAAGATCCTTTGTCTCAACCATGGGAGCTAAACTCCTCTATGTGGGAGAACTGAAGGGGATACATCCTATACACTGGTGGCCACTAAATAAGAGGTAATGAGGAAGGGGAGTTTACCTGCGCTGTCTCCATTGTAGGGGCCCCAGAGCATTACTTTTCCCAGGGGCCCATGATGCTATTAAGACGGCCCTGTTTGGGTATGTTGGTTTCCCTTGCAAAGATGCTGGAGTATTTTGTCAGGGCTGCCCCCTTCCAAGATGCCCCCTGCTTCCTGTGGCTGAACTGCGCTTTCAGTCGGCAGGGAGCAGCAAGATGATGTTGGGGAAACTGCTGGCCTGCTGTAGTAGCAGCCGGGAGCCCCAGGCGTCTGCCTGGGAATGGATTGGTGGCCACCTGTTCAGGAATGGAGCCTCTCCCATCCCCCTTAGAGTCAGTCAGGGAGGGGTGCTGCACAGAGCAGGTAATCTTTCTATGGGCTGTCATGGTGTGTCTGAATCATTATGCTGTTAACCACTTCAGCCTCGGAAGAATTTAACCCCATTCCTGACTAGAGCACTTTTTGCGATTCGGCACTGCGTCGTATTAACTGACAATTGCGCAGTCGTGCGACGTTGCTTCCAAACAAAATTGACATCCTTTTTTGCCCACAAATGGAGCTTTCTTTTGGTGGTATTTGATCACCTCTGCAGTTTTTATTTTTTGCGCTATAAACAAAAATAATAGCGACAATTTTGAAAAAAAACGCATTATTTTTTACTTTTTGCTATACTTAATATCCCCAAAAAATATTATAAAAAACATTTTTTTCCTCAGTTTAGGCCGATACGTATTCTTCTACATATTTTTGGTAAAAAAAAAAATCGCAATAAGCATTTATTGATTGGTTTGCACAAAAGTTATAGCGTCTACAAAATAGGGGATTGTTTTATGGCATTTTTTAAAATAATTTTTTTTTTTGCTAGTAATGGCGGTGATCAGTGATTTTTATCGTGACTGCGACATTATGGCGGACACGTCGGACAATTTTGACACATTTTTGGGACCATTGGCATTAATACAGCGATCAATGCTAAAAAATTGCATTGATTACGGTAAAAATGTCACTGGCAGTGAAGGGGTTAACCACTAGGTGGCAGTGTAGGGGTTAAGTGTGTCCTAGGGACTGTTTCTAACTGTGGGGGGGGAGGGGCTGTGTGTTACACTACACTGATCGTCGTTCCCGATCACAGGGAGCAGAGATCAGTGACAGCGTCGTTAGGCAGAACGGGGAAATGCTTGTTTAGCATCTCCCTGTTCTTAATCACCGTGAGCGCGGGACCCGCGATCGCGGTCACGGAGCTCCCGGCGGGCGCGAGCCCGCGAGCCGCCTCTTAAAGGGCAACGTACAGGTACGTTAATCTGCCTGTAAGTGCCCTTCTGCCACAGTATATCTGCGTGAGGTGGTCGGGAAGCAGTTAATATACAGGCTGCCAAAGTATGTTAAACTGCTGTGTATAGTTCTGTCTGTTTCGGTTGCTTCACAGGATTTGTTTGTCTGTCTGTAGGACTACTAATACATGAACTGATATACAGGTGTTTGCTGCAAAGTTGAGTCTTTCCTATTAACTCAGCAAGGCCTGGCTTTACAGATTTGGGATCACTGTGTCAATGCTCTAATGCTTGGATTTGCTGTTTTTAAACTTTACAGGGCAGTCGCCTAGTGTAGGTGATCCTGCCAAGTATATTAACCCCTCATTGCGCTGCTTATGACAGAGTGATTCAGTATGGATGCCACTGCTATGCATTTATGTTGCTGTTATGCGTTTTAAGGTCTGCTTTTGGGTGCAATGTGTTTAATGATTGCTATGCATTAACCTATTATGTTTAAATGCTAGCGTGAAAAAATTCACTTCCGCTCATCTGATCCCCCCCCCCCTCCGGTGGCACAATTGGCACCTTTCAGGGGGAAGGGGGGTGCCGATACCTGTCTACTACAGGTATTTGCACCCACTTTCTGGAACAGACTCCCGCGGGAGTCACGCCCCTTCCCGCACCCCCCGACTCGCGCATGCGCAGTAGGGAATCGGGAAGTGAAGCCGCAAAGCTTCACTTCCTGATTCCCTCACAGAGAATGGCAGCGGCAGCAGCCGAGAGCCGAGCAATTGATCGGCTTCGGCTGCCGACATCACTGGACTCCAGGACAGGTAAGTGTCCATTTATTAAAAGCCAGCAGCTGCAGTATTTGTAGCTGCTGGCTTTTAATAATTTTTTTTAGGTGGACTATCTCTTTAAGTAACAGTGCTTTAAGTAATCGGTTTATTACACTACTATATGTAATTTCTCCTGTCTAAGGGTTTAACCCTTGCTCACAGCATATAGGTCCATTTGCTGCTTCAATGTCTGCAAATGGGTGTGGATGACCACTGATATTTTATTAAGGCTATGTCCTAGCCAGTACTTCCAGGTATTTATTATGACCACAAACCTGCAGTTCATATCTTGAGCCATAAGCTTACCCAGAGACCAGCCACAATCAATAAGGTGAGGGTCAGGTAAGTATGCTATCATGTAAAAAAAGAAAAAAAAAAAAAGAAGAGTGCGTGGGCAGTATGGATTGTAAAACTCTCCAGCCCTTAAATACCAGCACCACTCCCGAAAGGAAAAGTGTCAACTTGTTCTTCCAACAGTGACAGGTCCTGTTTGGCTCTAAAAACTGTCATACATTCAAAGTGCTGTCAGAAGGGGCGGACTAAAGGAAATCACAATAAGGACCATCCTGGGCAGAATGGGGAGTGTGGTTAACTGACATGCCCGCCAATATACTATGCCAAGTTGCATATCAGGCGGCAGTAAACACAAAGGCAGATGTGTTCACTCAAGTGCAAACTGACTGGGTGGATCTCTAGTCGCTAACGTTCAGGTACTAAGCTAATCAAACAGCTAAGTTTGTTTCAAGGGTACCTCCTGCCTCAAAAACAGCAGGCCAATGAGCATTCATCAGATTGGCCAGATGTGTCTTCATGCAAACAGAGGATGCAAAATCCCCTCTGTAAAGCCCAACTTTTACTGCAGAGGCAGTTAGACTAGCCAGTCTGCCAGCAGATGATGCAATAGCCTTCACAGAGAGATGGGAACAGCAATATTGATTTGGAAATGAAGGTTTATACTACCATTAGGGAGTATGGTGTGGCCTGCTTTGGGGTTCACTTCAGTAGCCAAGGCTATTTGGTTCTAAGCAGACTAGTTGAAGGCAAACTTAGCCAGTAATACGCCTCTGTAGTGCTTGATCCATGAGTGAAATTGGAGTGACCAGCGAGGCAGTACAACCACTATGGAGGCAGCAGGCTGTTCCTCCTCCTATTCTGTGAGGGTAGCTAAGCCCTATGGCTTAACCCACTGACTGCGTATACCTCTAAGTCGAATGGAATGGGATTTAAGATGGAATTAGTGATGTCCAGATCAGGGACTAATCCCTTAGGCTAGTCACCTAGGCCCAGAACAAAGAGTGGTGACAGGGCCTGAGGAGCTGGAGAAGAGATTGGAAGATCCATAGTCCTCTCAAGTCCTCCCAAGTCTGCTCCTCTCAAGGAGCATCAAAGTTCCTTTTCACTTAAATGTGCCCAGTAGGTGTTATATTGCAGAAATTTAATGCAAATTTGGGCAGGAGGCTCAGGATCAGTGGGGCCTGTGCAGCATTTGTCTTTGTGATGTGATCTGTCTGCAACAAAACCTTGGGACAACAACAGAAGATTCATGGTGTGCTGACGAGTTGTACTTTGTGCAGTAAGAAAGTCAATAGAATTTCTTTCCACTCTTCCAACTCCTCTAATTACCACTATGGTTCTTTAAAGATATCAAGGCTTTAAGCAAATGTTACCAAATCTTGTCCAACAGGAACTATTGGTCCATTGTTCTTAGTCGGAAAGCAGATTTAGGCAAGATATGGAACGAAGGATCAAGATCCCAAAAAAAATTAAAAAGTCATATGGAGTCATTGAGAACAATCACTCAAACCATCAGATAAAGCAGCTACAGTTTCTCTACATCTAGCTGATGTGTACATACGCACTTCGGTACACCCAGGCTTGTGAGAGTTTCATCTTGATTCGTTCATCAACTTTTTGACCTTTCCACATACTCAAGACATTTTTCCAGAACATTGCTTCTAGGAGAGGCCATCTTGCAGAAGCAAGGGCGACAGGTTCCTTATGCGAACAACAGCTGTGGGTGGCTCAACATCCTCCAGGTCCTGGCAAACCCTGATTCAGAGGGAAGGCCAACTAATCTCATTATAATGACATTTTAGACATTCAGGAGACAACTGTAGGGTTGCCCTCACGGAGGTGACAGTATTAGGTCTTATGTAGAGGCAAGTCCTAGCTCTATCCCATCCATTTGTATCCCATGGTCTCAAATGGTCGAAGTAAGTCTGCAGTAATCCATGCAGTCAGTTGGACGCACTGGAAGACTGAGAACATCATAAACTGGCCTTCTAAGGTAGTGAAAGATTTGCTTCCTATTCCAGGGAAAATAACCCCACATATGGGACTAGTCCCGTTGATGGTGGTTAAGGATAGTTAATCTTATCAACTTCCAGGCATACCTATCATCAAAGTCTATTCACTTTCTTGGTATTCAGATGGCAATAGGTAATCTCCTATCATCATGGCAAGAGGTATCCTCCATTCAGGTTTGCCAACAGTAAAACCTGTCTCATCTCATCGCTCTGTGTTCTGGCTTCCCAGAACTTCCTGTCAGATATGGTAAAATATAAAGCCTTGGATGTCAAGGGTGAGTCCCTAGACCAACAAGCGGTTCAATGAATCTCAACTTGGCAGTAAACTCAATGGTCAGGAAGGGCAGTTATTCCTGCAAGAAGAGCTTTCCAGAAGTGGAAGCAGTGGATCTACTAACATCCAGCTGGGTCGGCAGGTTAGCCTATATAGCCCCCAGACTCGGTGATCTCCAAGCTCCTCATCAGGATCATAGTACATAGTTAGGCAGGTTGAAAAGACACAAGTCCATCTAGTTCAACCAGGATCCGTAGTCATACAGCTGGGATAAGGGCAATAATGATCTGGTGGCCTTACAGGTCGTGGTGTCCTCAAAGTACAGTCTTTGGCCCAAGAACCTCCTATTCTATTCTTTCTGAGATCTCAGACCTTACACAGCAGAGCCAAGTGTATCCAAATTCAGCCACATTGGATCTAACAACTGGGAGACCGAGTTAGGAAGGCTCATCGAGGGGTCTTACCACCATTATTTGAAACCTTGTGGAAACCAGGGGAACCTACGGCAAACTCCAGGTTTACTAGAACATGGGAAATCTCACAGAATTTAAGGATAGAATCCTCTGCTCCCGGCTGCAAAGATTAAGATGTCTGCACGTAATATAAGATAAGGGATTGAGCAGTAGTCAAATCTTGGTAAGGTCCTCAATTCCTGAGATCCAGTGACCATCTCACATCTGGGGGAACCGATTCCGAAAGGTCGGTACAGATTGTTCTATCCCCTTAGAACTTGCAGTGCAACTAGTGTTGGGAAGGTTGTCCCACTCCTCCATTCTTCTGTACAAGACTACTTCATTAGGTTCAGTGACACTAAAGCAGTTTTTCTTAAGGATATCACATCTGGGAGAATTATTTCAGAGATCAAAGCGTCAAGTGGTAAACTACCTCATTGCTACCATAATCAAACAAAGCTCTGGTTTCTTCCTCCCCAGCACCAGATGAGGGTCTTCATCCTTGCTTCTGGGTCAAGACATCACCCTTCCGGCATGTCCAAACTGAAATGTCTGCATCACCACAAGCTGGAGTAATGGACTATATGTGGAAGAAATAAATGGAAGTGGCCCTTCTCTAGAAGGTCAGACAGTGACCTCTTCAGGCCTGGCAGTATCAGAAGAAGACTTTTCACTGTCCACTAGGACAATGGCATTATCTCGGGTCAGAGTAGACTAAGGGGCTTATAGGACGAAAATAAATTCATCAATCTAGTGCAGAGCTCACTTTATCAGATGGGTGGCGTGCTCATGGGCAAAATTCAGAGGTCCAGAATTTTACAGGATACCAACCAGGTTCATATACTACAAACCATTTATTTGCCTATTGCAAAGTCAATTAAGCAACATTGGAAGCAGAGGAGTTGACTTCAGTTCTGTTGATTCAAACGCTTCAGCATGGCCCTCCCTTATAGGCTTTGTTGGCGTGCTACATCCCATTCGTGTATGCTGTCATGCTTGTGTCAGGAAAGCGGAAAATTGTATACTTACCTGACGGTAATTTTCCTTTCCTGATGCAAAGCATGACAGCATACAGGTCCCTCCCCTGTGGGTTTCGCATTTATAGTTACAAGAATGCCGCCTGGGGGGAGGCAAGTCATTTATATATAGTATAATCAGTCCTGATTGGGCGAGGGGCAGAGCCTATCCCATTCGTGTATGCTGTCATGCTTTGCATCAGGAAAGGAAAATTACCGTCAGGTAAGCATACAATTTTCTGTTTTTTTTTTTTCGTTCAACCGGTGTGCTAAATCTAACAGATTCCTTCATTCACATTGATCAATGTGGATGAAGACATTTCTGCCAGAAAAATTGTGAAAAAATGATATGCCGAAGCATAGGAGCGATCTGACCACCCCAGGCCCCTCATGCTTGAGCATATGTTTTACTTGACCACCAGAAGGTTTTATGGCCAGGCTGTTTTTTTGCTATTTAGCACTGCACTACTTGTATGATCATGCAATGCTCTACCCAAGTTAAATGTTATATATTTTTTTCACACAAATAGAGCTTTCTTTTGGTGGTTTGATCACCACAGGGTTTTTATTTTTCATATAAAAGGAAAAAAGGACCACTTTTTTTTTTTCTGCTATAAAAACATATCCAATAAAAAAAAATTAAAAGTCAGAAGCTACAAATACTGCAGCTGCTGACTTTTAATAACCGGACACTTACCTGTCCCAGGGTCCAGCGATACGGGTGAAAGAAGGCACGCTTGTCTCCACCTTTCTGCGGCGCCGGCATTGTCATTGTGGGCGCCCGGCTGTGGCTTCACAGCCGGCAAGCACTGTGCATGCGTGAGCCGCACTGCGTGCTGTGACAGGCTGGACAATCATCTGGGACCTGTGATGTGTCCAAGATGATTTCAGAGAGGTGTACTTACTTCCGGCGCCGTGGTGCCCCGGGAGGAAGTGGGAGCTGGAACCCTTTAAAAAAATGACATGCCAAATGTGGCATGTCAGGGGGTCACCTTCCCTTAAAGCGGAAGTTCCATTTTTGGGTGGAACTCCGCTTTAAATATAGGCCAAAATATATTCTGCTACATGACTTTGGTTAAAAAAAATTATTGATTGGTTTGCGTGAAAGTTATAGCGTCTGTAAACTATGGTGTGTATATATACACTGGAATTTTTATTTATTTTTTTTATATTACAAATTCATCTCTATTGGCAGCCACTTTTTTTGCCACGTGTGCTCCGCCTCTTGTTTCTTCCCTTTGGCCTCCACGAGAGCTGGTATTCTCAAAAATGCCAGTGGAGACCAAATCACCAGTGTTGATCCCGAACCTCTAGCGGCAGCTCTGGTGATATGGCCTGGAGGTTGGGGACACCGAGACAAAGCCAATTTCCCGTGATTTTTCGAGACTGTTGGCAGCTATGCCTGTGTGTTTGTCAACACAAGGCTCTGGGCTGTGATTGGGCACAGTTGATTAGCAGGTCCCAGCCTTGAATCATTGGCTGCATTCTGTTGACAAAATCCTGCTGTGTCAAGTCACAGTGGGAGTTGGCCAGGGGGCGCACTCTGAACACAGAAGAAGGGAGCAACGTACAGGTACAATGCTGTGCCTGTACGAGCAGCCCACCCACAATAAAATGCAGATGGGCGGCCAGCAAGTAGGTAAATGTGCTTGGTCTCTCAATAAAACACAAAAAAATGTATAACATCAATAGCTTTATTCCATAAACACATAAAAATAGGATAAATATCACATAAAAAAAATAATTATATATATATATATATATATATATATATATATATATATATATATATATATATATAAATATAAATTCTCAAAAGTGAGTACACCCCTAAGTGAAAATGGCCAAATTATCAATTTTCCCTCCCCGGTGTCATGTGACTCGTTGGTGTTACAAGGTCTCAGGTGTGAATGGGGAGCAGGTGTGTTCAATTTGGTATTATCGCTCTCACTCTCTCATACTGGTCACTGGAAGCTCAATATGGCACCTCATGACACAGAACTCTCTGAGGATCTGAAAAAAAGAATTGTTGCTCTACATAAAGTTGGCCTAGGCTATTAGAAGATTGCCAAGACCCTAAAACTGAGCTAAAGCACTGTGGCCAAGACCATACAGTGGTTTAACGGGACAGGTTCCACTCAGAACAGGCCTCGCCATGGTCGACCAAAGACGTTGTGTGCATGTGCTCAACGTCATATCCAGAGGTTGTCTTTGGGAAATAGACATATGAGTGCTGCCAGCATTGCTGCAGAGGTTGAAGGGGTGAGGGGGTCAGCCTGTCAGTGCTCAAACCATACACCACACACTGCATCAAATTGGTCTGCATGGCTGTTATCCCAGAAGGAAGCCTCTTCTAAATATGATGCAGTAGTCCAACATGATAACGACCCCAAACACACCTCAAAGATGACCGCTGCCTTGCTAAAGAAGCTGAGGGTAAAGGTGATGGACTGGCCAAGCATGTCTCCAGACCTAAACCCTATTGAGCATCTGTGGGGCATCCTCAAACAGAAGGTGGAGGAGCGTAAGGTCTCTAACATCCCCCAGCTCCGTGATGTCGTCATGGAGGAGTGGAAGAGGACTCCAGTGGCAACCTGTGAAGCTCTGGTGAACTCCATGCCCAAGAGGGTTAAGACAGTGCTGGAAAATAATGGTGGCCACATAAAATATTGACACTTTGGGCCCAATTTGTACATTTTCACTTAGGGGTGTACTCACTTTTGTTGCCAGCAGTTTAGACATTATTGGCTGTGTGTTGAGTTATTTTGAGAGGACAGAAAATTTACACTGTTATAAAAGCTGAACACTCACTACTTTACATTGTAGCAAAGTGTCATTTCTTCAGTGTTGTCACATGAAAAGATATAATAAAATATTTACAAATATGTGATAGATTATGTTCTATGAATCCATATCAATTAGGTTCAGGCCCATCAAAAAAATTTGCCAAATCACTTAAAAATTGAAGGCCTATCCATATATGGGGAACAACCCTCATCAACATAAACCAGTCTCTTGTGCAAAGCAGCCCTATGGAGCTTAAAAGGGCACTTATGCTGATGTTGTCAAAAGGGTTTCCAGTCCTAAAGGATACCACTTCATTAAACAAGTCCAGGGCCAAAAATTTCAAATGGACTGCTTGTATTTCCTGAAACTTTAGGCCTTTCTATTCCTAAAAAGCTGGCTGTAATGTAGTGTGATCTGAGCGGTGAATGATATTGATAAAATAGAAGGAATCTAGAGACGGGCAACAAAAATGGGGAAAGGTCTGAGGGATTAAACATATCAGGAGAGACTTCAGAACTTAATATGTACAGTCTGGAGATAAGAAGAGAAAGGGAAGACACAACTGAAATATTTAAAAACATGAAGGGGTAAATAAGGTTCAGGAGGGCAGTATTTTTAATATGAAGCTTAAGAACACAGAGACATGACCTTAAACTAGCAGGAGGAACATTCAAAAATCTTAGAAAGTATTATTTTACGGAAAGAGTGGTTGATGCTTGGAATAGTCTTCCAGCAGGGGTAGTGAGTCAGTCAACAGTTAGTGGATTCAAACATGTTTGATATATAGATCTATACTCAAAACCGTGTAGCACCCCCTCAGTACCCCAGAGGCATGATATCACCTCCAGAGCCAGGGACTGAGCCAACGTTAGCCTCAGGTCTGTGTCCATGGCTATAATGGGGAATCTTGAACTGAAGTTGGTTTTGTCTTTTCAAAGCTTTTAGCGTCAAACTGGAAATGGGGTAGAAGGATTGAGAGTTAGGGGTTCCAGATACCACATCATATCCCTTACAGACTCCTCAGATCCATAATAAAATCCAGCTCCACAGTATCAACACCTTCAAGCCAACCCCCGGCAACACTGCAAGCAGTTTTTTTAGATCCCAGTAAGTCCTCCAAGTGAGTCACCAGGCCCTTCCCACAGAGCCCCTTCCTGTAGCATCTCCTCAGGCCTCAGTTCACTTGGAGGTGTTGTGTGAAGCTGCATAGAAATTGTATCACTTGGCAATCCATATGAAAAAGCTAGATCAGTGCTCTCCAAACTGTGGGCCGTGAGCCAGATGTGGCCCTTTGCTTGCCTTTATCTGGCCCTTGGCACTATTCATTTAACTAAGACAAACAACGAGGCCTGATACCTTCAACTGACATCAACAATGGGGCACTATTCCCTCCACTGTAGCCAATGAAGGAATACTATCCCTCCCACTGGTGCCAACAATTGGCAGAATTACGCCTACCAATACCAATGATGGTATCGCCTTTGGCACTATTTCTTCAATTGACACATAATAAGGCACCGTTCCTTCAACTGATAACAACAATGGGGCACTATTACTCCCACTGACACCATCGATCCACTCACCAATATCAATGATGGGACACTATTCCTTCTTCCACTGACCACAGGCACATGTCATTTTCTAGCATCCACTGACAAACAAGCATTTTCTACTCCTGCTGGCCACGGTTCAGCCCCCCTAAAGTCTGAAGGACAGTAATCTGGTTGTTTGTTTAGAAAGTTTGGAGACCTCTGAGCTAGATAAAGAAACTGTTATTCAATAACTTTAAGCACCTATAGAGTTGTTCTCCAACACTGGTTTGAAAGCTCAGCAGCTTCTCGGCTGGAATGTTTTTGGCATATCACCACATTAAAAGTCTCATATGATAGAATAGTAACATAGAATAGAGGAACTCACAGCGAACCAATACTGGTAGAAATGTTAGAGTAAGCTATGTCCTGCCTCCTTTAAAAATATCCTGTTACAATTTTTTATTATCTTAGGACTTATTCACCCCGGACCTGTATGAACCAGCTCCATTGAGAGCCTGTCACACTCACCATTCATGCGAATTGGATGCGGGGAAACCTACATCCAATTCGCATATATGTGAACCAAGCCTGAGAAATTATTTCATGAAAAAACACTTTCTGGCACCAACATTGCAGCTTTCATGTGGTAGTATGCTGCCATGGATTGGTGCCAGGAAAGGAAAATTACAGTCAGTATTTGATTCAAATTTTCATTTTTTTCATGATCTGCTTAATGTGGGCATGTCCTTTGCCAACAAATTTGGTGTTATAAGGAGTCCCTGTTTTGAATCTCATAAAGTTTTGAAGGTATAGCTCCCAACTTTCCCTAATTTTCAGAGACTGTCCCTAATTTGGAGCAAAGTCCCTCTGTCCTTCTTTCCTCCTCATTTGTCCCTCATTTTGGACTGATCTCTATAGTTGTATATAAAATGCACTTTTTATCTTTCAAAAAGTGTTTCCCAGTGCTAAACCTTTCATCTAATTTCAAAAGCCAGTATAAGGGAATAGTAGTGGTAAAAAAAAAGCACTTGTGGGTTTAAAGTGATTGTAAAGTCTCAGTTTTTTTGTTAAAAATAGCTAACATGTTATACTTTCCTGCTCTGTGTAGTGGTTTAGCACAGAGCAGCCCGGATCCTCCTCTTCTTGGGTCCTTCTTTGGTGCTCCTGGCCCCTCCCTCCTGTTGAGGGCCCCCACAGCAAGCAGCTTGCTTTGGGGGCACTCGAGTCGAGCTGCAGCTCTGTGTGTCCATTTAGACAGTGAGCTGCAGCCTGGCCCAACCCCCTTTCCCTCCTGATTGGCCAACTGACATTGATTGACAGCAGGGAGCCAATGGCGCTGCTGCTGTGTCTCAGCCAATGGATAGAGATAGGGCTCAGGTAAGTATTAGGGGGGCTGATACACACTGAAGGCTTTTTATCTTAATGCATTGAATGCACTTTAAAGTGGTTGTAAAGTCAGAACCAAGTCCAGCCTAACACTAAAACCCCTGCATCTACAGACATCCATGATCTAACACTAACCTATCTAGCTCTATAAAGAAGAAATTAGTATACATACCTTTTTTGAAGCCGATCCGGTCTCCAGCGGCAGAAGCTCTGCAGAGGACACAGCTGACAACGGCTGTGAAATAAATGGGGAGTGACGTCACCCATAGACTTACTATGGGGCTTCCGTTGTCGGATGTATCCGCTGCACACACCTCCACAATGAAGCCGTAGCTGAAGGCTCAGAGTGGGATCAGTTTAGATCGGCTTTAGAAAAGGTATGTATGCTGATTTTTTTTTTCCTTTACAGGGTTAGATAGGTTAGTGTTAGATTGTGGCTGTCTCTGAATGCAGGGATTTTAGTGTTAGGCTGGACTTCTACTTTTAACTAATCCTTTTTTTTTTTTTTTTTTTTTAAATTCTCCTTTAAGGGGGCATGACAGGCTGTGTGTCCTATTCCTACATACCTTTGCTAATAGGTGTCCCTTGTTCCCACCTCAAAAAGTTGGGGGGTATAGGTAAGTGTTTAAAGAAGAAATCTAATTTTTTATATATGAGTGTTCTATCACCCAGGGGACAAAGTATTATTTGGTATCTTGTCCCACTTTCCTATATGATGTGGAAGGTTAGCTGCTTAGTAGGACAGGACACCCTTCTTCTCCCATGACCTTCCGACAATGCAGCTAGCAAGGAGCAACACAGCTATAGTATTAGGCAACGCTCCTGCATGGCTCCAAGCACTTTCCCAAAACAAGGGTCAGCAAGAGGAATGCAGAGGTACAGATGCTGACACGCCCCACCTCCCTCTGCATTCTGTCTGCCACCGAGTGTTTTGGGAAAGTACTTGGAGAAAGAAATGAGGGCTAGCAATAAATTTAGAAGTCTTGCTAGCTTTGTTGTTGGACGACAGGGTGGGGGGGGGGTTCCTGTCCAACCATGCAGCTAGCCTTGCACAGCACGTAGGACAATCAGACAAAATATAGAAATGCAGGACAAATACAGAACACTGTAATAAAAAAAGAAAATCTTTAAATATGCACACTACCACAATGCTGCGATTCAGCGGTTGAAGCACACTTATACACACAAGGGCTTATGCTTTATATGATCAGACACCGACCTATCAGTATGTGTTCAAATTGTGTAAGGAAAACAATCATACACAGAGCTGGTATACAAACTCCATGCAGATAGCGGTGAAGGTAAAACACAGAAGTCAGTGATATGATGAATCCTGAACCCTAACAGGATGAAATCTGTGATAAGAAAAACAAGTTTAATGTACTAACTGCTTACTACTCAGTTGGTTAATTGATAATAACAGCTGCTATTTTTACACATAATTTCTCAGTGAATCCTATTTCTGATTAGTAATTCTATTCGGGCACAATTACATGCACAGCTAAGACTGCAAACATACAGGTACAATATGTCTATACGTGGTATTAATAAAGATTTGTGAGATAGATTTAAAAAAAGCACAGAGAGCAGTGAAGCCGTGACGTCATTAGTGTGCGACTCACTGCTCTGCCAGCTTCCAATGTCAGCCTGTGTATAGAGCTCGGCAGCTGCAGAAACTCCACTGACAACAATGCTGGCGTCCCGGCTCAGGTACGCTGAACTGCATTCATTACACGCATTTCCCGTGCTCCTGTGCCTTGAACATGTATAAAGGGGTGTTTATATGTCCCACACTTGCCATTTCATTGTGCGTGTGCTAAGATAAAAAAGAGGTTGTACATTGAGGGGTCTTATAAATGAATGTATTAAAGAGGAGCCCCCAAAAAATTAAAAGTCATTAGCTGCAAATACTGTAACTGCTGACTTTAAATAGAAGGACACTTACCTTACACATCATTACCTTACCTGTCCAGTGCTGACCTTACACATCATTACACTTACCTGTCCAGTGCTGTCCATACACATCATTACACTTACCTGTCCAGTGCTGTCCTTACCTGTCCAGTGCTCATTCTTCACTGGGCTTTTGGCCCCTAGCGTAGGCATCTTAAAGTGGAAGTAAAGTCCACTTTTTTTAACTTGTACCTAGGACTGGGGAAAAAAATCGATTAAAATCTTGAATCAAGTTGAGAGGTCAAATCGATTCAAAATTTAAGCAAATCGATTTTTTTTTTCGTATTGGGCCGAAGCCGCGGCCTCACCTACAAACTCCTGCCCGCAGCTCCTCAGGACCGGCGCGGTGTCCAAAAAACAAAACAAAACTCGATTTGAGTCGTGAATCGAGTTTTTTTTTAAGAGAATCGTCGCAGATTTTTTTTTTTTGGGAAAATCTCCCAGCCCTACTTGTACCTATAAGTAAGTCTATAATAAGGCTTACCTGTAGCTACAGTTTATATCTCCTGAACTTGCACGGCTTAGGACAGGGGTAGGCGACCTTAAAGAGGCAGAGATCTACCAGATAAGCGGGCACAGTGTTTTCTCCTCACACCTGATTTAAACCTCTAATTGTTGTACTACCGTGTCAGAATCATGGATTTAAAACAGGTGCTGAGGAAGCAACATATCGCCTCCTCGCCACCCGTCAAACACACTCAGATCGCATTTCAGAGGGGCAGCAGGGCCTGCTGCACCCGTGAATGAGCCCTTAGTTGCATTCGGCAGCAGCACACTTATGGCTGGTTCACACCTAAAGTTGGAGGGGTGGTAAAACCCTGAAGCAGCAGCCAAAGGTGTACACTAAAGATGGGCTCGGGGGGGCCAGGGGCGTGTTCGAAATCCGACATGCCCGATCACGCCAGGAAGCCAACACTGCACAACGCTAATCACAGGCAGTAAGACATTTCCCAATCTGTGCAGCTGTGGACTGGGAAATGTCTCACTGCCTGTGATTAGCGGTGTGCAGAGTCGGCTTCCTGGTGGGATTTCAAACACACCCAAGCCTATCTCTAGTGTACACATGCTGCAGCAGGAATGAAACACCCTGTTGCTTTTGGTGGGTGCTACCACCTGCCAAGCGTGACCCATTCAAGTAACTCTGCAACTGCATACTTCTGCAGGGTCCAAGGGGTTAAAGCAGGGGGTGAGAAAGCAACACAACGCTGCCTGCTTTAACAGTTAGCAGAGCAACCTCATTAATATGAATGGGTCCTGCTTGGCAGGTGCTACACCCACCATCCATGACAGGGCTAATAACTCCTGCTGCAGCTGTGACATGTGTACACCACTGGCCACTGCAGCTAAAGGGGGTGCGGTTGGGGCAGGGTTAATAAAAAACACGTCTTGACTATGGGGTTTTACCACCCCCCAAAGTACAAATGTAAATGAGCCCTTACTGTTCTGAGTCCCCTATAAGGCTGCTTTCACACTGATTTGCTGTGGTTTACCTACACTGCGTCTGCAACTTTGACCTGTAGGAGCTCATACAGGTTTTTTATTCTGAGCTATATATGACGGGCTCACCGAGAGCTCTCACTCTACTTATCCTCCCATTGTCTTCAAGAGAGTTATACACATTGATGTTTACATTTATGTTTATAGGGGGAGCAATACCTGGAGGGATCCTTGATTTTTGTTTCTGCATCTGCAACTTTCCTGGGTTTGCTGCACTTTTCACTAGACTTCTATTATATCCTGCAAGTGTGGTGCACTTTCTGAAAGCACACCAAAACTTCTGCATTCAGAAAGTTCACCAGGAAAGCTGCAGGTACACTGCACTGGGTAATCTGCAGCACATCAGTGTGAAAGCAGCCCTATACTATCATGCCCAGTGTATTGCTTCACACTGACCTGAAGATCTCCTCTTTCTTGTTGCTGGCAACCATTCTGGAGACCGCTAGCTGGGATAAAAGGTGGAGTGCAGTAGGTATCAATCCACATGGGACAGGAGCCAGCACTACAGAGGAGGCATCGGCTCATGCTCCCTACTAAGGGTGTGTTCGCAAGTCCACGTGCCAGCGCTCGCCAGGAAGCTGACACTCCGCAACGTTAATCACGGGTAGTGAGACATCTGTGCATCCAATCTGTGCAGCCGCAGATCGGGAAATGTCTCACTGCTGTGATTAGTGCTGCAAAGTGTCAGCTTCCTGGCAGGCGCGGGCATGTGGACTTGCGCACATGCCTGAGCTTATCCTTACTCCCTGCTACAGCTCCAACTTTACAAGTGGTCCCTCTGCGTTGCACTCTGATGCTCTGGGATGGTGGGTCAGCAAGCCCAGATCGTGATGTACCAGTCATCTCTCTGCGATCTACAGGTTGTAGATATTCACATGGGATGCAGCTGGTCACATCTCCAACGAATGTGCTCCGAAGGGACAGCATACTGTACCGGGGCTCCCATGCACACGCGTGGGAGTAATGTCAGAGCCCTTGAACCCAGATGGAAGAACGGGTGATGATGGAAGCGCTGGGGAGCGGTGACATTGCTGTGCTGGAGGTCTCTGTGTCCAGGTAAATCTGCCATAACGTGCTAGTATGCGGTGCATATTAATACATTATGACTTAAACTTGCAGGGGGCCTGATATTTTTTTTTTATTGTGGCGGTTTACTACCACTTTAACTAAGGAAAACTGGCTGTGAAGCTTTGCTGCCTCACAGCCAGTTTAATACTGCACATGCGTGAGCTGCGATGCATTTTGTAAATGGTCCCACGGTCTTCTGGCACTTGTGATGTGTCCCAGAAGGCTGCAGGCAAAAATGCTACTTGAACTGCCGCATCCACACACTGAATGTTAATAAGGGAATCCTCCACGCTGAGCCCGTGAAATCTGACAGTGGGGAGACTTCACTGCTACACAGCCTACAGCATTGGTAGAGCAGGAAAAGCCTCAGTGGTTGTACAGAAGTCGATCGATAGATCGACTTCTGTACAACTAAAATGCCCGTACGTGGATTTAAATTCCGTCGGCCTCTGCTGAATGGTCAACTTAACCTGCTATAGCCAAATTAAGCCAGCTATACATGGATCTAAATTGCCAGTTCAACAGGGACTGGCTGAACTTCGATCCATCTATGGCCAGGGTGGTTGTACAGAAGTCAATCTACTGAACTACTTCTCTACAACGGCCCTGTTGGATTTTTGCTACTCGATCAGCACCAACAGCTATAACTGTAAGCAGGGCCGCCATTAGGGGGGTACAGCCGTTACAACTGTAAGGGGCCCAAGGGGCCCGTCCGGGCCAGAAGAAGGCAGGACGGGTTAAGGATGAGCTCCAGCGTGTTCGCACACTCCGCGTGCCGAGCCCGCCAGGAAGTCGGCACTGCGCTAATCACAGGCAGTGAGACATTTCCCGATCTCTGCAGCCACACATTGGGAAAATGTCTCACTGCCTGTGATTAGCGCAGCGCCGTGCCGACTTCCTGGCAGGCTCGTCACGCAGAGTGTGCGAACACGCCGGAGCTCATCCTTGGGACGGGTGCAGGGGAACTGTGCTGTGCAGTATAGAAACGATCTCACAGCTTCTGTTCTTGTGTCATTGATTTTAGACATCGAGTTCTTTACTGCCACCTCTGGCTACTATGTGCATGTGCACCCCTCGTGTGACTAATCTGCCTTTACTGTGCTTCTCAGCAACTTGTCAGCTTTGTAAAAACGAGCTGGGACCAGGTAGGAAGTTACAAGTAGGGGCTGTGAAGGTAAGGGAGGGGGGCTGTTTGTGTACAGGGAGGGGCCAGAGGCTTGTGTGTGTACAGATTTGTGTATGTGGAGCTGCCATATATATAGGTGTGTGTGAGGGGGGGGCTGCCATATATACAGATGTGTGTGAGGGGGTCTGCCATATATACAGGTGTGTGTGGGGGCAGGATGCCATATATACAGGTGTGTATGGGGGGCTGACATATATACAGGTGTGTGTGTGTGTGTGTGTGTGGGGGGGGCTGCCATATATACAGGTGTGTGTGTATGGGGGGCTGAAATATATACAGGTGTGTGTTTGTGTGTGTGAGGGGGTCTGCCATATATACAGGTGTGTGTGTGTGTGTGTGTGGGATGCCATATATACAGGTGTGTATGGGGGGCTGACATATATACAGGTGTGTGTGTGTATGGGGGGGGGGCTGACATGTATACATGTAAAAGATGAGAGAGGCCTTTAATTGTCATCATAGGTATACCTCAACTATGAGAGACAAAATGTGGAAACAAATCCAGACAATCACATGGTCTGATTTTTGAAAGAATTTATTTGCAAATTATGGTGGAAAATAAGTATTTTGTCAATTTCAAAAGTTCATCTCAATACTTTGTTATATATCCTTTGTTGGCAATGAGAGAGGTCAAATGTTTTCTGTAAGTCTTCACAAGGTTCTCACACATTGTTGCTTGTATGTTGGCCCATTTCTCCATGTAGATCTCCTCTAGAGCAGTGATGTTTTGGGGCTGTCGCTGGGCAACAAGGACTTTCAACTTCCTCCAAAGGTTTTCTATGGGGTTGAGATCTGGAGACTGGCTAGGCCACTCCAGGACCTTGAAATGCTTCTTACGAAGCCACTCCTTCGTTGCCCGGGTGGTGTGTTTGGGATCATTGTCATGCTGAAAGACCCAGCCACGTTTCATCTTTAATGCCCTTGCTGATGGGAGGAGGTTTGCACTCAATCTCAGGATACATGGCCCCATTCATTATTTCATGTACACTGATCAGTCGTCCTGTTCCCTTTGCAGAGAAACAGCCCCAAAGCATGATGTTGCCACCCCCATGCTTCACAGTAGGTATGGTGTTCTTTGGTTGCAACTCAGCATTCCCTCTCCTCCAAACACGACGAGTTGTGTTTCTACCAAACAGTTCTACTTTGGTTTCATCTGACCATATGACATTCTGCCAATTTTCTTCTGGATCATCCAAATGCTCTCTAGCAAACCTCAGACGGGCCCGGATATGCACTGGCTTAAGCAGGGGCACACATCTGGCACTGCAGGATCTGAGTCCCTGGCGGCGTAGTGTGTTACTGATGGTAGCCTTTGTTACGTTGGTCCCAGCTCTCTGCAGGTGATTCACTAGGTCCCCCCGTGTGGTTCTGGGATTTTTGCTCACCGTTCTTGTGATCATTTTGACCCCACGGGGTGAGATCTTGCATGGAGCCCCAGATCGAGGGAGATTATCAGTGGCCTTGTATGTCTTCCATTTTCTAATTATTGCTCCCACAGTTGATTTCTTCACACCAAGCTGTTTGCCTATTGCAGATTCAGTCTTCCCAGCCTGGTGCAGGTCTACAATTTTGTTTCTGGTGTCCTTTCGATAGCTCTTTGGTCTTCACCATAGTGGAGTTTGGAGTGTGACTGTTTGAGGTTGTGGACAGGTGTCTTTTATACTGATAACAAGTTCAGTTACAGGTGCCATTAATACAGGTAATGAGTGGAGGACTGAGGAGCCTCTTAAAGAAGAAGATACAGGTCTGTGAGAGCCAGAAATCTTGCTTGTTTGTAGATGAGCAAATACTTATTTTCCACCAGAATTTGCAAATAAATTCTTTCAAAAATCAGACAATGTGATTGTCTGGATTTGTTTGCACGTTTTGTCTCTCATAGTTGAGGTATACTTATGATGACAATTACAGGCCTCTCTCATCTTTTTAAGTGGGAGAACTTGCACAATTGGCGGCTGACTAAATACTTTTTTGCCCCACTGTATACAGGTGTGTGTGTGTGTGTGTGTGTGTGTGTGTGTGTGTGTGTGTGTGTGTGTGTGTGTGTGTGTGTGTGTGTGCGCGCGGCTGACATATATACAGGTTTTGGGGGGGGGGGCGGAGAAATATACAGGTGTGTGGGAGGGGGCTGACATATATACAGGTGCGTGTGAGGGGGGCTTCCATTTATACAGATGTGAGGGGGGCTTCCATTTATACAGATGTGGGGGGGCTGAGTGCGTATAGGTGAGGTGGCCGGTGTGTAGATTCGGTAGGATGGCCCACAGGCAAGCCCTGGGGAATGTTGGTGGTCAGGCTGGGGTGGGGGGCCTAGGTCTAAAGCTGTGTAAGGGGTCCAAAAATTTCTGAAGACTGCCCTGACTGGAAGCTCTGATCAGTGTATTCTGATGGCGAGGAAATCTCCCCGCTGTCAACACAATGGCACAGCAGGGAGGATTTTCTTGTTTTTTTGGTTGAAGGATAAAAATGAGTCCTCTATGGGTTGCTTAAAAATAAAGCTACAGGATAAAATGTAGTGCATTGTGGATAGTTTTTATTTTATTTAAGGGAAGTCTATAATTCTGTCCCTGTTTCAGGTTACCCATATTAAGGGCTGTTTTACACCACTTGCAGTGCGGGACACACACACTGCCTACTGCAGACACACACGAGTGCTGTTAATGGCACCCCTACACATCTAGCAAACACAGGTGTGTTCGCAACCTCCAAAGTGCATGGTACTGCAGTATCCTGTAGTCTCGTACGGCGCGGTTTTAAAAATCATGCCATTGCCGTTTGGCAGAAGATTAAATGTAATGGGCTGTGGAAAATGCGCCACACTGGATTTCGTACAAACGTGTGTTCCTGAATACAATTTTTGTGTGTGTGAACTGGCCCTTAGGGTGTAACATAAAAAAAAAACATAGTCACAATCTGAAGCCCCAACCCCCCCACACCCCATTTACTGAATCAAGGATTCCTCTCCTCACCAGCTCCTGTTATTATTTGCAGTTGGCTCAGGTATGTGTGGCTTTGCCTGTGAATGAAAAAACTAGCAGTAACTTCACGACACTTTGGGGTCTGTTAATAGAACATTCCTTGGTTGAATGGCATATGCCGTAATGCAAGCTAGACAAAAATTCCTCATGTTCTCTGTAATAGAGTAATTCCTATGATCACTATCTAGTGGCCAAAATGAAGTATGTTTTCTCATTGAGGTAGTTTAGAAAACTTTACTACATTTTGGTCACTAGATGGCGTTGACAATCATAGGAAATAAAGTGATTGTAAAGTTTTTTTGTTTTTTTTCCCTATAAAAATAACAAACATGTTATACTTACCTGCTATGTTGCCATGGATTTGCACAGAGCAGCTCCTCTTTTCTGGTCCCTTTTCTGTGATCCTGGCCCCTCCCTCCTGTCGAGTGCCCCCGCAGCAAGGAGCTTTCTATGGGGGCACCCGTGCCGGGTCACGGCTCCCTGTGTCCATTCAGACACGGAACCCCAACCCAGCCCCGCCCCCTCTCTCACCTAATTGGCTAGCTGACTTTGATCAACAGCAGTGGCAGCCAATGGCACCGCTGCGGTGTCAAAGCCAATCAGGAGGGAGAATCTTGGACGCCTGAGACACTCGTGGACATTGCTGGACAGAGGGACCTCAGGTGAGTGTTAAGTGGGGCTGAGCGGGGCTACCGCACACAGAAGGTTTATTATCTTCTGCCTTTACAACCCCTTTAATCTATTACAGTAATTACAGTATTACAGTAATTATCTATTACAGTAATTACAGGGAAAATTTGTCCAGCCTGCGCAGTGATGGCACTGTGGTTCCTAGAGCTAAAGGGTGCAATTTTGGTGAGCACCAGCAGATCTCAGTAATTATGCTCCACCTGATTTTGGCTGCTGGAATGGTATAGAACCCCTCCCTTGATTTGCATCAGTGTTTCATTGTTTTTGCCTGTTTGCTATATTCCTTCTTGCTGATACTTGCTTTATCCTGTACCCTGTTACACTATCTCTGCTCCCCTTGTTCTCATTCATGCCCTGTTTATGTCAGCTTTCCTCAATTTGTATATAGTGTAATTTAGTTGGGTTTTTGAGTCGGTTTTGCTTCACTGTCACGTTTATTTTTTCACTTTTTCCTATGGTGTGCTGATGTTGGATTGGTGATGTTTTCATTAATAAACTTTTTTTTATTCTTACTTAGTCTGATTCTAGTTTCCTAAATACAGCTACACTGAACTGGTCACCCTTACTGCTGCTGGATACCTGTACTCGGTATCACTTATGGGGCGTACACACGGTCGGACTTTTCGACTGGACTGGTCTGCCGGACGCCGACGGACCAAATCCGGCGGACAATCCGATCGTGGGTGGGCTTCACCGGACCTTCAGCGGACTTTTCCAGTCTCAAATCTGACGGACTTTAGATTTGGAACAGGCTTCAAATCTTTACGTTGTAACTCCGCCGGACCCAGAAATCCGCTCATCTGTATGCTAGTCCGACGGACAAAAACCGACGCTAGGGCAGCTATTGGCTACTGGCTATCAACTTCCTTATTTTAGTCCGGTGTACATCATCACGTACGAATCCGTCAGACTTTGGTGTGATCGTGTGTAGGCAAGTCTGTTCGTTAGAAAGTCCGTCGGAAGTCTGTCAGACCAGTCCGGTCGAAAAGTCTGACCGTGTGTACGCCCCATTACAGAATGTTTTACAGACAGACCTTTAGTAGTCCATTGATCCTTGCTCCAGCCCCCTAATTCAAGGTTTGTACCTTGGTATGAACCTGTGGCTGGACTGCTGAGCCTGTGCATTGCACCCCCCAATCCACTGATTGAGGTTGCAATGCTTTGCAGGTTCAAATGCAAAAAATGTATATACAGTGTCTTGCAAAAGTATTCACCCCCTTGGCTTTTTACCCATTTTGGTACATTACAGCCTTTAGTTCAATGTTTTTTTTTTTTTAAATCTGAATTATATGTGATGGATCAGAACACAATATTCTTAGTTGGTGAAGAAAAATATATACATAAAACCTATTTTTCAGAAATAAACTGATAATTGGCCTGTGCGTATGTATTCACCCCCTTTGTTATGAAGCCCATAAAAAGCTCTGGTGCAACCAATTGCCTTCAGAAGTCACATAATTAGTAAAATGATGTCCACCTGTGTGCAATCTAAGTGTCACATGATCTGTCATTACATATACACATCTTTTTGAAAGGCCCCAGAGGCTGCAACACCTAAGCAACAGGCACCACTAACCAAACACTGCCATGAAGACCAAGGAACTCTCCAAACAAGTAAGGGACAATGTTGTTGAGAAGTACAAGTCAGGGTTAGGTTATAAACACATATTTTCAAATAGTTGATGATCCCTATGCGCACCATCAAATCTATCATAACCAAATGGAAAGAACATGACACAACAGCAAACCTGCCAAGAGACGGCCGCACACTAAAACTCATGGAACAGGCAAGGAGGGCATTAATCAGAGAGGCAGCACAGAGACCTAAGATAACCCTGGAGGAGCTGCAGAGTTTTACAACAGAGACTGGAGTATCTGTACATAGGACGACAATAAGCTGTGCGCTCCATAGAGTTGAGCTTTATGGCAGAGGGGCCAGAAGAAAGCCATTGCTTTCAGCAAAAAACAAAATGGCATGTTTTGATGTTGCGAAAAGGCATGTGGGACACTCCCAAAATGTATGGAGGAAGGTGCTCTGGTCTGATGAGACTAAAATTGAACTTTTTGGCCATCAAAGAAAGCGCTATGTCTGGCGCAAACCCAACACATCACATCACCCAATGAACATCATCCCGTTCAGCGGATCCGCTTCATGTGAGAGGGACCTACTGGGGATAGAGAAAGCAGCACATTTTTTAGTACAGTTGGAAATTATTAGAATCACTGCCGTTACTAGTAAAAAAAAAAAAAAGTAATAATAAAAATGCCATAAATGGTTCCGATAGTTTGTAGACGCTATAACTTTTGCACAAACCAATCAATATACGCTTATTGTGATTTTTTTTTTTTTCCAAAAATATCTAAAAGAATATATATTGGCCTAAACTGAGGAAGAAATTTGTTTTTTAAAAACATTTTGGGGATATTTTTTATAGCAAAAAGTAAAAGATTGTTTGTTTTTCAAAATTGTCATTCTTTTTTTGTTTATAGTAAAGTAAAAAACTTGAATAAAGTTGATGTCCTTTTTTTCCCCACAAATAGAGCTTTCTTTTGGTGACATTTGATTACCTCCTGCGGTTTTTATTTTTTGCACTATAAACAAAAAAAGAGCAACAATTTAAAAAAAAATATATATTTCTTTTTACTTTTTGCTATAAAACACATCCAATAAAAAAATCACATTTCTTCATTAAATTAGGCCAATATGTATTCTGCTACATATTTTTGGTAAACAAAATCCCAGTAAGTGTATATTGATTGGTTTGCACAAAAGTTATTGCATCTACAAACTATGGGATAAATTTTTGGAATTTTAATTTTTTTTACTTGTAATGGTGGCTATCAGCAATTTTTAGCAGGATTGGGGCAGACAAATCTGACACTAAGTGACGCTTTTTGGGGACCAGTGACATTAATACAGTGATCAGTGCTAAAAAAAGATGCACTTTCACTATACTAATGACACTGGCAAGGAAGGGGTTAACATCAAGTGCGATCAAAGGGTTAGATGTGTTCCTTGGGCGTGCTTGAAACACAAGATCTCCATCTTCTTCCCTGTCAGAATGGCGATCTGCCTTGTTTACGTAGGCAGACAGCCATTCTGCATCTCTCGGGAAGAATTGCGGGTGGCCAGCGGACATTGGGTCCGCTGGACCCGCTGATTGGCTCCCCCTGTGTCCAATCAGCACACGATCAGGTCTCCAGTGGCGCGCGCACTCCCCCTAGAGTCTATTGCTTGAAATGACATACAGGTACATGATTTCGCGCAATAGAGCCACTGTGCCCCAGTAAATGTACGTTACGCGGTCGGCAACTGGTTAAAGTGGTTTCAAAGGCATGACTTTTTTCACCTTAATGCATTCCCTGCATTAGGTAAAAATGTTTCTAGTATTTATATTAACTCCCCTGTCACAGGCACTCATCAGAAGTGCTGACTATGCCTGCCCTTTGCATCCCCCCTTACCCCCTCCATTCATAGAATCTGTACTATCACTTACATAGTGAAAAGTGCTCTATAAATGAAGGACTGGTGGATGAATGAAAGATCCACCTCCTGCATTCACAGAACTATTTCATTGCAATAAGCAATAGTACAGCTTTGTTTTAATATAGCACGGGCGAAAAAATAATGAGCATAGTCATAATCTTTGAAGAGTACCTGTGACAGGTCAAGTGGCCCATGTTAACCCCCTAAGCAACGGAAGATCATAGCTGGGGGGAGAGAACTGAAGCCATTGTTGAAAGAAAGCCATAAGAAGTCCAGTTTGCAGTTTGTGAGAAGCCATGTGGGGGACACAGCAAATGTGTGAAAGAAAGTCAGATGAGACCAAAATATAATGCCGCGTACACACGATCGGACTTTACGGCATACTTGGTCCGGCGTACCGGATTTTGTTGGACAATTCGATCATGTGTGGGCTCCAGCGACTTTGTTTTCTCAGATGTTTGATGGACTTAGATTTGAAACATGTTTCAAATCTGTCCGACGGACTCTGCTTTCTAGCGTACAAACCGGTCATCTGTGTGCTAGTCCGACGGACCCAAACTGACGCATGCTCTGAAGCAAGTACAAGACGGAAGCGCTCGGTCTGGTAAAACTAGCCTTCATATTGAAGCTAGCACATTATTCTTCTGTGATTTTTTAATACAGCGCATTTTTTTTTTCTTTAAAATGCGAGAGGAATGAAGTTGTTTTGCTGCTTATATTCACACAGAGTTCTCACAAACAACTTTCTTCATGATTTATCCTCATGCCATGACTAATATTATATTTTTGAAAAGCCAGATCTCCAGAACTAAAGTAGAAAATTATTTTTTGGACTCTTTATTTTTTGGAGATTTAAACAATATCTATTTTACAATGTGTGCTAAATTATACAAAATGTTAGTTTATTCATTTTTTTTTGTTTCTAGTTACCATAACCTTAATAATTTTTATTGTTTTAATGAACCTTAATGAGGTTTGTGTCCCTTGTTAATTAGACATAGGGGGATTATTTTCAAAAGGCAAATTCATTTTTCACTACAAGTGCAAATTGTACTTGGAATTGCACTGAAAGAGCATTTGGAAGTGCATTCGCTGTGGATCAGAGGGGCACATGCAAGGAACCCCCCAAAAAGCATTTCTCTTGCACATGATTGTATGATAAAATCAGCAGAGCTTCCCCTCATTTCAGATCTTCCCCTCAGATTTACAGCGACTGCACTTCCAACAAGTGCACTTGCAGTGCAATTTATAAAGTTCACTTTGCACTAGTAATTTGCACTTGAATTGCCAAATGATTTAGCCTTTTGTAAATAACCCACATAGTCTTTTTGACCTGTTCCTGCCTACTCACAAACCAAATGTCCTTTTTGAATCAAAACACATAGTCAATAATGTAAGGTAACGAAAATATACATTTATTTTGGTCAAAACAGAAATGAGGAAGGCAACACTAGAGACACTTTTGGAATGTGTGAAGCCTTTTGTCCCCCAGGACACACATCAAGTTTTAGGACAATAAAATTGGTATCTTGCGACTAGGGAGCACAGTCAGAAGTCAGAACAGACAGAAGCCAGGCAATCACCTTCGATTCTTCCGTGGAGCCTTCCCTCCACGCTTCTCTGCAGCCTTCCTTGGAGGCTGTGCTTCTGGTGGTGTACTTGGGGCAGGAAGAGGAGGGGGAGGAGTAGCAGGAGGAGTGGCTTCATCTGCTATATATGTTTTTTTCAGTAAGCTCCCCTCTCAAGCTCTTCTGATACGCTTGAAAAATAAGACCCTCACAGAGGAGCCGTTGCCCCTTTTCGAGTTCCAGCAATCTGGTGGCCATATATGTTCCATACGCCTCTTCTGCATTGGGTGGTGTGCTGAGGATTTTGCTGGCATTGCGAATGAGGCATAGTGATTTCTCCTCAGTTCGGGTCATCTTCCTGGGCCTTTTTGTGCTAATGCGGAGGGAATGCACCTGACATTCCGTGAGGCTTCTTCTGGGCCCAGCCACGGCCTCCTCTCTCCCACTGGGCAAGGCCGCCTCCTATATACCTCTGGGCACGGCCTCCTCCTGGCTGAGCTCATCCTGGGTAAAAAAAAGGGACATGCCGGTAGTTTTAATTTTGGGTTACGCAATCACACACAATTTTCAGCTCATGACTTGCAAATATAATTCTAAACAAATAGTAAAGGCTATCTTTTTGACCCCCACCATTATTCTAGCTGCTCACCAATATTTGAAGTACCGTATATACTCGAGTATAAGTCATTCCGAGTATAAGTCGAGGCCCTAATTTTCCACAAAAAAATGGAAAAAACGTATTTACCCGAGTATAAGACGAGGGTGAGAAATGCACAGCTACTGTAAGTGGAAAAGAGGGTCAACAATGCCCATTTGCAGCCTCACTGTGCCCATTTGCATGCCTCACTGTGCCCATTTGCAGCCATAGGTCCCCCGAACTTCAAACTCGGTAGTTAAGGGTTCCTAGATGCCCCCTAGCTGCAGCCAAAATTTGGGGTCTCTGAACCCAAAGTGTCCCGAAATGACATTGCTGAAGATAGAAACACAATTGACCGACTTTGGGGCCACGTATCTCGGGGCCACTTGGTGCTAGAAACCCCAAATTTGGTGTGCAAACCCAGTGCAACTAGCATCATAAAATGGGAATTCTAGCACCAAGTGGCCCCGAGATACAGGGCCCCAAAAATCGGTTCAGAAAATGTCAAGCACTTTTCTGCAGCAGAGAATGACATTTTCCAAACCAATTTTGGGGCCCCGTATCTCAGGGCCACTTGGTGCTAGGAACTCCAGCTATGGATATGTTATGGAACCAGTTCCACTGGGTTTGCACACCAAATTTGGGGTTCCTAGCACCAAGTGGCCCTGAGATACGGGGCCCCAAAATCGGTTCAGAAAATGTCAAGCACTTTTCTGCAGCAGAGAATGACATTTTCTGAACCGATTTTGGGGCCCCGTATCTCAGGGCCACTTTGTGCTAGGAACTGCAGCTTTGGATATGTTGTGGTATCAGTTCAACTGGGTTTGCACACCAAGTTTGGGGTTCCTAGCGCCAAGTGGCCCTGAGATACGGGGCCCCAAATTCGGTTCGGAAAATTACATTTTTTGCTGCAGAAAAGTGCTTGATTCGAGTATAAGTCGAGGGGGGCACTTACAGCACAAAATAATGTGCTGAAAAACTCGACTTATACTCGAGTATATACGGTATATTTTTGGCCACTACTGTCTAGTGATATGTCTACATATTAATAATTGTGATGAAGTCATTTTTGGTGAATCAGTTTAAAATTTTTTAGGTTTACATCATTAATATTTACACAATCCCAAATTCACCAAAAAAGTATACCTGGCTGAAGCTGGGCGCATCCACTTCATCAAGGATGAAAGGGCCCAGTTCTTCCTGGGACTCCTCAGCTGGGGTGGAGGTAGAGGGAAGGCTGGAGGGAAGGGTGGAGGTGGAGGGGAAGGGTCAAAAGTGATTGCCTTGCTTCTGTCTGGTCATCCAGAAATAGCAGTTTTTGGTAGTACCACAGCTTGGGGACATAAACCTGGTCTGCTGCTGCTCCGGATCTGCGCGACTCCTGGATCTTATTGTGTTCCTGCCTGTACATATTGCGCAAGATACCAGTTTTACTGTCCAGAAATGTAAGGTCTGCCTGGGGGACTCGAGTCTTCACAAATTCCAAAAGTGTGCCCAGTGTTGCCTTCCTTGCATCTCTATTCGAATATAATGGGTGCTTGACCTTCCACAGGTTTCTTTTTTCTTAATACAAATCATAAATTCTTCATCCTTAAAGGGATTCATTTTTGCTGAAAGACAAGACACAAGATAAAAAATGTAATGTCAGTCCAAACTCCCAGTATTATTTTTGGCTGAATCTAGGGTACACACACACACCAAACACACACCAAACACACACCCACGTTTAATCTTACCTTAGTTTATGACGCTCGCTACTTCCGCTCGGACATACATAGGCCAGCGTAATAGCTCTATATACACTGCGCATGTGTCGTGCTACGCCTGCGTCGCCCGCCCCTGACGTTCTTTATTACGATTTGTCCCCACCCCTTCACTCTTCGTTGAGCAGTGGCAGTATATAGAGAAAGATGGCGGAGAGATTATCTGCAAGTAGCGTGGAGGAAAGCCCGGAGCCACAACCATCCAGATCCAGGAGGAGATATAAGGCCACCAACATGGCCTTTGAAGAGATGGTGGAGATGGTGTCCATATTGAGAAGGGAGGACTATGATGGCAAAAAAGGACCGTACACCCGACCCAATATGCGGAAGGACAAAATAATGGCCTCAGTTGTCACTGCTCTTGAACAAAAATTTGGCACTAAATGGGCTAAAGAACAATTGAGGAAGTGGTGGTCTGACCTCAAAAGTAGGGAGCCTGAACAATATTGGTGAATAAAGAAGCTGCTTAAAAAAAGTAAGTACTTGTTGTGTGTTCCGAATGAGATACTTAACTTGCATGCTGATCCATATTCTTTTTGTTTATACAGCATCGTTCGTAAAGACCGTTCTTTGAAAAATACATATGATACGAAGAAAATTACGTTTTTTTTTGCCAAATACGATGGTACAGGGTTGGACATTCATTTAGGTCTTTGATAATTTGTCGTAATCCAAAAATGTGGTGATGTTGTGTAGATGTGTTTGAAACTATAATGCTTCTTCAATAATGATTCAGTGTAATGTAGGGACAGGACACAGCAGCTGTTTCCACATACACATAGCGGCTCCAGGGGATACTTGAGGTGTCTGCATCTGTAATTTTTTGGGCAACAAAATGACAATTGTCCACAACTTCTAACCAACGGTTCATATTCGTTTTTCAAGACTGAAATATCACTGTGTTTTAACTATACCTTTTGTTTAATTCTCATAGGGGAGAAAAGACTCAGACAACAGTCCAAGGATCCCAGGACCCCCCCCCCCCCCCCCCCCAAGTCCCCAGCCTGAAGCTGAAATTACCCCAAGCCCCAGCCCAAGACCACGCCCACCCAACGAGCTGGAGGAAGGAGTGGTGGAGGAAGTGTGCGATATTTCCACCCCACCAAGTGAGTGACTGACACCCCAGCTTAAGTTAATCTATTTAGGCATGCATATTTTACAAATTTTTTTTAACACAAATTTTAGGTGATGTTGTGGAAGGCCAAGCGGCGGAGCCATTTAGCACAGACAGTGCACAAAGACTCATTGGGCAGATAATGGTGTGGAATGGCCAAATTGATAGAATGCGTGACCAGCATGCAACAGGAAATGAAGAACATGATTGATGTTTTGGGCAGAATCTAATAACTTTTTGCCTAAAAACATCAATCATGTTCTTCATTTCATTGTCAAGTTTTATCTATAAAAAATGTTTTTACTTGATAAATACTAATGAATAAATTTTGCGGTGTGTCATCATCTGCTATCTTCCATCAGGGGATATCAATGTACTTGTTTTGTGTTTGCAACCCCTTCATCAGAATAATGTTAGTTTATAAGAGGAACAAAGGGATTGCACACACAAAACACGTCCATTGCTCCCCCATGATGGGAGATAGCACATGTTGACTTGAACCTTTTAAAATCCCAAATTGTGAGCATCTGCCAAATTTTTGTTTTATATGGGTGACATCACCAGCACCGTTATTAGCATGTTGAACTTTGTAAGTTCCTGTTATTTTTGGTTCTTATGTTTTTAAAAACCCTGTTGTCAAGCCAAATTTTGTAAACAATGTATATTTTATACAAATATGCCTTAACTAAAAAAAAAAAAAATATTGTTACCAAAAAAAACAAAAAAAACATAAACACGTTTAAACAAAATGCACCTTTCAATGTGCGCACAGTAAAATGTTTTTACTACTACAATGCGTGTGGCTTATTATTTATCAATAACAGTTTGTTATTTTTTTGTGTGGTTACAGTGACAAAGGGCCTTATTAACTAAAGGGAAATGCACATGCCACTACAAGTGCACTAGGAGACAGACAAAACTAAATGCAAACAAGAATCAAAACGAGATTGTTGCCAAAATTTTTTTAATTTTTTAAAATAAAATCTTAAAGCTCTTGTTGCATTGCAATGGCCCCCCGACCATTAAAATAATTGACATATCTGTCACGCACTTGATGGGCGGTTTGGGGGGCCAAACCAATACGGCCACTTTCCAGGCCTGTGAGTGGTTCTTCAACACCAAGTCCGGCCTCAGGCCCAACAGAAGTTATATATGTCAAAGAATGACGTCTCAAGAAATTATGCAGAATGCAGCCAGCCATGATCACATAATTGATCTTGTATTCTGCCAGATTTATTGCGGAGAGGAACAAACGGAACCGGCTGGCCAGAATCCCAAAAGCATTCTCTACAACTCTTCTTGCTCTGGCCAGCCGGTAATTAAATACCCTCCTCTCAGGGGTGAGTGTCCTTTGGGGGAACGGCCTCATCAAGTGCTCGCCGAGAGCAAACGCTTCATCAGCGATGAAAACTGAGGGGAGTCCATCCACGTTCTGGTCATCAGGTGGCAATCCCAGGCCACCAGTCTGGAGACGCTGGCACAGCTTGGTCTGTGCAAAGACTCCTCCGTCAGACATTCGGCCGTTCCTCCCCACGTCCACGAACAGAAATTCCAATTGTACCGAGACCACCGCCATCAAAACTAAACTATGGAACCCCTTATAGTTGTAGAAACAAGACCCCGAATGGGGTGGTGGCACAATGCGGACATGCTTCCCATCGATCGCCCCGACACAGTTAGGAAAGTCCCAACGGTCAGCGAACTGGGAGGCCACAGTCTGCCGTTCCTGTGTACTGGAAGGAAACGAGTCAAACAAGAAAAAAAATATATAAGTACTTTTAAACATAACTTGGATATCAGATTACACAAAAAAATTATTGAACAACAGCAGTCGAACATTATTAATATGTGTTATTTTTAGAAAAAAAAACATAAGGCCCACTTATAAGATTACTCACCCCCTTCTGATGGACCATTGATCAATTTGTATGTGGGGGAGGGGTTCTAATTGGGGCCAAGAACACACCTGACAGTTGCTAACATTTGAGGGGGTGGGGGAGGGGTTCTAATTGGGGCCAAGAACACACCTGACAGTTGCTAACACTTGAGGGGGTGGGGGAGGGGTTCTAATTGGGGCCAAGAACACACCTGACAGTTGCTAACATTTGAGGGGGTGGGGGAGGATAAAACAGTACAATGGAGCTGACAATATACATTGTTCAAGGGACTATAGGATAGAGGTATAAATGGACCCATGATTGCATGGTGGGGAGGTTATTGAAGGTAAATATGCATGTAGGGCAAAAAATGATTTTAATGTAAAAAAACAGGCATGCATGAAGATAAAGGGGACATTCACAGCATATTCCAAACATGGTAACGAGGACATTTAGACAATACATTAGCAAACATTAAATACATATCATGTAATGTTAAAGGAAAAAACTTACCTTCATATAGTCCTTCTGCAGGACCTGAATAATAGCAGAACAGGTCTCCTGGGATTATGATCCCCAGAGCCTGGGGGAGATGCCTGTCGAGAACTTCATGTCCTGAAGACTTCTCCCAGTTGCCAAGTAACGTAAAGTGGCAACTAGCCTCTGCTCCGCAGTGATGGCTTGCCTCATGCAGGTATCCTGCCTGCTGATATAGGGGGTCAGCATAGCCAGCAGACGTTCAAAAACGGGGTCCGTCATCCTGAAATAATTCCTGAAATCCTCAGGATTATTCTCATGGATCTCACGGAAGAAAAGGCATGTGACAGAACTAGTCACGCTGGCACAACCAATTCTTCATCCATGAACTCCTCCTTGCCCTGTTCATGGACTGGACTCGGGTCAAAGTATTAACCCCAACACCAAGTCCCCACGCAGCACGAACTCGAGAACGAGTACGTCCACGCAACATGGCTTCAAAACGGTCGGCTGGTCAAACAAACAAACGCACTGAAGAACAGCAAGGCCTATGAAGAGCGACCTGAAAATCAGGGACGAGCGGACCAGAACGGCCTGCTAGGCAGGTTACGAACTGACCAACACGCACTGAAAAGCAGATGCGAACCTCACAAGCACAAACTGAACCGCAAAAAACGATCAAAATAAGCTGAAGTGTGAAAAGCGTGAATCGTCTCTAACCAAACTTCTACTAAACACGAGATTAGCAGAAGGAGCCCAAAGGGTGGCGTAGTGGGGCTTGAACTTCCTTTTTCTAGTCCTGTCGTACGTGTTGTACGTCACCGCGTTCAAAACCATCGGACTTTTGGAGTTATCGTGTGTGTCCAAGTCTGTCCGTTTTTAATCCGGCGCACCTACGCTACAAAGTCCGTCGAAAAGAGCGCCGGACCAAGTATGCCGTAAAGTCCGATCATGTGTACGCGGCATAACTGTTTGGCCTAAAAGCAAAATGCTATGTGTGGCGCAAAACTAACACTGCACATCACCCTGAACACACCCTGCCCACCGTAAAATATGGCAGCATCATGTTGTGGGGATGCTTTTCTTCAACAGGGACAGGGAAGCTGGTCAGAGTTGATGGGAAGATGGATGGAGCCAAATGCAGGGAAATCTTAGAAAAAAACTTGTTAGAGTCTGCAAAAGACTTGAGACTGGAGCAGAGGTTCACCTTCCAGCAGGACCACAACCCTAAACATACAGCCAGAGCTACAATGGAATGGTTTAGATCAAAGCATATTCATGTGTTAGAATGGCCCAATCAAAGTCCAGACCTAAATCCAATTGAGAATCTGTGGCAAGACTTGAAAATTGCTGTTCAGACGCTCTCCATCCAATCTGACAGAGCTTGAGTTATTTTGCAAAGGATGGGCAAAAATGCCACTTTCTAGATGTGCAAATCTGCACATCTAGAAAAGATCCCCAAAAAGACTTGCAACTGTAATTGCAGCAAAGGTGGTTCTACAAAATATTGACTCAAGGGAGCTGAATACAAATGCACGCCACACTTTTCACATATTTATTTGTAAAAAATTTTGAAAACCATTTATCATTTTCCTTCCACTTCACAATTATGTGCCACTTTGTGTTGGTCTAAAATCCCAATAAAATACATTTATGTTTTTGGTTGTAACATGACAAAATGTGGAAAATTTCAAGGGGTATAAATACTTTTTCAAGGCACTGTATATTCCATGTAGGAGGAGGATGATTTTCCCTTCTAATATCCTAAAGGAACTTCAAAAAGTCTTTCCGAAGACACAGAATTATTTGTAGCCTTCTTCTGCTTTCCCAGATCACAACATTGTTAAGGGATTTTAATGGGGAGATAAAACTAATTTAACTTACCAAATGCTGCAACTATTATAAAGCCAAATATTGCTTCCCAATTGATTACACATAATTTAGAACTGTGTCTGAAACCTTGTTTATTTGTGTACCACCTAAAAAAAAAACTACGTAGTGCCTGAGTGCTATGGTCTGATTAGAAATAACCCTATGTCCCTCCCACCTACACCGACAGTACCCAGTAGGACATTGTCTTCTAGAAAGTGGTCATTACAACACATACAATCCTCTTTGGACTATTTCACTGTGCTCCTTGTTATATCTGACAGGGGTATCCAATAGTGGAATAAGTATACTGACCTAGAGCAGCAATCCTGAGTTAGGATTCTTCCATATGTTGCTCAGGGTTCCTTAAGCTGTGGCTGGCTGACCTCTCATTTGATGGTAGCCAACGCCTCTTGACAAAGCCAGCTGCATGTCAAAAATACTCTTTTTGGCTGACTGCAAAGGTGGCATTTTGACCACCACTGTAAAAGGGGGGGGGGGGTATTCCTCCTACTGGGCATCAATGTAAGAATTTTTCCAGCTGCCCCCCAATTAATCAATTTCAGTAGGGGTTCCTTAAAACGGAACTTCATTTTTTCATCTTTCCATCTATTAAATCTTCTGCCCTTGTTGTTCTAACTTTGGATAGTAAAACATTTTCTGCCAGCAAGTACCTTATACATCCCACTTCCTGTTTCTTGTCTGGTAAAAATCCTAAGCTTATGACCTCATGCACAGCTCTCTCTCTCACTTTCTTGAGAGTTTGCCAGGAAGGGAGGGGGTTGAGTCATAAAAGGGCCAAAGAGAGCTGCAGAGCCGGAGAGATGTGTGTGTGTGTGTAAATTCAGTAAGTGAACAGGCAGCAGCTTCAGCTGTCCACAGTTAAAATGGATGCAGCCAGACTCAGTGGAGGGAGATTTCTGCAGTATATTTGGCAAGTACAGAATCACAATATATATAAAATAATAAGCAAAGTGGTTGAAGGGAAACTTCAGAATGGCAAAGATGTTTTTATTACAAATTTTGTGAGCAGACTGCAGTTCCTCTTTAGGACCGGAAAACTGTTCCAAGGTTTCCTCTGGTGTAAAGAAAAAAATTCAGAAAGTCTAGAAGGTAATTCTGCACAAAAATTGTAAGCTCTGCTGCATCCAGCACAGCGAGGACAAGTATCATAAATGGCATGCATTCCACATTTTAGAAACATGTTGTAGGATAAATAAACAATTAAGGAATTCCGTTTTAGGAATTCACTATTGTACATTCACTATTGTCCTGTGGTAGGGATGAAGACTTAGGCCCCTTTCACACTTATACGACTTGTCCCATGTTTTTGTACTGCAAAATCGTATGACAAGTCATTCTCCATGATTTTCAATGACTACCATTCATATTGGCAGGACTTTAAGTCGTGCCGACTTCAAAGTAGACCCTGCACAACTTTGGTCCAACTTCCATACGATTTGTTCTCCATAGACCTCAATGTTAAACCCCCAAGTAGTAAATCGTACCTGAATAATATAGACACGATTTCAGCACTACTTTGTAAGCACAAGCTGAGAATGGTAATGTCAAAGTTGTGGCAAAGTAGTACTGCTCCCAAATCGCGGCAAAATAGCGGTCGCGAAATCGCGGTAAAATCGCCCGACTTTGAAGTCGTATAAGTGTGAAAGGGGCCTTAGGCTTGGTTCACCCCTATGCGTTTTTTTAGTGCATTTTGTGCGTTTTGCAGAAACGCACTACAGTCCATCTAACATTGTTTCCTTTGGGACACCTTCAATCACATCTATGCTTTTTCAGCCGCTACATTTTTGGAAAGGGTCATGGACTTTTTTAAACGCAACGCGGTGCATTTTGGTTCAATTGACTTGACGCTGTAGTGCGTTTTTGATGCGTGTTGCATTTTTTAAATCTGCCTTTAAAAAATAAATAAAATGCATAAAAAAAAACATTAAAAGCGCATAAAGAAAACCGCAATGCAAAAAGCACTGCAGAAACTGATTAAAAAACATGCATAGATGTGAATCAAACCATATGCCCTGTACACACGGTCGGACATTGATTGGACATTCCGACAACAAAATCCATGGATTTTTTCCGACGGATGTTGGCTCAAGCTTGTCTTGCATACACACGGTCACACAAAGTGACGCGGTGACATAAAACACGTACGTCGGGACTATAAATGGGGCAGTAGCCAATAGCTTTCGTTTCTTAATTTATTCTGAGCATGCGTGGCACTTTGTGCGTCGGATTTGTGTACACACGATCGGAATTTCCGGCAACGGATTTTGTTGTCGGAAAATTTTATAGCAAGCTCTCAAATTTTGTGTGTTGGAAATTCCTATAGAAAATTTGTGATGCCTACACACGGTCGGAATTTCCGACAACAAGATCCTATCGTGTGTACAGGGCATAACTCTGAAAAGTAATTATCACTCTGAGACATTGTACAAGGCAGCGGGTGAATTTACTATTGTCTGCTTGTAACTGAAACATCAGTGAGAACTTGGCCTGGAGTGAAAAAGTGGACAGGTTATGTTCATTCAAGTGTTTACATCTTTTTTTATTAATTGCATTGTTATTTTTATTCATAATATTAATACATAATATGAAAAAATACAGGATTAGTCATTTTGGATGTTCTCTGAGCAAACAAAACAAAAAAATCAAACAATCATACTCACCTAAATGACAGTAGCACCGATCCCAGCTGCAGCTATTCCCCGACACCTCTAAGACTGAGAACTGATCAAAGACCGCTGATCGCTCAGTTCTAGGTCTTCAGTGAGGAGAGAGCCGTTGACTGTCAGTCACAGGCTCCCTGCTCTGCCCCTCCATTGCTCACTGGAGTGGAGGGGGTGGGAGTTTCTGGCTCAGTCTCCCAGTGACTCACTGAGAGGCTAAGCCAGCTGCCGGTCCAAGCATCAGGTTGGATTACAACTGCAAATTCTGGATTTTTCCCCAGCCTGGACTGGCTGAGTGACATCAGTCACCGACAGTAGGCTATAGCAGAAGCATAGCCAAAATTGCTTTAGCTAAACTTCTCCTTTAACATATTCCATATCAATATGCATGAGCAAACATACTAATACCAGACAAGTGCTGATAGATATTCTCTTTTGTAAAATCATTAGATAGATATTTTCTTAAAAATTAAAGCTGTTACTAATAACTTGTTTTATCATGTGCGTTCCATTGTTCTGGATTATCATGTTGGTTGACCTCTCATTGTCATTATAGAATCTGAACTTTATAACAAACAACAATAAACATAAAATTATGTAACATTGTTGTAGTCTCCCATTTCTAATGTTATGATGTGGGAGTATGTAAATGAGCTTGGGGAGGGATAATGGCTCCTGAGTCCAGCATTTGCGTCTATAGATATATATATATATACCGTATTTATCGGCGTATACCACGCACAGGCGTATAACACGCACATTCATTTTAAGAGGGACGTTTCAGGAAAAAAACTTAAATTTTAAATAAGGAACTTTGAAGCAAAATAAGGGTCAGTGCCCATCTGCAGCCTCACCATTGCCATCAATGTAGCCTGATCAATGCCCAACTGCAGCTTCACAAGTGCCATCAATGAAGCCTCATCAGTTCATATCAATGCAGCCTCACCATTGCCATCAATGCAGCAGCCTTGCCATTGCCATCAATGCAGCAGCCTCACCATTGCCATCGATGCAGCCTGATCGATGCCCATCTGCAGCCTAGAGGGGACAAAGAGGGGGGCGGGACAAGCACCAACAGATTACATACAGTGAGAATCTCCTATGATAGACAGAACAGTGGTTCAATGGTGGCCCAGGAGACGGGACTTCCTATTACAGAGGTTGCCAAGTAAACAGGAAATTCTCACTGTATATAATCTGACGGCGTTCGTCCCGCCCCCCTCCCTGTCCCCTCCGAGGCAGCTAAAATTGAAGTATTGGCGTATAACACGCACACGCTATTTGCACCCGATTTTCATGGTGAAAAAGTGAGTGTTATACGCCAATAAATACAGTATATATAATCTATCCAATCAAGAGCCGAGAACCCCGGGCAGAGAGATACAGCGCATCTCAGCCGAGGGAACGTAGGGCACAGGTGAGTAAAACTGGGGGGGCGGCTGGGGATCACAAACCTTTACAACCAGTTTTAATTTTTTTTTTTTTTTTAAATAAAGTCCATGATTTGAAAATGTAACTTAAAAAACGCACGTTTTCTGGTACACATAAGATTACTTGCAAGTATATTAGATAAGAATCAATACCCTCAGGAAGTCGTGTGACTCTGTGATGCAATGTGCTGGGAGGCACCTATGACCTCACACTGCAAACAGGAAGTATGCAGGCCGCCATCTTGCATGAGCCATTTCTAAAAACTAATGGATGGGGAGGTGTTCTGTAGTCCTAACACACACTTCCAGTCCTTGTGGGTGACAACACTATTTCTTCCTAGCTAAAGTGCAATGAGTGACCTTCCCTAGGATAGGAAGTGTGTTTCTCAGAGAATGCTAAAAGGTACTAAGGAACATTTGTTAGCCTATAAGTTATATAGCTGATACTTTAACTAATTAAATTTTTTTAACCACATGCTGACCAGTGCACGACAATGTACGTCGGCACAATGGCACGGCTGGGCAAATGGGCGTACAGGTATGTCCCCTCTAAATCACGGCATTGTGGGTGTGCGCCCGCCGTGTACTCCATGACCGTGCCCGTGGGTCGATGTCCGCCGGGTGCCTGCGATCATGTCATGGAGCGGCAGAATAGGGAGATGCCTATGTAATTAAGGCATTACCCTGTTCTGCCTAGTGACATGACGGGGATCTACTGCTCCCTGTCATCAGGAGCAGTGATCGCTGTCATGTCAGTGGCAGCCCATCCCCCCCACAGTTAGAATCACTCCCTAGGACACACTTAACCCCTTGATTGCCCCCTAGTGCTTAACCCCTTCCCTGCCAGTTTCATTTACACAGTAATCAGTGCATTTTTATAGTACTGATCGCTGTAGAAAATGACAATGGTCCCAAAATAGTGTCAAATGTGTCCGCCATAATGTCGCAGTCACATAAAAATTGACTGCGACATTGCACGACCGCGCATTTGTCAGTTAAAGCGACGCAGTGCCGTATTGCAAAAAGTGCTCTGGTCAGGAAGGCGGTAAATCCTTCTGGGGCTGAAGTGGTTAAAGCCAGTAAAATGGCTTTGCCTTTCTGGGTGGACGTCATGTAACGTCCTCCCAGGATCGTGCCTCACATGTGCCTTATGGGCTGCGCTGAGGCGCGATCTGTCACCCGCTGTGTCCACCTTACACAGTAAATGACAAATCAGTGCACCGCTGCTGGTACCATGGGATTGCTGTGACCAATCACAACATGAGAATTGTACACAATGGATGGCTTCCATTGATTCCATTCACTGTGTACTATTGTGGTGATCTCTGTGATTTAGTCACAGTGATCACATGGTACAGACAGGGCCAATCACAGCCCATCTGCACCATGTGATTAGCTGTGGCCAATCATAGCTAATCACAATAGTACACACTGAATGGATTTCATTCAGAAAAAATGGGTGTTTATAACAGTGATATCCACTTGAAGACCAATCCTTTTATGGCACATTTTTGTTAACAAGTTTAAATCAGCATTTATTTGCAAGAAAATGACGTATAACCCCTAAACATTAATTTTATATATATATATATATATATATATATATATATATATATATATATATATAAAATTTTTGTAGCAATTTTTGATGTTGTAGTATTTGTGCAGTGGTTTATCAAATGCGATTTTTTTGGGGGGGAAAAAATACACATTATTGAATTAAAAAAAAACAAGACACAATATACACCCCTATTTTTTGTAAGATATGACAGATAATGTTACGCCGAGTAAATAACATGTCATGCTTTAAAATTGCGCACGCTTGTGGTATGGCAAAAAACCACGATACTTAAAAATCTCTATAGGCGACTCTTTAAAATTTTTTACAGGTAATGTAAACATCCCTTGTTATAGAAATAAGGATGCCAGGTCCTCTTTATGGAGAGCTCTGGGGTCAAAAAGACCCCAAATCTTTCCTTTTATCCTTTAAAAGCAAAAGATCCAAAAAAAAATTGAACTTTGCTTTAAAAAATAAATAAAATTCTTTACTTTTGCCCAATTGTTGCATGTCCGCCCAATTGTAATTCAACGTGTGACATTGCTAAATGCTGAAAGTTGGCCTGGGCAGGAAAGGGGTGAAAGTGTCCAGTATTGAAGTGGTTAAATACTCGATGAAGAAACTATAAGCAGCCTTCTAAACAAAAGTTTGAAAGCATTACTTTGGTTATCAAGCATACTTCAATTTATACAGTATTCTAACATTAAAATAATGTATCTATTTTTGTTTTGAATGCTTCTTCAAATACAGAAAGAACCTGTTAATAAATTAAATATATCAGTAGTAATTGCCATGTATTTTTGTGTTTTAGGCTGATGTCCCTAAACCGA